>CM070551.1:51495816-52695816 GCA_036346405.1 Phyllostachys edulis | reverse complement strand
AGATTCTGAAGTCACCATCTGCTCGCGATATCCAGAAATTACCATCATTCATTGACGAAGCATCAAAATATGCAATCTCTTCAACATTATCTCACGTGTATGATCATATGTTTCTTGTACCACATTCCCTTCTTCTTCTAAAAGAAGCACTTATATTCTGCCTCGAAGGGAGTAAAGATCAGATTCCTGGCAAGAAGGATCTTGAAGATAGCATCATCGAAACCTGTGGAACATATTTACTGCATTGGCTTGAAAGTGCTGTTGTTGATGGTAATGATGAAGAAACATTGGCAGGGATCCTTCAGATTTTCCAAATTATTTTATCAAGGACATCTGACAACAAGCCACTCATGTTTGCTGAGATGCTTGCATCATCATCATGGTTTAGCTTGTCATTTGGATTCATGGGCTTATTTCCTACTGATCATGTAAAATCAGTAGTATATTTGGTCACTAGTTCAATTGTTGACAAAGTTTTGGGCTGTAATTATGGGGAAACAATTAGAGATGCATACATTTATCTTCCATCAGACCCTGCTGAACTGATGTATTTACTTGGGCAATGTAGCTCAGAAGACTTTAACTTGGCATCATGCCAATGTGCTATTCTTGTTATACTGTATGCCTGTTCATTCTACAATGAAAGGTACTCATCTGCTGCATTTGACCCACATTTTTTACTTTTTTAAGGAAAAAATGTTATTCTAATATGATGATTATTTGAATAGTCAGGCTGGCTGCTGACAACCAAATTCTGGCTTCAGTTGAGCAGTACATCCTTCTCAACGGTGGGAAGTTCCCCTACGAAATAACTGGTTCTGTGATGCTTACTCTTCTGGTCCATCTTTATGCCTTTGTCAGAGGCATTTCAGTTTGCTGCAGCATTCCTCATAGTCCAGAAGCTGAGAAAACTCTGTTCCATGTAATGGCACGTAAGGAGTGGGATTTGCTTCTGATCCGAGTCCATCCGATAGCACTAAAATGGCTCTTCCAGAAGGAAGAACTTATGGAACCACTTTCCTTCCAGGTGCTGAATTTCTGCAAAACTTTCTGTGAAGACAAAACTGTCATGCTTTCAAACAGCAGTCAGTTGGTGGACATACAAATGGTTGCAGAACTGGTATTTTTGGGAGAAAGCAACATCTCGTCTTTGCTGGTATCCATACTGAGTCAGATTGTAAAGGAGGGTACAGAAGATGAGGTCTTCTCAGTGATTAATGTTATCTCTGAAATCCTAGTGATATTTCCTTGTTCTTCTGTTCAGTTTACATCATGCGGTGTTGTTGATGCACTCGCTAGTATATATTGCTCACCATATTCTTCAAGGATCAAAACAGTTTGTTCCTTTTTTATCTTTAACATTTTATATTCAGCAAGTGCGATGACATTCTCCCAGGAAGATGAATGGCTTACTCTTACGATGAAGGTGCTCTTGTTCTTATATTCTATGAATTGAAAGTTGCATTACCAGTTTGGAGCTTATTTATTATCATATTTATGGAAATTGTCTTTCCATGTCACTGATAGCTTTATGGAGTGACTATCCTAAAAATGAATCTCAGATAACAAATTTTCACTTCTTTATCCATTTTTCTGAAACTTGTGGGCACTACAAAATGAAAAAAGGTCCTGTATAGTCTAGGGGATTTCCAGTATTTTACACCTAAGTTGGGACTAGTGAATCCTACGGACCCCACGTCCTTAACCCTTAGGTGGGACCAACAAATTTGAAATGTTGGGTCCATACATTAGAAGAATTAAGAGCGGCCAATTTCCTTTGTCCCAATTACAATTAGATCAAACCTACCTAGTAGCCAGTTGCTGTTCTTTTGTTCCATGGTATTTATAATTTGTTTAATCTACTAATCACCTCTTGGCAGTTATTGGAGTATTTCAATTCTAGTCTTGATTGTACATCAAGAGACCAAGGACAGAAGATATTGATTGGGATGCTATGCCTTATTTTGCACCATTCAGCAAACAAGGAGCTTATTGAGCCTGCAAAAGCGATAATCTTGAACAATTCTTTAGTTTCTTTCACGGATGGTATAGTACAAGAAGCTTGTGCAAAGGGTCCATCTTTATTTCAACACAATGAGGGGACAGCCTTTGGGGAATTCTTGATTCTTATACTCCAATTGGTGCTTTTCTCTCTAAGAAGGTATGCAGCTGGTATTGCCCGCTTCCTTTTAATTGCTTGTGTATGAACTACTGATAGTTTGTTTTGCAGTTTGTATGTGATTCTAGGGGCAAGTATTGACTGGCAGGACTTCCTTCAACATTCAAGTGGCGTCCAGTCTTTCTCTGTTCTTGGCATTCCATGCCATGATTTGTGTCGTCTCATGCACTTTGGTCCTCCTCCTATAAAGCATATTGCTTCACAATGCCTGTTGGAATTGCTTACCAGAATTTCAGATCAGAGTAGCTCTCTTAATGCTGAGTTAAGATGCTCTGCAAAATATCTGAAGTCCATTATTGCAGTGATAGAGGGTTTGGTGTTCGATCAAGACAGTAAAGTTGCTGAAAATTGTGGTGCTTGTCTCTCGATGATTTTAGGTTGGGAGAAATTTGGCTGCCAAGAGAAAGCGGTGGTCAGAGAATCTAAATGGTCTAGGCTAATAATGGAGGAATTTGCAGTTGCCTTGACTGCTCCTGGTTTGACTTCCAAATCTTTCGCTAATCAGCAGAAGTTTGCAGCAAATATAGCTGTTTCATTGCTCAAACTGAGCCAAGTACCAGATTGGTTGACATCGTTGTTTGATAGTTCTTTGATATCTGGTATAGTTGCCAATCTCTCTGCTAGGAACGTTACTGCAGAAATTGTCAAGCTCTTCAGTGAGCTTATGGCTAGGAAATATCTCAGTCAAGAGCAGATTGTCGCTCTACATAACTTGTTCCAGGTTAGTGTCAATGCTCTTTATAATCCTCTACAAATCACAAAGTACACCATAGGATGATCTACAAGTAGTTTGGCAGGGATTATCCCCTTTGTATTAGTTTATTTTAGGAGTGTTCCCCTGCAATGATGTATTTGTTTTTGTTTTTCTTAAAAGACACTGAGTTCATAATCTGCATTGGTTCCCTTTCTTTTTGCCTGGGTGCACTTAATTCTTTGATGCCGAACATTTCTTCTGATTTTGTAATGTAAATTTACTTTACTGAAAACTTTTCATGTTGAGTAAAACAATTTTTTGAGACCTGTACCGTTGACAGTGTTGACATATGGAAAATTGGAAATAATTCTTCATATTTGAATGTTACTATCCCTTAGGTTATCCTGTGGTCCACGCTTCTTAGGTTTAGGAGTGTCCGATGCTTCTCTCCCAATGGTGTGATTGGAAGTACACAAAGTGCGCTGCATATGTTCCCTTATCGTTCCGTACTGAAAATATGAAAAGAACTACAGTACGTTTTTGTGTTAAAATTTTGAAAATAGCGGCCTTTGTCATTTACTAGTAGTGGGTTGCATTACATCCATACCATAGCTCTTTCAGATTTGTCTTTCCTTGTTGAAAGGGAACCAATGCACGTTTGTCATGATGCAGGTCTGCAGAAGACAGGTCTACGAGGGAAGCTCGAAGACGCAGTTGTCAGTGCAAAAGGCTGAAAAGGTGGCAACAAGCACGGACGACGTGCGCACGTTGCTCTTTGCCATGATGCTGAATCAGCGTGCAGGCTTGTGCGCGGTTCAAACGGAGCAGCAGGAACTTCTGCGTGAGATTGATTTGTTCTTCCAGGAGTCGAGCCGGCGACAGCAGCATTAAGGCCGACCAACATGTACAGTTCTTCCCCCCTTCTCACTATATTCTGTAGATGCTGTACAGCGATGCTCATGTTCCTCTTGATTGATGGTATTCAAAAGGGGCAAAATCCATTTTCCCTGAATCCTGAGAAGTTTTGAAACTGCTTATATAACAGTGTTGGCACGAAAGAAATCTGCGCAAATTCATCACGGGCAAGAATTCAAAAACCGGTTACAGAAAAAACACCGGACCCTGGCTCGTACCGACCGAATGGTTTCAATTATCAAATTTAAACTCAAAATTTGAATTTGACCAATTTTCGGACAGTTACCGTCCAGTTTGACCAGTTACCGGCCGGTTATCATCTGAAATTATACTATGCGCATCCATCTTTGTACGACGTTTTAGCTTTTGGAACTAGGACTAAGGAGTGGGCTGAAATGGCCAAGCTAGCCTTTGACACTAGGATTAAGGAGTACTTTTTGTGCTGAGTAAAGAGATGTTAAATGCAAGTTATGTGTGCACAATACTCCGTCTGCAAGTTACATGTGTACAATACTCCGTCTGCCCCTTTTCTCGTCAAACAATACATGCATGCACAATAATTTCACACCTAGCTTTGTTGAATGTGAATGCTCAACTCGAGAAGACCTCCCATTTCAGTGTTCGGGTGCCGACGATGCCACGTCGGCATCGGGAACTCAAGCATGAAGCCATGCATCGCCGTGGTGGTTGGCTTGCTGCCTACGCCATCCTCATCTCACGCAGTTGCGCTGCTATGCACGGGAAACAACTTCGAGTCTGTTTCTTCCACTTGCTGCAAGTTGTTCTTATTTTCTTGCTTATTCATGGTTCATCTGTCGGATTCTAAATATACAAATTTAAATTCTCTGTGTATAATGTACTAGTCTAAGATCTAAATAAAGAGACGACAGCGGAAACCCATCGACTTGCCACAGGCAACCGATTAGAATTAAGACCTAACGATCACCCTCCTCGTGATACTCATCCTTAAAAGCAGGTGAAGACTCATCCACTTCAGCTGAATGATTGCAGCAATAATGAGTACTTCAAGTACTCAACAGGTTGTACCACAGAATGCAACTATAGATGATGACTTATTTCAAAGAAAAATGGATTCTGTAGTTATTTTGAAGGGAAAAAAACAACATTTGCTGTAATATCCCAAAATCCAAACTCTGGGATTATGTAATATAATTGCATTAGGAAAATCACTTTGATCAATTGCATATGAATTTTTGCCGTGTTGAATTTGGTTTTTCAAATTAAAAGGAAAACTTGAACTACAACCAAAAAGGTGCTAAAAAGGAAATAGATAAAACAAAGAAAATATATTTGTTGAGAGAATTATTTCGGGCATATTATCCCAGAAATCATTCACAAAAGAATTTATATGAAATCTTATTTTGAAAAACAATTACAAAAGAGCAAAACAGAAATTTGTATGAATTTTAGAGAAATTCACAGAAAGTATTATCAACTGAAAAAATTTACAGGAGAAACTACATTAGGTCAGAAGCCTACCCAAAAAAATCATTAATTTTGGACTTCATATGACCAATAAATAAAATCGGCAAAGAAATCAGCAAATAAATCAAAAATCAAAAACCCTAACTCTCTCTCACCCTCGCCGACCGGTGGGCCTCGAAACCTGAGGACCTTCGTCCACCTCGCGACCAAGTGCTAAGCGCATCATGCGAGAGAGCTCCGCCAAGACCCATCGTTTTCCTCGGCGCCGTGGTTTTTCTTCTTTTGACCACTGTGTCACTTCGACCGGTCAACGCCGCACCCATTCCTGCCTGGCTAAAGCCATCCCTACCCGTACAATGTTAAGGAATTCTGCCAGTTGCCCGCCGGCCTACTCGAGCTCTTCTCGGCTATCTCCATCCTCATCGGCTACAAATAGGACACCCTGAGTTGCGCCTCGTCCTTTCCAACTCCATACGCTCACTCACTTTTCTTCTACCTCGCTGAATCGAGCTCTAGAGCTCAAGAAGCGCGAGCCCTAATTCGGTCGTGCGTTGTCGTCTTCATCCCTAACGTCGTAAAAGGTTTTGTATCACCTTTACCGCGTCATATCATGTTCCACTGACCACTGATGCTATCCACTCACTCGATTTCATACTCGAATCACAGGAACAGCCGAATCACTTCTTCTTCCTCATCTCCGACTAGGACCGCCGCCGCGAGCACCGCCAGAGCTACAAGGCATCCCAAGTCGATTCCTCTCGCCTGGAGCATTGCAGGACCATCACCAAGCTTCTCTGACCACTGGACGATCCTCTCCACCGCCCGAGCCTCTTCTCCACGTGTGACCGACCTGTCCACCTCGGCTCGCAGTCGACCAGTCGTCTCGACCACCTCCAAGCCTCCACGTCCTTCCGGTATGACCCTAGTAGCCCCTAGATCCTTATGCACACAATAGATAGTCAAGGGCATAGCTCGTTTGCAACTTCACCCATTGTCGTAGTAGCTCCTCCGCACGACATCGGCGCGCTGGTGCGTCAGGTCACCTCCGGCCTCGCCGTCGGTGCCGGCGGGTGCGCAAGGGTACGGAGATTTTGTTTTGGGCACTCTTCGACCTCTACGAATATCACACCGCCGGTGAGACGCGTGGGCGTAAGCGCCACCGCGCAGCACAACAATGACGAGCACTGTGAGACCAAGATCAGTTGCCTAATCCCCGCCATTAAACACCAAGTGATGTTTAACTGTCGGTTTAGTGCTAATAAGTCACTACCTTGTGAGACCAAGATATAGATTAAAAGAAAACCTAAATGAAAACATTCTCGTAGATGAGTATATGACATACGGCCCCCACCGCTTTAATGCACAGTCAAGCTTCTTCCGACCAGGTGGTCGAAGCTCCTTCCGACTACATAGTCAAACTCTCCTACGACCACATGTAGTCCAAACCCCTACGACCACATGTAGTCTGAACCTTCTACAACCACATGTAGTCGAAACCTCCTACGACCACATGTAGTCGAAACCTCCTACGACTACGTGTAGCCGAACCTATGAACATTACTCGAAACTGAATTTATCAAACCGAACCAAAATGAAACCTTAATAACTTTTGCTACAAAACTCCAAATTAAATAAAATTTATCTCTAAATTTGTCTAGAATCATAATCTACCGGAATATGTAAAAATATTCAATTTTGCTCTCAGTTGATTTTATTGGATGTTATTTAATTCGTTTCCGGCTCTTTTTAGAAGTTGATCATTTGGGTTATTATTGCTACAATCAATCAACCTTACCTCCAGAACAGGAGCAAGACAAGCACCCCTTTGATCATGTTAATCCTAGTATTTTAATCATTGTACTTTGTTTTTGCAAATTCTATTATGCATGCGTGTATGTTATGTATGAAAAATGCTATTATTGGGAAATTGGTAGTTGTAAATCCTATCTGTTGCATATGCCTCCTTGAAATATTGATTCCTTACTATTGTAACCTCTAGAATATGGGTTAGGCAATATGTAATATCATTTGGGAATTTCTGAGTGTGATTATCGCACAAATACTCTAGGTCCGCATGCTAGGCGCCTGGAGCTCCTCGTCCGTGCACCCCAGACATGGAGCTACTGAGTCCGTGCGCCAGGGTCCTATTATAGACACATCATGTCCGTGCGCCAAGGTCCTGGCACAGACACGCCATGTCCGTGTGCTAGAGGCACGAACTCGTCTTGCACCACACCACTCGCCTTTGCGTCACATCTCGTGGCTGTGCCCTGGGCGTATGGACACGACATGTTCGTGTCCCTGGCGCACGGACTCAGAAGCTCCGTGCCTGAGGCACATGGACAAGGGGCTCCGGGCGTCCGACGTGTTGCTCATCGGCGTTTTCACGGTACCATTTTTATCTTTAATGTTGAGGAGATGCTAGATTTGCTATTACGACCGTAGAAAGTGCTGTTCCGGCAAAAACTCATTTGGCTGGGTCGATGAGCCATGCAGTCAGACAATGAGTGTATAAATTGTCAGCCTATGCTATTTTTCAATTTGCACGTTCTTACGTTGTTACTGATTTAGTGCTCCCAATAATTCAGGACCTAAATGGACAAAAGAAACGAAGGTAGGGCCTAGAACCCAGAGGAAGAAGCCAAACCAGCTCCGCAGCCTGCGGGGCCCCACCCGTCAGTCTAAGCGACAATCTCTCTGCTCTCTCCCCTCCTCTCTTCATTTCCCCAATCCCCGCCCGTCTATCTCCTTCAGAAACGAAGTTTTTTTTCTTCAAAAAAGTAAAAATAAAAAAATGGCCACCAAAACCCCGCAAACCCCCAAACCCTCGCCAGGGGCAAACCCTCGCCCCCGGAATATGCCGCCACGACCACCGGCACCAGCCGCCGCCGCCGCCGCCGCTCTGAGCCCTTCCTTCTCCCGTGCGCCGTTCCGCGCCGCCGACGCCCTCTCCTCCTCCCCCGATGAGCACCCATGCGTACGCCCCTTTCCCTGTTGTTGGCCTGCATTTTGCTTGGATACTTTTTGCTACCTTCTGGGTGTTTTGATGCGATTTGGTGCGTGGTGCTTGCTTCTCGCGGTTAGGTCACGCTGTTCGAGTGGTGGCTGATGAGGGTGGAAGGGGACGAGCAGAAGATCGCCGTCGCCGGTTTCACTGAAAGGTACGCCTTTCTTGACAAAAGAGGCATCTTTATGGCAAATACCTTTATTGGCTTGGAGTTACGAGTGTGAGCGTGCGAGAATCGGTACGGAAGATGGTTTTTTCCTGGGAGCTAATTTCCTTCTCTCTCTCTTTTGTCTTCATTGCTTTGTAATTTCGAAACATCGGTTAGAAAAGGTCGATTTGGCTAAGCGATTCGGAACATTTTTTCTCACTCTTTTTTAAAGAAATTTCTAGTTACAAGTCTAATCGGGTCCCTTAAGTTGCATGAAAAAATGGTGCTTTGAGCTGAAATGGGGTGCTAGCGAAGGAAGGATCAGGTGCGCAAAAGGCATAAAAGACAGAAAAAAGAGAGAGAATGTGCCCATAATATAAAGCCTTAATGCGAGAACCAGGAACCGTGTTGTGTTTTTCTTTTGATATCTGATATATCATGGCGTGCTTGAGGAGGGATGCAAGCACGGTTTCAATTCTCAGAACTGGCCAGGTTCACACATGCATTTTGGTCGCGTAGCGGTTTCTAGTTGGTTACTTATGGAAGCTCGAAAAATGATGAACAATTCGGGTGTTACCAGTTTTGAGTATGGAATTGAATTGAATTGGGCAATTGGCTATTGCCTGGTTACCGGACAATAACAGGCTTATTCTAGATGGTAACTGGATATGTACCTGACACTATATTTTTCCTTGATGCACAAAAACACATATTAATAGTTGAGATCACCTTTGCCATTGCTGTTGTGTAGGGTCTAATTGAGGGCCCTGAGAAGAATAATCTACATGAACAATCATGCATGTACATATGGTGGAAACTGGAAAGAAGGAAAAATAAAGGAGCATGAGAGGAGGAATAGCTCCATTCATATGGTAGTACAAGGTGATTTGGGGTGGTTTTGGTGAGGTAGAGAACAATGGGATAACTTAGATATTTAGATATATGTCGCTTTCTCTCTTATACCTAAACTTACGCCTTTCTCTTATTATCTCTCTTAACAAAGCCACCCAAAATCACCTCTGACTGCCATCTACATCATCTTTTACTACCCCTGGGCTCCATATTTGTTCGTCTTTCCACCATATATGCATGCATGCATGCATCTTCCTGGCTGGAAGTTCTCTTTCATTGGGGTATTCGATCAGAGCCTACAGGATCTTCACCTTGAAATGGCGGGTGCCGAGAAGCAGAGCAAAGACGCAAATGGTGATTGCAAGTATGCATGAATATGTTTTATGCATAGCAGAAAGCAATGCCTGCTTTTGGTTTCTGCCTAAAAGCAGAAAGCAAGAAAATAGTTGGTTATCATCCAATAGCTGGATGCTAATTGGTTCATTTCCAATTCCAATATTCCACATTCAACATTTGGCATAGCTGAACTGTCCCAAGATTTTCCAGTTCCTGCCAGGAAATTGCTACTGGCTTTCCGAGGTTCCAGTTCCAAGAATTGAAACCCTTCTGCCACAAATGCACCTCCTGAAGTCCAAATGCAAGTTGTATTTGCTGACATAACAAAATCTACTCTGGCAAGTATTAATTTTGTTAATAGATCAAAGTAAGTATGACACAGGAATTTTCCATCCTTTGTCCCATCCAATGTCTTTGTTGGAAGTCTGTTGAGTGATTTCGTCGGAGCCTAAGTTATGAAACTATCAACCTGGATGCACATCAAAATTGAAATTGCATAGATGTCATAACTAGATTGAGTTGATGCCATGTGCAAAAGGAGGATAGGGCAATGTTAGCCATTTCTCTCAGAAGTGTCGGGCTCATGCTTGGTTGAATTGATTTCACATATCTAGAGTAAGAGGAGTTTTTATGTTATTTGTCGGTATTTTCATCCTTGTAGACATGTAGGCGAATAATGCCTGCAGTAACTGTATGTGAAGTGCTATAAAACTTCCGTAAATATTATTTGCCCTTTCTCGCTCCCTCTGTTTCGAAATAGCTGTCCAAGCCCACAATGCACAGGCATCAAGGAGTTGTAAAAGTGAAGAGAAATGTAAATGATGTGCTGCCCCTAATTAAAGTACAACAAGACATTAATAGAAACATTCTCGCTGTCCACCTTCTCTCTCGTGAGAATGTACCGGGCCGACATTCTTAGATACTCCACCATTCCATGCACGCTTTAGCTTGTGGTGTTACTTTTGCATTTTGTTGGTTTTTGGAGAATCTGAGACTCTGGTTAGATAACCATTCCTTTAATGACTTGTATAAGAAAGGTCTAATTGTGCATTAATACCTTTGGGAACATAAGAAGCATGCACATGATATTATGAGGGGTAAAATAGGATGAAATGCAACAAAATACCATCATTTTCATCCTTGGGTAACTATTGACACAATGAATCCTGATAAACTGCACAGCTATTTTGAAACGGATGGAGTATCTTTTTGTAAATCATGGTTCTCATGCTTCTAAAACATGCACAGCTTTTCTGAATTTGGTTGTTTTTCTACTTCTAAGTGCAAAGTTTCGATACTTTAATGAAGTTATCGGTTGCCCACTTCTAACAGGAACCAAACAGTACGGATATTCACTTCTGCACCCATAGTAAAGCGGCATGAGGCTTGTACACTTGAAACTGAAGATGGGATTGTAGTGTTAATTCATGGTTCGCTGAACATTTCGCGAATGCGTGAAAATGGATTTTCGCCCGAGGTATGCACATTTTGTTTTGTGTATCTTGTTTTATGGGCCACTGAATGGGTAATGTCTGAATGACTACCTTGTGGTGCTACTTGTTCTGTTCAGCTATCTTGTGGTGCTACTTCCATATTTTCTGTTGAAAGCCGACAGGAAGTCATCCAAGATTCAAGCATTATATATATATATATTAACTTCCATAATTGTCTACTTGTAATTTCTGCTCAAATTCAGGTCCAAAATGACTTGGTCTTATATTGACTTGGTCTTTCACTGCAAACCATGCATGCAGGTCTGTGAAAAATTCTTGATTGGATTTCCATTCTGGTGGGAGAGTTGCAATGTGTTTTATCCTAAGACGAATAATTCGCACATAGGATCTCAACCGAGCTCTTCTAACACTAGCAATTCACGAGTGGATTCGACTCAATTTTACTTGGAGAAATTTCAGCTAGGCAAATTTCTTGATTCAGTTGGATCTTCCTTCATCGGGAACCTTCTTAACAATGCTAAAAGTTCCTCAGGTGATAATGCTGATGCTGATGCCTTCCAAAAGTGTTCCTATTTGTCAAATGAAACACCACGATTTGAGGAATACAATTGTGACAGTGATACTTCAACAAAGGAATATGCTGCTGCTTCAGATGATGGCAGTAAAGGATCTGCAATATGTAAGGAGGTGGATAACGTGGAAATAGACTTGATTGTGGGGAGCAATTCAAAAGAAAGATGTCACGTTGACATTGATCTTAATCTATCTTTAGCTCTTATAGAAGAATGTACTAATGATGAGACTTACAAAGAAGCAGGAAATCAGAATGATATTATGCATCCAGATGCAAGAGAACAGGAGGCTGGTAGTCATCTTTTCAACTCCAATTTGATTTACAATAGGTTCACTGATCATATGTCCAGTGATTTGGAAAATGGAAATGCCAATGCCAGGAGCTCAGTAGATCTGGGGTCTAAATATTTTTTATCTGCAGTATCACCTGAAAGGGCCAATTGCACCACGAAGATTGCTGGTGATTTGGAAAATAATCCACCCATAAGTATGTGTAAGAGCAAATTGCTAAGAGACTAGTTAGATTTTCTCCTACAAATATGTAATTTGATCATGATATTTCTAAGAGAGTGGTTGTTCTTAATTTAGGTCATCGTAGAACTCTAGTGGCTTCATTGAACAATCAAGGCTGCCGGAAAAGAACTCGGCACATAACATTGAATGAGAAGGTAGTACCAAATGAAGATATGTCAACTTCAGTTCATTCAGATGTACGCAATCTCTGGAAAACGCGAGTTTTAAACCCCACACCTCAAAAAGATTAAAGATTCGATGAATTAATCAGTGTTGGAACTTCATTACACAACTATAGTTTTTTAGCAATTATTTTCTAATATAGTTAATGTGCAAATAATTCCTCTATTAGTTTTCCTTTTCTTCGAATGTTTATGAATACTCACAAACTCCATGTAGTTGCCAAGCTAATGTTTAAGATAATACTTGTACCCAAGGATAGAAAACCCGTTACCGGGCAAAATCCCGCTCGGAGGCCGGTAACGGTTACTGGCTAGTAACCGGAAATCCCGGGAAAAACTCGGTCGAATTTCGTCTAAATAAATTTGAATTTGGGATGTAACCGCTGGGATTTTGAATTTGAATTTGAATTTGAATTTGGAGTTTTCTGGCCGGTATTTGGAATCCCGGTTCCCACCGGTAAGGCCGGTAACCGGCCGGGTTTTTCCCCCCTGCCTGTACCCCGAAAAATTTAACTTCAGGAATTAGGACATTCCGAATTTAGCTTTATCAGGTGATGCTGGAATAGTTTATTCTTTTACTTTACACCATAAGGTTATGTTGCAAAGCTGTTTTACAAAAATAGTCAAAACATATAATGGTCACAAGCGTAACAATGATAATGACCCAGTGCTACATGCTTACATCTTAAACTGAAAGCATTAAGATATATAATCAACATAATGTAGCATCTTCATGTAGCTACTTCAAAAATTTTGGTCAACTTAATAGCATTTTTTTAAAAAGCTTATCATAGCATGTCTTTAGTGTGCCATGCCTCTTCTTATATTCCTTGATTAATCATTTGCAATGCCACAATTTATGTAGCATTACCACATTAGTAGGATGGAGCAGACTCGAGTTTATATTCTTCACGTTCAATTATCTGGCTTGCAAGGTTATTAAGTCATAAAGTCGAGTCGAGTTGCAAGTTGGGCGATTTGTCGACTAGTCGACTAGTCCACAGACTAAAAAGTATTTAAATAGGGCATGTAATATACTAAGTTGTATAATAATTAAGCACATATACATATTGTAAATCATGAAATAAAGAGAAGAACAACATAATCATGATGAAGAGTTGATGACTTGTTTTGATCGTAACAAATCTTTCTTGATGAATGGCTAGTCGCAATGATGAGTAACAAATCTTGATGAATGGCTAGTCGTTTTGATCGTAACAAATCGTAACATAATCATGATGATGAGTTGATGACTTACAAGTTCTGTAGCAAGTCACTCACCTGATAGTGGGCTAGCAAAACAAGTCGGGCGGCTAGCAAACCTCGATTAGTCGCGACTAGCTGCCGACCAGCTGGCAAGTCGGGCGACTAGCCCTTCTAGTCGAGTTGATGACTCTAGTCGGAGGTTGTTTACCAATTTGTCGACTAATCGTCGACTAGACGCGACTAGTTGCGCGACTTAATAACAGTGCTGGCTTGAGTTTTTTCTAATTGTGTGTACATGTCTTGTGTAGCAACATGCTTTTAGATTTAATACCAAGCGTTACTATGGAATTGTTTAGCTTGATATACACCTCCATCTTTAAGATGTGTAAAACCACAAATTATGATCCACAAAATTTTGAAGGGTGCCAACTATTTAGATGTTCATGATGGCAAGTTCATATTAGCACATTTCAGCTTGTGATCTTAGTTGTGTTCCTCATTATATGCATATATAATAGAGTTGATAGCTTTTTACCAGGAAAAGAAGCCTATAGGCCCACGAGAGGAGCAAAGATCTGCTCATGAAGTGTTGCAGGGTGCTACTAGATCGCCAATAATCAAAAGTCCAATTCCATATGTAAGTATGCAATTTACTTCCTATCCTCCTTGTTAAAACCGAAAACAAATCCTATTACTTGTAACTGCTTGCAAGTATTACTTTGTAATTGTTTGTGTTTGTGATTTGCTGATGGGAAAAGAGAACTATGATGGATTTGATGGCACAGCTTGTTCAATTATCCTGTGGTCAGCCTGTTACAAAAAGGATGTGCTATTATGTTGGAAGAACTGATTTTCTGACATTTATTGAAAAGTTGGAGCTTTTGATGTGATCTTATGTGATTATGGAGATGCATCTGCTTCTGCTTCTATACTACTCTAGAACAAAGTTTCCATAAATTTTGAAGCTGATTTTATTATACGGAAGTACTGATCTCACACTCATTTTCTATGGACAAAGTTGTCATGAATTTTAATGCAGGTTTCATTTAAGGGATAGGCGAACAACTGATATTACACCAATTTTAGTTAGTCCTTGTGTTGTGTATGGCTCATATATAACAATATGAGGCTCATATGTTAGTACGGATTATGAGTTCGAGTCGAACATGTAATCAGGGTATAAATATATACTGCCGATCTCTTATAACCCTAATTAGAAGAAAAGAAAGAAACTCCTTGCACGGACGGAGCTGCCGTGATTAAGCTCTTGGAGACGTAGGTTTTGCCGAACCCCGTAAACAAATTCTCGTGTCTCTTGTGTGCTTGTTGTGATTATTCTCTCGCGCAAAGGGCTGTCGCCAGTTGCAACCTAGGATGCACGGACACGGACATGCGTGTCGGACACGACACGTATCGGACACGGGATTCGCCATTTTCAAAAAAATGGCGACACGGGGACACGGCTGTATATATAATAATAATAATAATAATAATAATAATATATGCATATGTATTATTGAATGCTTTCCTATGAAAGTGTAAAATGTTAGGAATATGTACCTCAAAGATGATCCTTGGCTCCTCCAACTCCTCCATCAGTCCTCTCTAGGATTCCACAACGGAGTCTTCACATTCTGTTGCTCAGCACTTGAACCAGACCATTCCATCTCCTAAGTCCTAATCATGTTCAAGCAAAAGTAGTTACAATAGCACAAGCAGCGACTTTAAACTTCAACAATAGCAGCGTATCCTCAACTAGTTACAATAGCAGCGGCATGACATACAGATGAAGGTGAAATAGAAATACTGATGCTGTGATGCATGACACACTCATTTACTCAATACTCTGCACAAGCAGCAGCATCTAGCATGACATCATCACATCAACAATAGAACAAACAACTCACTGACAGGGAGAAGGCCGAAGGGGAATCAGGGAGTGGCAAGTGGCGATGTAGTAGGCGTCGGCGACGAAGCAACCGGGTCGGGCGGCAAGCGAGAAGAAACGTTAGAGTGTAAGGGCGTCGAAGGACTCGGAATCGGGGTGGTGTCGAAGGGGAGTCGGCGAGTCGCTCCAGGGGAGCAGCAGGGGTGTCGGCGACAGGGGACGGCCGCCCGAGTCGGGCGACGGCGACAAGCGAGAAAAAGCGTCGGTGTCGGCCGCAAAGCGCGCCGAAGGAAAGCGAAGCGACGTCGAAGAACCTGAAAGGCGTCGGAGGAGAGGGTTGCCGCGTCGGATCTGGCGGAGCAAGGGCGCCAGAGGTGTCAAAGGAAGGGTCAGAGGGCGGCGTCGAAGGAAAGCGATCTGGCGTCGAAGAACCTGAGAGGCGGCGTCGGGAGAGAGTCGCCACGGATTTAAGCGGCGGCGATGTTGGAGGCAACGGCGAAGGAAGGCTCTGCAAGGCGAAGGAAGAAGTATATTCTATCAAGCTGCTTCGAGAGCTAGGTTAATCGGTTCGGTTATGGGAATGGGCTGGCAACTATTTTGGGCCGAATTAAATGGCCCAAGTGTCCGATACGTGTCCTATATGTGTCCAATACGTGTCCTATTTTAATTTTGTTTTTTTCGCGGCTATAATTTCCGACATGCCTCAAATACGTGTCGGAGCCGTGTCCGTGTCCGACACGGAAACGACACCTTGCAGGTGCTTCCGAGGTTCCGACACCTTGGTCAAAATTTGTGCTCATTTTATTTGAAAGGAATAAGTCCAATTTACCCCCCTGAACTATGGACCGAGTCCAAAAAAACACCCTGAACTACAAAACCGTTCACTTTACACCCTCCTCGCCCTAAACCACCCTGGTTTTAGCTGACGTGGCGTCCACGTGTACATCTTTCGCTGACGTGGCGTACTGATGCCCTTCTTCTTTGGCTAGACTCCACCGGCTCTACTCCACATTCACTCTCCACCCCCACGGCGCCACTCTCCACCAGCTCTAGCCCTGGCGCCTCCTCCTCCAGTGCCGCCAAGCCATTGATCCCGCCGTCTTGGCTCCACTCCGCTCTGCGCGGCCTCCGCGCCTCCGCGTCCTTCTCCTCGGCCAAGGGGGCGCGAGGCGTCGGTGATCTCCATGAGCCGCCGCAAACATCGCCGATCTGGTGGATCTCCTTGAGCAGCCCGCACGAGTGCTTGCGCCTTCTTGACTCTCGAGGATGCGCCAGAGAGCGTTGTGATGGGACCGGACCAGTGAAGCTCTGGCGCCGACAAGTGCGCTGGAGGCCGCGGTCTCGCACGGATGGCGCCACAAGCGCCAGAACAACGACAAAGAGCACAACGCCCATGGTGTACACGGCGAAGCGAGGCCTCTGTGGCGGCGATATCGTGTCTTGGAGACACCGTGAAGCCTCCCCGATTACTGCGGTGGCCTTGGTGACCACGACCGGGACATGCTCCACGAGTGACTGGAATGGGAGCCGGGCAAGACCTGGTGCCGCCGCCCATTGCTCCGACGGTGGTGGCGTGGCGCGCCCCATGGGCGTCCTGTTCGTCTGACCAAAGGATCGGTTCTTGTTGCCCGTCGCCGCCGCCGCCGTCCTTGTCGTCGAGCATGAGGATGGTCGACGCGGTGGCGCCTTGCGCGCGGCGGATCAGCCTCCTCGAGCGGTCTGGCGGGTCGGGGAGGCAAGCCGCGACGGCGATGGTGAGGTGCTTGCGCCATCTGGCGGATGAGGTCGAGGCATTTCACGGCAGACCAGCCTCTGCGGCATTTTGTCGAACAACTTCCGCGACATCCGCGATCCCAAAGATCGTGTACTCTCCATCATCGAGCTCGCGGTGTCGCGTCCCACCGAACCGGTCTTCACGGCCGCCGTCGCCTTGCGACCCTCGGCCAAGCGGCTTGAGCACCGACGGCCTTGAGCACGAGCGGGTAGATGAAGTTGTCGTGATGAGACCATCGGCGCCGGGCGAACCCGACGAGGAAGCCGAGGCGCGGTGAACCAAGCCACGGTGACGGCGTCGTGAGCACAAAGTAGCAAAGACGGGACCGGGTCAAGCGACCTGGCCACACACGAGCCAAGAGAGGGAGAGAGCTGGGCGTGGGGTGGAGTCGTGTGGAGCAGCCGGAGGCGGGAGCTGGGGAAGAGCACGGCGGCGGCCGGATCGAGCATCTTGATGTCGGTAGAGTCGGGAGGAGAGGCAGCGCCAAGAGTGGAAGGAGAAAGAGGGGAGGTGAAGTAAGAAGCAAGTGGATGGGAGGAAGAAGAAGCACACATGAAGGTGCTGGCGAGGCGAAATAGTGCCAGCGTGGATGCCATGCCACGTAGGGGAAAAACCACCTAGTTTTGGCTCGAGGGGGTTATTTGATCTGGTTTTGACAATTGAGGGGTGTAAAGTGAACGGTTTTGTAGTTCAGGGTGTTTTTTGGACTCGGTTCATAGTTCAGGAGGGTAAATTGGACTTATTCCTATTTGAAATAGTCTAGAAGTATGCCTCATACCGTGATGTCATCTTCTCCCTAATTCTTAAACTTTGCACATCACATATAGCCATGTTTGCTAAGTTTAGTTCAGAGTTACCGATATGTGGAGAGTGGCAAACCCAAAACTGGTGAACACCCAACGGAAACCAAGAGTGTTAGATTTTGGAGAGGATTTTGATATTCACAACTGTGCATCTTATTCATTATTGAGAAGATATATATAAACAGGGTTAGTTGGGCCTCATGAGTCACATGAGCCGAGAGAGAGAGACGACTAATATGTACAAGATTCTTAACACCCCTTTCAAACACAAGGTGGATCAGGAGGATATGATACACCGAGTTTGAGTAGATGAAGCCGGTGCTGTTCTCGAGTCTAAGTTTTAATGAAGAAATCTGCAATTTGAAGCTTTGAGGGTACATACTGGAGGTTGATGGTTGACTGCTAGCAATGAGACTGTGTGAATGGTGCATCAACATCGATGTGCTTTGTCAACTCATGCTTGACTGGATCACTAGCAATCTAAATGACAGTTGTATTGTCACAAAACAAAGGTGTAGGATTATCACAAAGAACACCAAGACCAACCAAAAGCCATTGAAGTCAAACAATCTCCGAGGTGGTAGCGGCAAGGGCGCGAAGCTCAACCTCTGCAGTAGAGCTTGACACCGCAGTCTACTTGTACTTCCAGGCAATGAGCGAAGTACCAAGAAAGATGCAGTAGCTAGTGATAGATTAGTGATAGAGCTGGAGCGAGGAAAGAAAATGCGACGACTGATGGTCCCGTGAAGATATCGCAGAACACGAAGGTGACGGTAGTAGAGCTGAGTAGGAGCAGAAACGAATTGATGTAGAATGTGAATAGGGTGAAAAATGTCACGTCGACTGATCCCAAAGTAGACGAGACTACCGACAAGATGACGGTAGTGAGTGAGATCCTCAAGAGGCTCCCCATCAGTGGGTCAAAGGTGAATACTAAGCTCCATAGGAGTGTCCACTATGCGCTGATCAGTGAGACAAGCGCGAGCAAGGTATCCTGATATACTTCTCTTGGGAGAGGTAGTAGTCCTTGGGCGTAGAAGTGACCTCAACCCTAAGGAAGTAACGAACATGACCCAAATCAGACATCAAGAACTGCTCAGTGGGACGCTCATTCGCAAAATCAATGTACTGAGAGTCATCCCCAGTAATGATCATACCATCCACATAGAGAAGGAGGATCGTCTGACCTCGAGGAGAGGTGTGTACAAAGTGGGTAGGGTCGTGATCGCTGGTGGAGAAGTTGGTAGCAGTGACAACAAAGGAGAAGCAGTCAAACCAGGCACGAGGGGCTTGCTTGAGCCCATAGAGAGCGACGAAAGCGACAAACCATACCATCAGTTACAGAATACCCATGGGGTGGCTGCTTACATACTTCCTCATGCAGCTCGCCATTGAGAAAGACATTCTTGATGTCCAACTGAGAGATAAACCACTGTTAAACAGAAGCCACAACAAGGAGCGTGCGGATAGTGGTTATGTGGGCGATAGGAGCAAAGGTCTCATCGAAGTCACGACCATGCACCTACTGAAAAACATACGCAACAAGACGAGCCTTGTAGCGCTCAAGAGAACCATCCGAGTGGGTCTTGATCTTATACACCTACTTGCATGTGATGGGAGTGACACGTGCAGGTAAGGGCACAAGATTCCAAGTGCCAGTACACTCTGAAGCAACAATCTCCTCAGACATCGCTAGCTGCCACTCGATGAGCAGCAGCCTCACGGTAAGTCATGGGCTCAGAAAGAGCAGCGACTGTGAAGCCATAGCGCTTAGGAGGCCTGACAGTGCGATGATCATGAAGATTGTATCTGGGAGGTGGAGTAGGATCCAGCAAGGAGTAGAGGGCGGCGGCGGCAGGAGGCGGCCCGTAGTAAAGGACGGTGGTTGCAGCTTGAGGCAGCGGGATTCGGCGTTGGGGAGTAGCTCGAGGTAGGGGAGAGCCAAGGCGATAGCGTCACGGTGTGACAGCGGCGTCGGGGAGCTCGGATGCGGGCGGATCCAGGCCAGGGAGGAGCGGTCGGCGCTGAGTAGAGCTCGGTGCGCTCGGGAGCAAAGGAAACTAAAGCAGAGGAGCGGAGAGGGAGGAGGCGTCGACGGCGGTGAATAGTAGCTAGGTCTAGGGTTAGGTTTTTTAGGGAGGAGATCGCCATGGCTTTGATACCATGTTAGATTGAACCCTTTGATTCTATTCCAATAGACCAAAGGCCAAAATATACAGGGTACAGGTGTAGGTACATATGCAAAGAGCACCCTATACAAGAGACATCTAACATCTAGCAACTGTGACCACCCTTCGAAGCAAAAGGAGGACCCCAAACATCCTAATGGACTAAATCAAAGTGACAATCAGATCTAGAAAAGCTAGAAAAATATGAGAGTTGTACTTGCTTGCCAGGTCTACAACCTTTATACTGAAAATTGGTGCCAACAGAAACAGGACCAAGAACATCTTGATGAATCAAGATAGAGAGATGTGAGCCATACAAGTGCCCCAAGCGATTATGCCATTGAGGAAAAGACTTGTGAACAGAAGTAGATGCAGAAGGGCAAAGAGTAGATGGATCGACAACAGAGGATAAAAGAATAGAAGCAGCAGTAGTACCAGAAATAGAGAATAAAGGGTGACTCAGATGATCGAGAACATAGAGCCCTGCAGAACCCTTCTTATGACTACCTGTATCGATGACAACTCTTGTTCGACAATCTTGCACAAAGTAAGGGCTATCATCAAACCCAACAAAGTAGTTCATATTTGCGAGCTGCCTGATAGAGATGAAATTCATGGAGAGCGTAGGGACAAGAGACATCTGAAACTGCGAAGTGAGACGTCAAAAGAGTCTCCTAATGAGTGACCGTGCATGGTGTTCCATCTGCTGTCGGAAACATGATACCTTCTGCAACAGGACGACATGATGTGAGCTGAGATGCATCAGATGCTATATTGGAAAGAAGCCCCTGAATCCAATAGCCATGGGAGTGAGGCATCTGACACAGGACATGATGGTGCAGTAAAATCGGTGTATCCACCAGAAGATGCCTGCAGTTGACACAACTAGGCCTAAAGGTTGCTCATCTGAGCCTGTATCTAACCAAACTGAGTTGCACAAGACTCTAAAGCATTGTCAATGACAGAAGAAGCTATAGCAGCATCACCTTCGAACGCCATGATAGATCAGGTACACAAGCAGAGCAAGCAGAAAAATCCAAGTAGTAGAGCTTGCTGCAGCAGCAGATGACCAGGCAGGCAACAACAGTAGTAAAGCTCCTGGCTGGCAGAGCAGGGTAGCAGCGGCGACGGCGGTATCAGAGCTCCCAGCTGGCATGGCATGGCAGCAGCGGAGCAGAGCACTCAGATAGAGCACTAGGTGGCGGCGGCGACTAGAGAAGCAGAGCAGAGCACCTGCCTAGCAGTGTGGACAGCAGCAGAGCGTGGGATGGCGGCGATGAGGGAGCCCTCCAGTGTCTAAAGAAGCGGAGCAACACAGCACGAGGCGGCGCCGTTGATGAGCGAGCCCGGATCCATTGGAGACAATGGCCCCCAGCGGCGGGGCGCCTGGATCCGGCGTGGTGGTTAGGCGGCCAGAGAAGCAGAGCACGGGGCAAGCCGTGCAAGAGATGGATCGAGAGATAGGTGCGACGAGCGACGTCAAGGCAATCGACGGTAGAGGTGAAGGGAAGTGAACCATGGGAGAGAGGAAAAAAGGTAGCACGCCGGTGATGGCTCGCCGGAGGTTCGCCGGCAACGACGAGGATGGCGGCGGTCGAACCAGGTCTACTCCCTAACCTAACCATAGGCTCTGATACCATGTTAGGTTTTGGATAGGATTTTGCTATTCTGCATCTTATCCATTATTGAGAAGATATATATATAGGCATGATTAGGTGGCCTCGTGGGCTACATGGGCCACATAGGCTAAGAGAGAGAGAGACAACTAATATGTACAAGACTATTAACAGAGAGAAGGCAGAGGAGCACACCAATAGGGAAGGATGTTGGTGCCTCTATCGCTGTCGCTGCTAAAGCATGCCATTGCCGTCGGTACTAAAGCACACCATTGCTGTTGCCGTCACAATAGCTGTGGCATTATTCGTCAGATTGAGGTTGCTGTGGTGTTGCCTATTGCCGTCACAATCGCCTCTACACGAGCTTGTGTTGGTGGCGCTGGTTGCTTGCATTGTGCCCATTAGGGCAAACAATGGGTAGAGGGGAGTGATGGGCCGGCTGAACCGTCCATCCCCTCCCTCTCTTATATCGCCCCAGCCTACAGTAACTTGTTGTAGCCCCAAAGGCCTTATTAGATCAGCCATGCATACACACATTGCTTAGCTAGGTATATATAGTGCTGCTCCATGAAATGATACACAATAGTACAAATTCAACGCATGCATCAATGTAATCTGTAGATTAAATTAATGGTATTGTTACATACATGTGTAGTGATGATGCACAAGGAGCTAGGCAAGTGAAACAAAAAGAGCCAGGTGTGCGTGCTCTTGCCCTGCTGCTAAAGCTGCCCTCGTCCTTGCATGTGTTAGTCTGATCAAGGCAGCATGCAATCTTTTTAGCCTGCTTATGCGTTATGCAACAGTGCATGCCTTTTCGGAAAGGAGCCATGTTCTGTGCACTGCCTCAGCCCCCTTTTTTATGTTTGTGTAATATGAAATGCTGGTTGTGTAATTGATCTAGGGATCTTCTGTGGTTGTTGCTTATATGTTTTCAAGATTATACGCCTTCCTATATTTTATTTATTATTTTCTCTTATATTGTTGTATATCGCAAATCTTGCTGGGCTCACAAACCGCATCCTGGATCTGCGAACCTAAGAGGTATATCCCCTGATGAACCTTACTTTGTGAAGTGGCATACAGCGAGCCCGCATCCCAATCCAATGAACCACGATTAGGTTACTATGGTTCAGTTCTCTTCTGTAGCTCTTGACTCCACATGCAGAACCTGTGCTAGTCAAGATGTTGACATTTTCGTTCTCTTGGGTAAGCAACCTGATTCACTACTAGAGTCTAGACAAGCTTTGTTTTAGCCCTTTTGGGAAATAATTATGTTGAGATGTTGGGTTCTAAGTTTTTTGTTCTATTTTGGAGGAGAGAAGTAGATTCTAATACAGTTACCTTCTCATTTATGCTGAACTAGTCATCTGCATATTTTTTAGAGTTACATGCATGGCAATTGTGAACCATTTATCTATCATTCAGCTGACTTTGTCTCACTAGCATGTGAAATTTTGATATTTATATCTGTACTTATCGTAATGTTCTTGAAACACTTCAGGCTTATCAATCTCCACTTACTCGTGCCAAGGCCAAAGCGTTATCAGTTTCCACACCTGAATCTCTCAAACTGAGAAGAACCAAATCAGGTACAAAGTCTTTGGTTGTTGGATTCTGCTGCTTGAAATCATTTATTCATTGTCACTAAAGAAAAATGATTCGTTTTCAGGTCGTGTGTTAGTACCCCAGCTGGATCCAGGATGCCAAAGGATTGTCTATGACAGAGTTAGTAAAGAAGCCTCTCTGCCATGTCATATGACTGTGTCCATACTTAGCAAATATGTGATTGATAAAATTAGCCTAGGTTGATCTTGTTCATTGCACCAAAGTCTAAAGCTCCTAACGATTGAATGATGCAAGAAACGATGCTTGCCTGGATGCTCACCTCCTCCTTAATGAATTGGCAGTGTCTGTACGTGTTTTTTTTAAAGGTTCCATGTTACTACTGTTGTTCTTGTTCCACAATATATAATCATACAACTAAGATTCATAGAAATTGTCTAATCCGGTATGTGATGTAGGCATGCTTATGAATTGATCTCTAAGAGAGAATCACAACTGCAAATACAAAATCGGAGGATTTGCTATCCTCTAATAACCCCCTGCGTGTTGAGCTGGAAGAAGTAACACAACTTTTCACGTAGAAGTGTAAAACCAAGTATTAGAGTTACTTAATGAAGATGCCTGGTAGGGGTAGCTTATCCTATGATGTAATTTTCAAACTTTAGTAGGACATGGATGCATCTGCCCTCAGATTTGTGGGTATTCTGTTGGAACTTGGAAGAGCTTTAAAATTTGTTTATTAACTGAGGATATGTTTCTCATCGTGACACCATTTTTCAATGTGAGACAAACATTTAAGTTTTGACAAGTGTTAAAACAATGGAATATGAACCAAGCAGCATCCAACCTGCCTTGTGATTCGGTGCAATACATTTATTTGTGCCCTTTTCTGTGCTTAGTGTCTCATTGAATGGATGTTTTTCTGTAGGATGGTTTGATTTCTGGTGTGACTGGTCTAGAGTTGCAGTCACCTCCCAAAGGTTTGTTCATATCGCACACTATCGTGTTATATTGTTTTCAAGAGTGCGCTTTTCATATTTCTCGAGAACAACTGTTTGAAGAAAGCTCAAGTGATGTCCTACCACGTTTTCATGCCATGTAACTCTGTTTATGGATAAAATATGATGTTGTGTGTCCTTTGCTGGCAGGGAGCAGGTCAGAGACTCATGCAAGGAAGAAAAGGGTTCATTGAGCATCTTCCGACACACATTGCAGCTATTCTGTAAAAATGTGAACAACGTAGTTACTGCAACTTTTGGCTGATGTATCGTGGAATCCGTTAGATTTAGGATGGATGGTACATTGTAATATTGTATATATTGCCAGGACGTGGCCAATTAGCGGATCCTAGGCTTTGGTATGGATGGTGTATTTAAGTTTTGGAACATGACTATTGGTGTCAGTGTCACCACTTGCTGCATCTCTTTGCCAGCCACTAATATTAACAGGTTATGCATCACCAGTTGGTGTCTGATAATCGCTGATATGTTTGTGATTCCTGGATTTGTGTTATCAATGATGTTATGCAAATGCTAAGTCTGTTTTAATTGCGACCACCACCTGTTCCTGAAGCCCCTTGTTTGGAATGCATGAATTTTACAGGAATTTCAAAAGAAACATGTTCATTTTCTACGGGAATCAATAAAAATTCTTGGGAAGGGGCCTAAGTGGTTGAAAAATAGTTTGTTGATTTGAAGCACGAGTATAGGGCTCATATTTTCTAAAAAAATTAAGCATTTGGCTGAACTTGTATGTGCATAAAACTCAATACTCTCTCCTGAATCGATTCCCCCCAAAATTCCTTCATTTTTCATGTGAGTCATCCAAAGTTCTCCTATAGGATACTACTCCACATTCTTTTTCATATTTTTGTGTTTTTTTCACTCTCATGTTCCAAACAAGGGCGGTGTCAGAGTTGTAGACAAGGGCCCTGTCCGATTTGAAGAAACCAAACAGTGTTGACTGAAAACCAAAAAAAAGAAGACCAAACCGAACAAAAACTAATTTTAATTTCTTAATTATTTAATTAACATTTGAAAATCTGGGTGCACTTATTAACATTAAATTCAGTTAAACTTATTGTTGCAACTTTATTCCATTCATTTTTTAAATGTTATCATTTAAAAGTCCAACATGTGAATGCTAATTTTTTTAAAAAAACCTCGGAGCAATATGCCTGGAGCAAAAAGAAAGCAAAATAATCTAATATAACTTAAATTAGCAATATGTAATATCAAAATTTATATGCTAATATTTTGAATACTGGGCACGTTTGACCAAATCACGCATACCAAGGTAATCATAATTTAGATAAAATGTGATGAAATATTTTTAATAATATCTCAAGCATGAGCAACGAGGCAATGAAGTGAAAGGAGGTGGGTAGAGTTAATAGGCTAATTCAGGAAACATACAATGGAAATAGCAAAAGTGACAAGTCTTCTGGAAAATCTTGGTCAAAAAATGACTTAAGTATTTTAAAACCATGGGAGTAATTTGTTGTAAGGATCATAATTCTACTAATCTTGAGAATGATCCTACTCGATCCTGTAGATCCATGTATCGATCCTGTAATACCCTGGCCTGTTCGTAGTGCGGCCCATGTGGAGTTGTGATGGTGGGATTAGTCCCATATTGCTTGTCTAAAGTAAGTTGTAGTAGCATATAATACATGTTGGGTCCAAACATAGCACCTCTGGGTTAAACCTTTTTACACGAAGTGAGGATAAAAGTGTAAGTGGGGTGCCATGCATGCGTGGTCCACCCCATGGGTGGGTTAGGCATTGAGCGGATTTTGAGCCAGTGTATTACAGATGGTATCAGAGCACCAACCCTCGCTGCATAAATACGTGTATGTGTGGGCCTACTAGCGGGTACCCACAGCACGAAGGTTGCACCGAGGGGTGGTCCTGGGAATTTGTCGTGTATACAGTATGCTGCTGAGGGCGTCAGCCCTTAAGGGGGTGAGTGTAATACCCTGGCCCGTTCGTAGTGTGGCCCATATGGACTTGTGATGGTGAGATTAGTCTCACATTGCTTGTCTAAAAGTGAGTTGCAGTAGCATGTAATATCTGTTGGGTCCAAACGTAGCACCTTCGAGTTAACCCTTTTACACGAAGCGAGGACGAAAGTGTAAGTGGGTGCTATGCATGCGTGGGTCCACCCTATGGGTGGGCTGGGCATTGAGCGGATTTTGGGCTAGGGTGTTTGTCGGTACCGAATTTATGAATTTGAACCCTTTGTGTATTTCTGCACCAGTCCCAAATCAAGATAGTGCACACAGTTGAAATAGTGATGATACATAATCAAATCACGATTCATAAAAAAACAAGTAACAAAGTACCGGTCTTATGTCCACTTATTACAATAATGGTCATTTGACCTCAAGTCTTATAAGTAGCGGAAACAGAAATAAGATAAACTCCAAAAATGGCCCATCAATCTGCCCACCGCAATCGACTGGGAAGCGCATCCTAGTACTCTGGATGTCCTTCGTCAAAGCCACATACGTAGAAGTCATAATGTCGAGCAGTGTCTTCATAGACCTCTGAGATTGTTTGTTGATTGCAAGGTGAGTACATCGAGTACTCCGCAAGTCTTGGGAATGTATGTAATTTATATAGATGCAATGCTTACAAAGATGGCTTATGCGGTTCTTTTGTACCAAGCAACATTTTAAGTTCCGCCACAATTTTCCAAAAACAATCATTTGACAAACTAGTTGCAATAATTGAAACTAAAAATTTTAGTAGTGAAGGTTCTAGGCTTCTAGCCACCAACCTCTATTATCAAGGCTCTAACCGCCAAGGTTTAATGAATAGGGTTCTAGCTACCCAACCAGCTCTAGCCGCCAGATAACTACTCGAGAGTTCTAGCCACTCCTGGATTTCCAAAAGATGTTTTGGAAAATAAAACCAAAGATCTACCATGTGAAAACGAACCTTGCCCATCCTTGACCATGGGCACGTTTATTTAGATAGTTTTACACTCTACAGATGTTGTACAATTTTACCCACAAGAGATAATCAACTTATAATATCAGCCAAGACACACTTACGTAGGTGTACGACTAAGTGATTATCACAAGTCCTTTACAATGCGCCAACCCAACTCGACTACGCCCGCTAAGGTTTCACCGATGAAGGGTTAAATCGACCCAGCCAGAAGCCCCCTCTTTCGCCATATGGGAAAAACTATCTCTATCCGGCACCCACATTCAACCATCTAGTGAAATCTAAGCTAGGTTGTTGCAAATTACTTAACATGTTGTACCCATAAAGATTTGTGGTTGTACGGTAGTGCTCAGTTTGAATAGACACAAGCGTTTGGTCCTTAAATGACTTGGGTAGAACTACCACATTACAAGTTCCTGTGCTCAATTCGCACCCACCTGAACTTACCATCTGCCAGGTCTAAAACAAATTTTCAGCAATTTATTTTATTTTGTAAACCAACGGCAATACCTATTGCCATACATTTGTCAAAAATGATTTGCATAAAGGTTTTATAATGGTTCCCACCCATAGTATGACAATGACTGATATAGCTTGTATGCGCAATTCTACCGTTCTAGACTAATCCATCAATAATGTTACCATTACCGTGGATTTGCTATACTTGGGCAACAATGGTTCATAGATAACAACATCAAATGAAGGTAAATTCAAATTAGGATTAACTAACATTTCTAACAATTGAATTCATTATTTTACGTAAATATCAATGCATAATACTTTTCAAACAATATAAAAAATGTTATTTAAAATATTATGATCAACATGGTCAAGGAAGACTTGCATTCGCTGGTGGTAGTTGGTACCTCTTCCTATGCTCAGAGTCAACCTCAATGGCGTTGATGTCTGAACGGGCAAAATGGAAGCAAATAAATAACCAAATAAAACATATAAAATAAAATAGGTACCGGAAGGTAGATCCTGACCGGAGTTTGGATGGTGGAGAACAAACTCTCGGAATGCTTGCCCGTAAGGAAAATCTGAAAGAAAGAGAGAAAAAGGAGAATATTCTTGGGAATATTTTTATTAAAATCTGATTGTATTTATTTTAGTGGTTAGATCCTACAGTAGGGATGAGTGGATTAGACCTTAAGAGATTAATTGGGGTTATTTGGTAGATTATTATTTTTGCAAGTGGAATGATCGTACTAACAAAAGGATTGACAAGCACAAATATAGAGACATTGCTTGGAGATGCAATTTGATGTTGCATGGATGTACCCTCTTTTAGTAATTGAAATTATTATGAGAAAAATTGCTGGAAACAACAAATAATCGATGGATGGTTGATAGTATATGTCAATTGGTGGATTATAGGCGTTGAAATACGGATCTTTAGTGCTCGCGATTTGGGAGTTATATTGGAGATACCCTATGATAGAAATTATAAAGCAAGAGTAATGGAATATGTGAGCAATATGATGGTTTCACTTAGGCTTATTAGTGTTCCAGAGAATGTAATTGAGATTGGAGTTAAACTGTAATTTATATCGTGGGAGTGGATTAATAGTTGTTTGTGCTCTCTCATGGAATGTTAGAATCGGAGAGTGAGTGAGTGTCCTTATTAGAGATTAGATCAAGCCTATGAATTTATAGTGGTTTGAAAGATTACATTAAAGCAAGCGATTTTGGTGGTTAATGTATAAATTGTGGAACATTAGATTGGAGTGTGCTTGCTATAGACTAAATATGATTGGTGGATTTTACTCAGATAAACACCAATTGGAGGTTGCTGAACCAAGGCATTGAGATAGTGGTGGTAGTGATTCGAGAGCTAGTCGTTTGGCAATTGGAAATAAGGTTGGTAAAAGGGAGACACCTAAAGGTTAGAATATTAGTGGACATCGACGATGGTAAATTTATGTCTCCCGAAGATTGGATTTCAACAAAGCGACCAAATCTTCCTATCCCTATTTTTTGTCCAAATCTTGGCGACGAGATTCTTTTTAAGGAGTTAGATTTGTAACATCCCAAAATTTTAGTTCATTTTTAATTGTTTGAAAATGTGAACTTTTTAAAAACTTTTTAATGCATTTTATTTACGTTCGTTTTTCCTGGAATTTATTTGAGACTTTTGCGCTGTGAAATTTAAGAATCAAATTATGGATACGCAAACCTAATTGAGAATTTAAAACAAACTGAAATGGAGTATGATAATTAAAAAGACAAACAAACAATAAATTGAAAACTAAATTTCAAAGCAAAGGAAAAGGCAAAAAGTTAAAAACCCTTCCTAAAAGCAGCATTGTTTAATTAAAAGATTGCATTTAAAATTAAATCCTATTGTTTGAAATGTGTTTGCATTAAATTAAATTAAATTGCTTTCCTATTTTCACATGCATTAAAAATCATGTCGTTGTGCATTCATTCGTATCGTCGATCTCTCTTCCTGTTCGACTGGTAGCAGACGAACTACCTGCCCATCCATTTTTCCTGGTTCACCCTTTTCTCCCCCCCCCCCCCCCAAATAAAGCAACCACTGTCACTTCATTCTTTCTCAAACTCTCAAGCTCAAACCAACTTCTCTCCTCCCAATCACAACCCAAAATAATGATTCAATCCATGCATGTCATGTAACACTCCGGCCCAACACTGAGCCCGGAATGCTACTCAACTACATCAACTACTAATTTAAACCAAATATTACAATAAATTCCAGCAAGCACATAACAAACAAAAATCCGTCCATAGGTCACAATAGAAAATATTAAATACAACTAAACTGCATAAGAATCAACATGCTAGATAGCAATACTAAATAAAGAACCAATATGTAATAAACAGTCCATAAACAGTCTAATGAATGAATAAACAGGTTCCAACCAATCACCTAGGATTATTCAATGATTATCAAGTGCTAGAAAGAATAAATCATCACACTATATTAAACGTTCTCATGGCCATGTAATTCAAGTATTTGAAGTGAGTACAATTATTCCATGTGCGCTATCTCTTCCCATGCGAGATGCTGTCACCGACAACCTAAAACAATAATAAAGCAAGGGCGAGTCCACGACTCAGCAAGTACAAGATACAACGATAAATATACTAGTTCATTAAACATTTGATGCATTATCATAAATCTCATACTCCTCATTCTCAATTCTCATCAATATATTTTCTCATGAATGCAAATGCCATGATGCACCTCTTTCAGCTGATACCGGTATAGCGAAGTGTTCACCCGTTGGTTACACAATTTTCTCCCCCACCTTCGTTAGGGTGGGATCCCTACCTCTATAGGATTTTAACATGGGGCGCGCTGGATTATCCATAATCATGGCAGTACTCACCGCCCTGGCCCTTATGCAAGTGAATGATGCATTAATTCATTAAGCAATAATAATCTCACCATGTCATCCCCATGGTAGTTGCATCATTATCACAATCTTACTCCTTTCATCAATAATACCATGACAAGTAAATAACTTGACAAAACATAGTTAATTCTCATGGTAATAAATCAATAAGACAACGACAACCACCCCTTGTTCACCATTATACCAAGCACTTGCCTCTTTAACTTCTAGGAGCTGGGTGATGAGATGGCGGCAAGGCACTAGAGGCCACACTCCCTGAACAAACAATTCAAAAACATTATCAAAATCACCTCATAATAGCACCAAAATATTACACTAATCACCCTCACATGTCTACGCCAAAACAACACAATTAAGTCGATTATACCGGACGCACTAACCGTTGTCCTAGTAGTAAAAAGGCTCTAACTCCCTCACCTGAAACCCAAATCTAGCAAACCAAAACTTTCTAGAATCTTCACGAAATTTCCTACAACTTCCTAGTTATAATAAACTACTGAATCCATAGTTTACTTCCCTGTTTCCTTTCCTGAAGACTATCCTAGAATCTGATAGGACATACCCTTTACCATTTCGTATCTTTAGTTCTAAAACTTGAAAAGCAATGAACAATACTAGTTTTGGAATCTACTCAAAATTCTTTGGCTTATTCAAGTCATCACCAAAATTAAATTATTTCATTTACTAGGCAAAAGCAATCCATCTTCACGACAGCTGCCAACGACGTCTGTTTTTTGGACAGCAATATTCCTGGGGCCATAACTTCTTACTCGCAACTCCAAATCTAGTGTTCTAGACCTTCCTGAAATGCTGCCGAAATTATCTACATATTTTATAATTGGACTAAACCATGAATCTGACCTTAAATACCTCTAATTGCCCCCGCAAGATTCTGCATTGAAACTTGACAAACTAGGGCTTATAGAAAACTACACTTCACATGGACCAATTGATCTACAAATTGAACAATGACTAACCTTTGAAGAACACGACTACGATCATGAAATCCCGCGCAAGCCCTTCTCTTCCTCCCTTCTTTCTTTCTTCTTCTTCCTTCCTTCCCCTCCTTCCTTGCTGGACCTCCTTGGTACCTCCTGCTTTTCCCTGGTGAAGCACATCATTAGCAGGGTGCAGCACCGGGAGGGGATGCGGCGGCTTGGAGGGAGGGAGGCGCAGAGGAGGTGACGCACAGGGCAGTAGGGGTGACGCATAGGGGAGGGGTGGTGGCCAGAAGAAGGGGAGCACAGGGGGGCACCCCTGGGGTCCTATTGAAAGGCCAAGGGTCTGGAGGGTCATGGCTTGGATGTGGTAGGGTTGGAAACAATCGATATTCAATTTGATTCGGAGTACACTTTGAATTCGAGTTGGTTTTTGCACTTTCCTTCTATGTAGGGAACCTTCCGGATGTCATAAGTTTCTCTTATGAACTCAGAATTGAGTGATTATTTTTCCCATTTATATAACTCAAAGTTGTTCAACTTTATATTTGTGGAGGTTTTCTGAAAACGCCATATTCGTTGCCAAATTTGTGTTGGAAGTTGACTTTGTTGCGGACTATGATTCTCTGTGCAACCTGCCTTGCGGGCCCCGTATCTCACACATTAGAACTCCACATTAGGTCAACGAGGACTCTAAATTGGACTATACGAAGAGATTTACAATTTTTTAGTTATGAGGTTTTCCATTTGAAACCGTTTCAGTCGCGAAAATCACCTTGCAATATGATGGACAGATTATGTCCCGTTTCTTAGCGAGACAAATAAGGAATCTTCTAATCTCCTTATATTCTCTTTAAGTAAAAAGGGTAATACATGTCATACCATCATGTTCGTGGTCGCGCGAGAATTCCATTTTGTTAATTAGTTCGAGCATGCAAGATCGTTTGAGAGAGTCGAAAGGGGAGAAGAACGAGGCAGTAGCTCGGTCAGTGACGGCGCGTTTTGGCCACAGTGATGATGAATGAGATGGTCGGGAGCGAAGCCGGTGCGGTGCATGCAGTGGCGCAGCACATGCACACGGTGGCTTGGAAGCGAGGTGAAAATGACGGTGCCGAGGGCAGCTGGACCGCGGTGCAGCCGAGAGCAAGGTGGCAGCGTGCACACGCAGTAGCCTCAGATGGTGTGGCGCTGACTGGCATGACGACGGTTCGGCAGCGTGTCCGCCGCATTGGCTTGCGAGAGCGACGCGAAGATCGAGGCGGCTCTGGCGCGCTGGCCACTGCCGAGCCGATGGCGATGTGGTGAGCCGAGGAGCGGCGACGCGATCGAAGGCGATGGCGGCTTCTTGGCGACGACGGTGGCCCACCGACGTGGGACACAACGCGCCGAGGCGCCAGAGCGGCAAACAAGAGGCGACGAAGTCGGTAATTTGGCGAAGCTAAGCCATGGCGTGGGGACCTGCCGGATCCGGTTGGCCTGCAGGGCAGGCAGCTGAGCCGGCTCAGCCTAGAGGGAAGAGAGGAGAGAGAGCATCTGGAGGGTGCAAGGAACAAGAAAAGAGAGAAGGAAGGGGAAAAAGAAGAAAAGAAGAAGCCGGGGGAAATGAGCTGTCGGCTAGAGAAAAGAAAAAGGGAGGAAGAAAAGAAAAGAAGAGAAAAGAAAAGAAAAAAGAGAAAGAAAAAGAAAAGAAAAGAAAAGAAAAGAAAAGAAAAGAAAAGAAAAGAAAAGAATGGAAGAAGAGAAGAAAAGGCGCGGTCACAAGCTCCGCGACAAATTCAATGGACGCAGACGAGTGGATGAGAAGGACATGGAACCGGTGGCAATGTTGGCGGACGTAGACGAGTGGCTGAGAAGGCAATGGAACAAGTGGCGATGTCGGCAGACATAGACGAGTGGCTGAGAAGATGATATTTGGTGGTAGTTCGGATGCCTAGTGTCGCAGTAAAATCTTTAGTGTTAATTGTTTTACCGCATTTATGTTATTAGTTGTGCATGTTGCATAATCGTCATAAGCATAGTATTTTTCTATGCATGTCTAGTGTAAATTCTCTGGTAGCTTAGACCGGTGTAACTCTCCGGTTAAGTCTTTATTGTGCGTAGGCGTGATCATGTGATGTTATATCGGTGGATGCGATTAATTATATCGTTGTTGCAAATAATTAGATCATTGCAGTGGAATATGTGTTGTCGATCGGTGGATGTCGGATTAAATATATTGTTGGATTGTTGGATCGGATAATATTAATTTAGAAGTCGCATGGAAATTGGTGGTGATCTACGGATGTTAAATTGATTAGAGGTTTTCCCTCAAGATGGTTTAGTGATTTTAGGATTTAGGACGTATAAGGGTTTTATAATGATTACTCGATGGATCGCTCATGTGATGGTATTTAATGGGATATGGGGGTTGAATCGGAGGATTAATTAATCATGACAAATTGGTTGGACAACTTAAGTAATAGTTATGTGAGTCATAGGTGCTATAATTGGAAGAAAGTAGCAATGGATTATTTGATCGCAGACAATTATTTGGAGTACCATGTAATTAGTAGATAAGTCATATGTGCCGAGTTGATGGAATTGTGCCCTCAGTTGGATTAGTGGATGGATGATTATAAGTTGATCATGGAGGCACATATGTGATCGGATTGGTGGATGTCATACACAACTAGTTCGGTGATATGGAAATTAGTTCATCGATTAGTGAGCTATTAAATAGTAAATGTGCAATTAAATTGTAAAGCTCAATACGTGTCGGTTAGTCAAATAAACCTCGGTCGGTGAAAATTTTGGTGTATGCTATTATGATTTGTTGAGGTGAGACTGGTAGAGTTAGATAGGTAGTATTAGCTTAAATAGTCTAGTGGAGAATGATTGATGGATTTAGCCATGGTCATATGCCCATAATTTGGTGGATTTCGCATAATTACTAGATGGATTGTATAAATAGGAGATTGTGAGTCCGGGCATTATTTGTTGGATTGGCTACTCTGATTATACCTTAGTAGATGATAATGCGGTATTTAGATCTAGATATGAGAGTATGATCAGAGAGTTTTATGTATGTGAATGGATTCAACACCTGAGACTAGTTTAAGTGAATTATTATGAGGGGACTACATGCATGAGGTTGTGCATGGTGAGTAACCCTAATTGGTGAAAGTGGAGGAACACATGCATAATACATTAGATCAAATTAGCGAATTTATCATAGATTACTAAGTCTGATGAAGAACATGAGTTAGGGAGAAGGATAGAGGTTAATTTCAGGCTTCCGAAACTCAGTTAGTATAAGATGCTGTTTTTCTTCTTCTTTTTCAACAATTTTATAAACTCGGCTAAATTCAAATGGCTATAACTTATGCATATGAACTCCAAATTGAATTAATTTTTTTATAAATTAATATAAAATCATGCTCTATATGAATATACAAAAATAATTAATTTTTTGCTATTAAATTTATTTTATTATTTATGGCTTTTCTCTGTTCTCTCAAATAGACGCCGAAATAGTGAACGAACTTGACGACGATCAAGCACCCTCACTCTCTGAACAACCTAAGCAAGGAAATTACCTCCTTTGACCATGTTGATCCCAATATTTCAATTATTTTACTTTATTTTGCAAAAAACTATTATGCATGCGTCTATGTTTGGCTAAAATTGCTATATTTGTGGGTAATGGTAGTTAAATTCCTATTGAATGCATGGTTCCTCCCTGTCAAGTTGATTTCCTCATTGTTGTAACCTTTAGGATATTGTTTGGACAATAGCTAATGTGATTTGGGTATTTCGATTAAGAATATCGAATAGATGCTTAGCCGAGTTCTAGTTTTACTAAAGTTGAACAATTGATGAAAATTGAGTATGGATGTAACATCCCAAAGTTCTGTTACCAAAAAATAAAATTATTATTTTATTGAATTTTCTGAGTTTTACGGTATTTTCTTGGATTTAAAGTTATTTTCCAAAAATTTTCTAGTATTTAAAAAGGTTTTTCCTATTTTCCGAAATTAAAAATAATTGATGTACAAAATGAAAATAAAATTTAAGTTTGAAATAATTTTATTAAGTTCAAAATAATTCAGGGAATTTCTGTTAATGTTTCTAGAATTTTTGAACTATATTTGCTATTTTCTAAAAGTATATTTGATTTATTGTTTTTTTTGAAATTCGAATAACAAATCCCGAACCTCAAGTCAACTCCAAATCAAAATCCAAATTACAAGTCTCAATTCAAATCTTTGTTCCAAAATCAAATCTTTTTGTGGCAAATTCTGAATTCAAATTCTTTTTTTGAATTCATCTCAAATTCAAATCTCAGTTGAGTTTGAAAATTCAAATTTATACTTGAATTTTCTCCAAAATGGAAATATCATAATTTGATTCTATTTTTTCATTCTTGGCTGAAGACCTTTTTCTTTTCTTTCTTCCTTTTTCCTTTTCTCTTTTCTCTTTTCTCCTTCTTTTTCTTCTTTCTCCTTCCTTCTTCTTCCTCTCACCTTTGCCTATTCTTTGTCTTGTCCCTGTTATTTTTCTTCCTGGCCGTACCGCGCCACCCATCACCGACCATGCCGCCCTCCATCGCCCTGGCCCCGGCCTCGACCACCGCTCCCCACTACGCGACCTCCCCTTCCTCCCCTTGCTCTCCCTGCACCCCAGCCCTACTCCAACAGAGCCGCAACCGAGCTCTAGCCCGCCATGGCCGCCACTCGCTCCTACTCGCATTTCTTCGCGCACAACACATTAATTCCATTTCCATTTGAACCATTATGATCCCACCTTCATCAACCACGATGTGCTTCCATCAATTGCACGTTTCATCCCACGGCCGCAATCAATTTTACGTTTCTCCACCATTCTCCATTTTCAACAGAAAACCGTCGCTTTAATCCACGAGCATTCCCCATCGATTAGAGTACCGCCTCCACCCTATAAAAGGAGCACTACGTGTTCTTGGTTTCCCTCATCGATTCACCCTAAACCTCATAGCCTAACTCATCTCCGTTTGGCCGTAACGCGCGACGCCACCTGCCTTCTTCTCCAACTCCGGCCATGTCGCCTTCACGTTGATATTCTTTTCAGTGAGTTCTGAGCTGAGACGACCACGTCATGTTGTGCTCCCGGCCAGGTACTTTCTAGCCCCTACCTCAATTTTGAGTTTCCCCTCACCGGAGTATGTCGTCATTGTCGTTCACCATCACCGCCGCCCGCCACCATTGTCGCACCTCCTCGGCCATCCTCGCGCCTCGCCGACCCCTCCATTCTCTTCCCTTTACCACCGCTCACCCTGTGCTTCCTCCACCTACACTATCGCACTGTCGAAGAGCTACCGCCCCGTGCGCTCTCCCCGCCGCCGACCGTCGTAGTCGCCGCCTCCACCTCCCCTTCCCTCCTTGGGTAGCCGGCGACCCATTTTGGGTACCACCGCCGGCCACTACACCTCCCCTTGCCAGCGCCGCCCTCCAGCCCGAGCCGCATGGAGCCCTCCCCTATTTCCTGCTTCCTTTGTTCTTTCTTCTATTTGCTCTTGACTCACTTACATGTAGGGCCCCTATGTCATACTTAGTTACTTCTCTCTTTCTCGTTTTCTTTCTCTAGCAGGTGGGCCCAAGAAATCAGACACTGTGATTGCTGTTGTTAACAACCAGAACACTATATTCCAAGAATAATCTATTTTCATAATTTCCATAATTTCATGTGAAAAATCTAACTTCCGGTTGTTCGTTCTCCTTCGTACGAACTCCGATTCTATCAATTCTTGTTTATAAATTCATATAAATTCAACATCTATCTCCTAGAACCTAAATTATTTAATTTTGATTTATTTTATTTTTATTTGAATTTGGCTCGTTTTCGTGTATAGATTTCAACGACTTCGAAGAGTCAGATTTCAATGCCGTTTTAGAATATCAATTTGAGCAAGGCAAGTTACAACTGTTGATCATATTTTAATCCCAATATTTTAAATTATTTAAATTCTATTTTAAATTATTACTGCATGTTTATTTATATTCAATTATTTAAATTCTGTTTTAAATTTATAGTTATGCCTAAATCGTTTGTATAGCCAACTTTGACAATGAATTAAACCTACCTTGATACCTTAGATGAAAATCTATTTTGTGCAATAGTATGAACTAGAACACTTTGGAAAAAATATATGCCTAGTCATGCTTAGACCAAAAATATTCAATTTGGGTAATTTTAGCCAAAGAATCAAATATGGTTTAAAAATTTGTCTATGTCATTATTATGCTATAGAAATTTACAAATGATTTGAAAAGCGAAATAAAATGGAAAACAAGTATATACTTGGGCGAAATGGATAGTTGGTGGATGCAAGTTTATGCACGGGCTCTTCTCAGGAATAGTCGAGGCCCAGGGGTTACTTTTGGAAGTCGCGCAGTCAATTAAGGATCAGTCTGCGAGCTATGGATTGCAAAGCCCTTCTGTACTACCACAAGTCTGGAGTGGGACAGACTTGGGTAACTAATTTGCAACATTTCAATATGGTTGTGCCATCCGGTTGTGTGGATGTCAGAATTACCTACTTTTTGTTGTCCCACATGGCACAAGAGGGGGCTTCTGTTTGGCGCAAAAAACATACGACAGCGAAACCTTAGCAGGCATAACTACTTTGGGATGGAGCATTGTAACAGTCTTATGATAATCTCTTCATCGCACGCCTTCAGAAGCGTGTCATGGCCGACAGTATAAGTTAAATATCTCTTGTGGGTAAAGTCGTACAACCCTGTAGAGTGTAAAACTATTCAAATAGCCGTGTCCACGGTCATGGACTTGCTGAGCAAAGCCTTTCGCGGATTAGACTTTGGTTTTGTTTTAAAAATGATTTCATGGATGTTTGTTCCATGTGGGAAATTGGGCAGAAAGCCTTGGTGTAAGGGGGTTAGTCCTTCGCCAGAAGTGCATCTTGCACTAATTGTACACTTTTAAAATCAAAGAAATTTAGATATCGTATAACCGCTTTGAAACTTAGTAAATATATTTAAAATGTTAAATATTGCTTTTGCACAAATAACCCTATAAGCCTTCTTTTGATATATCCCTGCATACATTATAATCTGTTATTGGGTGTAACTTGCAGAGTACATTTTTGTGCTCACCCTTGCTTAATAAAATGTTGCTCAAAGGAGAAGGATTTCGCTACCGGTGTGGATCTTGACGACTAGGATGCTACCCCAGTCAATTGCCTGTGGTAGATTAGCTGGGCTCTACTACTTCTTCTTCGTCTTCTGATGTGTTCTTTATTGTTGGCTTGTAAGCCTTTCTTGTAATAAACTCTGATATTTATTAATAAAGTTATGTGAATTACGGATGTTACCATATTTGTTTACTGTGTACACTAGTACTGTTCCAGGAAGTTGTGTACACTACATAGAGGATTTGGGGGTGTTACTCCCAGGTCCGACAGAGATGGTATCAAAGCCATATCGACTGTAGGTCGTGACCTAGTTCGAATGGCCGTTAGTTGGAAAACTTCAAAACTTATTTTATAACGGGAAAAAATAAATTGTTCTCTTCTCATCTTTGGTCATCTATCCATCTTTAGCTTCTTCATAGTAATTCTTTCTTACCCCATTCTTCCTTTATAATTTTATAATGTTAAATGGGTCATCTTTCCCTTGAAAATTTCTTTAGATGGTCAACACGATTCTTACCAATGCATTCAAGAACACAAGAAATGGAGCCATCAACAAAGTATCGTCGTCTCCACCATCTAAGGACAACAGACAAGATTAATTGCAGCTTAATTGAAGACTGTGAGTAGAAGTTACGATGTCAGCCAAGCCATATAGTCTAAGTTTGCCAAGACTCATTCTGTGTATTTAGTCGTTTCACCAGTTTAAGAGTCTCAATCAAGTATAACGTTGTATTGTGTCTTAATTTGTATGATATATTTTCTTTTAGTACATCGTATGCAGATTTTTTTTGTGTGCAATGTTTGCTTATGTGGGTACACTTATCTCCTCATAGCTCTCTCTCTCTCTCTCTCTCTCTCTCTCATCCTTTGCTTTTCCCTCTTCTCTAGCAATCCATTGGACAACCTAACATTTCGATGTACAAGGGGCTTGAAGGACAAATTGATACTTCAAAATTTCGAACAACTCAATACCTTAGGACATGAAGCAAACTTGAAGATAGACTCTCCTCATCTCTCAATTCATTTATCCTATGTTTTCCCTCTCTAGCCTCTCCGAATCTCGGAGACGAGATTCCTTTTAGGGGGGGGGCAGTTTGTAACATCCCACAGTTCTGTTACCAAAAAATAAAAGTAAGAAATTTATTATTTTGTTGGATTTTCTGAGTTTTACTGAGTTTTGTGGGATTTTCTTGGATTTAAAGTAAAAAAAGGAAATTTAATTAACTTCTAAAATTTTCTAGTATTTAAAAAAGTTTATTCCTATTTTCTAGAAATTAAAAATAATTTATGTACAAAAATGAAAACAAAATTTAAGTTCAAAATAATTCAAGGAACTTATGTGAATGTTTTGAGAATTGTTGGACTCTATTTGCTATTTTTTAAAAGTCTATTTGATTTTTTTTGAAATTCGAATAACAAATCCCGAATCTCAAGTCAACTCCAAACAAGGTAGTCAGAGTCGAGATCCCGAGTCGGATCGATTTGCCTCCGGTAGGATCGAATCGTAGTATCGAATCGTAGAATCGGCGATTCTACGGATTTGTAAAAATACACATATTTAACATCTATACTATAAGTTTGTATGATTGTTATATGGTTTACCACTTGCATGTTCCTTAAAAGTAGCTAGACATACTCCAGGAATAAAAATAGCTTATCATTATCAAGCTCAAGATTGATCATGCCATAATATAGATATTTGTACTAGCATTACCACACCGATACAATATTTTGCATGCTCCTTGTTTATTTATAGTTTCATTCTCGAGAAATTAATATCAACAAATTTTGCTCTAAAACAAAATATCGACAAAGCCCGGCCTCTAAAAAAATTGCCCTAAGTCTCTACGAGTAGGATCGACAAGTGAGATTTGGATCGACAGGCTGTCGTGGGTTCGTAGAACCGTAAGACTCTAAGAGTAGGATCGCGATCCTACCTACCTTGAGTAGGATCGGATCGGCAGTAAGACTTGGATCGACAGGCTGTCGTGGGTTCGTAGAGTCGTAAGACTTTAAGACTTGGATCGCGATCCTAACTACCTTGACTCCAAATCAAAATCCAAATTGCAAGTATCAATTCAATTTTTTTTCCAAAATCAAATCTTTTTGTGTCAAATTATGAATTCAAATTCTTATTTTGAATTCAACTCAAATTCAAATCTCAGGCGAGTTTCAAAATTCAAATTTGTATTTGAATTTTCTCCAAAATTGAAATCTTAGAATTGGATTCTAGTTTTTTTCATTCTTGGCTGAAGACCTTTTTCTTTTCTTTCTTCCTTTTTTTTTCCTTTTTTTTCTCTTTTCTCTTTTCGCTTTCTTTCTCTTCTTTCCCTTCTTTCTTTTCCTTTTCCCTTTTCCCTTCTTTCTCTTCTTTTTTCCTTCCATCTTCTTCCTCTTACCTTTGCCTATTCTTTGTCTTCTCCCTGTTCCTTTTCTTCCTAGCCGAACCGCGCCACCCATCATCGGCCATGCCACCCTGGCCCCGGCCCCGACCACCGCTCCCCACTGAGCCTCCTCCCTTTCCTCCCCTGTCTCTCCCTACGCCCCAACCCTGCTCCAACAGAGCTACAATCGAGCTCCAACCCGCCATGGCCGCCACTCGCTCCCACTCGCATTTCTTCGCGCACGACACATTAATTCCATTTCCATTTCAACCATTATGATCCCACCTTCATCAACCACGACGTGATGCCATCAATTGCACGTTTCATCCCACGATCGCAGTCAATTTTACATTTCTCCACTGTTCTCCATTTTCAACTGAAAACCGTCACTTTAATCCGTGAGCGTTCCCCGTCGATTAGAGTACCTCCTCCGTCCTATAAAAGGAGCATCGTGTGTTCCCGGTTTCCATCATCGATTCGCCCCAAACCTCATAGGCTAACTCCGCTTCGTTTGGCCGGAACACGCGACGCCACCTGCCTTCTTCTCCAAGTTCGGCCATGTCGCCTTCGCGTTGATCTTCTTCTTCGGTGAGTTTCGAGCCAAGACAATCGCCTCACGTCGTGTTCCTAGCTAGGTACTTTCTATCCCTACCTCAATTTTGAGTTTCCCCTAGCCAGAGTATGTCGTCGCCGTCGCTTCACCATCACCGCCCGCCGCCCGCCGCCCGCCACCGTTGCCGCACCTCCTCGGCCTTCTTCGTGCCTCGCCGACCCCTTCGTCCGCTTCCCTTTGGCGCTGCACAACCCGTGCTTCCACCACCTTCACCGTTGCATTGCTGGAGCACCGCCGCCCTGTGCGCTCGCGTCGCCCATGCGCTCTCCCCGCCGTCAGCGCCGCCACCGATCGCCGCCGCCGTCGCCTCCACCTCCCCATCCCTCCTCGGGTAGCCGGAGACCCATTTTGGGTACCGCCACCGGCCACTGCGCCTTCCCTTGCCGGCGCCGCCGTCCAGCCCGAGCCGACTCGTGCCCTTGCCTGTTTCCTGCTTCCTCTGTTCTTTCTTCTATTTTGCTATTGACTCACTTACATATGGGGCCCCTATGTCATACTCAGTTCCTTCTCTCTTTCTCTTTTTATTTCTCTAGCAGGTGGGTCCAAGAAATCAGACACTATGATTGCTGCTGTTAACAACCAGAACAGTATATTCCAGGAATATTCTATTTCCAGAATTTCCATCATTTCATGTGAAAATCAAACTTTTGGTTGTTCGTTCTCCTTCGTACGGACTTCGATTCTGTCGATTCTTGTTTCTAAATTCAATATCTATCTCCCAGAATCTAAATTATTTAATTTGGAGTTTATTTTAATTTTACTTGAATTTTGTTTGAATTTGGCTCGTTTTCACGTATAGATTTCAACGACTTCGGAGAGTCAGATTTCGACGCCATTTCATAATAGCAATTTGAGCAAGGCAAGTTATACCTGTTGATTATATTTGAATCCCAATATTTTAAATTATTACTGCATATTTATTTATATTCAGTTATTTAAATTCTTGTTTTAAATTTATTGTTATGCCTAAATCCTTTGTATAGCCAACTTTGACATTGAATTAAACCTACCTTGACATCTTAGATGAAAATCTAGTTTATGCAATAGTACAAACTAGAACACTTTGGAAAAAATGTATGCCTAGCCATGCTTAGACCAAAAATATTCAATTTGGGGAATTTTACCCAAAGAATCAAATATGGTTTAAAAATCAGTCTATATCATTATTATGCTATAGAAATTTACAGATGATTTGAAAAGCGAAATAAAATGATAAACAGGTTTAGACTTGGGCGAAATGGATAGTTGGTGGCTGTAAGTTTATGCACGGGCTCTTCTCTGGAATGGTCGAGGTCCAGGGGTTACTTTTGGAAGTCGCCCAGTCAATTAAGGACCGGTCTTGAGCTATGGATTGCGAAGCCCTTCCGTACTACCACAAGTCTGGAGTGGGACAAACCTGGCTAACTAATTTGCAACGTTTCAATGTGATTGTGCCATCCGGTTGTGTGGATGTCAGAATTACCTACTTTTTATTGTCCCACATGGCGCAAGAGGGGGCTTTTGTTTGGCGCAGAAAACATACGATAGCGAAACTTTAGCGGGCATAACTACTTTGGGATGGAGCATTGTAACAGCCTTGTGATAATCACTTCGTCGCACACCTTCGGAAGCATGTCATGACCGACAGTATAGGTTGATTATATCTTATGGGTAAAGTCATACAACCTCTGCATAGTGTAAAACTATTCAAATAGCCATGTCCACGATCATGGACATGCTGAGCAAAGCCTTTCGCGGATTAGACTTTGGTTTTGTTTTAAAAATGATTTAACAAAAATGATTTCATGGATGTTTATTCCATGTGGGAAATTGAGCAGAAAGCCTTTGTGTAAGGGGGTTAGTCCTTCACCAGAAGTGCATCTTGCACTAACTTGATAGTTTTAAAATCAAAGAATTTTAGATATCGTATAACTGTTTTGAAAATTAGTAAATGTATTTAAAATATCAAATGTTGCTTTTGCACAAACAACCCTATAAGCCTTCCTTTGATATATCCCTGCATGCATTATAATCTTTTATTGGGTGTAACTTGCGAAGTATATTTTTGTGCTCACCCTTGCTTAATAAAATATTGCTCAGAGGAGAAGGACTTCGCTACCGATGTGGATCTCGATGACTAGGCCGCTACCCTAGTCGATTGCTTGTGGCAGATTGGCTGGGCTCTACTACTTCTTCTTCGTCTTTTGCTGTGTTCTTTATTGTTGGCTTGCAAGCCTTTCTTGTAATAAACTATGATATTTATTAATAAAGTTGTGCGAATTATGAATATTACCATATTTGTTTACTGTGTACAGTAGCTACTGTTCTAGAGACTAGTGTAGAACACATAGAGGATTTGGAGATGTTACTCCTGGGTCCGACAATGGATTGGAGAGAATTTGAAATGTTGGTCCAGAGGGGTTACCTTTGTTAGTTTGGAATAAAAATGAAAAAGTAAAAACTTAGTGTTTGACGCCGGTGAGTTATATTATGAACTAATGAATGTGAGAGGTGTATCTCGCAGGTATATTAGGGGAGATCATCGCCCGGGTTGATTAAGGACCGAACGCCGGTGTATCCAACTTAAGCATAAGCGTACAACCACATGGATGAACTGGGGCGGTCTTAGCTAATTAAGTCATCAAGAACTATCCTTGCATGTTGGTAGGCCGTAGTAGTACGAGCATATCCAGGTAGGTTTGCTCGAAGGGGCTCCCTTCACCGAGGCGTTGGGACCAAAGCCATCCGATACAATGTGAATGCCTCACTGAGACAGGGGTGTACTTGGGTGAAGTGAGGGTTTATCATTCACTAGTCTAGTGCAAGGTTTGGACTATGTGATGTAAAGGCTTCGTTACGAACTCTGGACTGCTTACTAACATGTTGTGAGTGGTGATGTTGACGGATGCCAAACAAACTAGAGACCTCGTATCGTGTGGGTAAAGTTGTACACTTCTGCAGAGTGTAAATCTATTTAAATAGCTGTGCTCGTGGTCATGAGCGTGCTAAGTGCGGTCATATTGGGTATAGTCTCTACTTTCGCAAAAAATAGTCTTGTTGGAAAATCATGCGATGGTTTTGTTGTTGTGTGTGCCATGTCTATGGCTGAGAATGGTTTGATGATCACAGCCGAGGATGATTGTGATTTACTATTATTAAAGTTACATACTTATTATTTTATTATGTGTTAATTGCTCTTCAAAATTTTCGTTGCAAACTATTACAAATCGGTATTGCAAATTAAACTTGCTTTATGCCGAAAATAACTTATAGAGTAGAGCCACATTAATTCTTTGATAGCCTTGCATTTATATTATGTTGTGATACACTACAAGTCTTATTGAGTACGCAATGTACTCAATCTTGCTTAAATTATTGCCTCAGAGTATGAAGAACCAATTCCCGACGACGCTTACTTTGCACTCGATACCGGAGGGTATGACGACAGGTCTTATTAGGGCTTAGTCCTTGTCGGTTGCCTGTGGGTATGGATGAGGCAAACCACTAGACCACTTGATCTATTCACTACGCTTTTCACTGCTCTCTTTGATACTTGAGTTTATCTGGCCAGTCGACCCTTTTGTAATATAAACTTGTTATGTAAACACTTAAGTTTAATATCCTATTTGTTTCATGTTGTATGTATAAAATGTATAGACATGATTATCAATGTTGTGGATGTGTGTACTAGCCACTAATCATGGGATTAGTACGGTACACAAATGAGGGCTTCGAGTATTCAAAGCCTGGGGTAGAAGAGAGAAGGAGATGGGTTTCGGCCCAAGAATTGAAGGGGAAATTCAAATTTGAATTTGGATTTGATTTTGATTTCAGATTGAGATTTGGAATTTGAACTTCATATTGGGATTTGAATTTAGATTTTAAATAACTGCAATAACTCTGAATAATTTTTTTTGAAATACTTATTTTAAAATGATTTTACAAGGAGAGGAAATTTTGGATGTTACAGACCTACCCTGTTAGAAGGACTGGGAATGTCGACCCCAAGATTTGGATGGACTGGGAAAAGATCGGGGTACTTGACACTTAGGTCCTCTTTGCGCTCCTAGGTTGCTTCCTTCTCTAAATGGTTGCTCTACTGTACTTTGCAGAATTTGATGGTATTGCTCCTAGTATGACATTCAGCTTCTTCGAGAATTCTGACGGGATACTCCTGGTAGGTGAGATCCTCCTTCAACTCGACTTACTCTAGTGACATCTTCTCTTATGGTACCTTGAGACATTTCTTTAATTACGACACATGGAAGACGTTATGCACATCTAACAACTGAGGTGGAAGCTTCAACTTGTATGTAACTTCTCCTCTTCTGGCTAGAACTGGAAATAGACCGATGTATGTGGGTGCAAGCTTTCCACTAGCTCTAAAACGATGCAATCCCTTGAGTGGTGAAACCTTCAAGTACACGAGATCACTAGGTGCAAAAGTTAAATCTCCGCATCGGTTATCAGCATAACTTTTTTGCCTGTTCTGTGCTATTTTCAGCTTTTCCCGAATCGATCGAACTTGCTCTTCGGCATCCTTCAAAACATCTCATCCAAACACTTATCCTTCTCCTGTTTCTTTCCAATATAGGAGTGTTCTGCATTGTCTTCCATAAAGAGCTTCGAACGGGGATATTTGTAAGCTTGATTGATAACTATTGTTGTACGAAAACTCTGCATAGGGCAAACTTTAATCCCAACTAGTTTTGTTTACTAGGGCACATGCTCTTAATATATCTTCTAGGATTTGATTTACTCTCTTTGTTTGTCCATCTGTCTGCAAATGGTAAGTTGTACTAAAATTCAGATTAGTATCTAAAATTCCATGCAATTTTGGCAAGAATCTTGAGGTGAAATGGGATCCTCGATCCAACACGATCTTCTTTGGTACTCCATGTAAACACACGATCCTTGACATATACAACTTTACGAGTCTGTCACTTGAGTAGGTAGTCCTCATTGGAATGAAATGTGCAACATTTGTTAGATGATCCACAACAACTCAGATGGAATCATATCCAGATTTTATTCTTGGCAGACCAGTGATAAAGTCCATTCCAATTTTCTCCCATTTTTATTCAGGTATCTTCAAAGGTTACAGTAATCCAACGGGTCTATGATATTCAGCCTTAACTTGTTAGCACACATAAAAAAGCTACATATCCAGCAATTTCTCTTCTCATACTTGACCACCTATATCTTTCGCTAAGATCTTGATACATCTTTGTGCTTCCTGGATCAATAAAATATGCAGATTCATGGGCTTCTTTCAGAATCAATCCTTTAATTTCTTTATGATTAGGTACAAAAATTTTCTCCAAACCAAATAGTGCCTTTCATCTTCTGAAAATCCAGGCGCTTTGCCCTTCTTCATGTTATCATTAATTTCCTTGACATCCTTGTCCTCCTTTTGGTCTTCTCTGATATGATCTTCGAGAGTTGGTTGTACCTCCATGGTATTCACACATCCTTCATCATCTAATTCAAGATTGAGTCGTTGAAACACCTCATGTAGTGTAGGCTGCCATTCCTCAATCATGACATCATTCCAATAGTTTTTCCTACTCAAAGCATCAGCTACTACATTAGCTTTGCATGGATAGTAGTGTATCTCAACATTGTAATCTTTTATTAACTCCAACCATTTTCTTTGCCTTAAGTTGAGATCTGTCTGAGTGAATATGTATTTGAGACTCTTATGGTTAGAATAAATCTCACAATGATTACCAATAAGGTAATGTGTCCATAACTTTAGGGCATGCACAACTACGGCTAACTCTAAATCATGGGTTGGGTAGTTTTGATGCATCACATAAAATCTCGAAGTGCATCCGAATGTTCGGCAATATAAGCACTAGTGTAGTAGTTAACATCTTCTTTAGTTCTTGAAAACTCTGCTCACATGCTTTGGTCCATTCAAACTTCTTTTCTTTCTTCAGCAATTGGGTGTGGGATTTGGCAATCTTAAAAAACCTTCAATAAATCGGCGATTGTATCCGACTAAACCAAGGAAACTTTTGATATCCAAAACTTACTTGGGTTGCTCCCAATTGAGTACAAACTCTACTTTTCCTAGATCCACTGTGACTCCTATAGCAGAAATTACATGTCCCAAGAAAGCAACTTGCTTTAACCACAACTAACATTTACTAAATTTGACATATAATTTGTGCTCCCTGAGTTTCTCCAATACTAACCCTAGATGTTCTTCATTTTATTTCTTATTCCGGGAGTAAATAAGAATAGTGTCTATAAATACCACCATAAACTTATCTGGGTAATCCATAAACACCTTGTTCATCAAGTTCATGAAGTAAGCTAGTGCATTTGTTAGGCCAAATGGCATTACTGTACATTCATAAAGGTTGTATCGAGTAGTGAAAGCGGTCTTTAGAATACCCTCTAGTCTTATCTTCAGTTGATGATATCTAGAGCATAGATCAATCTCGGAGAAAGCACATGCTCCCTCCAACTGATCAAATAAGTCATCAATCTAAGGCAAAGGATACTTTTCTTGATCGTCACTTCGTTCAGGGATCTCTAATCGACACACATCCTTAAATCGTAATCCTTCTTGTTAACGAAGATTGCTGGCACTCCCTAAGGTGATGAGCTGGGTCGAACAAATCATTTTTCTTGCAACTCTTCAATCTGCTTCTTCATCTCAACTAGTTCATTTGCTGGTAATCGGTAAGGTCTCTTGGATATTGGGGATGTGCCAGGTACTAAGTCAATGATGAACTCTATATCCCAGTCCGGTGGCATTCCTAGTAATTCCTCAGGAAATACATTAGGTTATTCCCTTACTATAGGCACACTTTCTAATGATATACCCTTCAAGTTGTTTAGTACATAAATCTTTTTTGATAGTTTGTTGGGCACATATTCCACTCGAACTCCTTTGGCATTGGTTAGGGTGATGCCTTTGCTGGCACAATCTATATGTCACTTATACTTGGTTAACCAATCCATGCCAAGGATTACATCTATGACATTGGAATCTAGCATGATAAGGTTCGCTAGGAACTTAACCCCATTTATATCTATGGTCACTCTCAGCCGTATTGTATTAGTCCTTATTTTCTTTCTAGGTGATTGGACTATCATAGGGTTTTTAAGGACAAATGCACCCAAGTTATGTTTTTCAACAAAACACTTCGATATAAAAGAATGTGAAGCTCTAGAGTCAAATAATGCTGATGCAGATACTGAATTAACAAGTAACTTACCCAGAACTACGTTGGGTGCATCCTAAGCATCATCTGCGGTGACGTGGTTAACACGTTCTCTCCCAAAAGTTTGTGGAGTCCTTGGAGTCTGAGGGGTTCCACGTCCTTGTCCCGGAGCTGGTGCTCGAATTGGTGTCATAGCTCGGCATTTTTAGGGCACTTGTTGGCATAATGCCCCATTTCATGGCAATGAAAGCACTGTACTCCTGCTGATGATGTCTTGTTCTGCTAGGGTTGAACGCCAATATTGTTGCAAGGTCCTTACAAGACATGATGGGGTCCTGAAACTGAAGTCCTGGGTGCATTGGCTGTTGGTGGCCTATTGAGTGAGGTTGGTCCAAGCGAGGCTGGGAACTTCTTGCTCCATGTTGTGTCCGAAAAGTCATTTTTCTCTTAGGAGACTCATACAGTTGGCGTTGAGCATCCTCCTGAACAAGAGCCTTATTGACCATATGCTAGAAATTAGGGAAGTTAATTGACACCAATTGCACTTTGATGTTGTGGTCAAGTCCTTCCATGAAGCGCCAGATCTTGGCTCCTTCGGTTGCAACATCTCCTGGTGCATACCTCAATAGTTGGGTAAACTTGTTGAGATACTCAGATACACTGAGGTTGCCTTACTGTAGCTTATGGGATTCTCTTTTCTTCATCTCCATCATTCCCATAGGAATGTGTGCCGTGTGAAAAGCTTCAACAAATTCTTGCCATGCTATAGCTTGAAAATCCGGATGGGTTGCGCAGTAATTTTCCCACCAACTTCCTGTAGTCCCTTTGAGTTGATGAGCATCATAAAGAACTTTTTCTTGGTCATTACATTGAGCCAAAATGAGTTTCTTCTCCACATACTTCAACCAGTCATCAGCCTCCAATGGGTCAACTGAGCAAAAGTAGGTGGTCTGGTTCTCATGAATTCACCAAGGTTGGACGGGGCAGCTGCACGGCCTCCTCTGCGGCTTCCTCCACGCACACTTCCTAGGTTTTCCATCTAAAGCGGTGGCCAGGGTTAGCAGAAGAAGAGAGGGAACAACAAGGATAGGATAAACCAGGGGTAAACTACATCCCAAGACAAACACAATGGAGAAAAGCACGCCAACTGTAAAACAGCATTAAAATAGGGCAATAGTTTTTAGAATAGTTGTATCACAAATGCACAAAGGCTTTATACAGTCCAAACCACACACTGACAAATAATCAAACAAAAATAAATGTCTAAATGCGTAAGACTTTATTTGGTATTACTTCCGATGGGTCTAAGGAACTACACCTCGTCGCCGCCCTCGTCATCCAACTCGAGAATAGGCACACGTAGCTCGGGGTGATGAAACCACGAAGGTCTTGATTTGGCCTGATCTTTCGATGAGACGATAAATTTGGTAGTAATCGCTCAACTCTCACGATCCTGGCTACGAACTCGCAAGGCCCAAAATCATGCAATCGTTGAACTGCTCGACAAGTCATTATCAACCGTACAAGAATACCCAGATGACCTGATCACGAAGATCAATTCCTGCATACACCGAAGAAGCACACAAGAACAAGATAAATAGTAATCTGAAATTGCGAATAGGAAATAAGATTGTATTGATAAGTGGGGTTCCGAAGACAATGTCGCTGTTGATCTTGCCGAACAAGAGGACAAAGTATAAAGTAGCAAAGCTAAACTTCAATAAACAAAACCCAAAGAACTAGAGGGGTGGCGGCCACTATATATAGGAGAAGGGAGGTCACGGGTACTGTTCATGTATGAATAGTGCCATGTGAATAGTACCAAACCCTAGGTGGCCGGCCATATGGGCCAAATCGGCCAAATCAGCCCATTTATTATAAAGCCCATGGGCCAACAATTGGTGACGCAGCACCATGGCATGTAGACGTAGCACCATGGCGTGTAGACGAAGCTCGGCTCGTAGCTCGATCCAACTGGGGAATATGGCAGTGCAGTAGCTAAAAGTCCTATAAGAGAAGATGCAGTTGAAGTAGAGGATGAAGTGCAGCGAGTCGAAGTAGTGGTTGCATCCTTGGTTGTATCCTTAGGGTTGATGTTCTCATCACGGGGTTTTCCCGAGACTCGTGTGGATGTCATGGGGATATACTCCTAGTCTTAGCCTAATCTTAGTGTGATGAACAATTGGCAATAGCGTTGAGGCGTTTGGCGAAACCCTTGTTTTTGAGAAAATTCAGATTGCATTAGACCTCAGGCAGTCAGATCAGCCAAGGTGGCGGTCTGACTGGCCGCATGTGTCGGTTAGACCGAGTGTAAGATAGGCCCAAGGTGCTGGTGGTCAGGCCGACCATGAGTGGCAGTCTGATCAGCCAAAAGTTGAAGTTCGATTTTGGAGTCATGCCAAAAATAGAGTATGGAGGCAAGTGAGAGGATTCTTCTACACTTGGTCTCGTAATTTTTGGAGCTTCGAGCCAAAAGTAGATTGTGTTTGAAATTTCTAGAGAGGTTACAGATTTTCCAAAGGAAAATTTGGCTAAGTTCTTAACCTAGCGGTCTGACTGGCTAAGTGTGGTGTTCATACGCCAAGGGTGATGTACTTTGGGTTTTGGGTCAAAGTCATGAGTTTCAGTGCATATGTGTTGTATGATGCATGTTTTGACAAACGTGGGTAAAGTTGTGAAGAACTGATGCTCGGAAATGATTTCTTAGTCTATTGTTGTGCAGGAGGCTTGATGGTCAACGACGGTCAACGGAGAGGATGATCAGGACTAGGCTTGGAGAGCTGAGGTCCAAAACAATCGATGATGCCGAGTGAAGTCATTGGACTCAAGCATGGCACAAGAAGGACAAGGATGACCGAATGGGGAGTTCGGTGTGACGGGTTGCATCAAGCGGTGCGGGGTCGGTGCAAGTGTCGTGGTTTCAGTGGGACCCATATAGGAGAGACTTGCCGATATGAAGAGAGCCGCTGATCAACCTACACATGGCAAAGCATGTGACTGCTTCACGGCGATTGGACTCGGTCCTTAGAGAAGGATCGAGAAGGAGTATTTTGGTATCTTCACCAAAATACTGCCATGGTGACACTTGGCAAAACCGTGGTGCAAGGAGAGACGGTTTAGGTCAAGAGAAGATAGAGTTCATGAAGAGATGGATGTAGGAAGGCCCGGTTCATCATCTGCTTTGAGAATCGTGTGTGAGTGTAGACCCATTTGTGTGTGGGCTTAACATATGTCCATTAGGGTTTTCTATCTAAGCCTAGCCTCCACTATAAAAGGAGATATGCAGGATTTGCCCTCTCAAGCCTTCTAAGTGTAAACCCTAATTAGTGATTTGGGAGAAAGTGGAGTAGAGGAGGTTAGGGCTTGTGAGAAGTTTCAGAGTATTTGGATCACCGAGCTGGAAGTTAGGTCTTTTGGTGATCTTCTCAGGCTAGGCACAAAGCATAAGCAGTTAGACCGGCCTCAATGAGGTTATGGTGATTTTGGTTTTTGTCGCTCCGAGGTTCGTCAGTTTCAACGCAAGACTTCTGTTGTGCTTGTGTTCTCTGATCTTCATAGCTTCCATAACTATAGAGGAGAAGAAATTGAAATCGGTCGAGGATCAAAAAGTGTATAGCTCTTATTCAACCCCCAGTCGCCGGTCCGGTCCAATAACTCGTCACTAGGCCATTCCCTTCCACGTCCTGCAGCATTGGAGGTCTCCGCCCCTCTAGAAGATGCAATAAGTCCATGAATCTCCTATATGGACAAGCCAGTGACCTCCGGGCGATGCAACTTTTTGTGGAAGTGCTTTTGAGGAGCGGTCCACCACGACGCCTGGCATGCTGCACATCTAAGGTCGCTCCACGATAAGGAAGGTTGTCCTGAGCTGGTGAGGGCTACTGCTGTTCTTCCTTCGGATGAGCCAACTCCAACGGAATAGCGCCTAACTTGTCATAGGTGCGCTGCAACTCCAAAGTCATATGTGCATGGACCTCATCCTAGGCTTTGATGAGAGAACCCATACAGATTACAGTGGGGTCCGACTCACCTTGAAATTTCCTGAATCTGCTGAAAATTTCTCCCTTCGTGCGGTATGGGTGATGATGATCGGTATGAGCTACAATGAGGTGCATGGGGTGCAACAAGCACCCCAAAAATTTTGCACAAAAACTGATATATACCCCTTAATACATAAAGTATACACTACACATATTAATATACGTGTTCTCACCAATATACATGCACTCACCGGTAGCCCACCCCATTTCTTATTGGACCCAAGTCTCTCCAACAGAGTGTAAATACCAACATTGCTCGACAATCCATGTCAAGCTCACACACCTCTCTGACTTGAATCCTTCACGCCAACGGTAATTGTTTTGTTGGTGCCCATGCCTTCATCGCTAAGCCATAGCTCGAGATCGGTCAGAGAGGGTAGGCTCATGTGGACATGGAGATCTTCGTCTTCAAAGTTATGACACCTGATGGCTAATTTGACGAGATTGGTAAGGGAGGCCATTTCCCTTGGAACCCCAGGAATATAGCCATTTGTCTTAAGAAGTTTGAGATGTGGGAAGGTGTAGCTTGAGTTCTTAAACAGATAGTTGTCGTCCATCTCCTGATATCGAAGGTTGCATCTCCCAAGCTCACTAAGAGACGACGACAAAACTTCCGCGAAACTTTCACTGTCACCAGACATATTAGCAAGTAAAGTAGTTCCTATGTTGAGTGATCTCAGCTTCGTTAGATATGTAATTTGACACATTTGAGCTTATGTAGTATGTCATTTGAACTTGTGTTGGAACGGATATGTCTTAAGTTCGCACCCCCATCGTCAAGATCCTGGCTCCGCCACTGATGATGATATGTGGTAACCTCAATTTGGTTGCGATAAAAGTATCCCGACCGGGCGATTACCTCCCTAGTAGCTTCTTGGCAGCCATTGAAACGACCCGACTAGTAAACTAGTAGACACACGTACGTCAGCCTGATCTTTCACGGTACAAGCAAATTCACAGCTTAGCAATCTCCTCCTTATATCGGTCAAAAAAAATACCAGCAGCAAGCTCTTCCAATTTCCAGTCACGTAATCAACTAGATTAGTACTTGAACCTGTATAGTACACCACGCCCTGGGCCCTGGCTCCTCGGGTGTAATTTCCACACAAGCAGCAGCAGGTTCGAACAGATGGATCGGCCACAACTTGATGAAAAGCACGCCAAGTCCTAGATAGTTCTCCCTCCCGTACGCACCGCGACGCACGGAATCAGAGAAGAGATCACAAGATCAGCTTGAGAAGTTGACCAGCAGGATCAATCCTCACAGCAACTATGAACCCCAAGAAGAATTCACAAGAAAATAACACGATACTTGGTCGCCATAGGCGTTTTATGGTTTTTCGATTACTCAACAAAACTGATCTCTCTGCTTGGCGCTAGGCCAGATTTATACCCCCCACGAGGGCACAAGACTCCACGGAAAGACCGACAACAAATAGAAAGCGACTCGGACTCCACCTAGCAAACTGACTAGAAAACATACCCCGACAGACTCCCTGGTTTTCACACACGCACACGCCGAAAGAGAGAGAAAAAAAAACTCAAGACTAATTAATGGGAACCATTGATTTACATGGCGACGTATCATATGCACATAGCATATTTGGTGCACATATGCACACAGGCAATCTGGACCGTCCATCTCGGTTTGGATGGCCGACCGTCTGTAGCCCTTCATGAGCGAAATTTTCATTTCTCTCTCGCCTCGGCGGTAGCGAAGATTTTCCTCCCCCCCCCCCTCCCGCCGCCCGAGCTCGCCCGAGCTTATGGCGTAGGGTTCCTCGCCCGAGCTCGCGCTGCCATTTTCCTCGCCCGAGCTCGCGCCGCCATTGCGCCGCTGACATTTTCCTTCCCTCACTTACTCGTCCGAGCTCGCGCCCCTGCTATGTTGAATCGCCTGAGTCGACCCCAGAGCCGCCTGCGTCCACCAGCAGCGACCGATGGTCTCGCGCCTTGCTGCTCGGCCGCACATGATGAGTTAGCCCCATTCGTCCCTCCTCCCGAGTCGCGCCCCTGCTGTGCGCCGCATCGCCGACTTCGTCCCGAGTAAGCTTTTGTTGGATTTTGTTGTCTGATAGTTCACAATTGATATGAACTCGTGTTTGATTGTGGATTGCTTTGCTTTGATGTGCAGCCGCATGGACGAAATGGAAGATGTAAGCAGCTCTGTGCGGCCACTAGCTTTGCCTAGTCCCGAACCACTCGAAATAGTCGATGCACACTCTCTCATTGCGATATCGGATTGTAAAACTCCTCTGAAGGCGGCTAGCATTCCATTCTGTGTGAGTGTGCGCTCAATTTTTATTTTGCATGATTAACATCGTTCTAGGGCTAAATTGTCATTACCGCTACAGGGATCGTCATCCACACTGGTAGTTACTGAGTCTTTGACACCTGCGAAGGGGATGATTTTTGAAGACGAGGACGCAGCCCTAGAGTTTTACAAAGCATACACACATGTTGCGTGCTTCTCCGTTCGTATTGGACATCGGACGACTATGAATGGGGTGTTGCAATGGAGGTGGTACTGTTGTGCCAGACGTGGGTGGTAGGAAGATAAAGGTAAGGACAAGGTGGATGTCAAAGTGAAAAGGACATATGAGTCTAAATTGAGTAGGTGCGGTTGTGAGGCCATGTTTGGTATCAAACGGACTAAGGACAATAAGTTCAAATTAGAGATATTTGTCGAAGTCCATAACCATGGTTTTGTCTCACCTAGTAAGCAGCACTTGATACGGTCTAATAGACAAGTTACTGAGAAGGCTAAGACTACACTGTTTGTATGCCATCAGGCAAGCATTGGCACTTCTGGGGCATTTAGATACCTTCATGTCAGTGAGGGTGGATTTCAGAATATAGAATGCACAAGGAGGGACTTGCAAAATTATCATCGTACTTTGAGAAAGAGTATAAAGTCATCAGATGCTCAGATGTTTCTTGATAATCTAGCTAGAAAGAACGAGAATAATGCTGCATTTTATTTTGACTATGTTATTGATGAGAAGGGTAGATTGGTGCATGTGTTTTGGGCGGATGCAACCTCTAGGAAGAATTACGTTCATTTTGGTGAGTTGCTCTCATTCGATACGACATATAATACAAACCAATACGAGATGATATTTGCACCGTTCATGGGAGTTAATAACCATGGGGGATGTGTTCTATTTAGGGCTGCATTGCTGCTTAATCAGACAATTGAAATGTTTAAATGATTGTTTCATACTTTCTTAAGATGTATGGGAGGTGTTGCCCCTAGACTTATAATAACTGACGAAGATGCGGCCATGAAGAAGGCAATTGAGCTTGTCTTCCCAACTAGCACGCATAGGTTATGTATACGGCACATATTGAACAAACTTCCAACTAAGATAAGGCCGGATTTGAGGGATACCAAAATGTTTTACAGTCGTGTGAATTCATGTGTATATCCCTCAGAAACTCCAGAAGAATTTGAGTCACAGTGGGCAACTATTATTTCTGAGTTCGGTTTGGAAGATAATGAGTGGCTCGCTGGTCGGTATAGGATTTGGGCCTCTTGGGTACCAGCCTACTTTGTGGGCGTACCCTTGGCAGGAATTCTTAGAACAACTTCAAGGTCTGAAAGCGCCAATTCTTTTTTCAATAGCTTTATTGGTTACAAACATGCTTTGGTGGAGTTCTGGATCAGGCTCGACACTACAGTGGAGGAACAAAGACAAAAGGAGCTAAGAGAAGACCATGCCACCTTTCACACTAAGCCTCAGTTGAAGACACCATGGGCATTAGAGCAGCATGGCAGTGAAGTATTCACCCATATGGTTTTCTCTAAATTTCAGAAGGAGGTTATTGCGGCCAGAGACAAGTGTGTTGTCGAGAGCACAGCGCAAGTATGTGACCTTAAAGTAACAGCGGTCAATGAAGATGGCAAGAAGGTTAGAAAAGTGACATGTGACACTAACACCATGATTGCGCAGTGCTCCTGCATGTTGTTTGACACTCATGGAATTCCTTGCTGACACATTATCCTTGTTTTACGAGGTGCATTGTTGAATGAGCTTCCTAGTCATTATGTTTTGAAAAGGTGGACTGCTAACTGCAAGAGGGGGGTTGTATTTGATGAGAATGGCAATGTTCTTGAGGAGAAGCCCAAAGATCCCGTAGAGAAAGAAATAAAAAAGTTGGCTTCTGAGATGCGAAAGGACTCGAAAGATTTGATACATCGGTGGCCCTTCACTTCCTTACATGCGAATGCTAGAGGAAACTTAAAAGTTTATGCATGAGATAAACCAGAAATTCTGTCACAAAGACAAAGTAGAGTGGAGGAGGTTGAAGCCTATCTTGGGTGTGGCATCCCTGATCAGATCGATATATTGCCGCTAACAGACAAACTCACTAGAGGGAAATGCAAGAGGAATCGGCCTGGGGAGAATAAGTAGAAGTCTAAGGGAAAGATCGCACGCATGTGTAGGACATGCAATGAGATCGGCACCCACGACAGCCGCAACTGCCCTTCACGGAAGCAAGCAAAATAATCATGTCCATACGAAATTCTGGTATGACTTGTACTCACTGTATAGCATTCCACTGATATTTGCTTCTAGTACTCAGTATTCATATTTGCTTTGTAGGTGGCTGCAAAGGGGGTGGCTAAGCATGAGGGTGACACCAAGCATTAGTTGTTATATTTGCTTTGTTTGGTCAATGCTCAATGGAGTTGTAATATGTTGTATGGACCTGTGATCTTTCCAATGTATCTGTACCAATGTATCTTGATCTTTGCACCTCTTTTAGTTTGTGCTCGGTGACAAAATTCTCTAAAATAACATCACCAGTTGGCTCTGGACATTTCAGTTGTTTTAATGCGTTTGGAAGGATCTATGGAATGGTCATTTGTTACAGCTTTAATACTATCAATTGTTCTCTTTTGTGAAATCTGCTGATATCACTCTGGAGCAAGTTTTGCTTGAGGAGGAACTGCATGATATTTTCAATCTCCCTCTATCTGAACAAGCATTTTAGCACAACATGTTTGGAACAATGCTTTATTTTCAGCACAACATGTTTGCTTCTCTTGTCATCAGGTTCTCTATGTTTGGTTCCATTGTCAGCTCTATCTGAATCAACTTTGGCATTAGTCAACTTCCGTAACTCGGCATATCTTGACTGGACCCTATATGGCAACACTCTTCCTGCTATAGGTTCTTTCCTAGAATCGAGGGCATTTCCATTCTTGTCTGGTTACGGGAACAACGGCGAGTGCCACATCAACACTTCCCTTCACAGAATCAGCTGCAGGCTCTACCTTTCTGCCTGCCTTAGGAAAAATAGGTATTACATCATCAGGTTCTGGACATATACATCATCAGGTTCAGGTCTTCGCATCAGGTCTTAGCATCAAGTTCTGGACATTACAACCATATTCAAACTGGACATATACATCAAGTTCTGGACTCATTAACATCAGGTCTTAGCATCAGGTTCAGGTCTTAGCATCAGGTCACACCATCAGGTTCTGGACATTACAACCATATTCAAACTAGACATTCCAACATGTTTTAGTTCATTACAACCATATACAATAGGTCACCAACAAGCAAAGCAGTTGGTCTTAGCATCAGGTCTTAGCATTCAAACACCACCTTAACATGGATGAGTAATAGTATCAGGTCTTAGCATTATAAACAGTATCAGGTCTTAGCATTCAAACACAACATTCCAAATTTCAGACAACCACCACATTCAAACTGGACATTCCACAACATGCTTGAGATGCTCATATTTCAGACAACCACAACATTCAAACTGGACATTCCAAATTTCAAACAACCACCACATTTGAGATGCTCAAATTACCAAAATTACCAGTGCAAATTTGTATTACATCTTACATTACATAAGACTACTGCAGAACTAAATTACAAGCTCAATTCCCTATCTTTCCAATGTAAATTCCTACCAGCAAGAAAATAAATGCAACAACAATGACTTTTAACTTCTCAAAAAGACCTTTGGACTTTTGGATTGACTTGGTGATCCAGTCGTTCATCTGGTCCAATGAAGTTTTCATGGCAGCTAACTGTTCCAAAACATGGTGGTCAATCAACTTCACAGGACAATCAAAAGGGTTATCTCTTCTCTCATGTTCAACCGGATGCATCCCACTCAAAAGCCTCTTGTATTGGTCCTTCCACATGAATGTGTCGCATTCTTTGGAATACGGCTGGACCAAAACATAGCACCCAACTTCAACATCAAACTGCCGATTAGGTTTAACATCAAAATCAAGAGAAAAGGTCGATTCTTACCCCGTCGTTTCTAGGGCACTTGTAGTATTCCTTTCCTTGGTTCTTCGAGCTCCCGGACACAGCCCAGATCATCATTGCATGACACTTCGGGCATGGGACGAGAGGAAGCCCACCGCTAGGGCCTGACGTGGACCACTCGGAGTGCGTCTCCGCGCGAGATTTCTGCTTCTCCATGGTGCGCCAACGCCCAGGGTCGTACAAGGGGGGAGGCAGAGCGTTCCCTCACGGGCTAGTCGCCCGGCGCCGCCACGGTCGCCCCCAACCCTAGAGTCGCACCTGGTGAGAGTGAGGCGGAGGGAACGGAGCACAAGGGGGAGGGGAGACCTGGTGGGAGTGAGGCGGAGGGAATGGAGCACAAGGGGGGTGGCGGAGCGGCGCTCACTGGCTAGTCGACCGGCGCCGCCACGGTCGCCTCCATCGCTAGAGGTTGGATTAGGGGATCGGGGAATTGCGGATTAGGATGGGAGGATTGGGGGCGACGCCAGGATTGGGCAGGGGCAAAACGCAAAATGTCCAGCGTGCATATACTCGTGTGAGGTCGCGCAACGGGCTGGATCCACGCCGTCCAAACCGAGATGGAGGATCTAGATTGCGTGTGTACATATGTGCACCAAATATGCTATGTGCATACGATATGTCGCCTGATTTACCGACCCAAAAAATACTTAGAAGTTAGATATTTTCCTTCTGGCTTGTATGTATTTCTGGCTTCAATCTTTGGCTTATGACATGTACAATGATACATACAACTATTGTCTCTAGCAACTCTCTATATTACTTGTAAATAGTACTAAAAACAGCACATACAATGGGTGTAGTGATACAGTCGGTTACAGGATTGTAAACAAAGAACAATCTTTTAATGCTTTCCTTGGTTCTGGTGATACAGTCGGCTACAGGATTGTAGATATCTTATTTCTCTCTCTTTATTCTCTTTCATCCACGTCAGCTTAAATCCTACTTCGTAGAGACTATAGCCAGATAATATAAGTCCATTGTATATGACCTTAGGCTCACCTCCTGGCTCAAAACTCTCACGCACTCCTGGTTGGATACGTGCCCGCATGTTTACATGATCTGGCTGTCTCTGTCCCGCTCAACAGTGTAACAAAAAGGCCTGCCTCTATTTTGACTGCCCTCGGAGAGGACGGTTATCTGGACACGCCATACCTCCCTACCATTCCTAATGGTAGTGAAGCGATGCAACCGAGGGCAGTGGGTGTAGCCAGCTTCCTTGAGCATGAGCCACGTCACCTCGCAAAACACACCCTCATTCTCAATGAGAGTATTGGCACAAGGCATCTACAAAATTTTGAAATAAGAAGAGAAGAATAAATAAAAGTAAAGACAAAAAAAAGATACTAAGAAAGAAAAGAAAGTAGCATTGAAACTTAAAAGTTTATAAATTAATTTTTAGTAATTATAAATCCTTAAGGTCTGCCATTCTAACTAGGTCACGTCATATAGTCGATTTGGCTCTAATACCAACTCTATCAGGACCGGATTTCTGAATCCAAACCCTCAGTGTATTTCTACACCAGTCCCAGATCAAGTTAGTGCACACAGTTGAAACAATGATGATACACAATCAAATCACGATTCATAAGAAAAAAAAAGTAACAAAGTAGCGGAAATAGAAATAAGATAAACTTTGGAAATGGCCCATCAATTCTCCCACTAGCAATCGATTAGGGAGCGCATCCTAGTACTCTGGATGCCCTTCATCAAACCACAAGCATAGAAGTCGTAATCTCCATCAGCGTCTTGATAGACCTCTAAGATTGTTTGTGTATTGCAAGGTGAGTACATCGAGTACTCCGCAAGTCTTGAGAAAGAATGCATTTATATAGATGCAAAGCTTACAAAGATGGCTTATATGGTTCTTTTGCATAAAGCAACATTTTAAGTTCCAAACAGACCACAATTTTCCAAAAACAATCATTTGACAAACTAGTTGTAATAATTGAAACTAAATATTTTTCTAGTGAAGGTTCTAACAACCAACCACTAGTATCAAGGCTCTAACTGCTAAGGTTTGATGAAGAATTTTTTTAAAATAATTTTTTTAAAAGATAATTACAAAAATAAATAGTCACCTAAAAAATTACAAAAATATGTTTATGTCACCAGTTCAACTAGCGATAGGGACCTATTGCAAGTTGAACTGGCGACAGGGACCCTGATCCCACCTATCGCCAGTCCAAGCACCTATCACCAGTTCAACTGGCGACAAGAAACTGAATAGTCTTCCTATCGCCAGTTGAACTGGCGATAGCTTCCTGTTGCTAGTTCAACTGGCGACAGTATGCCATCTATAAAATCCGAGAAAAATCCCTCCAATCCTCATTTTAATTCCAAAAAAAACAGAAGATTGGAGGAGAGGAAGAGAAAAAAAGGTAGCGAAGCTCTTCTGGTTCGTCATGGAGGAGAGAGATTGACAGAGCAGTAGATCCAGTAGGCCAGCCATCTTACAGGTAATTTTTTTTTGCAACCTTGTACATTATGCCAAATTATGTAGAATAGCGACATAGAATTAAGTAGAATAGCCAGTAGAATTAAGTAGAATAACGACATAGAATCAAGTAGAATAGCGACATAGAATCAAGTAGAATAGCGGCTAGAATCAAGTAGAATAGCTGCTAGAATCAAGTAGAATAGCGACATAGTGTAGTTCGTCGTACATTATTTGAAATGTGTATAGTGTAGTTTGTCGTACATAGGAAGACGACTATTACAAATATCCCATTTGTGCGTGATAATTATGTTGGTAATATCAAAAATTAATTTTAAAGTACGAAACTAGTTAGTAAAATAGGAAGAACTTTGTAGAACATATTTCGTACTTTTTACAATGTATGCACTTAATTTGTAGATATGGCGAACGGAGGCCAGTATGAGTTGCTTGACCCAGTGAGTGATGCACGTCACCGTAGCCGTTTCGGTTGCGCACGCCTATTAGGGCATGGAGGCTGCATGCAGCCTGGATTCCAAGGTACGTATAGTTTTGACCTTAATACACTCAATCGCAGTATGACTACTTTGCGTGTAGTCACGTTTGTTCTTAATTGTTTCGATGCAGGTTGAGAGCGGCAGGCCTCCTTCCACTAGCGAGGATGGTGGAGGCGACATGGGAGGACGACTAGGACCGTGGTTCTGGTCGTATGTCTAGGCGTTTTCCATATGACCGGGCGCTGCTGACGGCGCTGGTTGACCGCTAGAGGCCAAAGACGCACACGTTCCACCTTTCGTGTGGGGAGATGGCGTCGACGCTGCAGGACATGACCTTCCTACTCGGGTTGCCATGCGCAGGCTCCCCCCTAGCAGCGTACGACATCTCGGCCACGTGGCGCGCGGACCTCTTAGAGAGGTTTCACGATGTGCTGCCGTCGAGCAGCGGGTACACCAAGTTCAGCAGCCCGCACAGGCCGACGTTGAGGTGGATCTGTCAGTTCTACGTAAGTATTTGTAATTATTGTCATCTCGGTTAAATTCGTATGTGAATCTCGCTGACGTGTACATGTCTTCTTACAGCCCAAGCGTATGGCGCCTGACGCTGGGGACGTCGCTGTTAGGAGGCACTTCGAGGCCTACCTGCTATGGTTGTTCGGGTGGGTCATGTTCCTGGGGTCCCACGGCGACAGCGTCGACAAGCACTATGTCCGGTACGCACTTGAGGTGGCCGACTTGCCGATTGGAGAGATCCTCCTCGTGCGGGGTGCGCCGTCTTGTCTTGCGACGTACCACGCACTGTGCGACGCGTGCCACCGTGCCCAGGATAACTCCATCCTCTCTGGATGCCCACTACTTCTGCAGTTGTGGTCTTTCGAGCGCTTCCAGATCGGACGACCACACCTGGACTTGGGAGCATACACGGTCAGCCTGCAGACGGGACAGATTTGCGCAGTGATAAGACCAGACGGGACAGCTTTGTGTAATGACAAGACCAGACGGAGCTGTTGGAAATATGCCCTAGAGGCAATCATAGAGATGATTATATTTCATTATGTTCATAATATTGGATAATATGTTATCTTGTTCCTAGAATAATATTGTTAATATTGATTATCAAGTATGTGACTTGATTGTGAAACTCTATATTTCTGCGATAATTATTCTTATACGATCCCTGGTCAGAAACATATGAGGACACATATGAATAGACTAGCATACGTATTGGTTGATGACTATGTTTCACGGGTCATGGATATGGAGATATCAAACCAATAATATGGACACATATTAGAGAACATGATATTGGATAAAACCCACCTTGAGATACTATTGAGATTGTTATGATTCTATGTGTCGTTAGTTGGTCTCAAGCAATGATGATGTATTATCCTTAGACCTGAGATCAGCATGGTTTCCTACATATGTAATAGCACTCTTAGGGGTTGCCAAACGTTGCTCGTAACTGGGTAGTTATAAAGGTAGCTTTCGGGTATGCTATGAAACATGCAGAGAAATGTGACTGGTCGGATATGAGATTTGCCCCTCCTAACATAACATGAGAGATGTATCTGGGCCCCTCGTTATGGTCGGATAAAGAAAGTGCATGGTCATGCCACTAGTAGTCGAAGTGTTCGACCACATAAAGTTATTCAACACGTGATCGAGAAAGTATTGAACAGTCCATGGATGACACAACATCTTACCTGGAGTTCAACCAGATATCGTGAGGCAAAGGGAGAATACACGAGTAGGTCGCTTAGTTCAAACGATTCTGGATCGTCGTATGGAATCTGAGCCGGTCGTAGATGGTCGAACGTAATCCAGAGTGGTCGTAACACAGTCGTAAGGAGTTCTGAATGATCGTGACCAAATCTGAACTGTCAGTATAGAGATAGAACACAGTCGTAAGTGATGAGGACACAGTCGTAGATCATATTGCATTAAAGTTAGTCCAATAATTTATGTTTATTCGGGAATCGTTATGTTACGCTAGGAGCCGCTAACGACTCGTGGTCGGAAAGGGTTTAGAGTCACAACCGATTATGCATAAACCTAATGGGTCACACACTTAACGGGTTGGAACAAACCAATGCGGATCTGATTAAATCAAACGTGTTCGGATAGGATCCGTCACAAGCACTATATAAGGAGATGCATGAGGCTGTTTGATATGTAAGTTTTTACACCACCGAAACACTAGCCGCCATCTTCCTAAAAGCTCTACCGTGCGATTTGGTGCCAGTACACCGGCGTATAGTTGTTCCTTCCCTAGACGTGTGGATCTGGTAGGCGCTCTCGCGATCATTGCGCTTGAGGACGATCCGCGATCTTCACAAGGAACTACAAAGGTTGCTGGAGGAGACGATCGACTCGCAAGGACGCTGGACGATCGACTACGACCACTGCATCGACGTGATCGACGTTGGACGATCGACTATGACCACTACATCGACGTGCGCTACGTTGGACCAAGCTGCTCCAACCCTTCTTTCGCTGCTCTACGCGTCTGGTGGTAATGATCTATGAGCATCTATTTGCTTGGCTTCCTGGTTTGCGTGGTAGAAATTTTTATTTGTTGCTATCGTAGCCTACCAGTACCCCATCAGGGGCAGCTTTGCATAGTGACAAGGCTAAAGGAGACAGCCTTGAGCAGTGACAAACCCTATGCGCTGTGTTATTCCCAGCTTCATTATAAAGTGTATTTTAATTCGCAACATTAAATCTCCTCGTCTTTTCGCATTCGATTCTTCCGTGTTATTCCCAGCAATCGTAATATCACTTACCTTTCTACTTACGAATCATTGATACTTCAATCGTCCTCACAAAATTCTACAGAAATTCACCGCACTAAAACAATATACGATGGTCACAAAAGGTTATTGCGAGACTAATAGATTTTGTACCGTTCACAATTTATGAAAATCACAAATACGTAAACCAGATTAGGGTTTCAAGAATCTGTCGCTGGTTGAACTGACAACAGGAAGCTATCGCCAGTTCAACTGGCGATAGGTACCTGTCGCCAGTTCAACCGGCGATAGGTGCTTGGCGTGGCGACAGGTAGGATGAGGGTCCCTATCGCCAGTTCAACTAGCAATAGGTTCTTGTCGCCAGTTCATTTTTGTAATTTTTTGGGGCGACTATATATTTTTGTAATTATCTTTTTTAAAAAAATTATTTTAAAATAATTCGTTTGATGAATAGGGTTCCAGTCACCACAGTGTCTCTAGCCGCCAGATAACTACCTGAGAGTTCTACCACTCCCGGATTCCCAAAAGATGTTTTGAAAACGAAACCAAAGATCTGCCATATGAAAACGCACTTTGCCCACCCTTGACCGTGGGCGCGGCTATCTAGATAGTTTTACACTTTGAAGAGATTGTACAATTTTATCCACAAGAGATATAATCAACTCATAATATTGACCAAGACACGCTTCCTTAGGCATGTGACTAAGTGATTATCATAAGATCTTTACAATGTGCCAACCCAACTTGACGATGTGCGTTGATTTGGTGAAGGCGGGCGGGCGTGGTCACACATCGCGACACATGCGCAAGTAGAGCAGAGAGGGTGGCTGGGAGATGGGCCTATAGGCCGGCTGGGCCAAGGAGAAGGGGAAAAGAGGTGGGCCAAAGAGAGAAGGAGATGGACTTCAACCCAATAATTGATGGGGAAATTTGAATTTGATTTTACATTGAGATTTGGAATTTGAACTTCAGATTGAGATTTGAATTTAGATTTTAAATAACTGCAAGAACACTAAATAAAAACTAAATCTTTGAAATACTTATTTTAAAATGATTTTACAAAGAGAAAATTTGGGATGTTACTCTTTTACGGATCCGTATCGCATCATCTTGGTAGGTCTCTACTTGTTAAGATCAATAACACCATGCCTTTGTCCCTAGGGGTGAAAACGGATCGGATACGGGCGGATATTGCTCTTTCCGTATCCTTACCCATACTTTTACCCCGGATTCGGAGTTAGATATGAATACATATTTTTCGGGATACGGGCACGAAGTGGATGCGGATCGGATTCAAATCGGCCACGGATAACTTGACAGATAGTGTACACATAAAGAAAAGATATAACTTCACCAACGAAAGTGTCAAATTATACTACCTATTAGAGAATTATTTATCCTACTTAACAACATAAGCATAATCAAATGTAAATTCATATTATATATTAGTCAATGACTAAAAAATCATAAATGATATTAAAGGATATTGATGTTTATCGGATATCCATTTGTTGATTTATCGGATATCCTGTAAAATACGGATACGGATCGGATATTGCTCTTCGTATATCCTAACCTATATTCCATAGGCTTTTTCGGATATGGATGCGGATAATATCGAATGCATTATGCGACTAAAAAATAGTACTCCACACAAATTTTTTCGTATCAGATCGGACGAAAATTATCAGACCGTTTGCACCCTTATCCCTATCCCCATCCCTATCCCAGTTCATGCAGTGTATAAAAATCTAGATGGACCTGAATTAGCCCAGCTATCTAGCCCACGGCCCAGCTGCCGCTGACACTCGACAAGAACCTTATCGTAAGCTTTGTCGTCACGGCGTCGCCAAGACGTTGCCTAGTCGACGCCTAGGCGTCTGGCGCCTCCGGAGCGCCTCGTCTCGCCTCGTCGCCGTGACAGCATAGCTCGTAAGCCTCGCGCGCGCGCCGTCGCGTGCACCGCTCCAGTCCTCACAACTCACAAGCATAGCAGCCTCCCAACTCCAAGCTCCACGCCCGAGCCCCAGCCGCAGCAAAACCCCGAAACGGAGAGGCGGAATCGCGGAGACCCAATAGCCCTCGCCGGAAGCAAAACCCTAGGCGCAGGGCCACCGCGCGGTGGCCTCTCCCGCTGCGGGCGCTGTCCTCCCATCCCACGGCCGCCGCCGCCGCCGCCTTCTCTGGACGACCCCTTGTATGCTTCTTTATGCTTTGTTTGCTCGCGATTTTTACTCTTCCGTAGGCTGTAGCTGGTTTAGTTGGATTTGGTGGGTTCGGTGGTACGAGAGAGGACTTTCAGAGTTTCAGGACCATTTGGCTTTGACTTGAAGAATGGCCATCTGGCTTTAACCACTGGAAAAGTTGAAACATAATAATTATTATTATTTGGGGGGGGGGGGCGCGGTAATTTGTTGTTTTTTTTAAATGAAAACAGTAGGTAAGGATCCTACTGTATATATATTTATATAATAAAAAGATAAATAACAGAAATGTTATGTACAAATAAGATCCCCAAAAATTAACTCAAACTATTCTACCAATCACTAATGAGAGGTTTATATTTTGTCTTAGCTCTAAGATAACCATGGCAAACTCATGATGAAAAGTTTTCCACCATCCTGAAAATGTTGGTTCAACATTCTGGGACAGTGGGACACCTTATTATTTCTCGTTAGCCAAATAGCCCAGGTTGTTAAGACAATAATCTCCATGAAGACTTGCCGAATCTTGTCTTTCAGGTCAAAAATGGACTCATGAACCGACAAAAGAGGTGTACATCCTGGACAAACATAATTCCAGCAGTCTTGAACAAATGAACAGGTCCAAAATAAATGTGGCAACGTTTCCTCTGTTCCTTGATCACACAACTCACAGGTGTGGTTTGGATCCATGATTGAGCAATGAGCAGTGTAGATCTATGCTTGAGCTAAAAGCATGGGCGCTTTGAGCTGAAATGCGGTCTCAGGGAGTCAATGGGACATAGTTATTAAACCTGCACATTCACCTGAAAATGAGCTAGTGATGTAACTGGCCAAACAGGCAAACACCTGTTCACTGGTCGAACCAGTGATTCTATAAAAACTAATTGCTAAATTTTTTGTAGTATAATCGGAGACCAAAACTTTTTAAGAATAACTATGCAGTAACTATTGAGTGCTCGTACCAATTGAAACCTTATTGGTTGGCCGTGAAACCTGTATAAGTTAGTATTTGTCTAATAGCTAAAGCTGTTGATATAACTGCAAAAGTATGCCTCGCCAGCTTATCCGGCGCCCTGGACCACCCGCGTGGTACCCTACATTGATTTCCATGTCAGCAGAGATTCCTAATGGCATGCCATCTCACTTCTCCGTTATCCTGCTAGGGTCTTCTACAACAGAAGCTATCAATATCATACCAGAACTACGCAGGGTGCTGTCTGGTTCCTTGCTATTTATCCTGGAGCTAACTGAGACATCAGAGCTTAATGTGTTTAACAACTGTGTAGGTTTCGTTCTACCAAGGCTAAGGCTTACATCAAAATCCCAATGCTGAAACCAACACCAGCAGTATAAATGCACTTGCAGAAGTCGAAATTTCCAAATGTGAGTTATATTTATTTGCATAAGATAATACAACAGAACAAGAATTGATTTTGTTGTGCATCAAAATGTGCATGGTTCATGGATTTGTCATCAGTTCACCCACCCAACTTTTTGCTGGTAGCAAGCAGAGTGATTTCATTAGGTTTACGATGGTAAAAAAGGTTCAAATTTGGCCTGTAAAATGGGTCATCTAGGAGGCTGAGTTAAGGCAACTATAAATATATCTGCATTTTGAAAAGTAGGTGCAATACGGTGTGTATCCTAGAGCCTGGAAATTTTATTTATTTGGTAACTAGATGGAATGGATACACATGTACATGAGGAGCACATAACAGAACAATGTTTGGCACTGCCGCACAAGGGCCAAATCTCATGGTTTGTGAGTTGGTGCCAAATATCAACTGCAGGAATGGTGTTTTTGTTGTGCCCTTGGCGTTTTTCATCCTTGTTTTGTGGACAGGTTTCCAGTAAGGTCCTCAAGTAACTGGATATAAATTGCTACACACAGTAAAATTATAGTTTTTGTTTATCTTAACACTTATAGAGGTTGGCTCTTGAAATTCTGTGCCATAGTAGATGACAATCACTTCTACAAGTATTTTGGGAATTTTTCGTGTTGATTTACCATCAGAACTGTAGGGGTTTGCATGATTGCACCTAGTGGGAGGTTCACTTGAGATGTGTCTCCTATAACTTGTTTGTGAGTATTACATATCTACGTAATTGTATGTTTGTACATCGTGGCTTTCATGTTTTGGGGGCATATAGATGTCTCTACATTTCATTGCTTGTCATCATTGCAGAGTTCTGGTATTTCGTAAGTTGATTGAAATTACTGATGCACTCTTCTCACAGGAATAAAACTTTGAATATTCACTTCTGTCCGGTGCCCCCATTGACCCATATGAAGTTTTATGATGTTTCTACTCTTGAAACTGAAGATGGGATCGTTGTGTTAATTCAGGGCTAACTGAACATTTCTTCAATGTATGAAAATGGATTCCCATGTAGTATGCATGAGTTTTCATTTTCTTGCTTTGTTTGTGCACAATCTTAACAATCAGTTTTTCTGTAGGAACCGCACTGCTGAAAATAATTCAGCTGCTACCTTAGGAACTACTTAGACATCTTATTAAAGATACTTATGTAGATTTTCCTTCAAAAGCAACCAAAAATTTTGAAGATTGAAAGCTTAAGCTAAGGAGATGAACTTCCTATGTTTTGATAACATTTGCACTATTTGAGAAACTCATCCGAGCATGCTTTTACCCTAGTATCACTCTTATGATTTATGAATGACTTGATCTTTGCTGCATACCATGTGTGCAGGTTGATGACCACTATTTGATTGGATCCCCAGTCTGGAGTAACTGCACTAGTTTGTATCCTGAGAAAACAAGTCTGTACATAGATCTCATGCTAGTCCTCTGTCACCATTCATCCACAAAGAGTGTTCAACTCAAGTGTCCTTGGAGAAGTTCCTGCAAGCAACCTTATCAATTTGCTTGGATTTGCTTTCATGGGAAACATTGTTAACACTGTTAAGAGGTTCTCTGGCAATAATGCTGATGCTATTTCCTTCCGGAGATGTTCTTACTTGTCAAATGGTAAACCAAAATTAGACAAATGTACTTGCGGTGATAATGATAGTTTAGTGATGGGCAAAGCTGCTTCTGCTATAAATGGCAATATTAATGGATGTGGGGCTTTTTATAAGGAGTTGGATAATGAGGAAATTCACTTGACTACAGGCAGTACTTGTAGATCAGGATGCCTTGGTGATATTGACTTTACTCTGTCTATAACTCATACAGAACAACCTGGTGGTGGTGATGGGGTTAGCCAAGAGAGAGAAACTCAGAATGAAATTATCCATACAGATGCAAGAGAACATGTGGGTGTTAGTCATTCTGACAGTGCTGGTTTGATTTGCAATCGGACTGCTGATCGTATGCCCCACGACTTGGAAGATGGAAGTACTAAAAATTCTAGAAACTTAATGGCTGTGATTTCTGAAGATATTTTTAGTACAGTACCTGAAGAGAACTGTTGTACAAACCCTGTGGCAGCTGAGGATTTGGAAAATAGTCCGGCCATGGATACATATAAAAGCAAAGAGTTGAGATTGCACAGGGTTTCTCCTACAAATAGTTTGTTTGATCGTGATGCTTATGAAAAATTGACTGATAGTGTTAATTTAGGTTATAAAAGCATTCCTGAGGCTTCAGTGAACGATGAAATGGTGCCAAACGAAGATATAACTAGAGATGTGAGGGGTTGTGAAAGTACCCCTAAGGCTTCATTGAAGAGGCGAGCGAACCGGAAAAGAACTAATTGTAAAGCATCAACTCACATGATGGTACCAAATGAAAACATAGGAACTTTAGTTCCTTTAGATGTAAAATATCCTGAAATGGTGAGTTTTAAACTCTGCAGTCTGCACCTCAAAAAGAAAAATAATGCTAATATTGTTTCAATTTCAATTTTTTAAAATAATTAATCAGCAAACTAACATAACCGCTAGTCTCTCTCTCTCTCTCTCTCAGCTGGCTAGCTGCAATATACACTGTGCTACACTAGAATTTTTTTTTCCCATCCTTTTAGATTTTCAAAACACCAGGTTCATCTTTACCACTCCAATCACACATCTTAATTTTTCCTCCTTAGTCACATTGATTTTTGGTAAAAGGTGTTTCAGATGCAGGCTGTTCCAAATTAATGAAGTGTGAATGCATATTAACCAGGAAAAATTGCCTGCAAGCCCATTGGTGGAGCAAAGTTCCGCAGATAAAGTTTTGCAGCGTACTCCTAGATCACTCATGATCAGAACTCCACTTTCATATGTAAGTGTAGAAAATATGTCCGATCCTTTTGGTACTACTTTATTTTGAGTGTTGCTTGTAAATTTGTTAATTTTTGATCTGTTGATCAGAAAATGGATCCATAATGGAATTGCAGGCATGCCTTGTTCATTCATCCTTCAGTCAGTCTTTTTTTTTTTTTTTGAGAATTACCTTTAGTCAGTAATTAAGGAAGAAAGTTTCTGTACTGTTCCAAAGCGAAGTTCTTATGTGATTGTTGAAACTGGCATGCCTCTTCGCCATTCCAAAACAAATTGGGCACAAATTGTAAGGCAGACTTGGTTATATTAGAAAGTGGTATTAAATTAGTTTTAGTTAGTCCTTTGTTTTGATATAACCATAGCTGATTTGATATGTTCACAGCTGATTTAGGGCAGACTTATTTACATTCGAAACGGACATTACACCAGATTCAGTTAGTCCTTGTTTTGATCATACCATAACTGCTTTTTATGTGTGTTCTTCTTTGGAATAACATACAAGCTTTCCTAAACTGCTGGAATGTCGATTTTCCTTTTTTAAAATATTCTCAATAGTTCTAACTTTACTTCTTTTCTGTTGTCATTTTAAATATACTTCTTAATTTGTTTTCTTGTGAGAAGAATATGTTTAAAACACAGATGGAACAATGAATCACACAAATAGTAACTATTGGTTTGCAGAAGGCTATTGCTGCATTGGTTATAGACTCTTGTTTCTGATTTATTTATAAAGCCTATGGCATTTTCTAATTTTTTTAGTAGGTAATTAAGATTTGACCCCCCAAATTCATTTCCTTTTTAGAGAATAAAGTTGGGGAGGGCCGGAGGGGTGGTAGTGGTACAAACTACTCTAGTCAACCCCAGGTGCCCGCCATTATACATTGTCGTTCAATTTCTCATAAAAGCTGGTTTGCTACTGGATGAAGGCTGTGGGGATCTGCAGTAACTTTGCCACTAGGAATCATGCTGCTGTCATTTTTAAAAATAATCGCCTGGAGAAAAACCAGTTATATTCAAGGAACCCAGCAGGTTGTGCAAATGCTGCAATATCTGAAATTCATTATATTTTGACTCTAAAAATCTTAATATTGTCTGCAGGCAAGTTGTATGTACATTATGAATCCATTTATGTTTCAGCGTATTTTGTCTCGCTTGCATGTGGAATTTTGATGCTTGTACTAACTGAATTGTTCATTACAAATTTAAGGTGCAATCTCCGCTTACTCGCAGTAAAGCTAAGACATTATCTGTTTCCACACCTGAATCTCTCAAACTGAGAAGCACTAGATCAGGTGAAGTATTTGGTCTTTGAACTTGTGTTTCTGCAAACCATTTATCCATTTTGACCCAAGAAGGAAAATTCTTTCAGGTCGACTGATAGTTCCAAGGTTGGATCCAGGAAGCCAAAACATTATCTATGGCATGGTTAGTAATAACATAATACTGTTATCGGACAATTGTGCCCATGATTAGCAGATATGTGATTGCCAAAATAAGTCAAGCTTCTTTTGGTTGCATCCATCTAATAGAAGTTATTAGTTTTGCAGTCAATTCCGATATTTATGTAGCTTTTTTAATGTAGACTCGAGCTAACTATTTCATGTTAAATTACTGACTACCACAAGCCATCATAATTTATTTGATCAGCACTCCAAATCTAGTGCTGGCATAGCAGCTTAGGGATCATCACCAGTGCTGCTGCAGATAACCCTGTTTGAAGTGCTTCAGATGCTTTGAAATGCTGTAGTGCGATGGCAATAGCATGCTAAAAGTCTTGGTAGGCCTTGATAAGAACCTTCCACATCTCCTGTGGTCCTTAAGATTTTGGATTAAGCAATGGACGATTTAGTTCATTACTTTGATTTACTTTATCTGAGTGTTTTGCGCTTGGACTCAGTTTGTAGAGTATAGACTCATGGAATAGTTCAGCCCAACATAGAGGAGGTAAGTTGCCAAAATTTTGAACTCTTTCTACTCTAATCTCAGAAAAATTTCTGCCCCATTGGCAACTGAGTCGTTGGTGCTCACTGCTCTTTTTAAAATTCACCTGGGAATACACACACACACATATACATACACACACATAGGATTAATACTTTCTACTCCCGGGAGTAGAAAAAAAGCTTCATATATATATATATACACACACACACACACACATACGTATAATATTGTATACATATATATATTACATATGTATAAATATATATACATACATACATATATATATATACACACACACATACATACGTGTGTGTATATATATATATATATATATATATATATATATATATATACATATACACTACGATCCGATGCAATCGATACGACCAACAACGTACTAGTATCCCGATACGTATCGAATACGGGTACGACTCCGATACGTATCGGGAAGTATCGGAAACATTTATGTTTTTTTTCAAAAAAGAAAAAACCGATACTACCCGATACCTCGATACGGCTCACAATTCAAACCCAGCCCACTTATTCTAACCCTAGCCCACAACCTTAGCATGTAATTGTTAAATTCAGACATGAGTTATGAGCTAGTGTGCTATCAAAGTTTGCTGAAATAATTAGAACTTACTTAATTAGGAGTTACCGAATATCCATTAGATTCCAAATTTTGATATGTGTAATCAGTTTCACTTGACAGCCTTTTCTTAGGATTTCCTGAATTTATTGAAAACGAGTGATCATTCTGTTCAGGATCACTCCCAGAGTGATCTTGATAAAGATCGACACTTTTGTTGCTAACATTATATCCTAAATTTTGTTTCACATTCCCTTTCCTCGATCTCAAACCATCAACAGGAGTGAAGTCCCTATCTTGTTCGCAGCACAATGTTTTTTGAACTCCTTTTAGGTTTTGTCTGTTGATAAAAGTTGTGGATGACATAGAGATGTTTAGAATCAAGTGAGGGCTGTGTCCTTGCTTGTACGAAGATGAGTAAATTTGTAAGATGGAAAAATGAATTGATATCTCCACTATAACTCTCGAACTACTGCTATTGGTCATAGTACAGGATAAGCTAATAAATTCTTCAATGTTATGTTCAATGAAATTAACACTCATGCATAGGTAACTTCTTGACTGAAACTTATCAAGTATCATATTTTTATATTTTTACTATTTTTAATATATATATATATATATATATATATATACATCCATATCGTCGTATCGGTTTTTTTTTTGGGAAATGGGGTATCGCCATATCCGTACCGCCGTACTGGTATCACAATCAGTGCATCATAGCATATATATAAACAAATCTGGGTGAAGAACCAAAATTCTGGGCCTGATCAAGACAGTAATATAGGTGAGTAGTATACAAAAATATATATATATAGAAGCCTTTTGTTTTCAAGTCATTTGTCTTTCTACTTGAGACAAACTATTGGCACTTCAGGGTGTGGCTCGTGTTGTTAAACCAAACTGTGTTGAATCTTGCATGAGGCATGCTCGATGCTTCACAAGGCTAACCCAGAACACGACGTTCTCATTACTGTAACGTTTTTCATCGTGAAACAAACTCAAGGACAGTTTAGGCTTCCTTGAACCTTTTTTCCCGCCGGTTTACTTCTCACCGATGAATGCACAATTTTTTGCAGGACGGTTCTATCCGTGGCATAACCAACTTAGAGCTGCAATGGCCTCAAGGTCCGTTCTGGTATCTCGCTGTACTTTTCGAGATTCTTATGGTCGATGGTTTAAAGCAAAGCCTCAGGATTTAAAGATAATGCTGTGTCTTCTGCTGGCAGGGAGCAATTCGGAGCCTCCTGTTAAGAGGAGGAAAAGGTCTCGGTGTTCGTCCCCTGGCCATGGCAGGTTGCTGCTATTTTGATGGAACATACGATGAACTGCTGTTATTGGCATGTTGTATGGTAGTGCAAGGAGCTTGTTTCTAACTAGCAAGCTAGTAAGCTTTTGTAGATGGACCGTATGCATGCCAATATGTCATGCTGTATGAACGTTTCAGTGCTAGGCTTCGAGATGGATGCATAGAATGACAGATGGTGTAGCTACTCGATGCATCTCTTACCTTTAGGCTTTAACTATCACTAATATGGAAAGGTCAAGGATTTCTAGTGAAGGATTGAGATTGTTAGATGTATATGTATTTTCCCTGTTGTATAAGGGGTTTTTTGTATATATGACATCTTGTACTTGTATATATATTGGTCCATTGGCCTTATAATGAATATAAGCGCTATTCATAAAATGATATCAGAGCGAGGTTATGGTTAGGGTCTTACAGTTGCCGCCGTTGGTCTTTCTGTCGGCCGTCGTTGTCGCCCTTTCCGTGTCCTCTGCCACCACCTGTCGCTTGTCGTCGCCGCTTGGGGAATTGCTGCTGTCATCGTGCCTGGTCTTCCTCGGCTTCTTCTCGATCCGGCAGTGTGGGCAGATGCCGGTGATCTCCGCCAAAGGTCGGAACCTGCCACTGGGCTCAGTCTCGTTGATCTTTTGGCCGAGGTTGGGCTTCCACGCGAAGCTATTCTGGTGCTTCGGGGGACCCTAGCGCTTTGACATCTCCCCTAGCCCTTCTCTCTGCTTCGCGCCGCTGCTGGGGGAGTCTCTTCTCTCCTCGCCGGAGACGACATGATCGGTAGCCAAGCGTGATCGATCGGAAGAGAGAACAGGAGAGAGGGGAAGCCGGCTAACGCGTTACTTCCGCTGCTTTCGAAGCCGCCGCCGCCGCTTCCGCTGTCGCTTCGCTTCTTGCCGCCGTCGCCGCGCTCGTCGCCATCGTCAGGAACCCTAGTTCCCGTGCTGCGTTCTAGCAGGTAGGCGGGCGAGTGGGCCTCGGCTCTTTTGAGCCGATTCGGAAAGAAAAACGTAAAGAAAAAAAAAATCGAGATGTTGATCTAACCGCCATGCGTCGGCGTCGCCTATTAGACTTTGTTGCCTTGGTCGCTGCGCCGACTAGCGCCGCCTACCAATGGACACTGTTTTTGTTCCTCGCTGCCTGATGATCTTTGTTAGTCTTAATTATCGGGACTGATTTCAGCACATGCGTCTCCACATGCGTGGTCAGCGCCTTCGGGATTTTCTTACCGGCGAGTTGCCTTGCCCGCCTCGCCCTGCTCCACCTGCTGAGCCTGTGTTCCCGAAGATTACTTCTGAAGATGTTCGTAAGGACGCATTTGATGCTTTTGATGATGCTATGAAGACTTTTCAGGCTCAGTATGTTGCTTACAAGACATGGATTGATGAGGCTGCCCGTGCCTCTGCTATTCTGGTTGTTAGCATGGAGGTGCAATTCACTAGGGATGTGGTTGGTTTGGCGTTAGCACAGTTGATGTGGACACATCTGCGCAACCGCTACGAGCTGTCTGGTGATTCATTGTATCTTTCTGTTGTGTGTCAGGAGCAGTCGCTGCAGCACGAAGATGCCACTGTGGACGAGTTCTATGTCCAATTGTCCGCGGTATGGCGTTAGATTGACTCTTTGGGACCGGATGTTTGCCACACGTGTCAGTGTTGTCAGTATCAGTAGTCTCACCTGGAGCTTCGTCGTATCTACGACTTCTTGACCCGTCTTCGGGCTGAGTATGAGCAGACTCATGCTCAGTTGTTGGCACGCCACCCTCGTGTGACCTTGTTGGAGGCCCTTGCCGCTGTTCGTGCTGAGGAGATTCGCTTTCGTGTTGTGGGTCTCCTGTCATCACTGTCGTTTCCTTCGATTTTGGCAGCTCCTCCAATTTCTACACCCGCTACGTCTCCAGTTACTCCTTCACTAGTGGTGCTTCACCAATGACAGCTGTTGTTGGTAGGGGACTCCACTGCACTTACTGCAATAAGGATGGACATATATAGCAGACCTGCTACAAGAAGAAGGATTTACGTCGTGGTAGCCGTCCTCCACAGGGAACTGGTGGTTTCTCCTCTCAGAGGAGCTCTGGTGCTTCTGATTCTTAGGAGTTTCTCACACTGCTGCGTCGCATGGCTGCTCTTGCACCGTCCGGTTCTCATGGTTCTGTTGCCACACGTCTTTTAGTGAGAGACCACCTTCTACTTCTTCCTCGTATATCACCTTGGATTCTTGACTCGGTGCTTCCTTTCTTATGACATCCGATTCCACCGGTCTCACCGATTCTTCCTTTAGTCGCTCCTATCCTTTGTTTAAGCGATAGATGATACACCTCTTTTTGTCGCAGGACGAGGCACTCTTTCGAATTTCTCTTTTCATATTCCTGCTATTTCTCACGTTCCCAAACTAACCATGCAACTTATATCTGCCGGTCAGCTCACTGATCATGGTTGTCGTGTTATTCTCGATTCTGATTCTTGTTGTGTTCAGGATTGACACACGGGGACTCTGGTTGGTACTGGCCCTCGCCGCCGTGACTTACAGCGTCTTTGGGAGTTTGACTGGCTTCGTCTTCCTTTCGCTGCCCCTGTCAGTCTTGTCGCCCCCACAGCCGCCGCCGCTTCTGCTGCATCCTCCACTGCGTCTTTTGCTTAGTGGCATCATCGTTTGGGACACCTTTGTGGGTCGTTTTTATCTTCTTTACTTTGTGGTGGTCTTTTAGGGTCTGTGTCTGGTGATGTTTCTCTAAATTGTCAGAGTTGTAAGCTTGGTAAACAGCTTCAACTTCCTTATCCTTCCAGTGAGTCAGTGTCACAGCACTCTTTTGATCTTGTTCATTCTGATGTATGGGGTCCGACTCCTTTCGTTTCGAAATGAGGACATCGATATTATATAATTTTTATTGATGATTTTTCTCGCCACACATGGATATACTTTATGTCATCTCGTAGTGAGGTTTTATCCATCTACAAGACTTTTGCCACCATGATCCGTACTCAGTTTGATTCTCCTATTCGTGTCTTTCGTGCTGACTCTGCTGGGGAATACTTATTAGGAGTCCTTCGTGGTTTTCTTGCTGAGCAGGGCACTCTCTCTCAGTTTTCTTGCCCTGATGCTCATACCTAGAATGGTGTAGCTGAACGAAAGCATCATCATCTTCTTGAGACAGCACGTGCTCTTATGCTGGCTTCTGCTGTCCCCCCACACTTCTGGGCTGATGTTGTTTCTACTCCCACTTTTCTGATTAATATTTAGCCTTCTTCTGCTCTTCAGGGTGGTATCCCAGTTGAGCGTCTCTGTGGCAAGACTCCTAACTATTTTAGTCTTCGCCTCTTTGGATGTGTGTGCTATGTTTTTCTTGCCCCTCGTGAGCGCACCAAGCTGACCGCTCAGTTCGTGGAGTGCGTTTTTCTCGGCTATAGCGCTGAGCATAAGGGAGGGATATCATTGTTAGGATCCTGTTGGCCGACGGATGCGGGTTTCTCGGGACGTCACTTTTGATGGGTCTCGTTATTTCTACCCTCGTCCTTCTCCTTCCACCACTTCAGCATCTCTTGTCGTGCCTCTTTCTTTCCTGACTTTGCCTGCCACCCCCATAATCACCACACCTCCATCAAAGTCTTTGGCCTCTTCGGTTCCTCCTTCACTGTCTCCTTCGCCACCGCCACCCTTTCCAGAGGCTCTTCCCGGCTTTCGTCCTTCTTATCCTCTCTACTACACTCGTCGTCCGCGAGTTGAGGATTCTTCTGATGCGTCATCTTCTTTGGCCTTCCCTCGATGTCCTTCATGATCGCCAGTCTATTCGGCCTCCTGCGCTCTTTTGTTTGGTGGCTCTTGTCGAACCGACTTCTTATCATGATGCTGCTGTTCATCAGCAGTGGCAGTATGAGATGGCAGAGGAGATTGCTGCCTTTGAGCGTACTGGCACGTGGGATCTTGTTCCTCTTCCCGCGCGTGTTACTCCTATCACGTGCAAGTGGGTCTACAAGATTAAGACCCGCTCAAATGGTTCTTTTGAGCGCTATAAGGCTCGTCTTTTGGCACGTGATTTTCAGCAGGAGCATGGTCGTGATTATGATGAGACATTTGCTCTTGTGGCTCACATGACCATTGTTCGCACTTTTTTTGCTGTGGCGTATGTTCCGGCATGGTCCATCTCTCAGCTTGAAGTCAAGAATGCCTTTCTTAATGGTGAGCTACGTGAAGCTTACCTTACCCTTTCGAAAGAAACAGGTGCATGTAGTCATCGCCAGAAAATCGGACTTCTCAGGTGACAAGAGATGTTAGCAGGTTATCATGCCATGTCATTTTTAAGCCCTTGGACGATGCTTTCGCCCCGACGTGGTCTGTGAGGACTCATGACCACTCATGGACCAACGATGTGGATTATGTCTATTTGTAATGAGCTGGCTGGTGGGTTATAGCTGTCAGTGTTTGTGGGCGGTGTATAAGAGAGAAACGTATAGCAACCGAGAAAGCATAGATGAAATGAAATGAATCAAACTTTCTCCACTAGTTCTTCTTTGTTCTTTTCCTTTGTTCTTGCTGCCTACCTGATTCCAATCTATCTTGTTTGATTTTACCAATTGCTCTCGAATTCTTCACTGGTGGTCACGAGGAAACTATCTAGATCGGCACTTGGGCACTCACGTCGTCTTGATTCGCTCGTCGACAGCAACAGGTCATGACAGTTTGGTATCAGAGCCTTCGGTCCTCGGCATCTTCTCGGTCTTGAGCTGATCCGGTTTATCTTGATGGCGATGGGAAGGGCGACGGGTCAGGCGGAGGTGGAAGAGCGATTGGAGGAGCAGTTGGAGTTGACAGCACAGGCGATGGCACGAATCATGAACGACCAGCAGCAGATGGTAAAGCAAATGGAGTTGACGGCTGCGGCAGTGGCTCGACTAGCTGGCGACCAAGCTTTGGGAAGCAAGGAAGGTGCGCCTGAGCGTTGCGGCAAGGCTTGGGGTGACACCACGCCGCCGCACCAGGCAGGAGCCGTGGTTGCTGCCCACCAAGTGTTCGTTGAAATTCCTAAGCCAGCAAGCATGCACCAGATGTTCGACAAAATACCACACACACAACCAGGTTCGCTGCAGAGCAGATGGAGGAGACGACTGCAGCTGTGAGGAAGATGTGTGCCAAGCTGGGCATTTAAGGAGCCGGGAAGTGAGCACACACCCAGTGTTCGTCGAAACGTCAAGCCATCAGGGAAGGATTGCTGTTGGCAAGGACGGTGGTGACAACACTCAGCTGTAGACGTGTAACATCCTAATTTTCGGGACTTTTTGATATTTTTAAATAAAATAAACCATTTGAATTTTATTAAATTAATTAAAGTTTAAATTGAAATTTCAGAAAATGAAAACATCTTGAATGATTAAATCAAACTTCAATTAAATTCAAAAATGAGTTTGTTGGATTTTCTAGACTTTCTTGGATTTTCTCCAAGTTATTTTGCTATTTTTTTGAGTTCAATTTAATTTAATTTCTTTTTTCTATTTTTCCCAAAAATCTCTTTTCTTAGTTGTAAAATTTAATTTAAATTAATTATTTTAAAAGTGTTGAATTTCTTTTTGGAGTTTTTGCAATTATATCCGAGTCTGAAAACTCAAATTCAAATTTCATTTCTCAAATTCAAGCTCGTCGCCAAAATTCCAAATTCCAAATTTTGAAATTTGAATTTTCCCTGACACATTTCTTTTTCTTTTTCTTTTCCCTTTCCCTTTTCTCTTTTTCCTCTTTTCTTCCTTTTCCTTTGTTTTTCTTCCTTTTCCTTTTCTCTCTTTTTCCTTCTTTTCCTTCTTCCTTCTCTCTTTTTTCTATGGCTTCCTGTTCTTCTTCTGGCCTTGCGCCATTTTCTCGCCCTTGACGCATGTCAACCACAGACCCGAGATTCTTGCCAAGATCACTTTTGACTAGCGCCACCCACTCTATGCCGCCTTTATGCGCCGTGCGTCGCCCCTCCCTGCCATGCCCCTTCTTCCTCTATTTAAGTCGCCCAACCCGCGTCAAAACCTTCGCTTTGTTCTTCTCTCCCAAAACCCTAAAGCCCCCGCCCCGTTTTCATCTTCGTTGCGCCGAAAATCGTCAAAGACCGAGCCGTCGCCGCAAGTCTTCCTCACCGAAGTTTGTCGCCGTCAAAGCCTCTCTGTCCGTGCCGTCTTCGCCATTGGATTCACCTCGTGACGTTCTACATCGTGCTCTCTTCCTCGTCGCCCGAAGACCATTAGAACACCGACGACCTCGTCTCCCCGAAAACCGGCAGCTGCCACCCCCACTTGATCTCTTCTCCAGTGAGCCCCCGTGCCCCACCCCCCACCCGAGCGTGTCAAAGCTCGTTCCCGAACCTCCTCCCCCCTTTCCCACCACCTCTATTCGCCTTCTCCGCCACTGACGAGCTCTCCCACCGCCGCCACCTTCTTCTCCACCTCTGACGCTGTCGCATCACCTCCTCGGCCCTTCCTCGGCCACCCGAGTGGCCCTGCGCCATCCCCTTGCCTGTGCACCGCTCGTGCTTACGCCACTTTCCTCCCCACGCCGTTGTGTTGCCGTGGTCAAGACACCACAGTGTCTTCTTGCCAAGACACTCGTGTCTTCTTGCCGCCTCTAGCTACCGCTGGCCCCGTGCCTCTTTGGTCGCGCCGCCACCTCCTGTGGGACCGCCACCTCCCCGGGGTCCCATTTTTCCCCTCGGTCGGTCGCCTTGCCCGAGCCGCTCGAGTCCTCCTCTGTTCCAGCTCTGTGTTGAGTTCTCTGTGCTCTCCTATTTTGGCTCAATGACCTTTTAGCCCCACATGTCACCTCTATCTCCCTTCTTGTCTCTCTCACTCTCTAGCATATGGGGCCCTTGTGTCAGATGCTTTGGCTTTGTATGAAAAAAAAAATAGATAGCATATTCCTGGAATATTCCCCTCCCTCTCAATTTTCAGAATTTCTATCATTTTATATGATTGCTATCTTCCAGACGTTCGTTCTCCTCCCTGCGAACTCCGATTTCGTCGATTCTTATTCCTAAATTCATCTAAATTCAATATATATATATTTTAGTACTAATTTTATATTTTTTTGTATTTTATTTGATTTTCTATTATTTATTTTATATCATTTCGCGCATATAGAATCCGATGTTGCCGAAGCAAGTTTGGACCAACCAGAACGTGTGACCTCAACCTTCGATGAAGGCAAGTCTCCTTTGATCATATTGTACCTATGTTTTCCAAAATCTGTTTTAAGTTTCGAAACTATTATGCATTGCTATTTACATAAAATGATAAGTTCAAATCCTACTTGGTTAGTTAATCCTAACTTTGTTAATGTCTTCCTTTGATGTTGTTTATCCTTGAATCATTATCGCCCTAGTATGTAAAATCCTCAGTAACGATTATATTATTGTCAAATAAGGAGAATACAATATTACGGAATTAAATGAATAAAGTGAAGAATGTCATCTTTGTGGATTATATAGATTGTTGAGATCGAATATAAAGTTGACTTGGTGGAACCAATTATATCGTGGAAGTGTCTAGCACGAAGCACTGATTTGATTGTCTGGGATCGAAAGGAGAGATTGGATCTCAACCAATTTTAGTTGAATTAAATTGAATATAGTAAGTGATTGATGGATTATAGATAAGTATCATTGTGGATTATAGATAAATATCATTGTGGGATGATTGGAATACATCATTATCGGATTATATCTTTGTTGGATAATAGAAATATATCATTGTTGGATTATTGGAATCCATCATTGTTGGATTACATCATTGTTGGATCATATGATTATATCATGATCGGATTATTAGAAATATATCATTGTTGGATTATTGGAATACATCATTGTCGGATTACATCATTGTTGGATCATAGGATTATATCATGATCGGATTATTAGAAATATATCATTGTTGGATTATTGGAATACATCATTATCGATTACATCATTGTTGGATCATAGGATTATATCATGATCCGATTATTAGAAATATATCATTGTTGGATTATTGGAATACATCATTATTGGATAACATCATTGTTGAATTATAGAAATATCTCATGATTGGATTATAGAAATACATCATTATTGGATTATAAAAATACATTATTGTTAGACCATAGTAATACATCTTTGTTGGATTATAGGAATATATCATTGTAGGATTACAAGAATATATTATTGTTGGATTTTAGAGTTGCTTTATTGTCGGATTATATAAATACATTATTGATGGATTAGTATAAAACGGTAGAACTGCTTAGACAAGCTTTATCGGTCATGTTTATCCTATGGGTGGGAATTATTATTACCATTTATGTAAATCAGCTTGAGAAATGTATGGCAATAGGTATTATCGTTGTTTTATAAAATAAAATAAAATGGTGAAAACTTGTTTAGACTTGGGTGGATGGAAAGTCAGGCAGGTGCAGCTAGAGCATGAGAACTTGGAATGTGTTAAGTTCCGCCCAAGTCATATTAAGGACCGACGCTTGTGACTATCCAAACTGAGCACTACCGTACAACCACATGTCCTAAATGGGAATGACCTAACCAACTAATTTACCATGTTCTAGCATTATGTCGAAAGGCTGTAGTTGTTAGGTGTTCCTTTTTGGGCTTGTGCAGACAATGGTAATTGACGTCCATGTCTGTCAGGGCTTACTCCGGGCGATGGTAACAGGCATCCATGTCCGGGCTGGTTATCACCCACAACGGTGAGCTCCAGGTCAATGGTAAAAGATGTCTATGACTTGGGGTCAAGCTCATCGGGCGGGTTGATGTTAGAGCGTGGTATTGTAAAGGCTTTGTAATAATCACTTAGTCGCACGCCCAAGAAAGTGTGTCATGGCCAACATTATAAGTTGATTATCTTGTGTAGGTCATGCTGTACAACCTCTACAGAGTGTAAAACAATTCGAATAGCTGTGCCCACAGTCAAGGGCGGGCAAGTTGCGTTTTCACATAGTGGATTTTGGTTTTGATTTCAAAAGAGTAAATTTTGGAAACCAGGAGTAGTTGGGACTCTCAATTAGTTTTTTTTTTGGGCAGCTAGAGCCCTATCCTTTGAACCTTAGCGGCTAGAGTCTTGATACTAGTGGTTGGTAGTTTGAACCTCTACTAGTGATATAATTCGCTCATTTATTGTAATACTTCGATTTATTCTCTGAAAGAAAGCGTTCAAAAGAGAAATTAGGAATAAGAAAAAGGAGTTTTCTATAGTTTTTCAGCAACCTGGGCCTCGAGCTTTGGCCCAGGAGGCCCATGAGGGGCCGGCCAGCAATAAAAGGAGGGGGAAAACCCTAGCTGCTACAGTACATCCACCCCTGGTACTGTAGCATCGCATTGTAGCAATTCCCCCCTATTGCTGTGCCAAGAGGAGAAAGGGAGGAGAGGAAGGAAGAAGAAGAAGAAAGGAAGAGGGAGTAGAAGGAGAGCTTCTTCGTGGGGATTAGATCGGCGACATCCTGTAGATCGTCAAGGGTAAAGAACGGTTTTCCTCGCTGTTTGAATCGTATTAGATGTGAAATTGGTTATGATTTAGGGATCGACATCCCGCTACGATTAGATCACATTCTGTCCAATTATTTGTGCTTCTGTTTTCATGTATTTAGAGACCGAATTAGAGTATTTCATCTCCTAGAGAGTTGTAGGGCATGTCTTTAGCTTTCCATAGGTTCAAAGATTACACCATTCCGAGTTGTGGTTTAAAAGTTACGTCGATTTCTTTGATATTGTCCAGAAAGTCTGACGATCTTGAGCAGTCGTCTTGTTCGTTAATTAAGATCATGTTAAAGGCTGATTCAGGGTTTCCACCCAACTCTATTGTTGTAGCAATTTTGATAAGATTTCCAGATTATTAAAAATATTGAATTTTGGTTAATCCAATCAAAAGTTATGAATTATTTACTATTGCTGTTTAATTTTGTCAAACAGTTTATGGTTTAGATATTCATCTGATAATTAGACACAGAAGTTGGCCGAATTAGAAAGGCTTGCCAACTAGGTTATTGTAGAGGATTTCGTTATCTTTCCAGAGAGTCTAAGATCACTCATTTTTGAGTTTCAGAGAAAAAGTTATGAAGGTTTTAATACCGCTGTCTAGTATAGTCTCCGGCTAGACTGTCGTCTAAATTGAATAGAACAATTGTATGAACCTTGGGTTTAGGAAGATGAGATTAAGCGTTGCGAGTAATATCATGTTCATGTTGTTCTTATTCAAGTAATTCAATTGGGTAGGAGGAGAGGGTTCGAGATTAGTGGCTTTGTCCTTGCCTCCTAACGCATCGCAGTTCGAAAGGCAAGTACATTGTGTGATGTATTGCTGTTGTTTGTTCATATTACTTGATGTTCATGCCATGACTAATTGCTATAGTCTATGAGTAGTTTTCAATGATTTCTGTTTCGATCCATGTATGAGAATCCATACTTCTTGAGATTCCGTTTCACAAATTCATACATTCATTCATTCATTGTTCATGATTCACCCACGGGAGTGGGATGTAAAGACCCATCAATTCCAGTATGGGCAAGTAAGACCCACCATTCCAATGTGAGCAGATTGGATCCCCGTTATGAAATATTCTTCATACGGGCCTTGGATCCCCGCATTTTGATGATGCGGGCATGAGTGAACACCGACGGGTGTTCATTGGCTATACCGGTATAAGCAGAAGTGGAGTTCATGCATTTCATTTATTCATGTGATTTCTGCTATTCTACATTCATATTCTATAATGTGACTGTCATGTTCTTATTCATTGTTGTTCATATTAATCCTTTGTACTTGCTGAGTCGTGGACTCATTCTTGCTGTGTTTATTTGTTTTAGATAAACATTGAGGATGGCATGCTTGGGAGGGATTAGTCACGGAACACTTTATTCACATTACTTTAATCACCTTTAATTAGAAGAACCTGCCATTACCTTCTATTGGATAAATGTTGGATTGTAATAATTGGAGTTTGATGGTTGATGTCCTCTTCCATTATGATATGTTGAGATAGTAATTGCCTAAGATCTTCGTATAGTCTATTGATAGGTTTATCATAGATGATTCAATATGATTAGGTAATTAGAGTTTGATATGTTGTTGAATTTTGATTCAAATCTTATGATCATTCTATCATTTATTAATTCCTACATGATATTAGTTGATAGATTACTGAAATTATTTCGTATTGTTGATGTATGCTAGTCTTCTAGGTATTATCTTGGCTTCCGCATAGCTAGGGTGTTACATTTATTGAAACTATTTTTTGGGTCAAATATGCTTTATGAAAACTGTTGAAACTTAAACTATTATTTTGTGCAAAAGAACCAGATAAGCCTCATTTGTTAAAGTTATGCATATGCATTTTTCCCAAGACTAGTGGAGTACTTTATGTACTCACATGCTACACTCAAAATAAATCTCAGAAGGCTTCAAAATTGCCGAGGAGGAGTACTTTGAAGACCATACGAACTAGGGTGTGCTCCCCCACTCGATTGCCTGTGAGCATATGGATGGGCCATCACTTGGAGTTATCTTCATCCGCTATAGTTTATTCGAGTTGTTTGGCCTGAAAGGGCGGTAATTGTAAGCTTCGACCCGTAAGGTCATTACTCTTTTGTTCAATATTATACAATAGTTTGACGTTTTTCATATATGTGTTGGGATTCAATGACGTAACAGTATGCACTAGCTACTGATCCAGAGACTAGTGCAGATATACAGAGAGAGTTCCGGATTCAGAAATCAGGGTCCCAACAAGACGCCGGCCGTGGGTCTTGCCTTGCGAAATCGAGCTACCGTGTGATAAGGAGGGTGAGGAACGTGATGTTACCCCATGTTTGCTGCTGTCTCAAGTTGTTGATCCTGCCCTCAAGGTGTTCGACAAATTGCCTGTCAAGGACGTGGTGTGGGATGCGGAGACGCTGCACGTCCTCCGCCCACATGATGACTTGTTGTGGCAGCTGGCACTGTCTGTAGAGGACCTGGATGGCTAGAAGAGGAAGTCAGATGCTGAGTAGGAGAACAATGACGTGCTTGCTGATGTTGGTGGCATGTCGTTGTTTCTGGAGATTGGTGTGCCTGCCTGCAATGCACCATCCCATCGTAATCCCACCTCGCTAAGGTTTCGCTTCCTTTGGATAGAAACCCGCTGGATTCAAGCCCCCTCTTGCGCCATGTGAGAATACATAAAAGTAGGTCGTAAAAGACACCGATGGCACGACCACGGGGAAATTGTAATATCCCGTTAATTCAAATATAAAACATATAAGTGACTAGTACTAAAATTAAATATAATTTGAAAGGAAAAATTAAGAATTTTGGAGGGGTTTTATAACTCAGGCCTTTGGCCCATAGCTCTTTGGGCCCATGTGGGGGGGGGAACTAAACCCTGGCACCCCAAATCTTGCAGAAGACGCCTGAGAAGTCTTGTAGCACCACCAATCAGCATGTGCAGCGCTCTTGTACGCCCTATCCACCATGGTAGTGCCCCCTCTCCTTCGGTGCTTCTCCATTGTTGTCGGCCATAAGGAAGAGGAAGGAGAGGGAAGAAGAGAGGAGAAGGAAGAGGAGGAGGGAGTTCTTCGTGGGGGATATCCAGCGAGTCATTTGTGTATTCTAGGGTAATATTTCTAATCCACGCTGTTAGTTTAAGTATTTTCTAGGAGATGATGTCGTTTAGTGATTCGTTGATCGTACTGAGATTGAGTCGGTATTCTGTAGTCGTCTTCTTCGGTACATTAGGTCTTGTTTAGTGTGAAATTAGAGGTTTGGGCCTCCTAGAGTTATCTAGGGAATTGTGTGGGCTTTCTGGAAAGTATTAATTCATAATTTTTGGTTGGATAATGAATTAGTTATCATTTTTGCAAGTCTAAGTGCTTATTCAGTCTCTGAATTCGGGTAGCGAGCGTAGTTCTATGAATGAGGGTCTAGAGATGGACGAATTTGGTTAGTTTATCTACATGAGTTATGTAGAAAACTTTATGATGTTTCCAGGGAGATCAAGTTCATAATTTTTGGACATTTAGAACGAAAGATATGAATTTTTGAAGTTAATGTTGTAGTCTGTCCTTCTATTGTGGACAGTAGGGAAAATTGTAATAAATTTATTGAGGAAGCTAGTTCTCTGTAGTTTCCATATTGTCTTAGAACAGTAGGTTTGGATGTACCAATTAAAACATACGAAATTCCTAAGTCGGTAATACTGAAGATGACATAACTGCCTTTGGAGTTAAAAACAAAGACTTAGATGGGATACTTTGATCTTTTGGTCACCTAAGGAGTTGTAGATAGGCGTGTGTAGATTCCAGGGAATTTGGGTTCATGACTTTTGGAGTTTTGACTCAAAAGTTATGGTTTTTCTTTGATAGCTGTCTGTTTGGACAGACTGGTATTTGGAGTGTATCGGTAAAGTTTCAGGTTGCGAATAGGAGCGATTGATTTCATTTTGTTTCATTGCTATGCTGAGTACTTTTGAATTGTATTCTTAGTATACTTTACGGTTGCCATGTGGTGGTGAGAACCAGGGTTAGAGTCTTCCCGTCGTCGTCATCCGTCTCGTGGTTGAGGCAAGTGCAAGCAGTGTAGGGTGAATTGTGATGCTATATTCATGATAATTGCCATGGTTTACTTATGAAAGTATATCTATGATATTGCTGATGATTATTATTCTTTCATGTTGAATTGAGAATATGAAGTTCTTTGCATCATGGCATTCATTCCTGAATCTTAGACTACGTGGTAGCCAAGCATTGTTTCTTTTGAGGTCCCCGTCATACGTTGGATGGGCATGAGATCCCTGTCATGTATTGGACGGGCATGGGTCCCCACACTCGTGGAGTGTGGGCTTGAGGTCTCTGTTCCTGAGGGCACAGGCTTGAGTATGCATCGACGGATGCACTACTTCGCATTACCAGTAATTGCAAAGAAGGAAGAAAGAGCATTCTTGACATATGCATTGCATGCAAGCATAAGAGATTTATTTATGGTTCCTTGATGATGTTCATATGAGGTTTTGGTATCTTCATTGGCTGGTCGTGAAGTTTTGTTTATTATCATTCTTGTACTTTGCTAAGTCATGGACTCACACTTGTTATTGTTGTTCTTTTTAGGTACCTCTCGAGGCAGCGACATGTATGGGAAGGGGTAGTTTTGATGCACTTTACACTTAACCACTCATGGCAAATAAATTAGCTTGTTTATCTAAAACCTCATGTTCATGCTATTTCCTCTAGTTTCAGACCGTGTCCATCCTTCGTGGTGGTTGATTCACTTGTTATCGTGGTAGCCAAGGTTTATCGTGGATGTTTCTATTATACTTTTAAGACTCAGTTATTGATTCATTTAGTTCAGTTTGATAGAATAAATTGAATGATTTGATTAGTCTTACATCTTCGTGATTTCAGATGAATATTGATGATTTAGATTTAACTGTTAAAGAACTGCTCTCATTGATTAGTCGTTTGTTTTGGTTTTGGTTGAGAAATAGCAAGATTGATGCCTAGATTATTATTAATTGATAGGTAGTATTATTTAACTTGACTATGCTGTAACTTGTGCTAGTTCCTGTGATTAGAATTAAATCATTCATTGTGTATGTCTTGCTGAATTTGTATTATTAAATTGAAGTAAAGTGTTTTTGTATGGTGGTTTAGTAGCATCCTAGGCTCTATGTTGGGCTGGGGTGTTACAGTTGGTATTAGAGCGTGCTTTAGATCCGTGGTAATTGAATAATTAAATTGACACACTATGCACAATAAGATGGGAATGGGTCCAGCATTGCATTTACGTTTTCGTTATGTCACTTTGAGCATTGCTGTTATGAATTGATTATGAATGCTTATGATTTGATTAATATTATGGTTATGTGTGATGATAGTTGTTGAGAGGTTGAGGTCGTGGTTGTGGCCCTGGGCTTTGCCAAGCTACATCACCGTTCATGGTATGGGAATAGGGAAGCAACTACCTCGATTACTATAGTTACAGGTGTTGAGGGTGAGTTTCTTTAGAGAAGTTATTTTCTTCTTGAGCTTGATTTAGGCCAATTCTGGGTATAGTTGTGGTTGTTGAATTTTCTTGGGATATCGGTTACATGGCAATTGTTGGAATTTCAGTTGGTCTCCATTTGTGTTATGGATCAATTATTGGCTCTTCTTACTGTTGAGTTGCTTTTGCTACTTATGAACTTTGTTTATTGGCGAGATTGATATTTCCATGGTTGTTCTGTTTTTCTTATTGGAAAACATGACTCGTTTATTCATTTGATATTTTGGACAAAGAAAGTTTTCTGTTGCAAGTTCGTTAAAATATGAGAGCTTTGGCTTTATGTATTTCTTTTGGATTATTTTGAATGTTAAAGTTTAATGCCTCTCTTTTCTAAGGTGTTAAAACCTTTTAGTGTTGTCTTGTCATGCTTGACTGAGAGGTTTAATTAAATGAATTAATTGTTAAGGTATGAGCTATCAAGTCGGATCTGTAGCGTGGTGCATGATTAGTCTTAACCTAGATCCTTGGGGTTGAAGTTGATTAACTTGATGTTGTCATAGAGTAATTACCTGATGAGTAGTGACTAAGAGAATGTCCATACCTAAATGGAGTCAAAAGGGTTACTAAAAGTATGGAACATTGATGAACTAATTTGATCACTATGGGTGATAAATTTGGTAAGCTTTTTTGGTAGATTGGATTTGCGGGTCTCAACATGTTAGTCTAACCCTTTGGGATGATTAAGTCCAGAAGGTGTCAGATTATTGTCATATTGGCCATTAAACTTGGAGTTATCTTTATGGATATGTATTGATTATATGTAATTGCTAAGTGCAATTATTATGTATCAAAGTATGGTGTTGATCATCCCTAAGAGGTGAACTGATGGGATGTAATTGGGATCTATGTTTACATGATGGTGGAGTGGTAGGATAATAATATGTTTTGATGAGAAGGTTGATTATTAAAATTGTTTAGTTTGCTAAACCTGTTGGATTATTTGATCTCAATAGATTAATTTAACTGTGTAGGAAGGGAGAGATAAGGATGTATTTGACTGTTGTCTTAGTGGATAATAATCTGGAAGTTTTCTTTATTTGGCTGCTTGATGATCCTATATTTGCTAGTGGGAATGCAAATAGAGAAATGACCATAAATTCTTCCATGACTGAGTAATCGTTAAATGTCTAGGATGACCGCTAGATTGGATTGGTGTGCACTAAATTGATGTTGAGCATTGCTAATAGGTTAATGATTGGAATTTAAGGGTGATATATATGTGTGTGTTTTACGAGGATAACCTGGGCAAGATGCCCTTGTTAAAAGATGGTTTACTTCGATAGTGTGGATTGTGCATTAGATATTCTCTTGACTAAGTTGAGTATTGCAACCTGTTAAAAAAAATGAAATAAGTTATTGTGTTTCTTTTAGAAAGGTTGATGATAGGATGGTAAGGTATGTTGGTTCATGCCAAGAGTGCATTATATGATGTTAGAAAGATTAACAGTATATGGTTGCGAGAGTGATGTCGATTCCTTTAAGAGGAGAATAATTTACTGTTTTTTTGTGATATCCCGTAAATGAAAATGTTTCGAGTTTTGCGGTTGTGATCATTTGGACCTCATGATTCATGTGGTAGTTGAAACTGTTCCGTGCAAAATGACGTGTTGAAAGATTTTATTGGTTCTTAAGTGGTTCATGTGGTTTGGTCTTAAGAACGTATCTTGTTCGAGCTGGCAAAGTGTTGTTGTAGTCAAAGGATTATTTTCTGTGTTAAAGGAAAGAGTGTAGTAGGAATATTTGAGGATTGGTGACAAGTTTTGTAACTTACAATTTAATTGAAGCGTGCTTAAACTTTCTGTTTTTTTCCGCGCAAGAGTTCTCGAGTATCAATAGTAATGCCTTATTCTTATTGGTTGAGATTTGATACTCTCTTTTTGAGGGGTATGTGCCCTCAACTGTAATCTCATCTTTTGTTTTCTAAGATCATCGCTATTGGATTATTTCTTTTGGTCTCGTGCTCACTGTGAGGAGTCACATTTTCCTGTCATGTATTGGACGGGTATGGGTCCCCACACTCGTGGAGTGTGGGCTTGAGGTCCTTGTTCGTCTCTTCCTTTTGAGAAAGGATCATCAGATTTGTGTTGCAAAGGATTATAAAGCATAGTCTGGCAACAGTTTGGTGGTGGTCAAGTAAATGTAGTGGTGAGATTTCGGTACCAAGTTATTGGAGGAGTAGTAGAAGATGAATTGGTTTTGACCTATAACTCTTAGAGAAAATTTGATTCAAATGGAATGATTGTCGTTGAAGTAAAACTGATTAGTGTTATGACTAAATAAAACCTATGGTAAAGTGTAATCCCAGAACCTTAGTTCATGTTGAAATGTTGGGAATTATTGAAAGTATGGAAATCTTGATCAATTTTATAGAGTAACGCAATTGGGTAATATTGCGAGGTTGCGTGGGTGATTCATGATGATGTTAATGAATGAGTATGTTAGAATTGTGAGAATTTTAGGGATTTAATATGAGGATTTCCCTATCTGTTATATGAGAAGTTCGTTGTAGAGGTCTTGGAGGTTAAATTTGGGCTTTGCATTTTTATGCTAGAACTTTAATTGCCCAATGATTGTGTGTTGAGGAAATAGAAAAAGGGCAGATTCCGAACAGTGGGATGATCATTAATAGAACACTTTTGAGGTAGTACATGAGTGTGTGTGCTGAGAATTCTGAGTTGTTTATTCTTAAAAGTTTGAGGTGATGTGATTGCGTGAGATCTATTTTGAGATGCATTGGGTGTCATCTATCAAATTAATTTCGTCGGTAGAAGGAGTTGTCTAGAGTGTTTCGGTGGGGTCAATAGAGCCTCTCTACAAAGGTGTGGATGAAATGTTTTGGTTTGATCATAGTTTTGAGGATGCCAATTTAAGAGATATGAGCTAGTGTGGTATGCGATGAATTGGAATTCTAACGTTTGAGAGGAATGTTATTCCTAAAAACGAAATTGAGGGAAAAAATGTTGCCTTGGGTAATGAAACACTCCCTTGATTATTGTTTGAGGTGTGTGTTTATGACAGAGGTCATTTACAATTTGCGTTGGTTTTATGTTGGCATGGTGGTTCTTTCTGGTCCAGGAAAGATAAAGGAAGTGTTTGATTTGGACATTTGAATGATTTCTCCTTTGGCTTTCGTGACGTTTGTTCGCAAACTGCCCACTTGGAAAGTGGAAATATTTTCGTGATGAATCTTTGATTCCGGATTTGACTCTTTTGGTGATGAGTTGGTAATGCGTGGTTGCGATGAGAGTCCTTCATTTTCAATTGGGCTATTCGGTAAAAGAGTTTGTTTAAAGAGAGTTCTATTATGTGTTCTTGGTTAAAGGAGGTGCTCCTTGTTAATGTGAAGGGATTGATTGAGACATGGAACAAGAGTTCCATGTAATTTGTGCCGGTTGTGTTGTTTGGTACCAAAGGGAAGGTTGACCCAAAGTACATAGGTTTGTTCTGGACGTTGTGGGGATTTTGGAAGTTAGCATTTTGCTAGAACCGTCTCAAGTCCTAGCACAGGGTATACAACGTTCTGTATGACCCAGTGTTGAGAGAGTGTTTGAGAGATCCAGAGTACGAGGTTTCATTAGAGCCATTGACCAACAAGTAAAACCTTACATTCGAGTCCTGTTCGTTGAGTATACCTGAAAAGGGTCGAGAGGAGTGTTGAGGTGTAAGATGTTGATATCCTTCGAGGTGAGGTGGTCGCATATGTCTGAGAGGGAAGCGATTTGGGAGTTAAAATCTCGCATGCACGACCAAAATCCAGAGTTGTTCACATTGCATACGTGTTAATTGTGATTAGTTTCAGTTGTGGTGTTCTTGCGAATAGAACGACAAGTAGAATTCGGGGTCGAATTCTGTTTAAGGGGGGTAGAATGTAATATCCCGTTAATTCAAATATAAAACATATAAGTGACTAGTACTAAAATTAAATATAATTAGAATGGGAAAATTCAGAATTTTAGAGGAGTTTTAGAACTCGGGCCTTTGGCCCATAGCTCTTTGGGCCCATGTGGAGGGGGGACTAAACCTTGGCACCCCAAGTACTGTAGCATGCCCAGGGGGTACTGTAGTGCCACCGTCACTGTAGCACGGTGCTACTGTAGCACGCCCCTCTCTAGCATGGTGGTGCCCCCTCTCCTCCGGTGCTTCTCCATTGTTGTCGGCCATAAGGAAGAGGAAGGAGAGGGAAGAAGAGAGAAGGAAGAGGAAGAGGGAGTTCTTCGTGGGGGATCTCCAGCAAGTCATTTGTGTATTCTAGGGTAATATTTCTAATCCTCGCTGTTAGTTTAAGTATTTTCGAGGAGATGATGTCGTTTAGTGATTCATTGATCCTGCTGAGATTGAGTCGGTATTTTGCAGTCGTCTTTTTCAGTAGATTAGGTCTTGTTTAGTGCAAAATTAGAGGTTTGGGCCTCCTAGAGTTATTTGGGGAATTGCGTCGGCTTTCTGGAAAGTATTAATTCGTAATTTTTGGTTGGATAATGAATTAGTTATGATTTTTGCAAGTCTAGGTGCTTATTCAGTCTCTGGATTCGGGCAACGAGTGTAGTTCTGTGAATGAGGGTCTAGAGATGGACGAATTCGGTCAGCTGATCTGCATGAGTTATGTAGAAACCTTTATGATGTTTCCAAGGAGATCAAGTTCATAATTTTTGGACATTTAGAACGAAAGATATGAATTTTTGAAGTTAATGTTGTAGTCTGTCCTTCTGTTGTGGATAGTAGAGAAAGACTAGTCTGTTAGCAACCTTTGTTGCACAATGGGAAAAATTGTAATAAATTTATTGAGGAAGCTAGTTCTCTGTAGTTTCCATATTGTCTTCGAACAGTGGGTTTGGATGTACCAATTAAAACATACGAAATTCCTAAGTCGGTAGTACCGAAGATGACAGAACTGCTTTCGGAGTTAAAAACAAATATTTAGATGGGATACTTTGATCTTTTGGTCATCTGAGGAGTTGTAGATATGCGTGTGTAGATTCCAGGGAATTTGGGTTCATGACTTTTGGAGTTTTGACTCAAAAGTTATGGTTTTTCTTTGATGGCTGTCTGTTTGGACAGACTGGTATTTGGAGTGTATTAGTAAAGTTTCGGGTTGCGAATAGGAGCGATTGATTTTATTTTGTTTCATTGCTATGCTGAGTACTTTTGAATTGTATTCTTAGTATACTTTATGGTTGCCAAGTGGTGGTGAGAACCGGGGTTAGAGTCTTCCTGTCGTCGTCATTCGTCTCGTGGTTGAGGCAAGTGCAAGCAATGTAGGGTGAATTGTGATGCTATATTCATGATAATTGCCATGGTTTACTTATGAAAGTATATCTATGATATTTCTGATGATTATTATTCTTTCATGTTGAATTGAGAATATGAAGTTCTTTGCATCATGGCATTCATTCTTGAATCTTGGACTATGTGGTAGCCAAGCATTGTTTCTTTTGAGGTCCCCGTCATACATTGGACGGGCATGAGATCCCCGTCATGTATTGGACGGGTATGGGTCCCCACACTCGTGGAGTGTGGGCTTGAGGTCCCTGTGCCTGAGGGCATAGGCTTGAGTATGCATCGACGGATGCACTACTCCGCATTACCGGTAATTGCAAAGAAGGAAGAAAGAGCATTCTTGACATATGCATTGCATGCAAGCATAAGAGATTTATTTATAGTCCCTTGCTGGTGTTCATATGATGTTTTGGTATCTTCATTGGCTGGTCATGAAGTTTTGTTTATTATCACTGTTGTACTTTGCTGAGTTGTGGACTCACGCTTGTTGTTGTTGTTCTTTTTAGGTACCTCTCGAGGCAGCGACATGCATGGGAAGGGGTAGTTTTGATGCACTTCACACTTAACCACTCATGGCAAATAAATTAGCTTGTTTATCTAAAACCTCATGTTCATGCTATTTCCTTTAGTTTCAGATCGTGTCCATCCTTCGTGGTGGTTGATTCACTTGTTATCGTGGTAGCCAAGGTTTATCGTGGATGTTTCTATTATGCTTTTAAGACTCAGTTATTGATTCATTTAGTTCAATTTGATAGAATAAATTGAATGATTTGATTAGTCTTACATCTTCGTGATTTCGGATGAATATTGACGGCATTTAATGCGCACATTGCCCGAGGGAAAAAGGGGCGGGATTCGCGTCGATGCGATGATTTTTCGGTGACTATGACGCAGCACAGACGCAGCTCGACATGGGCGCGGTGAAGAAGATGGTGACCAAGCGAGGAGGCTGATAGGCGGGTCTGGTCGAAACCAAGTGGCACTAGTCGAAACTGAGAGGCACTGGTCAAAATTGAGAGGCGCTGTTCGAAACCGAGAGGGTGGTCAATTTTTTTTTTCAAAAAGCCCTAAAAACTGGGATGTTACACTGCAATGGTGTGGCGGTTGTAGACCCAATGCTCGACTTGGCTAGCGAAGGGGAGCTAAGCTATGTGCTGGTGTCACCAAGCTTCAAGCCACAGAAAGAATGCAAGGTACACCACCTATTTCACTTTACCACTGACCTCTACCTACAGTCCCATGACTACCAGCTTGAGGTTTACTACTCCTTTGCTTGCAATGGTGTAAGCGTTGTCCATGAGTAGAATGGTGTCAACGAGAAATTTGTCTCCCTTAGGCTGAGACATAGACTAGATGGTCTTTGTTTGGTGCTTGACGAAATGTCGCCATGGAGCCGAAGCGCTTTTAGCCTTGGAAATGCTCAAATAGAAAGTGCATGCTGGGTGCTCGAGAAAATGCCTTCGTGGAGCCGTAGTGGGTTCAGTCCTAGAAGTGAGGTTACCATGGCCCAAATCATAATATAGTTTACTAATGAGGAGGATGTGCCCTTGATTGTCTTGTCTGCAGCCAGACCATGGGATCCTGGTGTGCTTAGGCTCAAGTTCCTTATTAAGATAAAAGGTGCTTACCATGTGTTGGACAAGGTACCATCATGGACACAAACTGGTTTTAGCCCTGGGAGACATGTGCAGCATCCTGAGTTAAACAAGAGGATAATATGTTCTGCTAGGCAGTGGGATCCAGGGACATTTAGGTTGCACAAGACAAAGCTTAATTCAGTTTGTTCAAAAGTCACTAGAGCTACTAGCGTTTGTCCTATAAACTATCCCATCTACTAATTTGAAGTAGCTCTTGGCTCTTTGCTTATCGAGGATGAGGTTGTGCTACCCATGGCAGCTGATGACATAGACTTCCGCTCTAGAACAAGTGAAGGTTTTGCCACCTGCTTCGAGACAAGACATCTGCTACCTCATCTGCCTCACGAAATGACTGTGTTTTTCTTCTAGAACAGCTTGGGGTCAAGCTGCTTTTCAAGGGGGGCAAAATGTTAGGACTCATGGACCAACGATGTGGATTATGTCTATTTGTAATGAGTTGGTTGGTGGGTCATAGCTGTCAGTGTTTGTGGGAGGTGTATAAGAGAGAAACGTGTAGCAACCGAGAAAGCATCGATGAAATGAAATGAAGCAAACTTTCCCTATTGGTTCTTATCTGTTCTTCCCCTTTGTTCTTGCTGCCTACCTGATTCTGATCTATCTTGCTTGATTTTACCAACTGCTCTCACATCACCATGATTCTTCACTGGTGGTCACAAGGAAACTATCTGGATCGGCACCTGGGCACTCACGTCATTGCGATTTGCTCGTTGACAGCAACAGGTCATGTCATGGTCGTGCACCACTGTCCACGCGAAGTCTAAGTTAGGTCCCAATGAATCCCGACCCTAACTCAAGTGAACCCGAGTCCTAAATCATGGTTGGCGAGGAAGATGCCAACTGAGGGAACATGAATCGTGACATGGATCTAAATGTCAGAAATTTAGGTAGTTTCGTCAGGTGATTTGGAGGATTACAATATATTGGAATGAAATACTCCATCTGTTGATGTTTATAAGGTGTGCACATATTTTAGATTCAAACTTTATAACGTTTGACAAACAATTTGATCAATAATGTATAGGTTTAGTGGCATAAAAGTGGTACCATTAGATGTATTTGAATACACTTTCATATACTTTGTGGTTATTAACAATATATAGTCAAATATATTAATAGCCAAAGGTTAATTTCGAAGACCGTGCCGAGTCAACCCACTTCCTATAAAAATCAACGGATGGGGTATTTCACAATAATTTAATTGGATTGAAAGATAGATGTCTAATCTTCGGGAATTCCATTTGAACTTTGATGGAACTCACCATCAATATTCTTATATTTCTTTCTATTTCCTCCGGCCACAAAAGATTGATATTTTTTACTTTTCAAAGTCAACAAGATGCCACTTTGATCACTAAATTCTCCTATCATATATTCAAAAAAGTTGTAAATTTGTAATATTATAATATTATTTTTTATGACAAGTTCACTCGTACCAATTGTATATATCCAAATCATATGTTTTAAACAATATCCTTGGTCAAAGTTAATAAAGTTTGACTGCATGCATTCTAGAGTGTCACTCTTTTGTGATGGCAGGGAGTAGTAACCAGTGTTATCAGAACTAGCCTGGTCGTCGATCTAGTCGAGATCTCGAGTCAATGGGTCACTGGTTGGACCATAGGTTTATTATATATAGTTTTAATAAATATATGACTTAGAAATACAGAAAATATTGTATTTATATGTTAAATCATGTTGTACTAATGTACACAACGTATGACATGGTTGCTCGTTGAAGTAAAAATGTATAGTGTTGGTGAATGTTAAAGATCATTAACAAGGCAGCTCAGCTAAGCACTCAAAATCAATCAAGGCTCCCGAGGAACAAAGTTATGAAGGTGAGTTGTACCCAAAAGCAACAATTTTTTCTAACCATACTCACAACAAGCAAATTTGTTTCATACTTAGTCTACTTTTTTGTGAGGTAGAAGAGAGAGAGGGAATTTTTCTAAGGATACTCCCAACAAGCAAATTTATTTGATACTTAGTCTATGACATGTCAACTTTTTGGTGGGGTGAAGAATCTAGACCCGCCATTATGTGTTAATGGAGTTTTGGTTATTAATGACAAATCTATTTTTGAGACTAACACTCTTATTGATATATCTATTGTTTAGTCTCAGCTTGGATATAAAAGGAAAAATCCAAGCAGGTATGCATTCATTTTGATAAATCTAATTGTGAGACTAACATGTTTATTGATATACCTATTGCTTAGTCTCAAATTGGATATAAAGGTGAAAATCAAAGAGGTATGCATTCTACATTATATTTATATATATTGTTGCATTCCTCGGATCCAAAATATAGGATGAATTCCACCAAAAGTCTAACTTGAATATGTGCATATGTTCTTATTACACATTTGTGTATGCACATATTTAGGGGGAGTTCACACTATGTTTTGTGGTTTCATTAGTATCGATCCATATTCCCGTTTCCACATATATTACGGATCTTTACTTTGAAACATATCCTTGAGTATATATAACTTGTGTAGTTAATATATTCATATGAATATATGAGACTTGTGTAGCTCATACATGCTCATATATCCTTTGAGTATATACAACTTGTGTAGTTCATATATACTGATACCAATCTACATTCAATTATTTGTAATTGAAGTGGTTGTCATCAATTACCAAAGAGGGAAAGATTGTGGTATCTTGTCCCACCATTATGAGTTAATGGTATGTTGTGGTAATTAATGACAATCACATTGTGGAACTAGCATTTTCCATGAGTTGGATGAATAGGTTGTGTTCTATGAGGATGGAGACTTTGGATGACATCATGAGTTGATTGTCATCAAGTCAAGACTCGGGATGAAGGAAATCATCATGTGTTGATGATGTTCAAGTCGAGGATACCGGTGAAGAAAAACATCATCTGTTGATGATATTGAAGAGCTTGGAGTAAAGGATGCATCATGTGTTGATGTGTATCAAGTTCAAGAAGAGGAGATGATCATGAGTTGATCATCAAGTCAAAGACCCATCATGTGTTGATGGAAGTCAAGTGAAGGATGCATCATGAGTTGATGCATATCAAGTCAATGACACGGACTTGAAGCAAAGATGTGCGTCATCAAGCTTCAAGTGGTTGCGCAAGGCAAAGGTATGACTAGCTAGGGCTAAGGATGTGTTCCTAGTCTTTTACCGGTCTCGGTGTTTGGTTGGGAGACCGGGTTGCTAGTATAGGTTGCCGTACTATTAAGAGGGTCTGTCTAGTAGCTTGAGTCGCATCATGTGTTGATAGCTCAATCTCACTTGCTCTAGCTCTCCGAGGCATGATGCTATTATTTGCAAATGTGTTTTGCAAATAGTCGAGACTCATGCATTTAATCCTTGTAGCATGTGACTATACTTTGCAAATGTGTTTTGCAAATGGTTGAAGTCCATGTACCTACTCCTTGTGGCATGATCTAAGTTTGCAAATGTGTTTTGCAAATTGTTGGGATTCATGTATTTTCCCTTGGCATGGTCTAAGATTGCTTGTTGCTAATACTTTGGACTTAGACCATGGTAGTGGCTCTTTGGAGTTGTACTTTTTGATTTGATAAAATGTGTTTGAGATCAAATCAAATAGGTGGGTTGTGTAGCCCTCTGAATAAGCTTTCCATAGAGTCCAAGATCACTCAATTCCGACATCGAGTCAAAAGTTATGACCGTTTTTTGAGTGTCGCTTTGTGCTGAAATCCAGGCCGGATGACCGCCGACATGCTGTGATCGACCGCCCACATGCTCATGGACTGACCGCCCTTATAAGGCCGGTCAACATTTTCCAGAGGGCATATTTTTCGGTTTTTTTGCACTCGGAAGGCCCAGACTGACCGAGGGTCCGGTCAGACCGGACCCTGTGAGGGCGGACTAACCGGGAAATTGCATGTAACGGCTATTTTTATAGCCGTTGCCTTTAAGGCCTGGTGGCCGGCCTATGCTGTGATCTGACCGGGTTTCCCCGATTTTCATAAGATTCTCCCCCAACGGCTAGTTTTTGTGTGTGGGCTATAAATACTCACCTTGGCCGGTTGGAGGGCAACTTTTGGCATCCTATTTCACTCTCTTGAGCTAGTGTGAGCTTCTCCTCTCAATTGTGTATGTGTTGTACCTTGTGAGCAAGGAGAGAGGTCTCTAGTTGCATGTGTTGCATCTAGAGGTGGATTTTGTATCCACTTGAGCTTGTGCATTCGTTGCACGTGGTGAGAGTCAAGCAAGGGCTTGGCTTATTACTCTTAGTGTTTGCCGACACCTAGGCGGCGTGGGCGTCGTGGACGGTGATCTTCTCAAGAAGCTTGTGAGAAGGGCGGCGTGTTGTGAAGGTTGGAGCTCACCTACCAGGCGGAAAGAGCTACCACTAGTGGAATCGAGGTGTTTGGCTTAATTAGTGGAGCCGGTCCAATTAGTTTGGGCTTACCTCAACGTGGATTAGGGGAGACGGCATGTCCTCCGAACACCACGTAAAACGTCATTGTGTCATTGTGGTTTGCTCTCTAGTGATTTAGTTTGTGCAATTTACATTCCTATAATTAAATTGCTTACATGTCTTTGTATGATTGCTATCATTATCAATAGACTTATATTGTTGGTGCACTTAGTAAAGACTAGTTGATTTAGGCTTTAATTGTGCAAAACCGAATTGATTTACAATTCCGCATTAAAACTCGGTTTTAGCCAAAAGATTTTAAAACCGCCTATTCACCCCCCCTCTAGTCGACCTCCTCGATCTTACATGGGGTGGAAGAGAGAGAGAGAGAGAGAGAGGGAAGAGAGAGAAGAAGCTTGATACTAAGGCAAGTATCAAGTGTTTTTAGGAAAACCAAGATTTTAGTATCAAACATTTATGCACGATACTGTTGGCCCAGCAAACAGGCACGACATGGTCCAATAGCTAAATAGGCCGGACCGACATGGCCCGACGTGTCGTGTCGTGCTTGCGTCGTGAACCCGACCCTGCATGGTTAGGCTTGTTAGTCATGATTAAGCTTGGTTAGCACCATTAAGCCCAATAAAGCATGGCACAGCCTGTTAGACACAGTAATGGTTGGGTATTTGTTTTTTTTTGACAAATACGAACAAATTCAAAAAAATGTCAAACTGTTTTATATAAATAGGAAGCATACCCCCCCATTCAGCATCCAATCTTCTCTCTATTCTCTGAATTTTGTTGTGAAAATTTAGATTCCTTTTGTGATAATTTGGCAAAAATTGAAATATTTTTGCCAAATATTTGAAATTTTGAAATTCAGTTGCAGTCGGGAAAAGAGGTACAATAATGATTTTTGTAGATTTTAATTTTTGTTATTTTATTATACTAAGGTGAAATAAATAGTAATATAATTTTCTATTTGCGCTTTTTCATCTTTGGAAAATTATGATAATTTTTCTATTTATGATTTGAATTTCATTGAAGGATCTTGTTTTTTCGATACTGTTAAGCCCCCAGCTCAAACGGAAGAGCGAGTAATTCCATCATCAGGCTCTACGAATTCCTCTGTGTTTGCAAGCACCGGAGCAAAGAGATCTAGGTCGAGTACATTAGGAGTTTGGGAAGATTTCGACAAGAAATCCAAGCTAGACGAAAATATAGTTAATGTAAGATGTGTTGTTTGTAAAATTTGTCATCATGAATTATCTGCAAAATCTTTAGATGGAATGGGGGACTTTATTAGAAATTCTAAAGTACAACCCCAACGATACGGTACATAGCTGGGATTATAGTCATGTGGTAGCTCTGTAACACCCCGGCCCAACACTGAGCCTAGAATGCCACTAAATTACCTCAACTACTAATTTAAACAACTTATTACATTAAATTCCAGCAAAGCGCATAACGAATCAAATCTCATCCACAGGACATAATATAGAATAATAAAGACATCCGAACTGCTTAATGATCAACACGATAAATAAAGGAACCAAATAGAGAATAAACAAGCCAACGAATGAATAATCTAGTTATAACCGATACCTAAACCTAATCAATAATTATCAAGCCCTAGAAGGAATTATTCATCACAATGGTAAAAACACAAGCTCCTTAACAATCGATGCATTATCATAAATCTCATCATTCTCATTCCCATTCTTAACAATATAATTCTCATGTATGCAAATGCTATGATGCACCTCTTTCAGCTGATACTGGTATAGTGAAGTGTTCACCCATCAGTGACACACTTTTCTCCCCCATTTTCTTGAGGGTGGGGTCCCTACCTCTGTAGGATTTTAACATCGGGCACACCGGATTAGCCATAAACATGGCAGTACTCACCGCCCTAGCCCTTATGCAAGTGAATGATGCAATAATTCATTAAACATTAATATTCTCACCGTGTCATCCCATGGTAATCGCATCAATATCACAATTGCATCAATATCATAATATAACTCTTTTCATCAATATTACCATGGCAAATATGTAACTTAACACAATATAAATAAATTTCATGGCAAATAAACCAACGTGACAATGGCAACCACCCATTGTTCTCCATTATACCAAGCACCAGCCTCTTTAGCTTCTAGGAGTTGGATGATGCAATGGCGGCATGGCGCTTGAGGCAACACTCCCTGGACACAACGAATTGATATACATTAAAAATATGACAAACACAGTGCCAAAACATCACATAACCCGCCCTAGCATGATTACGCAAAAATGATCCAAATAACGTGATTCTACCGATCGACATACCCACTATCCTAGTAGTAAAATGACTCTAACTTATTCATACAAACCCCAAATTCAACCAACTAAGACTTTCTACAATCCTCACAAAAAACCTACAACTTTCTAGTTATGACGAACCTCTGATTCTACTGTTTTCTACCCCCATTTCTTTCCCCGAAGGCTATCCTAGAGTCTGTCAGGACAATCCACTTCATAATTTTAAATCTTTAATTCTAAAACTTGAAAAATATACGAATGATACCAATTCTGAAAACTACACAAAATTTCTTAAATTATTCAAGTTGTCATCATATTGAAATTTTGCCATCTACTATATGAAACTGACCACGACGTCTGTTAGCTACGTCCACATTCTGGACAGCAACCTTCCCGAGGCCGTATCTTTTCACTCGCTACTCTGATTCTAATGATCCAGACTGACGAGGATATAATAATCCTCATTTAATCATTTATCTATAATCCATATTATAGATAATAATGATGTCATATAACTATTGAGTATACCCCTTAATAGTCATAAGGGAGAAGCTGGAGGTCGTAAGTTCTTCTACGACCACCTAGTAGTCGTAAGTCCTCTTACGACTACCCCATAGTCATGAGTCCTTCTACGACTATCCCACGATCGTATGTCCTGCTACGATCAGTCCCTAATCGATAGCGCTCACAGACATATGGGCCTAGTCGATCAGAGAATCTTCTGTACCGTATCCAAGGATATAAGCAATCAATTACGCTGTTATTCTCTAGAATAATAGCACGATTTAAACTCACTGTTATGGTGATAACTGCCTAGCAACGTGGGAACGTTACTACTCCCACAATAATCTCCAGTAACGGCACCACAATCTGGAACATTAAGGCAGTCTTTAGACTGGAGATACAACGGTGCGCTTCGAGGACTGTATAAAAGGCGGAATCATCAGGACAATCGGAGGGACAGAGGCAATCAGAGACGCCAATTAGAAGCACAATACTATAATCTTTGGCTCCATCTTGTAATCCAGCATACTCAATACATACACACAGGAGTAGGGTTTTTATTCTCCCAGGAGAAGGCCCGAATCTGTATAAAAATCCTTGTGTCTCTATCTCTGTGTGATTTTGAGTCTAGAGGAACCCCCGAATCAAACAATCTTTACGTAAGTTCGGTTCTAAAACACTAACAGTTGGCGCCGTCCGTGGGGATCTTGAGTCATCAGCTTTCCTTCGACTTTTTCCAAACTCTCATGCTCTCATGGTAGGAGAGTGGAATGAGAAGAACTGGTTCGACTTGGTTGATTACGCAAATATCGACATGGATGCCAGTTTCGACTACGAGCCAAGTGATGCATCATCCGATGGTGATGTCGCCTCCGGGGATCATTCTCCAGGAGACCATCCCATTAATGGAGTTGAGGAGGGATCCTTATCCCCTACAACGATACGTCCAGATGAGGAACTAGCTTTCTCAGAGGGCAAGGGTCAATCTGACCACATCAAGGATTGTCCCAAGGTAGGCTCAGAGCATGACAAGGGTTCTCCCTCCGAATGTTCAAATCCACCAGAGGCAGTCTGACTTGGCACGACAACTCTTAGAAGTCGTAATTCCGGATCTTCATCAGCACCTGGTAGTTCTCTTTCTCCGGCTAGCCCAGCCAAGGATGCGATCGCACATGCTCTTCCTGCGAGTTCGACCATCCCAACGTAGGGCTCACTTACGGACGGAGACGGCTATAACCCGGAATTCCCCTTTCTGGAGGGGTTTGCTCCAAGTCGCCAGATGGTGTCATTCGACTACTCCTCAAGTGAGGAGGCCTCAAGTGCAAGTGGAGATCATCAACGGGAGGTCTTCGTCCTTCCCTCAGGTAGCAATAACTCTCCTAGAGACAGGACTGAGGACGCTCCCCGACGATCACACCCTACGACCGCTCGTGGCAATGGCAAGGACACCTCCGGTGGTGACCAGACTCAATACTCTGTAAGCGTGCGAGAAATTCTCGAGATCATCGCACTTCACTAAGGCAAGCTCAACGATCAAATATGGATGATTCTGAAACAATCCGACGGAAACGAGTTGCAGCCCAAAGAAATTTGCCTGGGCGCACTCAATACCAGTTAAAAGAAGCTTAGGAACTTCAACATATCAATGACCTGCTCGAGAACCCGTCTCGAGAACTTGCCCGAGCACCTGGCTACGACCTCTTCACTGAAGAGATTGCACGAAGGTTACGAAGCTCGATGAACAAGCTCGAACGTTCTCGCCGACATCACTCTAGAAGTCGTAGCAGTACGACTCCATCAGCTTCCAATCGTTTGAATAACTCACCGCATGGAGATCGACGCAAATAGCATTGTTCCCCAAGCCGGAATAGGGTTCCTCGAACGCCTGATGATCAAAGGGCTCCTAGGAGAGGTGATCATTCACCACTCCAACACAGGGGTCTACAACAGTAGGCAAAATACGAGGAGTATTACCCTCGTAGGATCAAGACTTATCATAAGTCAGATTCACCCATTGCCGGGTATCGTCAAGTACGATTGCTTGGCGACGTCAACCCTTCTTTCTTACAAAGAAGGCGTTACGATGTGATTACCAGATGTCGAGCATTCTCGCCTAACGTCTGAGTAGTTCACTGGCCACCACGGTTTCGACCAGGGAACTTCGAGAAATTTGATGGGTCTCAAAATCCCATCGAGTTTCTTCAAATCTACACGACCACTGTCCAAGCGGTAGGAGGAGGAGAGCGCGTGATAGTGAATTACCTTCCAACCGTGCTTTAAGGGACCGCTCGATCGTGGTTGTTAAACCAACCACTCGAGTCGATCTACTTGTGGCAACACCTCTGTGACCTTCTACTGGCCAATTTCCAGGGCACCTACCATCGCCCCGGGAAGGAGGACGACCTGCACAGGATGAGACAGAACAACCACGAGACACTACACCAATTCATCAGGTGTTTCAGTTAGGTTCGTAACTCAATTCCTGAGGTTTCTGACTCATCTGTTATCAGAGCCTTCAAGCAGGGAGTCCGCAACAGAAGAATCATAGAGGACATCGCTTTGAACCCTCCAGCTACTGTCGCTAAACTCTTCGAGATGGCTGATCGGTACGTGACTGCTAATGAAGTAGTCGAGTGGACCAAAATCATCGATCGAGATGACCAGCACCCTCAAGAGGTTGGCAAAGGTGGCAAGAAGAAGAATAAAAAGGCCAAGAAATCTAAGAACAAGGCAAAAGGCCAAAAGCCTCAAGCCAATAGTTCTAAGGAGGTCCTGGCCGTAAGCGATAAGGAGCCACGAACTGCCAAGCAATACCTTGATCGAGACAAAGGTAAGCGCCCCAAACGGAAGAACGATAATCCTAGTTGGTGTCATTTCCATAAAAAGGAAGGACATGATGTAACACCCCAGCCTGACAAAGGTCTAGAATGCTACTAAACTAACACTATAACCATTTTAACACTGCGACAATTCTCTAAAATCCGACAGAACCTCCTTTGTTTAGTTACTAAACCGGAGGTCCCAACATTTAAATATAACATAGTTAAATAATCCAACATCCAGCATAATCAAGAGACAACCAAAACTATGCTAATCATCACTATATCATCCATAGCATGCTAAACAACTAAAGCATAAACAAAAGGACATCCATAATCCTCTAATCAACTCTATTACAAATTATTCCAAGCATAGGGAGTAATCATAAAGATTTCTTTAAGCAAATTACTTAACTACTAAATTATCATTCTATCAATTCAAATGCGAGTAGTTCGTGCCCTTGTGCAACCACTCTAAGTTTTGTTCCCTCCCATGCATGCCGTTCTTGTAAAGGGTACCTAAAAATACAACAACAGCAAGAGTGAGTCCAAAGACTCAGCAAGTACAATAAATGGCAACAATAACATAAACAATTGTACTCATCAACAACCATCCACAAATCTCTATAACAAACATGTTATATGCTCATGCTATGCCAGATGCTCAAATGCACTTTCTCTTTCTCTTTCTCTTTTGCATTTTACCGGTAATGCAGAGTATGCATCTGTCGATGCATACCCATGCCTATGCCATCTAGCACAGGGACCATTGCCCATACTCCACAAGTATGGGGACCTAAGCCCACGCTCCACGAGCGTGGGGACCATAAGCTCGTCATGTTCATGACGGGGATCTCAAGAAATGCTTGGTCACCACGTGACCAAGTCTTCAATATATCAACATGATGCATATGAGCCAAAATCTTAAATCATCATAATCATGTGTTCACAACAACATCACATATGAATAAACTTATTCATACTACTAGCATTCATGATCATTGACGTTCATAATATTCAAGCACTCATGAATAGCACATAATTTATAATACTAGTAAACATGAGTATTAACATTCATTATATCTTAGCATCCATGAATTACACATATACTCACAATACTAGTAAACAATATTATTCATTCATATTAAGTCTACCAATCAAGGTACTTGCCTCAACCGTGCGAGAACGGAGGACGTGAAGAGGGCGTTGCCCCCGGGACCAATCCCCCACCTGAATTTATTTAAAGCACGCTAAGACAATAATACTAGACAAAACAAAGCTAGAAGCAAATACGAAAACTCTACGTTCTCTAGCGCAAACCCAACTCCCAAAATCTTAAACTGCTGTCTGTTCCCTTAGCGGATAGTCATATTCTAAAATTCATATCTTTTAGTACAGAGGTCCAAATTGGGTGTTCCTGGACTTTATGGAAAGGTTATCAAATTCTCCAACTAAACTTAGTTGATTAGCCTTCCAGATTCGGCCATCAAATACCCCTACCAAGCTAATTAACAGAACATCAAATTCCCATCGGGTTTCTGGACAGTAATATTAAAACCATCATGTCTTTTAGTACAATTGTCAAAATTTCATGTTATTTAGCGTTCTGGAAAGATGAGACAATTATCTACATCTTTCGTTATAGTGAGATCCTCCAACTTTTCTTTAAATATTCGCTTAAGTCAGATTACTAAAAACTGTCAAGATATCGACAGATTTGCAGAACAGTAGCGCTATAAAATTCATAACTTTTGATCCGTTCGTCCACATGATGTGATCTAGTACTCTACGGAAAGGTATCGACGTCGTCTACAAATATCTAGGAGACATCTAGAACGGATTCTGCCATTAAACTACTCAAAAACGTAGGCCAACCCACTCTGCTCTAACAGATCTAATTACCGATAAAACTTAATAATCAAATAATCGGCTAATCAGAAGGGGATCGGATCTTACCCTTGAATAACAGCTGAAGATCATGTGCCGAGACCGCAATCTCTTCCCTTCCCTTTCTTCTCCCCTCACTCCTTCTCCCTTCTTCTTGATCGGTGACCACAATGGAGAGGCAACTTCCTTTATGTAGTGTTGCTCCCACGTTTGGACCTCTTGGTCTTTTTTGAAAAGGAATGAGAGTCAGAGAAAGAAAAGAAGGTCCTAAACGGTCTTAAGTTCAGCACTTACCATCAATTGTCCCTACAACCTTTGGATTGCAGAGTTTGCCTCTTGAAGCTTATTCAGGAGATCTTCATTCTTGTCACTTAGCTTTTCCGTCTCAACATTCTCATAATTGAGAGAAACAGCTAAGGTCTTCTCATTGCTCTTGAACCTACAAAGAGAAAGAGTAGATGTCAGCATAAAACAAGTGGTCGTAAGTTCTTCTATGACCAAAACCTAGTCGTATGTCTTTCTACGACAATACCCTGGTCGTAAGTTCTTCTATGACCTAAACCTTGTCGTAAGTCTTTCTACGACAATACCCTGGTCGTAAGTTCTTTTATGACCTAAACCTTGTCTTAAGTCTTTCTACGACAATATTATGGTCGTAAGTTCTACTACGACCAGTACCTAGTCGTAAGATATTCTATGACAATCCCCGCAAGTGCTGTGTAAGTAGTCAAAACGTAAAAGACTATGAAAAGCAGTTACTTACCACCTCTCTGCCTGCTCGCAAAGTATTGCCTTCTCCTGTCGAAGCTAGACAAGTTGTCTATTGTACTCAAGAACAGTGACAATTTGCTCCAAGGCTTTCTGTATAAAAAGACAGTAAGAAGCAAGAAAAGACATGTATGTAAATACCGATCAACAGGTACTTACATTTAGAATTGTTCGAGCGAATGAAGATACCACACTCGTGGGGTTCTTGAGCTCATCGATCTCCTGGACTCGGTCCCACCACACCTTTTCAAGACGTTCATCATCGAAGACTTTCCCTCTGTTGGGAATGTCCTTAGGGTGAGGAACCCGAGCGAGAGATCTGAACGCGCGAGATCCCACATTGGTAGGAGGGTTGAAAAATCCGAAGGAATGTTCGAAAAACCGACATTCTTCTTCTTCTTCGACATCAGCTACATCAGCAGCTCCTTCTTGGGAACTGGGAGAAACGTCCTCAACAACTTCCTTCCCGGCGCGATGGACCAATGATCCATCGCCTTGGCCCGATGCCTCCGCAACATCAGGCGCCGTCCTCACTTCAGCCTCTATGACCACTCCCGTGGTCACAGGTGCTTTCGGCTCCACGACCACCTCAGTAGTCGTAGCTGCTTTAGCAACAACGACACTTTCCACCACTCGGACGACGGACGATCTGTCGACCACTGCCATTGTCATTTCTCCGATCACCGGAGAGATGGTAGTGGGCTCCTCGACAGGAACGTCTTTGATGGTGAGAGGAGCCGGGCTAAGATCATAAAGGAAAACACGATTAGGTGGTAAAAAGCAAAAGGTAAATGATGTTCTTACACTTTTGTCCCTTTTTACGTACCTTCGAGTGTCGGACTTGATCTTGAATTTGGAAAAAGCTTTCCTTAGGGAAGATTTCTTTGACTTTTTCTCAACCACGTCTGGTCGTAGGTCTTGAATGAGAATCATCGCTCCTTGAGCCTCTTCGCTCTCTGGATGGTCGAGACCAGTCTCGACCACCTCGAGGGCAGCACTACCCTCGACCACCGGTACTGCTGGTGCAGCAGTTTCCTTCACAAAAGACATGAAACTCTTCCAGCTCTCCTTTTCTAGTCGCTTGATAAAGCCGTGAGAGGCAGAAACTGCGAAGATTTTATTGTCATAGTAGAAGGGTACCTTGATCTTGGGGGTTTTGTGTTTGAATACTTCAGTTCTTCCTGTCGCAATTACTTCCTCTGCAGTAGCTATTTCCGCCGCATATTTAGCGAAAGGTGCAGACGAAGTAGCAGAGCTCGAACTTACACCATCCTTGTCGGCGACTTGCACACGAGCTTCCTCCTCTTGATCTGAGGAGCATCTACTTGCTCAACAGCAGCACCAACAACCATCAGTTCGACTTCTTCATCGTCCCGACGGTTCTCCATGCCTACTTTCTGTAGAGATCAGAAAGAGAAGATATTATAAGTCAGTCGTAAGTTTTTCTGCGACCATTACCTTGTCGTAAGTCTTTCTATGATAACCCCCTGGTCGTAAGCATTTCTACGACCAGTACCTGATCGTAAGCCTTCCTACGACCAGTACCTAGTCATAAGTTCTTCTATGACTACCAAGTCCTAAAGATGAAATCAATTCTCGATTACCTTTAGGCACTCCACTTTGTCCTTTGGAGACAGGTCAACCAGGATTGGAGGTGCCACCACATGGGTTGGAGCTTTCTCACAGATGAGCTTGACCCGAGTGTCAATCTCCTCTTGTGAGAGATTTGCAAGGATAAGAAAACTTTCAATAGGCCAATTTTGAAATTAACAGAAAGAAGGCTAAGCTTGAAATTTTACTTACCCTCCTCGTAGTCCCTGGTCGGGTATTTTGGTCCAAAGTACCTCCACATCGGATGAACCCTCTTCTTCAGAGGACTTATGCGGCGCGTGATGAAATCCTTCACCACGTGCCATCCGGTAAGCCCCTCTTCCTTCAAGTCTGCATGTCTTGAATAAAAGGGGCGATCCGACCGAGATCCTTGGGAGTCGAATCCCAGGAAGAGATCTTCTCGGCTAGCTTCTCAGCGAAGGAGAGGCTGTCCTTATTGGTTATCTCCCAATAGAACCACCTCTTCTTCCACCATGGCCACGACGACTGGGTAAACATCTGAATATACTCTTTCGACTTCCCGTCGTGAAGCTTCATACTGCAGCTACCGGCAACTCCGGACAGTTTGGTCATTCCATAGAAGTACTAGAACAATTCCAAGTCGGCCAGAATCCGTAGGTAGGCCTTGCACAAATACACGAACACTCCCAACATCGCAATGGAGTTGGGAACAAGGTTCACCAACTCCACACCGAAGTGTTCGAGTACGAGTGTGAGAAAAGGATGAGCAGGCAATTGAAGGCCACACTCACAAAACGCCTGGAAGACAGGGATTTGCCCAATCTCACCCACGGCCATAGCCTTAGGGATCTTCTCGGAGTCGACCAAAGATCTAATCTTGGTCACGTCCATCTCCGATTCAGCTCACTGGGAAGCGGCTCTGGCCATCTCTCTCAGTAATCAGAGACTTGGTTTTGGGAAGATTTCAAGAGGAAGTTCTATTTGGTCGGCGGCGGAGAACTCAAAAGTTTGAACAGTATGAACGATTTGGGGAAGGTAAAAGACCCTAGTCTCACCCACGATGAATATTTATAACCGCACGCTTGAGTTAAAGATGTGGCAACCCAACGGTTGCTAACGCTTTGGGAAGCGCTCCAACAGACAGGTCTATGAGTGTCGATTGAGATTCTTAAATTTGTCTGCTCGAGAATATATGTCAGTCTTTACACCTCAAACGAAATTACCTTCGTGACCAAGTATTTTTCTGGTCAAATGCAACAATGATCAGAAAGATTTTACTTCCGAACTCAGTGCTGCAACCACTCGGTGATCGTAAGATCTTCTACGATCACCAGGTAAGTCGTAAGATTATTCTACAACCTTCTTGACCAAGTTAATTTCTGGTCAAATGAAACACCAGTCGAAGAGTTTTTCCTTCGACCACCACTGTTCTACGACCACTACTGGTCGTAAGATCATCTACAAACTCCTTTTTCAAGTAAGTTATTTTCACTTGAAGGAAATAAGGTCAGTCTTTACACCTCAAGCGAAATTACCTTCTTGACCAAGTCTTTTTCTGGTCAAATGTAACAGCGATCGAAAAGATTTTATATCCGACCACGGTACTGCGACCACTCGGTGTTCGCAATATTTCCTACGACCACCTTGTAAGTTGCAAGATTATTCTACAACTTTCTTGACCAAGTAAATTTCTGGTCAAAAGAAATGCCAGTCGAAGAGTTCTTCCTTCGACCATTTCTCTACGACCACTTACTGGTCGTAAGATCATCTACTTCTCCTTTCCCAAGTAAGTTGTTTTCGCTTGAAGCTGGGGGGCTAGATGACGAGGATATAATAATCCTCGTTTAATCATTTATCTATAATCCATATTATAGATAATAATGACGTCATATAACTCTTGAGTATACCCTTTAATAGTCATAAGGGAGAAGCTGGAGATCGTAAGTTCTTCTATGACCACCTAGTAGTCGTAAGTCCTCCTACGACTACCCCATAGTCGTAAGTCCTTCTATGACTATCTCATGATCGTAAGTCCTGCTACGATCAGTCCCTAATCGATAGGGCTCACAGACATGTGGGCCTAGTCGATCAGAGAGTCTTCTGTACCGTATCCAAGGATATGAGCAATCAATTATGCTGTTATTCTTCAGAATAATAGCACGATTTAAACTCCCTTTTATGGTGATAACTGCCCAGCAACATGGGAACGTTACTAATCCCATAATAACCTCCAGTAACGGCACCGCAATCTGGAACATTAAGGCGGCCTTTAGACTGGAGATACAATGTTGCGCTTCGAGGACTGTATAAAAGGCAGAATCATTAGGACAATCGGGGGGACAGAGGCAATCAGAGACGCCAATTAGAAGCACAATACTCTAGTCTTTGGCTCCATCTTGTAATCCAGCATACTCAATACATACACACAGGAGTAGGGTTATTATTCTCCCAGGAGAAGGCCCAATCCTGTATAAAAATCCCCGTGTCTCTATCTCTGTGTGATTTTGAGCCTAGAGGAACCCCCGAATCAAATTATCTTTACGTAAGTTCAGTTCTATAACACCGACACAGACCTTTCTAGAAAGCTAACGACTGACATCTGAATCCAAGCCTAAATACCTCGATCGACCCCCGCAATGTTTTGTGTCCAACCTTTATGAACTAGGGCAGACTAAAAACTAACTTTCCCCTAATCAAAACAACCTACAAACTTAACAGCGACTAATCCTTGGCAAAACCTAGGGATTAACAGGGTTCACCCTTGACGATCACGATGAATAATAGGAACCCGCGAAAACCTCCTCTTTTTCTTTCTTTTCTTCTTCTTCTCCTCTTCTCCTCATGCTAGCTTTCTTCTTCTCCTCTCGGCCTTGCCGCCAGACTATGATCTTGATGTGGCGATGGCGGCGGCAAGGCTGACAATGAGTAGGGATGGTGGTACGGGAGTAGGCAAGGGCAGAGGGAGGTGCACGGCAGTGGGGGTGGCGGCTAGGGTAGGGCTGCCACCCCCTCGGCCCTTTTTTATTAGCTCCGGCCCACCTTAGGCCACGGTGCTGTGGGCCAAAAGCCTATGGCCCAAGTTTTCTTTGTTTTGCGAAAAACCTCCTCTAAATCCTTTTTAATTCCTTCTCTAATGCATTTCGGGATATTATAAGCTCGTCAATCTCTTTATCGTTTAATTGCTTCACATGATTTACCTTTAAACTTTGGTGAGTCTAAATCATTTAAAAATTACATTATGGCTGTGCATAATCCTAGATTTTCTACCATTTCTAGACAAACAACAACCGTTGATCAAGTTAAATAATATAATGAATCCCGTGCTAAATTAAAAGAACTCTTTAGTACCTATACATTTTCGGTGGCTTTGATCTCAAGCATATGGTGTAATATCCCGTTTAATCCCAGCCAAGTCCAAGTTGAACTCTACAAGGGGAGTCAGCTGCCCAATAATAAGGAGAGGGGACGTCTTGATGTGATAATGGGTGTCCCGATCTTTTGATGCGAAGGATAATTCAATTTGGTGAAGACGACTCTCACGATTCGGCAACCAATCGTACATGACCAATATGCTCGCAATCGCTGAACCAACTCCGTGATTGTTATTGACCTTGCTAGAAGCACGATCAACCTAACCACGAAGGTCTATTCCTCCATGCAATCGAAGAACAAGTAAGAACACGATAAATAAGCAATCTAAAATTGCGAATAGGAAATAGTTTCGTATTGATAAGTGGGGGTTTCGAAGACAATGTCGCCGTTGATCTCGTCGAACAAGAGGACAAAGTATAAAGTAGCAAAGCTAAGCTTCAATCTAACAAAACCCACCAAACCCTAAGGGTGGCGGCCACTATGTATAGGAGAAGGGAGGGGCGGCCGCAGGTACTGTTCATGCATGAACAATACGATCCTAGGGTTTTTATCTGAATTACAAGGCCCACGGTCCAAACATGTGACGCAGCATATTGTTTCGATGATTCCGAAGTGCTCCGAATGAATTTAGAGGTGGGCCAGGATCCGTTGGAAAGGCCTCATCGTAAGCTTTTCATCAAGTACCCGTGGACCTCCAACGGACTCTGTGTGTCAAAGTTATGCACATTTGAAGTCAGTGCTGTCTCCGGAGGCCGAATTGGATTCCAGAACGTGTCCAGTTTGAACTCTTGCAAATCAGCCACTCTCTGTCTTTTATTCCTGAAAATAACAACACATTTATTTGGCAATATCATATAGTTCATGTAATATAAAGACACTCCTAAAAACGAGATCACCTGATAATTTAAGTGAAGTGTACAAGCTCTTGTAATTAGAACAACAAGCATAGCAAATATGGTTGTATCCATAGGGGTCATGTCCTCATCACGGCTGCCCCAAGCCCTAGTGCCCCTAGCCACCTATTGCCGCCCCTAGCCCTCCCCAGTCGAAGCCCTAGCCGCCAGCTACCCTGCCCCTGCCCTTGCGCCGCCTTCTCCTACAGTCACAGCGCCTTGTTGCCTTTGGCCGCGCCATCCTCCACCCACCCTACTCCTTGTGTCGTGCCCCCGTAGCACTGTCGCTCCCTTGTCGCACGCCCACTAGCTTTGCCGCACACCAGCTTGCCCTGTCAAGCCAAGCACTCCTACAAGATGCTCCTCTGCTGCTGGTGTTGCTGCCGACAAAAGAGGGATCAAGGGAGAAGCAAGAAGGCAAGGAAGAGAAGGAAGCAAGGAGGAAGAGGAAGAAGAAGGAGAAGGGAACGAAGAAGAAGAAATTTAGGGTTTCTTGATCCAACCATGATCGTCGTTCAATTTCATGAGGGGTGTTGCTTCGAGTTCGATGTAGCCTTTGCATCGTTTCGACTTTCGTGGCTAAAAGACAAGTGTATGGTAGAGCGGTAGACATAGGTTTGTTTGCCCATGTCTTTACAGTTAACTTGCCATGATATTTATTTATGCTTATTTAGATGCCATGATAATGATGATGATATGACCATGAGGATGATATGGTAATGATGATAATGGATCACGTGATGTGGGGCGGTGTTGTCCCGATCTTCACGATGTAGGATTATGGATAACTAACCCGTGCTACCTAGCAATTGATGCGGCCAACCACCGTCTTTATACAGCAACCTGCAGCACTCAAATTACTCAACCACATGCTACGGCCTTCGTCTGCTTGCTATCGTGGAGCAGACACGTTCAAGCAATCCCAAGGAATCACAAGAACAATGGAGTGGTAACTCAGAAATAACACCTAATCCCAATTGGTGGTGGAAATGGCTCACGCACAAAAAGGGACAAGTGTTCTATTTCTGTTCTCAACCATGAATCATACATGAAGGAAGGCACCCCATATTTATACCCTGTAAGGTCGGTTCTATAGTACTGCTACAGCACGTCGGTGCTACAGTACTACTGACCTAAGAGGTGACCTCTTCATGTTGATCTTTTGTGGCTACACGATCCTTTGTGGCAATGATGACATATGCGTTTACATCACATTCATGGTGATTTTCTATGGCTACATGATCTTCTGTGGCTATGATGACATATGCGCTTACATCATATTTATGATGATCTTCTGTGGTTATCTGTGGCTAGCTTCTCATGTTTCCAATGCTTCCTTTCCATCCATTGCCTTTTCCTCGAATCTCTTGTCGCATTTGTCTTGCCCTAGCCCTTGTCATTGCTCCAGTTGGGGCTTGTATAGTTGGTTCAGAACTTGAAGTAGATGATGTAGTGTGCTTGCTAGTGATGTCCTCATCACAGCAACTTAAGACGGAGAAGATGTTCATGTGCTAGGTGTGTCCTCATCATCCTCCCCTTATTCAAGAAAAGCCGTCCTCAGCTTTTAATGGCTTGAAGGTGTACTAAACAAAGAGGGCAATGTATATGAATGGTAGATGTATTTATCATCCGTTTTAGCACTCCCTTTGTTTTGCACATCTTGATGAGCCAAACAATAGCCATAAGTACAAGAGCCATATGACATATATAATGTGTATGTGTAATTAGCACTGACATTCTTATCATTGTCCCTCTTATGAGAAAAAGTCATCCTCGACTTTTAAAAGCATGTAAATAATTTACTAATGGGTAGCACCATAACTTCTTCTAAATTGCACAATTGACTCATATGATCAGATTTCACCCTTCTAATATCAAATCTTTTTAATGTTGATGAGACATTTTTTTTTGTGTCTTTCATGCTTCAACCGTGCTATTGTGATTGCTTATACGTATGTGTGATGCAAAGCATGAACTAGTAGGCAATATAAATTGTTCTACACAATAAGCACTATTTCTTGGGTTTGATTTAAGCTGAACAAAACATGGAATAGAAGATTGTTTGCCCATTACTTCTAGTGTTAGTTCGGCAATATTATCACATGTAATATATATTCTATACAAACAAAACTTGTTGTCTACACCATAATCTCCAACCAAATTAAATTTGTTTGTGTAGGTGTAGTTTCTATACAAACACTTCAATGACATTATTTCCAAAACTTTCCCAATTATCCTATCTAACTCAATAGGTTTATCAAACATGATATAACATAACGAATCTTTGGTGAATATCCTACTAAGAATTTCTATATGAGTGATCAACTCCACATTGTGTAAATTGAGGATATGAAATTCAGAACATGAAATTTCCAATTGAGCATAATGATTCTCACATTTATTCACCTTCTCTTGATTAACAACCAATTCAGTGCCATTGTTACCTATTTCAACCTCGTCAGATGATGTAGTGTGCTTGCTAGTGATGTCCTCATCACAGCAACTTAAGACATAGAAGATGTTCATGTGCTAGGTGTGTCCTCATCATCACGTTAATGGATAATGAACAATGTTGCATCATTTGCATTCATCATGACATGGTTGAATGAGCTAGGTCGGTGAGAAAGTCGTGTAACTATTCTAGTGAGGTTGGTGAGTAATGTTACATGGCTAGTCCGAAGAGCTCTTGGTAGTGGCAGGCTCAATACTAAAATTTAGGGGGTGCCAATGGGACACTGCCGCCTGCCTACCAGGCCACGCACTGCCTACCTGCCTGATTGCCGGTGTTGCCTACCTGTCGTGACAACTATCACGCTGCACACAAGCTTGTGCCATGCAGCTACCTGGTTGCTACCGCCTCATACCTATGCGAGACGCCCAGCACGCCCAAACCCACGCCGGCATGTCGGCCGTTGCGCTAGTCGCTAGGGTTTGTCATGATGGGGATTGGGGAATTGGTCAGGATTTAGAGTGGGACTCGATGCCTAGTGGGAAGAGATAGTAGAGTTAGAGTGAGATAGATGGGTTTGGTGAGCTTGGCCAGTTGGCCCAGGACAGCAATGACCAACACTTGGCTTGATGCAACCCATACAAGGGAATTCTGTCCCAAATCATTTCTTATTCTTCTTCTACCCCAAAGTAGCTAAGCTTCAAGTCATGTCGCCCGATGGATGGGAGTGCTAGGGGGGTACCCATGGTCTTACCGACCATAGGGGGTGCTCTGCCCCCTCCCCCCTTAGCCCTCTTGTTGGGTTCGCCACTAGTTCTTGGTAAAATCCTACTGAGGTAGGGACTCTACGGGATAGAGGATAGAGTGATTCACCGACGAGTGATCTCTCCGCCATACTGGTATCAGCTGATAAAGTTGTATTTGAGCATGGAGCATACTTGATCATTGCTTACATGGAAAGATAATGATGTTAATTGACTACATGAAAGATGTTATGGTTAATCAAGTATGAGAATTATGATGAAAATGACTTAATTAAATGATAAGTTGTTTGTTTATTGTTCTATTATGTACTTGTTGAGTCTAGGACTCATTCTTGCTTTGTTGCTGCTTTTATGTGGACTTTGACGGTGTCATGCATGGAATGGAGTAGCACATGTGCACCACATGCAATCATTACACATACATTCTTTATTTAGTTTGCTTCAATAAATCTAGAGACATGATACTTCCATTTAGAAATTATTATTAGACTTGATTATTATTAGTTGAATGATTGAAACTTTGGTTTGCTTAATACTCGTTTGATTAAATTATTTATTGTCATCCTATGTCCCCGGGAGCATGGTTCCAATGTTTCTCGAACACGTGTGACCCGAGTGTTTCTTGAGCACGTGTGACGAGTGTTTCTCTAGTGTGTGTGACCAAGTCGTGAAAGTTAATCCTTTATGCATTTATAGTGCTATGTTTGTTGATAGGTGATCCATCGTGGGATTTTATTCTATGCATTGCTTGCTAAAATTATTGTTTCAATATAGTTTAAATTGTTAGTGAGAATGTTTTAGGTGACATTCTGGGCTTAGTGTTGGGCGGGGGTGTTACATATGGAGTGGTCGGGCTAGGGATGATTATCTTAGTGTAATTGCTCATTATATTAACGACAACTGGAAAATAGAAAAAAGATAGGGTTTAAACTAATTGATGTAGCACACATAGGTGAGAATTTTGCAGACTATTTTACTAAAGTCGTGGAAAATTTTGGTCTTACAGATAATTTTTTTTTGCAATAACTTTAGACAATGCCACTGCAGACTCTAGGGCAATGGATACTCTCACTATGTTATTTAGTACATACGCTAAATCCTTCTTGCTACATCAGCGTTGTGCCTGTCATATGATTGATTTTATAGTTAAATATGGTTTAAAGAGGTTAGAACCATATATTAAAGCTTTTCACGATGTGATATCTTTCCTAAATCATTCTAACCAACGAATAGCAACATATAAGAACTTTTTGCATTGCAATGCATGTACGTCCAAGAAAATTTGGTTTGGATATACCACTAAGATAGAACTCTACTTACATGATGCTTAAGAGCATTTTACCATATAAGAACACATTTTCTGTTTTTATTCACACGCACTATCACAACCATGATGGTAATCACTATTGCTTGAGTAGCATTGGTTTGTTGCTGAGAAGTTACTATCGTTTTTAAAACTTTTTTATGATTCCACTGTTGCTTTTATCCGCTATGTATTATCCAACATCTTCTTTAATTGTGTATAATATTCTTGAAAGTGCTAGTCATTGAAGGCTTATGAAAATGAAATGGTGTTACAAGAGGCTATCGTTGCTACAAAAACTAAATATTTGAAAGAAATCTCATTCCTATATGCATTTGCATTTATTTTAGATCCCAGAGATAAACTTTGAGGATTTGCTAATGTTCTCCAACCTTTGAGTGATGCTACAGGCATATATTGTTATAACTATTTTTTAGAAGTTCGTATTAAATTTTTCGATGTTTATCAGAAGTACAAACATAAGTTTCAGGGAATTCACTTGCAAAGGCCTCCAATATCACCCACCACAGGTAAGAAGACAACTGCGTGGGGCAAAATATGGGGTGCATGTTCTTCCTCCAGGTCCAGGGGTTCAGGTTCTAAAATGTCAAGTTCTGAAACAAGACACAATGCCCACCACAGCAGTGGGAAACTATCCACCTATCTAGATAATGTTACCGTGGATTACCAGGAAGAGCGTTTTGATTTTTTTTTTTTGCAATAGTGGCATGACAATAAGGTAACATATCCAGTGCTATCCATATTAGCACGTGATGTGTTATCTGTTCCTGTCTCCCTAGTTTTCTCCGAGTCTGGTTTGAATCTTTTTGGAAGAATATTAGAGAAGAGAATAACAAGCCTTATGAGTAAGACGATGGAGTACTTCGAACTGTGAAAGACTGTGAACAAACAGATGTGTGAGGTCAACACTCTATAGAAAATCCAGAGTTGGCCGACGTGTTCGAAAATCTTTACTTAGACAATGTCACTTAGAACATGGATGTATACAGAGCTATAGGTTGTACTCTTTTTTCTGTGTCAATGTTTTCTCATGTTGAGTTTTTACATGCCAACGTTTTTAACGAGACAACCATCTAAACATTAATAATCTCATTATTATATTTTCAATATATTTGTCGCTTTCTATAGGTATAGAACTCATTTTTTCATATTTTAATTTAAAATTTTGAATTCTATACATTTTCTACATTTTTGCAATTTTTCAAGATTTTTGGATCAAGATGGACTACACAGATCAATCTAATACTGTATGACCCGTTTAGCTAACCAGACCAGCTGAGCTATACCAAAATGGACTCGTACCGTGCGGCCCATTTGGCCAGTCTGAGCACAACGTTAAAACTTAGTCTTTTTCAACTAAAAAGCCCAACAGAGGCCCAAGTGCGGAGTTGTCCGGTCCTGAAAACCCACCCCGGGTCAACGGTTCGTTGAAAACACGACCGGGTCAGCCTGTTTTTTCCGGGCCAACGGCATGTCCGGTTCGAGGAATTTCGGAGATTCAACGAATAATTTGAATCGTTGAGAAAGTGAAACGGAGGGAGAAATCCCCCTTGCCCAGCTCCCTCCCTAAACCCCTCCGGCGTCGCCACCGCCCGCCGGATCTTCCGCCGCCCTCGTTTCTCCGGCGTCTGGACGACCCCCGCCGATAAGCATTTCTCTTTTCGAGAACCTCCGGGTATCCCCCTCCTCAGAGCCACGGAAATGGCGTCCCAACCCCAACCGGGCTCCACCCACGGAACGCCCCGTGGCCCGCCGCCGGCGTCGCGGTCCCTGACGTCCTCCGTAAAGGCCTCCCCCTCCTGCTCCTCCTTCGTTCAGACCTGCGTACGCGCGCCCCTCCTTGCTTGCCTTCCCATTCCGTCCTGGTAATCGAACGGGTTCTTTTGGGCGGTTTGGTGGGCTTAACGTGTTCCTTTGCTGTGTTGGTTAGGTGGAGCTCTTCGATTGGTGGCTAGAGAGGGTGGAGGGTGAGGACGGCAAGATCCGCGTCGCCGGGTTCACCACGAGGTGAGGCATTTTCTCTTTTCTTATCCCCTTCCCTTTGTTCCTTGTTTTCCTTTGCAATCTTGCGTTCTGTTTTATCCTTATTTTTCTTTTGTGAAGATAAGATTTTGTTGGAAGGTTGCTTCTTGTGCAACTGTGCTCCCTATAAGTAGATCTTTTTTTGTATGTGCTGTTTTTGTATTTGGCAAAGTCCAATTAGATTGTGCTAATCAGGGACTATCAGGTACGGAGCTAGAAATTTTTTACCCAGATGGTCATATAGTGATAACTAAATGAGAGTGTTAAGCAGAAATATTTTGCTATTTTACATGAGCAAATTAAGAATTATATAAAGTGTTTCATAGGGACCAGGGCTCCCACTAGTTCCCCTGTCCCTGTTAGCAACTGTAGGATTTCACTCTGCTTGATATGCATTTGTAGTTGATGTGCTGTAATTTTTTTCGTGCTACTATTGGCGTGTCTTGCATCCCCTACTCTCAGGAATCAGGATATTTCCATGCGCTCGATGATGGTTCTTTCCTGCAAGGGACCTTTGTTTTTGTGGCCTGAGGTTATGACTGCGTCTGCTATACATGCAGGTGGATGGTTTCTCAATAAACGTACTTAAATTTTTGTTCTGTTTCATTTTGCCATACATCAAGTTTGAGTCTATTGCTGGGCTCAGTTGACATCAGGTTTCAGCAATAGCTAAGCTACGTAGATATTTTGTCACAAATTTTACTGCATCGTTTTGTAACTTTGGCATGACTTGAGTTGGACAATAGTTTAGTTAGGTGTTTAAGGCAAGACAGCCTGCATCTAAGTCGCGCCACGAAGACGAGTCTCCTCAGCACGAACACCTGTGAGGGCTTCCACCAATGGTGATGGAGCTACCGGTGGTAGCCATCAGTGGCGGAGCAGAAGCGGCGTTGAGACAAAGTTGGGGTGTCCGGATCTGGAGCAGAGTTGGCTCTGCTCGGCTCGGTTCGGAGGCGAGCTCGGGAGGCGCGGCCTCGGGGAGGAGCAGAGGAGCTTGGGAGGCGGCGCGACGTCGGGGAGGAGCAGGGGAGGCTCGGGCGGCGCGGCGCCGGGGAGGAGCAACGGAGGCGGCACGATGTCGTCGAGGAGCATGGGAGGCTCGGGTGGCGCGGATCTGGCGGAGCTTGGGCGCATGGGCGGCAGGCTCAGGCGACGACGAGCAAAGGAGCTCGGGCACGGGGACGACAGCAACGGCGGTCATGTGGGCGGAAGAACTAGGGTTAGGGTTTCCACGGCTCTAATATCATGTTGGAATGAACCCTCAATCTATTCCAATGGGCCAAAGGCTAAAATATACATGTTACATGTGTAGGTAAATATGCAAAGAACACCTTATACAATAGACATATCTAACATCTAACATGGCCGAACGCATCGAGAACTAATGACTGTTGAGAGCAAATGAACGAAACACAAGAGAAGTTGGGGTTGGTGCTGCCGTGCTGGTGCAATAGCAGTCGATGAGAAGATATGGAGTGTTCTAAAGAAAAGGGAGGGGCATGGAGAGTGCCCTTTTTATTTGTAGTTTTGTACTGAAGTTTTTTTTGTTCAAGCGTGAAATTTAATCCTAAACCAGCTCAAACTTACTATTGATAATAAATATCTGTTGTCTGTGTCCAATTGGCAAAGGCAGGCACGCTGCTATGAATTACACTTCGAGAATCGTTTCTGCTATCCACATGAATGGGCTAACTGCTACAAAATGAAACTTGATTGTGTTAGAGACTAGTTGTGACTTGTGACAAAACTCTTTTTCTATGGGGATATATCTAGTGCTAACCCCTTTACTTAGGGCACTAAATCAACTTAAAAAATTCTCAGAAAATTTGTAGACGCAGCTCACAAAAGTGTTTTATGATGATACAAAATTTTACATTCAAACTCAACTCCTGCTATGAGAAACAAAAATGAGAAATCTAATCTGGATAGAAGCTTTATTTATTTAGTTTTCCTTTACCTTTAATTTTTTATTGTCAAATATTTCTCTCTCTTTTGTAAATTTCCCAAATTTTTTTTTGATAATTTTGTAAGTTGATTTAGTGCCCTTAGTTACTAAAGGGATTAGCGCATTAGCACTGTGTTAGCGGTTATCACTGGATACATCCCATCTGCATTTTTGGCATGCCAACCATGCTAGATGTTAGAATGCCATTATGTGGTTGTCCTATTCAATAACTCCAACAGGCAAAAGCTGGGTCGTGGTTATTTCTTGTTTAGGCAAAATGATCACCTCTTTTTCCTTATGCTTAAATATGAATCTATTTGTTTGTCCTTACCCCTTAGTCACAAATCCACACCAGAAAGCACCCCTGAAGTTCACTTATACAGACTTCTGGATGTAGGGAAACCTTGGGAATTACATACTCTATGCTTCAATCTACAAATTGCAGCTCATTTAGTATCTAATACCAACATAATTTGACAGGCAAAGTGAATTGAATCCAATTCAATTACAACACACCTTTCAAGGTTGCAGGGTTGCTGATCCCATAAAAATGGCTGTGGCAAAAGTAAACAGTGTGTGAAATAATTAGTGGCTTTCCCTAGGTATTCTACTTGGATTTACTCCCTCCTTTTCCAAATAGATGTGTTTTGGAGTGTGTGCAATCAAACTTTGACCACTAATATACATGAATTTATTTAGATTTTTTCACATGGAAATGATACCGGTAGATTCGTCATCAAAGTCAAGATAAAAGGTGAAAGTGATTTTGGAATTCTTGGAACATGGTCTCTCTAAGTTTTGTGTTAAGACTTGCTGGGGCTTTGGCGTCAAACATTTCCAGTGCAGGCCTAACCCTAAACCTTGGTGGTATTTCTCATCTTTGGGGCCGAATAGTAGTATTTTTCCATGTAACTACAGTGTTAAACCATTTGTAAACTTTTATGGATTGTCAAACAATTTTTCTTGACACTTCATGATCTCAAGATGCTGTTGTTCACGCTTATAACAGGAATCGAGCAGCTCGAGTATTCACTTCTAATTCCATTACAACGCGGCATGCTGATGGTACTCTTGAGACTGCAGATGGTGTCATTGTATTAATTAAGGGTCCATTAAACATTTCGCGAATGCATCAGAATGGATTTCCTCATGAGGTATTTTTTTTTTCAAACAACAGTCTTCAATGACCAGTATTTTTGAAGATAATCTGCTGCTAAAACAATGAGTGCATTGCTTCACTAGATTTTCTGTCAAACAAAGAAGATTGCCCCTAATTTTGCATAATTTAGATGTTTTCACTTGATTATTTCTGCAATTTAATTTCTTGGTGGGTACGTTAACAGATGGCCCAGCATATATCATCTATCAATTTAATTTATGCAGGTGTGTAAATGGTTCCAGCTTGGCTTTCCAGTTGAATGGGAGAAGTGTGCTAATTCAAACATGAAGCAGACGAATGAACACACACGATCTCCATTAAAATCAACTTCTGCTAGTTTACTGAGTGTTTCAACTGAATATTATATAGAGAAGTTCTTGCGTGGCAGCTTTATCAATTCAATGGGATATGCTTTCACAGGGAATGATTTCAACTCATCCAAAAGGTCTACCAGTAATACAGACGGACCTCCTATCCAAAGGGTTTCAAATTTGTCTAATGGAACGGCAAGATTCCAGGAATCTACTGGTAATACTGGTGATAATGATAATTTGATGAGCAAAATGGCTGCATCTGAGGAATTATGTGATGGCAGAATGGAAATGCCTGAAGAACCTTTCGCAGGCCCTGGAAGAACATGTAATAGTGGGCAAGCAGGTCAAGAAGATAATCAGCATGAAAGTATGCACAAATATGCAAGTGGACAGAAGATGCATACCCATTCGATTTACTCTGCTTTAATTAATAATCATATGGATCATATATCCTCTGACTTGGAACAATGTGGAACCCCCAAATGTGGCAAAACCTTAGTTCATCTGGGGACTGAAGATGCATTAGAAGTACCAACCAAAGGGATGAGTATACAGTTTGGAGTTGTTCGAGGTTCACAAGACAACACAATCAGGAGATTACGAAATGGAAAAGTGTTTGGAATGTCAAGTGGTGCTTCATTGAAGAAGCGGGGCTACAAGTGGAAGAGAATGCAGAACAAAACATTCAATAGGAAGATGGTACCAAATGAAGAGATCACACCCCCTGCCAATCTGACTTCTCACAAAAATGTAGGTTGAATTTTGCACCTTGAAGAAAAACAATAGTAACAGTTAATTTAATGCAAATTATTTAAGATTCAGTTCCACTTTTGACCACCTCAATACTTGCTGCGGCCTGGGATTCACCCTCTTTTGAAGATACCATTATGTAGAATCCTAATTGTATTACGTGTACAGTGATCATCCACTATTGCAATGCATGGACGAAATTTGGTTGCAAAGGTAAATATAGATGAGCCATGCATTATTTCAGATCATCAATTCATATATCCAAGTAACCGCAATGTCATATTCCCTTTTATCCCTTTTATATATAAAAAATAGTACCAATGTATCGTCTCAATCTGTGGCCATTTGGTTCCTTCTTTTCCAAACAACATATTGTTGTCCACTAATACTAACAATAATTGAGAATGTTTATTCTGATGCCAAGTTGCATCATAAACTTGTGATTGATATTCTCGGTAAACTTTACCAACTGCCAACTGCAGATTAATATAATTGAGCCACCTGTAATTTTCTCTTATATTTGTATTCCATTGAAGGTGAAAGGGCTTCATAATAGATTTTTAATGGAATTCTTTTTTCCTATGTAAAGCTGGTCACTAAACCAAATAATTTCACTATTTAGATTTTCAGTTTGATGGCTAGTTGTTTTATCTGTTATGTCGACTGGTGAGATATTAACTTTCGTATGGTTTTGATAATGTATACATTATGATAGATTTGTAACATTTTCAGTTTCAAGCCAAGTTGTTTAACCACGTGATTTCCATAATGTTTACACCAACATATATAATTTCACGTTGTCTGGCCTAAGTTTCCTGAATGGTAAAGATGAGTTGGAAGCTGTGATCTGACGCAGGGAGAAAGTATATTGTCATAATAAGTTTCATAATTTTTTGAAGGAAAGAAGATTTTTTTTAAGGAATTAATAAGTTTCTTGTTACATAAGGCATAAGCACTGCTGTATTTTGGTTCAAGCGTGTTCCTTTCAATAGCATCCATGACATTCTTGTTGAGTGGACAGTCGGTGGTTGGTCTATTATAAAATGAAAAATGCATGAAGAATAGGATTACCAATTTGATATCTAATCAGGCAAGCTGGTAAAGTAGAGCATAGAGAAAAACCCTAGATATATACTACGTATTTGGATGATTACAAATTAGGCTGCTGTCTTTTAGGGTGACTATCCTGCTCAGGGAGACAATTCCTGTTCCAGTATAAGTATTTATATATATATATTATTTTTTCAAAGAATGCATTGTTCTGTCACATTCACCTTTGTTCCCATTATGATTATAATACTTGACACACTATAGTTGAGTGGTATGCCCGCTGCAAATCTTTTAATATTTTTCTGATTACCTCTGACAAGCATATGATGCTTTGATTGTGAATTTTGATAGTCATATAAGTCCACCCAAATATTTTTCCTTGTTGAAATTGTCTGAACATTTTAGGTGTACAATTCTCTGGATATTCACGATAAGGCTAAGCAATCCTCAGTTTGCATGCCTGTATCTCCAGGACCTAAAAGGACAAGATCAGGTAAAGTTGTTTGTTAATATAATCATGTTCTGCTTGGAGTAAACTTATCAGAATATTTCCCTTTTTCAGGTCAATTATGCCAAGTGGGTTCTGGGCAACAAAATGGTGACCATAATGTGGTATGTGGATACTTTTATTTCCTTTTACTTGTTTCCTTGTCATTGTTGGAATGAAATTTGATATATTCCGAAGGGCTAAAATGCCAATATATCATGTACAGGGTAGGCCAATATGCTAAGAACAATTAAGCCCTAAGCTATATATATATCTAACACCCCCCTCAAGCTCATAGTGGATCAACAACACTGAGTTTGGAAAGGTAGAAACTATGCTGAACTCTAGTATGTGCCTTAGTGAAGAAATCTGCTAACTGAAGCTCTGAAGGCACATACTGAAGAACAATAACTTGTTCTTACACCTGCGATCTCATGTACAAAGCATCTATTCCAATGTGCTTGGTGAGCTCATGTTTCATTGGATCTCGAGCAATGCTGATTGCACCAGTACTGTTTGATAAAAGAGGAGTCGGTGTAGAAACTGAAACACCGAAATCTTCAAGTAGCCACCGAAGTCAGGTGATCTCAGCTGTCAACGACGCCATGGCTCTCTCAACTCAGCCTCAGCACTCGAATGAGAAATGGTAGTATGTTTCTTGGTCTTTCAGGCAATCAAAAAGGAACCAAGGAAAACACAATAGGCAAAAAGAGACTGGCGATCAGAATAATCGTTAGCTCAGGTCGCATCAGAGTATGCCTAAAGCTGCAGAGAACTGGAGCAAGGAAAGAGAAAGCGACGAGTGATGGTCCCACGAAGATATCGCAGAACACGAAGAAGGTGACTGTAGTGGAGCTGAGTGGGAACAGAGACGAACTGACTCAAGATGTGAACTGGGTGAGAAATATTAGGTCGAGTGATTCCAAGATAGACGAGGCTCCTGACAAGATGGCGGTAGCGAGTAAGGTTCTCAAGAGGTTCACCGTCAGTAGGCCGAAGGTGAAGACTAAGCTCCATAGGAGTATCCACGATCAGTGAGACAAGCGCGAGTAAGGATGTCCTGAATGTACTTCTCCTAGGACAGGTAGTAGCTCTCAGGCGTAGAAGTGACCTCAATCCCAAGGAAGTAACAAAGATGACCAAAATCAGACATCAATAACTGCTCACTGAGACGCTCCTTCACAAAGGTAATGTAGTGAGAGTCATCTTCAGTAATGATCATATCATCCATATATAGAAGGAGGAGCGTCTGACCTCGAGGAGAGATGTGTACAAAGAGGGTAGGGTCGTGATCACTGGCAGAGAAGCCAACAACAGTGGCAACAGAGGAGAAGCGGTCAAATCAAGCACGAGGGGTTTGTTTGAGCCCATAGAGAGAGTGACGAAGGCGACAAATCATACCATCAGGGACAAAATACCTAGGAGGCGGCTCCATGTGGACCTCATGCAGCTCGCCATTGAGAAAGACATTCTTGACGTCCAGCTGAGAGATGAGCCACTGTCGAACAAAGGCCACAACAAGGAGAGTGCAAATAGTGGTCATGTGAGTGACATGAGCGAATGTCTCATCGTAGTTACGACGATGTTCCTGCTGAAACCACACGCCACAAGACAAGCTTTGTAGCGCTCAAGGGAACCATTTGAGCGGGTCTTGATCTTGTACACTCACTTGCACGTGATGGGAGTGACATGCTCCAAGTGCTAATACGCTTTAAAGCAACAATATCCTCAGACATCGCGAGCTACCACTCAAAGTAGCAAAGCAATTCATGGTAGGTTGTAGGCTCGAGAAGAGCAATGGGTCGCAAAGTCAGAGCGCTTAGGAGGCATGATAGTGTGACGATCACTAAGATCGTATTTGGGATGAGAAGGCGGAGCAGGACGCAGCAAGGACGGAAAAGAAGAGCTAGGAACAAGGCCTAGTAAAGACAGAGGCTCAACTGGAGAAGGGGTAGGCCGAAGACGGCGAGAGTAGTGCAGGGGAAAGGGTGGAATCTCAACAAAAGAGCGGGAAGGAACCTTCAGCGGAGGGGGAACAAGTGGAGCCGGAGGAGAGGGAAACGAAGAAGGTGGAGGATGAAGCGAAACAGTAGTGGAAAGCTGAGGTCAGGAAAAGTTAGAAAGGAGATCGAATTAACAAGAGAGTTTAAGCTGACAGTAGAGGAACGAGGGTAGTAAGGTCAAGACTCGTCGAAAGTGACATCCTGAGAGATCCTCATCCTGCGAGCAACAGGGTCGTAGTAACGATAACCCTTATGCTCAAGACTGTAGCCATGCAAAACACACTCAACTGACTGAGCAGTCAGCTTGGTGCGCTCACGAGGTGGAAGGACGAAGTAGACAGCAGAAACTGCGAAGGTGACTGTACTCTGGAGCTCGACCGTAGAGACACTTGACAGGAGTAGAACCCTGCAGAGCAGTGGAAGACTGCATGTTGATGAGGAAGGCAGCAATGGAGACAGCCTCGGCCTAGAAGTAAGGTGGAATAGAAGAGGCAAGCATGAGAGCGCAAGATGTTCCAAGCAAGTGACGATGCTTACGCTCAGACACCGTTTGAGTGTGAGTACCAGGACAAGAGTATTGGGGAAGAGTACCCTGCTCAGCGAAAAAGTGACGCAAAGCAGCAGAATCGGCACGAAACACACGAATGGCCGAATCAAACTGAGTGCGAACCATGGTTGCGAACATCTGGTAAATAGAGAGAATCTGACTGCGAGAGGACATGAAGTAGATCCATGTATGACGAGAATAATCATCAATAAAGATTATATAGTATCGATGACCCCCTTTCGAAACGAAGTGAGTCGGACCCCAAACATCAGAGTAAACAAGATCAAAAGGACAAGTAGAAACAAAATCACTAGAGGGATAGGACAGCTGTAGCTACTTGCCAAGCTTGCAACCTATACAATATAAAGAGGTGTCTCCAGAAACAGACCCAAGAACGCCACAATCTACTAGTGACGATAGACGCGATCCATAGAAATGACCCAAATGATGTTGCAACTGAGCGAAGGAAGTAGTAGAGGACGCAACAAAACCAGAGACAGTGGTAGTGGCTGACTGGTTGGTGGAGACAGCAGAAGGAAGATACAGCGAATCGAGCTCCCAGAGACGTTACGAATCAAAGCATCGAGGGCTAGTACCAAGCAGAGTCTCCGGCGGTCCTGGACACAACAAGAGTCAGACACAAGAACAACATGACAGTCGTGATCAGTGATCTAATCAGCCGACATAAGCTGCATAGTAAACTGAGGAACATGAGAGACTGTAGGAACATGAAAAGAATAAGTGGAAAAGGTGTCTTGGCCTACAACAGGAAGAGATGTACCATCTGCAGTCTGAACAGTGAAAGGAAGAGTTGTGAGACTCACAGAAGTGAGGTGGATAGAGTCTGATGTCATGTGAAAGGAAGCACCAAGATGCACAGAGACAAGATACCTCACGAGGGAGGAGGCGGAGGCGAGGAAGACTACTGAGAAGCAAGAGCCAGACGAGCAGAACTCGAGGAGTCCAAGGACAAGCCGACTCTGAGGCATTGGAGTAGGGATAGAAGCTGCTGCGTGGCGTCACCGGAGGAGCCCTAGCGAGAGGCGTCAGCTCCTAAGTGGGAGAAACCTCCAGAGCCCTTCTGGGAACGTCCACCGCTGTGACCCTGGTCCCTCCTCTGCTTGTAGCAGACCTGATATCTGTGGCCGTCATGCTGGCAGTAGGCGCAGTAGAGACCCGCAGTAGAGACAGCAACCACTGGTGCCCCGGGAGTTGAAGGGGCGATGGTCGGTGATGAAGGAGCAGGTGCTGAAGCAAACAAGACAACCTGCATCTGAGCTACGCCACAATGACGAGTCTCTTCAGCACGCACACCCATGAGGGCCTCCACCAAGCTCGGGCGCGGGTGGCGAGTCAGGAGCTGAGCACGCGCAGTCTTGAACTCAGGTTGAAGATGCGTTAGGAAGTCGTAGAGACGGTCTCCTGGTGAGCACGGAGCCGCACACAGCAGGGACATGTCCTGCAGACATCTGGCCCCAGAGTCGAGCTAACGCCACACCTCAGACATCTGCTGGTGAAAGTCATCCACAGTGGCATCAAGCTGTTGCAAAGAATGCGCTTGGTGCACAATAGAGAGGTGCAGAGAACCACTCGTCGGCTGGTCGTCGGCAGCTCCGCCACATCCATGGAGATGGCCACGGGCATACTACCCACTAGGATGGCGGTATCATGAGCTTCGGGATCCTACCATCTCTCGTAGGCGTGCAGCTCAGACTGGTCGAGCTCTAGGGCCTCCTCCATTGTAGCATTGGCGACCTCCTGACTATTGAGGTGAATCCTTAGGTGAACAATCCACTCCCGAAAATTCGCCCCGTCGAACCAAACCGAATTGAGGGGAGCAGGATGGCGAAGGAGCCACCGGCGGTAGCCATCCAGAGCAAAGGAGCGATCCGGAGGGGTGGTTGCAGCGGATCGAGGTCGGGGTGACCTGGGCGTCGGGATTCAGAGCTGGAGTGGCCGGATCCGGAGCTGGGACTGTCGAAGCTGGCTGGGGAGGCCGGTGCTAGAGTGCGGTGACCGCACGAGAGGCGATGCGCTCTGCTACGAGTATGGGAGCCTTGCCGCCACCTTGGGAGGCGGCGCAGAGGAGAGAACGCGCGGTGTTGGGAAAACGAAGCAAAATCATGGGATTCGCCTCGGGGCAAATCCACCGGCGGGGCGGCCCGGATCTAGTGGCGGGAGCACAGATCCGTGCATGCGCGTGAAGTGAGAGCAGAGTAGGGGTGTGCCGAGCAGAGGAGCTCGGCGCGGTGACGGTCAAGGGTGAATCTAACCTTGCTTTGTTACCATGTTGGAATGAAACTTGATCTATTCCAAAGGACCAAAAGGCCAATATATCATGTATAGGGTAGGTCAATATGCAAAGAACACTCTAAGCCCTAAGCTATATACATATCTAACAGTCATCACAAGTAACGTTGTGCACAGGTAGTCAATATAGCTTCTGTGGTGTATTTACTCCTTTGGAATATTACCATACTCTTATAATGATCTATGGGGGAACTAGTTCTTGACAGGCATACTGTACTATGTTTTCCTCCTTTAATATGTTTTAATCTTCTAATATTTGCCCGAGGGCACTGGGCACATGTGTAAAGTTAAGGAACATGCCATCACTTTTTCTAATATTCTGCTGTGAGTGGTACATGTATATTTGTTCTTAAAGATAAATCTCAGTGCCACTTTAAGCAGATGAAGTGATCTGCTGGCAAGTTACACTTCTTTTTGTTTCTTTTGTTTTGTTCCTTGGAAGCATCTGCTAGGCTGCTACTGCTATGGCATCTGGTTTTCCGTCTAAGCCCTATGACGCGTAATAAATCTAATGAGCATGCCAACTTTTTAGTATGACATCTATGAACCTTCTAATTTTCTGCCCATGAATTGTCAGGGGTGAAATGTTCTCTATCAATCATGTGATGTTGTTGATGGCCTTTCACCTTGTACTGCCTCTTTGCTAAATCTTGTAAGATGTAACTCATTGTAGGGTGGCTCAGTTGCTGGGATTATCGCTGCAGATAAACTACAATCACATTATTCATTTCGTAAAGGTTAGTCAGATAATTTGCATAATCTTCTACTTAGTCTTTACCACTCAGCTTCTACTTAGTTGCATTTACGTAAAGGATTGTTATCAGTTATGTGATTTAGGAGTTAAATGCTTTCTCTGTTTACTTTGTATCCTTTTGAACAAAAATGGAACCTGGAAACAGTTCCTGCAACAAAAAAAAAGGTGTTTAAGTTCATTTCTTTGATAAATGGGGAAAAAAATGTGACAAAGAAACTGTTGACAGGAAGAGGAAGCAACTCAAAGCCCAAAGAGAGTGCGGGAAGGATTTGTTGAGCATTGTGCGGTGAAAATCAGGGTACTTTTGTGCTGGAGAACTGGTCCAATCTGTAAATCAGCATTGGAGATCACAGCAAATGTAAATTGGTATTGCCTAGGATGTAGGATGAATGAAACAGTGTTCTTTTGCAGACTAAGTTTATGCATCCAGACTAGCAGTAAAAATCAGGCTACTGTTGTACTGGAAGCCTGACAATGTACACAATCAGCAGCAACCGCAGCCCAAACCTTGTATAATGGGTTGACTAAGATGTAGGGTAAATGTCCGTATATACACAGCAGTAATTTTGCAGACCAATCTTGTATCTCTACTGGCACCATAAGCTAAGTAGGAATATCTGGCATGTTATCCGTTTCAAACCAATCCACATGCGCTCTCTTCTAAGTTGTAATGTCTGCATAGTTGCGTGATATGTCGCTTATGCTCTGTACTGTTATCAAGGTAATCATTTCACTAGCCTTCTCATGTTTCTTGTACCTCTCTGCAGGATTAATAAGAGGGGAAGCTTCACACAAAGACCTGGTAAACATAGGGTTTTCTTTGATTTTATGAGATTTACTTGTGGATATTGCATTCCAGAAAACTGCTGAAAATGTGTTGAACCCACAGAATAACAGTACTTCAATTAGACTAGAAGTGAAATCCTGTTAATTAACGTCAGTAGAATTGCCATCCCCTAACTTATTTAGTTCAATCACCTCAAGTTCAAAGGTACAAAAGGTCAATAGAAAGCACCACATCAATCCAAAACACTAGAACCTGAGTCAAGCGAGCAGTAAATTGTTAAATCGGCAAGATGAATACCATGACAAGCTACTTTGCTCTAACGTTGACACCAGTAAGGCACATCATGGCAAGACAACCAGCGCCACCAGCACCTAGTGCATGGCAAGCCAAACCATACACTTCTGACAAATTCATGACAACCAAAATTCATGATTTCTTGTCCTCTTTGAAAACCTTTTTTCCCCTCAGGGTTTGTCTGTACAGAAGACATCTAGCTCATTGACTACAATGGGCTCAGTGTACTCTTGGACAATTTCATACAGATGGAAGAACTTTGTTGATGTATTTCTCAGACACAGAACCATAAAAACATATCCTTGTATCCCCTCCTCGAACCTTCTGATCTAGATAGCCCTTGTACAAATCCCAGAGCTCATTGCTGCATGATGAGTAACACAATTAATCAGACAGCTGATATGAGATAGTAAGAATTTTTTGGGCGTTGAATGTTGTCAAGATTAGTACCTGACTACAATGGGCTCAGTGTACTCTTGGACAATTTCATACAGATGGAAGAACTTTGTTGATGTATTTCTCAGACACAGAACCATAAAAACATATCCTTGTATCCCTCCTCGAACCTTCTGATCTAGATAGCCCTTGTACAAATCCCAGAGCTCATTGCTGCATGATGAGTAACACAATTAATCAGACAGCTGATATGAGATAGTAAGAATTTTTTGGGCGTTGAATGTTGCCAAGATTAGTACCTGACTTGTGGTAGCGTAATCAAGGTAAATGACTTTGCATCTCTTTGCATGTCAAGTACCACTAATTTCAAGCGTGATAACAACAAAGCTTCCATGTCAATTAATTTCTTGATCCTGCACAGGAAACGAACTCTAATACACAACAGATAAAGGCAAAAATACTATCAGAAGCACATCACTTTAGATGCTATGAGACTGTTGTGTAAGTAAGTACATGTCGGGACCCAAAATTACAATTCTGGACCCTCCGTGTATACTGCACTAGTCCAGGATCACGCTAGTGCACACAGTGACAACATCAGTGAAATATCAATTCCATATACAAAGATGACTAATAATTAGGCAAATACAATAAATATCAGAGTAAAGACCTTAAGGTCAAAGCTTACAATTAATACCTCAGAAGGCAGAAAGCTCAATGAAGTCTGCAATGAACTAAACGGATAACTCCAAAGTGAAGCCCATCCATATGCCCACAGCAATCGGTTCAAAAGCGCGACCTAGTTCTCCACGATCCTTGAAGTAGACCTTGTTGACTGGCGATTCCTTCACTTCTGCTTGATTCGTCAAAGCAAGCGTGAGTACACACCGTACTCGCAAGTCATACCACAGAAATGCAATTTATAGATGCAAGCTTATTCCAAAGGAATGGCATTCTGTGGTTATTTTGCAGAAATGCAACATTTGCAATTGAATACAAATAATAGATTGAAAGCAAGTAAAACAAATAGACAAGAATAATTTAATGCTTGATTTCACAAAGACACACACAGCCTAAACAGATTATTCACATAGCCATATGATTTAGACCACACAGCTCCCTTCCCACACGCTTTATGAAGATCTACCCCTAGTGTGAAATCCCGCACGCGTCCAGAATCATGACACGGCTATTCAATAGTTTTACACTCTGCAGAGGTTGTACAATTTTACCCACAAGACACGAATTCTCTAGTTTGTTTGGCATCCGTCGATACCATCGCCACTACCTTAGGTAAGGCCTAAAGTACGTGACAAGGCCTTTACAAAGTCTGCCTTGACCCGCCTCGCTTTCGCTAAGGTTTCGCCACCCGCCCTCTTGCGCCAATTCAACCAAAATGAATCAATCAAAACATCGCTAATTTAATTAGCGGTCCGTCCCATACCGCATATGTGGTTGTACGGTTAAGGCCCGCCTTCAATGGCGCACATGGCGAGGTCCTTAATTGACCAAGGCAAGACTACCAAAATCCCTATGCACACAGCTTATCACGCCCATGCACACAGCTCCACCAAAAATAGCACACAGCCCACCAATCACACAGTATCCACCACTTGCCTCAGTCTAAATCATTTCCCACCCAGTTGGTTTTAAGTGCAACACATGCCTTACAACACATAGTGCACACAGCTTTTATCACATAGTTGCATATTCATTTAATCAATTTAACATAGCAATCTACATGACAATGATTCGTGGCATGGCTAAGCAATCTAATCGTACTAACCAACCCACATTGGTGCGACAATATACCAACTATTAAATAACCAATCTAGGGTGACAAAAGATTATGGCATATCAATTAGACAAGGTGGATATAACAAATGGGATAATAGCTACACCCGAAAGCATTTAAATAAATACTTAAAGTAAATGCAATAATTTGAATCAAAGTAGTTTTAGAAAACTGGGATTCAATATGATCAAAGGTACAACTTGCCTTGCTAGAGCAATGACGATCTTGAATTAACTTCGATCTTCAACTTCCTTGAACTTCAGCTTCTTGACGATTCCGGACTTCGACGCCTAACGAGAGCAGCACACGCAAAACAAACCAAAGACACAAGACAAATCAAATAAACTCCAAACCGAAACCGAATGGTACTAGAAGGTAGATAATGTATTTTAGATGAATTTAGGAATTTGAACTGACACAATCGGAGTTCGGATGCAAAAGATATGACTCTCGGAAGAATCACAAGAAATGATAAAGTTATGAGAGAAAAGAATATCCTGAGAATATTCCTTTGGATTAAATATAATGAGTTGGAGGCTTACAAGTGGGCCCACTTGGTAAGTGAGAGAGGACAAGGGTAGTGAATGACATGTGGGACCAATCGATAATTGAATATCGAAATTAAATGAATTTCCAAAATATGATTAGGGGTTGACATGTGGGCCATCGGTCTATGGACCAGGTCCACAGAGATATGCTAGTCCAAGGTGGACCAAGCTCATGGCTAAGGTTTAACCAAAGGTTGACTGACATGCGGGACCCGCATGTAAGAGAGAGAAATAAATACATAGGGCTTTAAATTGGGTGGATGGTAGGTGGGGTCAACATGTAAGAGATATATATATATATATATATATATATATATATATATATATATATATATATATGGAATGTGCACTAGCGAAGATTGTACACAGAGTTGACAAGGCATGGGAAATAATTAACAGAGAGAGAAGGGGATTAGAAAACAAGCCATATACTCACGCATCGATGTTTGGACATGAACAAGATCCGGTTACTGTGTCGATTTTGATGCAAAGAGGTGGCGGTTTGGTATCAAGAACGACAGAGGAGAATTCACAATCAAAATAGAGAATGCACAAGGAACAGGGAACAAGGAACATGGATCCCAACCGAGATACACATGCACACGCAACCATGAATAGTGATCGCATGCATGGCCGATGATGAGGCGTGTTGACATAACACCAAGGGAGAAGAAACCGGCGCACAGAACCGGTGCAGTCCAAGGTGGCTCGTCGGTGTGGGATCTCCGACGGTTTGGTGGCGGCGGCGAACGCCGCTTGTGGTGCGCGCGCGCTTAGCGGCGGCGGTGACTTCCATGGCTTCGAAGCGACTGGCCGTTAGGGTTCGCGGGAGCGCGTCGTTCTCACGTCGTCAAGCACGCCGAGGGCTACTGGCTTTTGAAAAGGGCGGCGGCTACTGCCGAAATCGCGCTGCAGCGCAAGGAGAACGGGCATTAAATTTGCGCAGTGGAGCAAGCCGATGAGCGGCGGCGGGTTGACTCTCGGCCAAGACGCAAGGCAAGGAAGACGGCCGCTTTCGGTTATCCGGTCACACGAGCGAAAAGAAGGAAAGAAACGGCTGGTCTTTGGCCGAAACGCGTTAACGCGCGTGCAGTAGAAAAGAAAGCACCGAGCCGCAACTGCTTGCGCGCTCTTGGGTTTCACAGAAAAGAAAGAAGGCCAGCCTTGGCATTGAATTGGTGCTTCCCATTAGAATATGCACGTAAGAGAGATGAAGGATCACTAAGCAATAGAGAATTCCAAAGATCGAGAAGTATAACAGAGAAAACGAAAGCTACTGAAGGCCATGCGATGAACAAGTCATGGGTGGTGGCATGCCGAGACGACGCAATGACGGCGAAGAGGCAAAACGGAAAGGAAACGACGAGGCGGAGATGATGACGCGTCCGACATCAAGATTCGGCCCATGCGACGGCAGCCGACGCCGAAGAACGGCGACCACGGCGGCCTCACGGACGCAGAACTCTTCCGGCGATGCTCTGCGAAAAGGAGGTGAGCACGGCGAGAACGCGGCGATGCGAACCCAACGGTGGTGGAGTTGAAGGCGGGGATCAACGGTTATGAGTAATTGGCCGAGAAGGACGGCGACAAGAGGCGAGAGAACGCCGATTCTCAACAAGACGGTGGATGAAACTTGAATCTAAAAGAAGGAAAAATAGGTATGAACGAGGAGCACGAGATGACGCGATCGATTTTGGAAAAACTCACCGAGGAAGCGAGGAGCTCGACGAACGCCATTGCTCGACATGGCCGACGGTGCTCCGTGATCTTCGCAAAGGAAGGAAGCATGACGTAGAGGACGACGACGCTGGCCAACGCCGCAGACGGTTCGCCGGAGGACGCCGGATGAAGGCGCAGCTTCGTCGAGAAGAATTTCATTGAAGCTTCGGTTTTCGCAGATTGCGATGAAACGAGGATGATTCGGAGGAAACCAAATCGGGATTGAAAGAGGAGATCAAGACGGACGCGTGGCGCAAAACGGCTCACTTTTCTACGCACCGAGAAGAAAGATATGAAATTTTGAATTTTGAGTTGGTTGTGTACACGGGAACCCTACCGACGACCGCTCAAGGCCCCAGAAAACGATGATGAACAGTGTCTCGCGATTACTGTAGCACATTGATCTGAATAAACAGTACCCATGGGTACTGTAGCAGTGCGGCAGGAGAGAGAAAAGACAGGATTTTCGGAATTAAATAAAATCCCAAAAATCAAGGAGGCCAAGTAAAATAGCAAACAAATCCGTAAAAATCTCGGAAAATACCGTAAAATTCCTTGAAACACAAGGAAGCCAAATAACACAGGTTTTTATTTAATTGATGTTTAGATTAGTCAAATTAAATATTTTAATTTAGGAAATTCTGTTAAGCTTTGTTAATTCAAATAAAATTGGTGAAATTTTCCAAGGACCTAAACTACTCAAAAGATTTTTGAAAAGCTAAATTTTGGGACGTTACAAACCTCCCCTTAAAAGAATCTCGCCCCGAGATTCAGTCGCTATAGAATAGGTTAAAGAACTCACCTTCTCTTCTCTTCGCTTTCAAACCGCTTTGACTTTGACAGAACTACTCACGAAAGCACTTGCGAACAACGCCCCGCTTCTTGCGGAACTTCTTGCTTCAACGAAATCTTGGCAAAATGGCTCCTAGCAGAAGGCTTCTTGAAACTCGATTGCTTCTGACGGGCTGCTTGATCGGTGCTCAAGACACTCACAGAGTTGAGGAGATCTTATCTTGACCGGTAACTCCGGCTGACCAACTCTTCTCCCGAAGCCAAATCTGAACAGATCGACACCGTCATACAATCCTTAACACGCACCTTCAACAGTATCCCGACGATAAACTTGGTCATGAGGGTGATAATCAGATAATCCGCGTAGTTTTTCCGCTGGACTAAGCTAACGACAATCCATTTAGGATTAAAGACTCTTGGTCTTCGGCTTCTTGATTAATGTAAAAATCCACATACTTTGTGATCTGTTCTGCCCCTAGCTGAGCAATGACTTGCAATCAACCACTGCAAATTTTAGATGGTGACAATCTGGAACCGACCGCAATCGATGTCAGAGGGAAACTCAGATGTAACACTTACTTGCTCGACCTGGTACCATGAGTTAAGACACGACTCACTATTCTTTCAATTTGTCCGCTGATTCAGGGTGATACACAGTACTGAACTGGAATGAGCATCCAAGGCTTCATAGGCACTCTGTCACTGACACGAGGTAAACTAGGATCCTCAGTTCGACACTAACTTTTCTGACACATCGTGCAAATGGATCACCTCTGTCGATCTGGCACTATACCCATTTCGGTGAATACCATCTCGTCAGATACAACCTCTCGTTGTATACCACTGCTAGACGGTCTCCAAACTCAAGGATATTAGTAGGAATGAACAATGATTTCTTTGACAAAACCGCTGGTCAAGCCTAATTTTCTAGCATCGGTTTGAACTCTAGAGTTCAACCGATATCTTGTCGCATTGATCAAGACTCCACTTCGATTCCACAAGTAACTTTAGTCGATCGCATAATAGATTCATGCGGTAGTTCTTCCGATTCAAAACATCTACCACAAGATCGATCTGTTTTGAGGAATGGATTTCAACTTCATGGTTCTCAATCCAATAAAATCATTTCTTGGTATCCGGCAAGACAAACACCGGAGAAGTGATTGATCTCTTCAAATTCTTACAAACTCACCACTTCCGACGATCCGCTAACTTGTTCTTTAAACGAGGAGGGTCTTGGCTTTTCGAAACGACTATCTCACGATCTTCAAATTTATTAATCGACTTGTTCATAGATGATTCGGGGCAAACTAAAATTCTTACTCAGGACTCAAACAAACTGACTCTAAGGTCCTGAAGATTAGCTCTTGGATAGACTGAAATTCTCGCACATCCTTGTGCTCCCATTTCACTTTACAATCAACACTGACACTTGCTAAGCTGATGAGCTTGATTTGACACTACCTTTATCTGATAAAATCACCTGATCTGCTCTAACATTTCTACCAACTCTTTTTAATAACTTTTGTCATAGTTCATCTCTGATGTAATTCCTTCTGGCATTCTGGCATCTGGAGTGAGTGACTGGTTCTTCTGAGGACACTGGCTGATGTAATGACCTTTTCCACGACAATTGTAGCATACACGGGTCGAAGCTTGTGACTTTTCTGATGAGACTATGGTAGAACGACTATTTTGGTATTCTTCCACTGACATATCTTGCACTGACAATGGCTTGATTTCTTTTGCTAAATCTCCGATGTGGCTTGGAAATTTTCACGGGGTTGTGTTGCGTGTCAACACCGAGTACATAGGCATCGCTCGGACAATGATCATCGCCTTCACATAAGAAACATGTGATCTTGCTCATTGGACATTCTCCAACGGAATGATTTTCTTCTATGGCGCGAATCCCAGATTCTGCATCCTTGAGTGCGGTTGATCCTTCAAAAACGGACGGCTTGGTCATCATGAACATCACAAACTTGGGCTGAGGGCGTGTCGTTGGGATGGCAACAAGTTGTGCATCATTGCAGAGGTTACTACTGTCCGACGGTTGCATCATCGCCGCATGAGCCGATTCTGGTGGTAGGAACCGCTCGATTCTCGATGTATCACTACCGCACTCGGAGATAGTTGCCGGTTGTCGCTCGCTCTGCATCGATAATCGATACTTTGCGGTCGACGCTTGCTTGATTATTCTGATTCATCAAATTGACTAAGGCAACGGTGGTCTGATTCTGCTGGGTCATCATGTTATTCATGTTCTGCATGATCGTGTTCATGGATTGAGTCTGAGCTACCAAGAATTGTTCCATGACTGGATCTGCTACTCCCGACATCGCAATCGCCCTCGATTGATAAGATCCGAAATGCATGACTATCTCAAGATTACTGACAAGGTTAGCTTCACTGAGCTCTTCATCTACTTGCTGATCAGGGCTTATAGACGAGAGGGAAAAGCACAAGGTACGGAAAGACAATCTACTCAGGGAAGCAGGTTTAACCCAAGGACACTAAGAAACACAAATAGCCGGAAAGCTATTAAGAAGCATAAAGCTCACAGACAAACTACACACAAGAGAAAGAAGACGAATGCTAATCGTCTAGTCGATTAAGCTCTAACTTAATTGGGTGACTTGGCTCAACACATGGGAGGAACCAACGTTGATTTATCCTATATGGCTAGTCTGAAGACAACTCGAGCTGGTCACGGTCTTCATCAAACGTTGACTGCTTGCGATCCTTGCAGGCGAATCTTGGAAAAAGACAAGGGACGACGCACAACTTCTTCTTGTCTTCAATTCTTGCGACGAACTTGTCTTGAACACTTGGGGAGATATTGATGCGTTGTTGTTGGTGGTTGCACGGTCTTCAAAGAGTTGCTCAAAACAGCTCTTGGACATCCATCGAGACGTTTGGTACAGATAACGACAACTATAGAAGTTATGAGGGAAGCGAGTCCAATTTAATACTCAAAACGGTGAGGAAGAATATAGACGAGAATGGAATAGATAGGAAGAGTTAGAAGCTAGACAAGATGAGAATAGCACATCATTAAGATTTTTCATTTGCAAAATAGGTTTTTGAAGTTTTCCTTAAAAACGGCCATTCTAACTAAGGTCACGACCTACATACGATATGGCTCGATACCACCTCTGTCGGGACCCAAAATTACAATTCGACCCTCTGTATATCGTGACTAGTCCAGATCACGCTTAGTGCACACAAAGGACAACATCGGTGAAATATCAATTCCATATACAAAGATGACTAATAATTAGGCAAATACAATAAATATCGAGTAAAGACCTTAAGGTCAAAGCTACAATTAATGCCTCGTATGCGTAAAGCTCAATGAAGTCAGCAATGAATCTAAACGGATGACTCGATGAAGCCCATCCATATGCCCACAGCAATCGGTCAGCGCGCGACCTAGTTCTCCACGATCCTTGAAGTAGACCTTGTTGATCGGCGATTCCTTCACTTCGCTTGATTCGTCAAAGCAAGCGTGAGTACACACCGCACTCGCAAGTCATACCACGTAAATGCAATTTATAGATGCGCTTATTCCAAAGGAATGGCATTCTCGTGGTTATTTTGCGTAAATGCAACATTTGCAATTGAATACAAATAATAGATTGAAAGCAAGTAAAACAAATAGACAAGAATAATTTAACAGCTTGATTTCACAAAGACACACACGCCCTAAACAGATTATTCACATAGCCATATGATTTAGACCACACCTCCCTTCCCACACGCTTTTATGAAGATCTACCCTAGTGTGAAATCCCGGCACGCCCAGAATCATGACACGGCTATTCAATAGTTTTACACTCGCAGAGGTTGTACAACTTTACCCACAAGACACGAATTCTCTAGTTTGTTTGGCATCCGTCGATACCACCGCCACTACCTTAGGTAAGCGCCTAAAGTACGTGACAAGGCCTTTACAAAGTCCCGCCTTGACCCGGGCGCTGCTAAGGTTTCGCCACCGCCCTCTCTTGCGCGAATTCAACCAAAATGAATCAATCAAAACATCGCTAATTTAATTAGCTGTGTCCGCCCCATACCGCATATGTGGTTGTACTGTTAAGGCCAGCCAATGGCGCACATGGCGAGGTCCTTAATTGACCAAGGCAAGACTACCAAAATCCCTATGCACACAAATTTATCACGCCCATGCACACAGCCCACCAAAAATAGCACACACCCCCACCAATCACACAAGATTCACCACTTGCCTCAGCCTAAATCATTTCCCACCCAGCTTGGTTTTAAGTGCAACACATGCCTTACAACACATAGTGCACACAGCTTTTTATCACATAGTTGCATATTCATTTAATCAATTTAACATAGCAATCTACATGACAATGATTCGTGGCATGGCTAAGCAATCTAATCGCATTAACCAACCCACATTGGTGCGATAATATACCAACTATTAAATAACCAATCTAGGGTGACAAAAGATTATGGCATATCAATTAGACAAGGTGGATATAACAAATGGGATAATAGCTACACCAAAGCATTTAAATAAATACTTAAAGTAAATGCAATAATTTGAATCAAAGTAGTTTTAGAAAATCGATTCAATATGATCAAAGGTACAACTTGCCTTGCTAGAGCAATGACGATCTTGAATTAACTTCGATCTTCAACTTCCTTGAACTTCAGCCTTCTGACGATTCCGGACTTCGACGCCTAACGAGAAAGCACACGCAAAAAACAAACCAAAGACACAAGACAAATCAAATAAACTCCAAACCTGAAACCGAATGGTACTAGAAGGTAGATAATGTATTTTAGATGAATTTAGGAATTTGAACGGACACAATCGAGTTCGATGCAAAAGATATGACTCTCGGAAGAATCACAAGAAATGATAAAGTTATAGAGAAAAGAATATCCTGAGAATATTCCTTTGGATTAAATATAATGAGTTGGAGGCTTACAAGTGGGGTCCACTGTAAGTGAGAGAGGACAAGGGTAGTGAATGACATGTGGGACCAATCGATAATTGAATATCGAAATTAAATGAATTTCCAAAATATGATTAGGGGTTGACATGTGGGCATCGGTCTATGGACCAGTCCACAGAGATATGCTAGTCCAAGGTGGACCAAGCTCATGGCTAAGGTTTAACCAAGGTTGATGACATGCGGACCCGCATGTAAGAGAGAGAAATAAATACATAGGGCTTTAAATTGGGTGGATGGTAGGTGGGGTCAATATGTAAGAGATATATATATATATATATATATATATATATATATATATATATATATATATATACATGGAACAGCACTAGCGAAGATTGTACACAGAGTTGACAAGGCATGGATTAGGAAATAATTAATGAGAGAGAAGGGATTAGAAAACAAGCCATATACTCACGCATCGATGCCGGACATGAACAAGATCCGGTTACAGTCGATTTTGATGCAAAGAGGTGGCGGTTTGGTATCGCAACGACAGAGGAGAATTCACAATCAAAATAGAGAATGCACAAGGAACAGGAACAAGGAACATGGATCCCAACCGAGATACACATGCACACGCAACCATGAATAGTGATCGCATGCATGGCCGATGATGAGGCGTGTTGACATAACACAAGGGAGAAGAAACCGCGCACGTAACCGCAGCAGTCCAAGGTGGCTCGCCGCGTGGGATCTCCGACGGTTTGGTGGCGGCGCGCGAACGCGCCGCCACGTGCGCGCGGCGCTTAGCGGCAACGGCGGCCGACCATGGGTTTCGGCGACGCGCCGTTAGGGTTCGGCGGGGAGCGTCGTTTCACGCGCGCGCACGCCGAGGGCGGCCGGGCTTTCAAGAAGAGGCGGCGACGGCTGCCGAAAGTCGCAGACGCTGCGCGCAAGGAGAACGGGCATTGGGTCGTGCGCAGGGAGAGCAAAGGGATGAGCGCGGCGCGCTGGTTGACTTCGGCCGCACGCAAGGCAAGGAAGACTGCCGCTTGGTATCCGGTCGCGCGAGCGAAAGAAGGAAAGAAACGGCGGCTCAGTCTTTGAAACGCGCGTTCTTGACAGACGACGACGCTGGCCAACGCCGCAGACGGTTCGCCGAGGACGTTGGATGAAGGCGCGATTGCTCGGAGAAGAATTTCGGTTGAAGCTTCGGTTTTCGCAGACGCGATGAAACGAGGATGATTCGGAGGAAACCAAATCGTGGGATTGAAAGAGGAGATCAAGACGGACACGTGAGCGTATAAACGGCTCGCTTTTCTACGCACCGAGAAGAAAGATATGAAATTTTGAATTTTGAGTTGGTTGCGACACGGAATCTCTACCGACGACCGCTCAAGGCCCCGTAAAACGATGATGAACAGTGTCTCGCGATCACTGTAGCACATTAGATCCGGATGAACAGTACCCAGGAGAGAGAAAAGACAGGATTTTCGGAATTAAATAAAATCCCAAAAATCAAGGAGGCCAAGTAAAATAGCAAACAAATCCAGAAAAATCTCAAAAAATACCAGAAAATTCCTTGAAACACAAGGAAGCCAAATAACACAGGTTTTTATTTAATTGATGTTTAGATTAGTCAAATTAAATATTTTTAATTTAGAAAATTCCCGGTTAAGCTTTGTTAATTCAAATAAAATTGGTGAAATTTTCCAAGGACCTAAACTACTTAAAAGATTTTTGAAAAACTAAATTTTGGGACGTTACAGTACATAATGGGGTAAATACTGTTAGAAGAGCAAAAGGTATGGCTTGAGGGAGAAAAGTGCTAAGAGAATGAGAGCGCTCGGCAGGGATGAAGGACTCGGCTAGAAGAAGGGGTAGATGCACTCGGCTGAGGCATGGGTGAGGAGTTTCTTAATTCATTCTTTGCTTAATCCCACTGGTAGCATGCAGCTCCTCTTTTATAGAGGTTGAGCCCCTAACAATCTCAATCTAATCTTTCCAACTAATTAAGATATCATTCCAACTAGATAAGGAAAGCTATAACTAAATATAATAACTAATCCATTTATTTTCCTTAATTCGTGGGATTGTGCTGCCGCCGAAGTTTCCTTGCAGCTGACCCACGCACAGCCATAACAGAGACAAACATTGAAGGATATATCATGTTTTGCTATGTCTTGAAGAGCTGACAACCTTTTATCGCTAGGCTCTTTACAATAAGAATCACATCAATCTTATTATGGAACAGTTCACTATAATAAACATCCAAACAATCTAAAATCTCTTTAACACAACCAGAAGTAATATTTACCATATCTCTATGTTTACCAGTTTCTAGATACAGCCTAAATATTTAACTTGAAAAGAAAAGGCTTAATATTACATGTTTTCATAAGGAAAAAGCCAACTTTTGTCACCAAGGCAAATAATCCACAGAAAGTTAAAGCTTCCTGCCCATATGCGAAAGCTCCGTAAAATGAAAGGGATGCCAATGGCCAAGCTGACACTGTTGTCTGAGCTTTGCGTGGCTTCCATTGTTCAATGCAAATCATAGCAAAGCAGTAAAGACCAGCACACCCATGAAGTTGGAAGGAACTGAACAGTGACCAGTAACTTTCCTCGGACAAAACATGACAAAAGATGAAATGGGTAAAATGGCATGTCAATCTCATGGCTTAGCCCTAGTAAACAGACAATGGGTTAATCCAAGCTTATCATCCAAGAGCCATCCTTACTTAAAAAAAATATACAGGGCCCATATTTCATGCTTGCTGTCAACCATGACTAAATGTCATGCAAGAGAGATTAGTGCATGCTCCTGTGCCTGTAGAGTGCAGGCAAAAGGATAGGTAGATAAGAATATTCAAAATCAGGCTTGACAAGTGCCAGATGATGATAGCTTTGTCAACCAGTATTTTTTTTATTGTTTCTGTTGGAAGGCAGACAAAAACTAATCCAATTTGGTTTAGTTGTTTACTATCTGAGCTCTTAAAAGGCAGGTTAATCCAGCTTCACTCACAATGTTTAAACCAGCGCATGCTGAAAGACTATGATTGCTTTTAAAATATGTTTCATGAATCTCTTAGCTTCATAAAGTTGAGCTAAATAGAAAAATGAACGAACAAAAGTTCACCACAGTATACATTGCAAAATTGTTTTGAGATTACAGTACAAGTATTGAAACTAACAAATTGAAAAATACCCTCTATATGTGAACAAGATACATAAGACTTGACTTACTAAAACTTCTATCTCTAGAATTATGAGCCCAAAATTGGACCTGAATCCACCAAATTAGTTAGTTCCCTTTCTATGTGGATCTAGTTAGTTCCCTTTCTATGTGGATCAACCATAAAAGCAAAAATAAGCTAGATGAACACTTGAACAGTCAAAAACTCGAAATTGCGTACCTGCTTGGTGTACCACAAGCAATATTAAGTTGCGCCTTAAGCAACTCCGCCTACATGGCAAATTTAGAATTCAGAGAACTGTAGAAAAAACAGTAGGAAGCTAAAAGAACAACTAGATTGTTGCATTAAGTAATCTTATTTTCTATTTTGCATGAAAAAGGCACTCCAAGTGGTTTCACAAAAATGCACAATCAGACCAAGCATTATCAACTCCAGAAAATTTAATGAAGTCTGAACTGATAGAAGAAAATTGATTCATTTGCAACAAAAGGTGGGCTATGATTGAAGTTTCTGCTTTCTTGACATAGTGAATTAGTGATTAAGTGATGTGCAGATAATAATCAAATAAAAAAGATTTGGCTATGTTATTGTTTTAATCAACATGGGGGGTTATAAATTTAGACGGAGTGCTTCTAGACTTCTAGTAGTGTTTGTATGGTAATTGGTAAGACAATAAAGTAGCGACATTGGTAATTCAGCAATTGCAGACAGTACAGAGGGTGGCTGCACAAAATTTTTGGGTGCGTCATGACTAGAAAAATGTGATAGCCGGATGCTGCACAAAATTTCCACTGTGAGACGATACGTACCTGCTCCTCCACTTTCAAGTGTTTAGCGAAGAGCTTTACTGGGCGGCATTCTTTAGTAAACATCTTTAAGCCCCTACAAAACGAAACCACAGTTGCATTACAACAAGGAGTTTGCAGATGTGCACGATAGCAGCTCTTGTTAATTCTTTTTTTGAAACCAAAGCTCTTGTTAATTCTCACTGGCTTCGCAAAAGGATGCGATGAAAAACGCTGTGATCCATTCAGAATAACAGCTACCTCAGAAGCTCCAGTGACCTCAGCGCAGCCGGGCTGACAACCAGGTGCGTCGGGCTGCCCGCATCGACTGACCCCTCGATGAGCTTCCCCTCGCAGAGCTCCTCCTTCCACGAAGCGCTGAAGGCCCCCTTCACATGGTCGCCGAGGCTCTCCACGTCCTGGCTCGCCCCCTCCGCGAGCTGTACCATGGATCCCTCTGCACAGAGGATCCAAAAATCTTTTATAATCCATCGAACGTTTTCGGAGCAACAAGCACAGAAAAATGCTGAATTGAATTGAACAGAACCCAAGAATGATGGTGGCGCTCGTAGTATACATACAAGAGTAGGCGCATCTTGGCGGCGCGCTCGAAGCTCCGGAGGAGGAACTCGAGCTGCCGCGCCGGCGGCATCGCGGCCGAAAGAATGACGCCGCCCCCCGCGGGTTCATCTGGGGCCGCGGCCGCGGCGGCGGCGGCGTTGGTTTGGTCCTGCTTGGCGGGCAGGGTGGGCGGCCGCTGCTCCGCTGCTTCTTCTGCCTGTGCTTCTTCTTCGTCTTCGTCGAGACGGGATTGGTGGGTTTCTTGGCGAGGGTTTTGGAGGGCTTGTGCGGCTTCTTCCGCTTGCGGGCGGCAGCGGCGCCAGGTGGGGTTGGTTGGTTGGTTGGGTTGGGGGGGGTGGGGCGTGTTAAGTTTTCTTGTTTGTTTGATAAATTTTGTTGTATATTCACGTTGCAACGAACGAAACTCTCAAATTATAAATAACTAGCTGGTGCGTTACAACAAATTTTAAATAAAATATAATAGAAATTTTAAACTTAGAAAACCAATATACATAATATAATTATCCGTACAAATAAAAATTTCATATATAATTTGCATCCAATCAACAAGTCACATATAATCTTATCACAAACTATAAACACATATAATCTAATTATTCACAGAAAATCCTTCAAGTGTTTTATACATGAGCACACATATTTATCCGCAAAACATTCCGCCAACTCAAAAAGGGTAGATGATAGACTCACCACCACCACCACCACCAAGTCCTTTTATAATAGTAAAGATAAACAATAGACAAAAACATAAGGATGTAGTTCGAGCCTTATCTCTTTATTGATCTCTTTGATCATAGGCTTATGTGTACAATGAGATCCTCTGCCTCCTTTATAGGGATGCATTCGGAGCGGATACGGATGGATATCGTTCATCTCATATCATATTCCATATTTTTTTCTTGAAATCGGAGTCAGACACAGACAATTGCGGATACGAATGCGGATAGTCTCGTTCACGAATATTTAGTCGAATTTTGCACAAAAACAGAAACCATATATGTCACACATATAAAGATCAATCAATCGTACTACATGTCCAAAATACAACTACGTTAGCAATTAAAACAACAAATTTGATTACGTCACACTATCATAGCGGCCAGTTAAAGTAGAAACTAACAAGTAGCAAGTCATAATGATAGCAGTACAAAAGATATCCAAAATATAACTAGCTAATTACATAACAAGGCAGATACAATATATAAAAAGCCTATAAACCAGTAGCAATACCAATAACCAAGTAGGGATACATAGAACATTGACTGGTAACAAGTCTGTAGCGTCCTAATTTTTGAGTTTTTCAAAATATTTTATTAAATTTTTTATAAAATTTTCACGATTTTCTAGAATTTAACAAAGCTTAAATAGAATTTTGAGAAATAAAAATAATTTAATATGAATAAATCAAACATCCATTAAATTCAGTAGTATTTTATCTAAGTTCCTTATGTTCAAAAGTATTTTTCTAAATTTTCTAGAAATTTTTGAGTTCATTTGTTTTTTCTTGGCTCATTTGGATTTTCTGTATTATCTAAAAATAAAATTTTAATTTAAATACTGGAAAAGCCTCATGGGCTGATTTCTCTCTTCAGACCACTCTACCTAGAGTTTACCAGATACTATCCGATAAAATTTCTGGATAGCATCGAATCCAATGGATACCTCTCTCCTGAATCTGATCTCATATCAAAGACAAACTATCCAGCTTTAACTCCGAAATCCAAGAAAAAAAAATCCGGATATCCAGTTTCACACTCCAAATACGATCCAAATTCATTTAGACGGTCGAGAACTATCTGCTATGTTTGCACCCCTACTGCTTTATATAGGGGGAGGCTCCCCTTCATACATGAATAAACAATATGAGACTAAACTAACTTATAGGTCTTGTGAGCCGATAGCCCCCTAACGGGCCTTTGTTTAGTTGAAGTGTCCACACATAATCGGGCCTCGAAACATGATGATATACAACACTCCCCCTTGGATACTTTGCTAACACCATGCTTATGCCTCATTAAAAATTTCTTCTGAAAACCCAGTGGAAAAAAACAATAAGAAGAATAGAGTACATAGCTTGTGTTCTTGCCATTGCACATGCTGCCTCATTAAAAACCTTCGAATTTGAAGATCCATTGGGACAAAACTCAAATAAGGGAAAAAGAGTCCGATGTCTATTTATGCAATGATGAACATACATGAAGATCATATATCTCCCCTTGAAGACAACAACTCTTTGTGTCTTCACATACCAATACCACAGACAAGTTTATCAAAACTTGGTCCTGGCAAGGCCTTAGTAAACAAATACATAAGATTCTCACTTGTTTGGACTTTCTGTATTTCTATATTCCCATTTTCCTAATGCTCATATGAGTAGACATATTTAGGGAGTATATGCTTTGTCATATGCGTCCCATTTTCCTGCTGCTCATATGAGTATAAATATTTAGGGAGTATATGCTTTGTCATATGCGTCTTGACATAGCTATTCTTCATTTGTGCAATGCAAGCTGCATTATCCTCATGGGGGACTGTAAGAGTTTTATCCACCTCTACACCACAAGACTCTTGTATATGGTAAATTAGTCTTCTAAACTATATGCACTCTGGACTTGTCTCATATAGTGCAATAATCTTAGCATGATTAGCTGGCGTAGCAATTATCGATTGTTTTAAAGATCTCCAATAGATAGTTGTAGAACCACGTAGAAAGACATATTGTCATACCCCAAAGTTGTAACTCGGGGTCTATTGTGTAAAATTGTACTATTCCATGGATCAATAAATAGCACACACAGATACATCGTTGAATCATTCACATATATCTCATTCACATCATAATAGTGCACTTTATTACATAACAGGCTGTATGGCCAATTGTCTTACAAAAGGGGTGTCACACCCCGGGTAGCAACCCCTAGGACCCACTGTGCATTCTGGACTAGTCCCATGATCAGTAGCTAGTCCGCACAGTTTCAACAACGATGTGATCACAGCCATACAACAAACTATAGATGAAGCAGACAAATTAACATTAATAGGAGCAAAAGACCTTATGATCAAGGTTGTTATGGAGTTGCCACGCAGGGCTACAACACAGCGGAAAACCAAAACACACGTGGAAACCGCCTGACATGCCTACAGGCAATCGAGTGGAGGATGTCCCCTAGCTTGCCTGGTCTTCGAAGACCTCCTCTTGAAGAGGCTCTGAGGTCCCCGGTGGTCTTCAAACCGACAACTGTGAGGGCACAAAGCCATGAGTACTTTTAATGTACTCAGCAAGCCGTAGGGAAATGTATGCAAATAGTATTTATGCCAGGCTCAGCAAGGACAACTTTATGGTTACTTTGAAGAAAGCAATATTGAATGGAAATACAGTAAGTGGATTGCAAAGCACAAGTTGAAAGATTAATACATAAGTAATCAAGTTTCTTTGAAAACAACTCGTGAACACCCTGTTCACTACCCAGACCACGCGTGACCACCTTGGTCACTTCTCAGACATCCCGTGACCACCCTGGTTACGGCCCAGACCACTCAGAACCAACCAAGACCAATATTTTTGAGAAAGTCTATCACTTGCGTGAAATCACCAGGCATGTCCATAACCGAGGACATGGCTATTCGAATAGATTTACACTCAGCAAAGGTTGTACAGCTTTACCCACAAGACACGACTTCTCTAGTTGGTTGAGCATCCGTCGATGCCCCTGCTCACTACCTTTGGTAAGCAGTCTAGAGCATGTGACAAGGCCTTTACAAAGCTCTGTTTTTTGACTCGGTTCTGCTCACTAAGGTTTCACCATTCCTGGCCCCCTCTTGCGCCAATTCAACAGCCACAACAGAACTAAGTCAAAACATCACTAATTAGTTGGCCAGGTCCACCCCATCCTGGACATGTGGCTGCACGGTATGGCCCAGATCAATGGCTTACAAGGTTAAGTCCTTAGTGGTTGCTCAGGCGAGGCTTCCCGCATCCCATGTGCCTCGCGCACCTCAGTGCCTCCCGCACCTTGCCTCGCGCATCCCGCCTTTGCCACCGACCACCCTCGCCCGAGCATAAATCATTTTTGGGTTCAACCCAGCCAAATGACCACCCTGGTCATGGCACAACAAATTTTATTAACAGCGGCATCACACCACAAATGACACAACCGTGATCTCGCACCACAGTTGCACATCAGTGGTATCGCACCACAATTCCATATAACATTAAGTCAAATTTATCATCATAGAATCATGTGATCGAGAGACATCGCATAACTAAAGCAGGGCTAAGCAATATACGCACCCATGTTGGTCTCACAAAGAGGTCCAACTAAGATTACCCAACCTAAGGTGTCCAAGGGTACATGTCAACCACAAGTATTCAAGGAGTCAGACTGACGAGTAAGTGTTTAGCTATTTCCTAAACCATTTTTTTATACAAATAGCCATGCATGTTGGTATAAAACAAAGTAATTTTGCAAACTGGGAATGACATGATCAAAGGTCTATGACTTGCCTTCGTTGAATAGTTGGGGTTCTTTGGTAGAGGTTGTCGGGTCCAAGAACTCTTCGGAGAGACTGGAATCTACACGAATGAAAAGAACCAAATAAATACAACAAATACAAATGAAACCAAAAGCTAAAACCAAAAGAAAAGCACAGAAATAGAAACGGGCTCTCGGGAGGAGGTCAAAGGAGAAGGTCCTGAGGAGTACTTGAGGAGGAGGTCCTGAGGAGATCCAACGAAGGATATGACTACTCAACGTGGTCGTAAAAGGGATACAACTACGCAACATGGTCGTGAAAGAGATACAACCACGCAACGTGGTCGTGCAAGCAAAAGGAGAACAGGGCGCGGATAAACTCACCCGGACAGAGAGAAAGAGAGAAGGGGAGAGATATTGGAGAAAGATGGCGAACGGCGTGAGCGCTCCGGTGAACTCTTTGGCGGCGATGTGGCGACAGCGTAGGGCTCCAGCGAACTCCTTGGCGATGAGGAGGCGACGACGCAGCTTCAGCAGACTCTAGCAAAACTCCAAGCACAGAGACACATGATGAGAGCAAGAGAGAGTTGAAAGTTGGGTGAGAAAAAGGAGATGAAGGAGGGCTGCTCAGGCCTTTATAGCCTGGGAAAGTCATTGAGAGACTCAGAGTCTCACGCGAGTTCAAGGGTAGTTGAAGGAGGAGATGGGAGCAGGTCGGGGAGGAGACAAGAGGGGGAAACAGGTACTGCAAAAAGCGGCAGCATTTAATGCAACATAACAGCATTTAATGCTCAAGGACCTTTACATCAGCAGTGACGCAACGGGAGGAAGGAGAAGGTGAACAGAGCTGACAGGTGGGGTTGGTCAAAAGGGAGGTCGTGACCCAAGGGGTGGTCGTGACCCAAGGGGAGGTCGCGACCAGCTCTAGGGCCACCCGGAGGTCGCCAGGACCACACAGAGGTCTTGGACTGAGAGGGAGGTCCAAACGAGAGGAAAGTCTGGACCAAAAGGGAGGTCTGGACCTAAGGAAAGGTCCAAACGAAAGGGAGGTCTAGACTTAAGGAAAGGTCCAAACGAAAGGGAGGGTCTAAACCGAGAGGCAGGTCTAAACCGAGAGGGAGGTCTAAATCGAAAGAGATGAGAGCTGGGCCAAGGAGAAAGTGGAACGAACAAAGGAAAGGGATTTGCAAACACAGAGAACTCCAGCAAACTCAAAACAAACCAAACTCTTGGATTAGTTGAAGTTTGTTTTAGTCATTTTAAACGCCTTTAATTCCAAAATCTCAAGTTAAGCTTTAGAACTACAACAAAACCAAATGGTTCTTTTTATTTTGAAAATTTTCAAAAAGGCTCAGAAAATTGGGATGTTACAAGGGGCACGACAACCGAACACATTAACCATAGAGTTTTAATACAGAATATAGAGGTACGAGCGGAAGCATAAAGCACAAGGTGGATCCATTCACGCTGCCTACAGGCAAGCGACTGGGGGTCCCGGCCTAAGCTTCTCCATCATCTTCACCAAGGTTCAAGAAAGTGCTAGGCGCTAGGCGGGTGGTGGTCCGGGGCCTAGCGCCTAGGCGGATTAGGTGACGTCTAGGCGGCGACTAGGCGGTGCCCAGGCGGCTGGCTTGGCTACGGTGCAAATAAGCCCACAACAGGAATAATATAAAGAATTAAGCAAGCATCATACATCAAAATTGAGCAAGATAGAAGGAAAAGTACCTGAAGAAGCAAGACATCGGCAATTTGATGTAGTCATGTATATTATCTCTCTTCCAAGAGCTTGATGTAAACATGTATATAATCAAATAATGATGTAAACCTATATATTTAATCAATGATGAGTTATTTTGCTATTGTGTGAGAAAGAATGTATGAATGATTGATGAATGGATGACATCTTGACAAAATGAGTAAATGACAAATCAACAATAACTCAATAAGTAATAACATACATATCACACATTGCAGCACATCATATTGGAATTCATGACGAAGTGTATTTACAATTGCAGATTAAGCAAATGAAAAGGGCATGTCCAAGCAAATGGAAAACTTGAAACACTACTGAATATTTTGGAAGAGATATAATACAAGATAAGACTGATCCATACATGAAACAATCCTAGGTTTAGAGCTTAATTTCATATAAAAAAATGCCCTCATTTCTTGGCTCAAATGATCTTATCTTCTTAGAAGCGACTGTTCACTTGTGCGAAAAGAGCCCTAAAATCTGTCGTTGGTGTCCCTTCACCTTCAGGTTTTGATGCCAGATCAAATGCCTCAAACCTTACCTCCTCAAATAGCAAGGCCTGCATAGGAAAGGCACAGATGGACCAGGCAATAGAATTAGTACTTACCACAAACCTGATGCAAGTAATATTTTTCATCTGACCAACTCACAGGAGGCATTTTAAGTATATTGTTTGAATCCTCTTGACCAAACCTCTTTGGAAGCTGTTTAACAATGTGCACTTCATCTCTTAATGAGTCAATGAAATGCCTCACATCAAATATGTCTCCAAAATTGCTGCAGAGTATACACAATACCACTTACTTTAGATATCAACATGGTTCAAGATAACAATAAAAGTTAAAGAAAAGGGAAATCCAGGATTGAACGGTGTGAGTAAGGCACAACAATCGACCTCTGAACGATCTCGATTCAAGCCTCCGCTGCAAGATATTTTCGATAACCATTGCTCTTGTAGATTCCTCGACAAAAAATAAAAATAAAATTGCCATATTCCAGTGGTGATTGGCTGAAACAATAACATACCAACAAAACATTTATAATCTCTTAAATAATGCATCTCAACACAACATGATGGTATTTGCAACTTTTTAAATAACCATCTCAACAAAAAAATGAGGATATCAATCAGTCAATACATCTATATATGTTTTGAGTCACATGCCTTCCAGAACGGACCATCCGCTTCCACACCTGCAAATTTAGAATAACATGAAGCATGCCAAGTTTGTGTAAACAAGAATCCAAGGAAGAACATGAAGCATGCTCGACATTGGGCTCCAAGCTGCTGCTAGTGATGGTTAGCAAGGAGCCAAGGAGTATGCATAAACATGGTTGGATTTTATTTTGATTGATTTCTGATGGTACATAATGAACAACGATTTATGGATTCCATATCGCAGCATACACAAGCCGAGAGCAGAGCAGCACAACACAGGCTTAGAGCAAGCAGAGTAGAGGAGCAGCTGCGCTAGGGCGTCGACACGGGAGAAGACTCCTCGACGGAGCAGAGAGGGGAGTGGGCAGAGAGGGGAGTGAGTAGAGAGGGGAGGTCGGTGGCACGAGAGGGTGGCCAGTGGAGCAGAGAAGGAACGAGAGCAGAGGGGGGAGGTCGGCGGCGCGGTAGGGAGGACCAGAGGGGAACGAGAGTAGAGGGGGGAAGGCGATGGCGTGGTAGGGGGGCCCAGAGAGAAACGAGAGTAGAGGGGAGCGGCGACGGCGTACCTCGATTCGACGGTGGAGATGGCGGGACGACCGTGATTCGAAGGCGACGAGGTCGAATCGGCGGCGGCAAGCTCGATTCTGCGTCGGGGGAGACGACGAGGTCAAATCGGCGGCGATGAGCTCCATTCCGCGTCGGGGGAGGCGACAAGGTCGAATCTGTAGCGGTGAGCTCCATTCCGCGTTGGGGGAGGCGACGAGCCCGAACCCTAGCGGACGCGACGAAACGATGGGCTCTAGGGAGTCGGGCGCAAAACTCTTATACCCACCTCGGTGCCCGCCTCAAGTAGCCGCGCCTAGCACCGCCGAGAGGCGTGGAGGACTACGGAGGACCGACTTCCTTCGTCTAGGCGCCCGGTCTGCCCAGCTCGCCGCTTCGGTCATAGTCGCAGCGGGTGAGGGCCGAGGAGCGACTAGTCGGCGCCTAATCAACGCCTAGGACCGACTTTTACAACCTTGATCTTCACCATTTGGTCTAGCTACCACGAAGTAGGCATAGGGGTCTTGATCGGACAGTTCTGGTTGTTGTTATTTTATGCGAGTGTGAGTACACAACTGTACTCCGTGAGCCAACACACAGGATGCAATTATTATATATGCAAGGCCAATCGAAGGAAGGTTCATGGTTCTTTTATTTACACGAAGCTAAGTTTAAATTAGAATAATTAGTAAGTGATTCCTAAGACTTAGCATTTTCATGAACACAGGTTCTAGTAAAATTGAGTTTATGTTGTTAAATATTAGTGGAGGCTCCATCCACCCAATGCCTATTTTCTTTCTCTGGTCATATCTTGTATTTATCACTGGTTCTCAACCAGGTCATTTTAATACCTCTGGGCTCCAACCCATCTTTTCATTCCACCCACAAATTATTTTATAAAAGTGACAGTTAATTCAAGTAAGTTCTCAGCACCGCCCATGACCGTGGGCATGATTAATGAGATAGCTTTATCACTTTGCAGAGTTCACACACTTTACCCACAAGAGACAATTGTCTTATACTGTCAACACGCAACCATAACGCGTGAGACTAAGATAATCATCACAAGGTCTTTATAATGTCCTACTCAACACAACTCCATCTGCTAGGTTTTGCTATCGAAGGTGGTCTCCTAATGCAATACAGCTGTGCCACCCTTTGGACTCCAATCCTCCAGGTGGTTGTCCACTAAGACCATAGTGCATGCCACCCTCTGTAGCCCCCTTTTGCGACGTAGTGGTTTCCTAATGCATTATAGCCGCACCACCCTTTGGACTCCAATCCTCCGGGTGGTTGTCCACTAAGACTATAGTGCATGCCACATGAGTGGGATGATGAAACAACACTGAGGCGAACAATTTAATCAACTAGGTCATACCCATTATAGACTTGTGGTTGCATTGTTTTTACACGAGAGGTCATACAAGAACTCGGTCCTTTATTCACTTGGGCAGTTGTAAGATCAAGGAGGCCGACTAGAGGGGGTGTTGAATAGATGTTTTTTTTAAATCTTTTGGCTAAAACCGAGTTTTATACGGAATTGTAAATCAATTCGGTTTTGCTCGATTAAAGCCTAAATCAACTAGTCTTGACTAAGTGCATCAACAATATAAGACTATTGATAATAATAGCAAACATACAAAGACATGTAAGCAATTTAATTCTAGAAATGTAAATTGCATAAAGTAAATCACAAGAGAGCAAACCGCAATGACACAAGGACGTTTTACCATAGTGTTCACAGACTTGCCAGTCTCCCCTAATCCACGTTGAGGTAAGCCCAAATGAATTAGACCGGCTCCACGAATTAAGCCAAAACACCTCAATTCCACTAGTGGTAGCTCTTTCCCGCTCCGGGTAAGTGAGCTCAACCTTCACAACATGTCGAGCCTTCTCACAAGCTTCTAGAGAAGATCACCGGACCACGACGCCTCCACGCCGTCTAGGTGTCAGCAAACACCAAGAGTAATAAGCCAAGCCCCTTGCTTGACTCTCACCACATGTAACGAATGCACAAGTTCAAGTGGATATGAAATCCAACTCTAGATGTAACACATGCAACTAGAGATCTCTCTCCTTACTTACAAGGTGCAACACATGCAAAATTGAGAGGAGAAGCTCACACTAGCTCAAGTGAGTGAAATGTGATGCCAAAGATTAGTCCCTTAACCGGCCAAGGGGGTATTTATAGCCCCCACCACAAAAACTAGCTGTTGGGAGTAGAATTCAGCAAAACCCAGCAAATGTGGTAATACCGCTGTAGAAATCCGGTATTACCACCCCTAATGTTCAACGGTCGAAAAGGAAGCATTAAATGCTAAAAAACTAGCCATTTTTGTTTTTGGTGCGGTAGTACTACTGTACAAACCCAGAACTACCGCTCGGCGGTAATACCACTCATCTCATGCGGTATTGCCGCAGGCCAATTTTCAGCATAGACGACACTCGGGAAAAAGGTCATAACTTTCGACTCCGATATCAGAATTGAGTAATCTTGGACTCTATGGAAAGCTTATTCAGAGGGTACACAACCCACCTATTTGATTGATCTCAAATATATTTTATCAAATCAAGAAGCACAACTCCAATGAGCCACTACCATGGTCGAAGTTCAAGGAAATAGCAACGAGCAATCTTAGACCATGCCAAGGGAAAATGCATGAATCCCAACAATTTGCAAAAACACATTTGAAAACTTAGATCATACCATAAGAAGTAGGTACATTGACTTTAACCATTTGCAAAACACATTTGGAAAGTATAGTCACATGCCACAAGGATTAAATGCATGAGCCTTAGCTATTTGCAAAACACATTCGCAAATAATAGCATCATGCCACGGAGAGCTAGAGTAAGGGAGATTGAGCTATCAACACATGATGAGACTCAAGCTACTAGACAAGACCCCTCTTAATAGTACGACAATCCTATACTAGTAATCTGGTCTTCCAACCAAACACCAAGACCGGTAAAAGACTAGGAACACATCCTTAGCCCTAGCTAATTATACCTTTGCCTTGAGCATCCTCTTGAAGCTTGATGACACACATCTTCACTTCAAGTCCGAGTCGTTGTCTTGATATGCATTAACCCATGATGCATCCTTCACTTGATCTCCATCAACATATGATGGGTCTTCTCTTGACTTGATGATCAACTCATGATCATCTCCTCTTCGGGATCTTGATGTGTGTTAGTGTTTTAGAACCGATCTTACGTAATGATTGTTTGATTTGGGGGGTCTCCAAGATTGATCACGCAGAGAGAACGACATAGGGATTTTATATAGGTTCAGGTCTTCTCTGAAGAGAATAACAACTCTACTCCTGTGTGTATTGTATTGAGTATGCTGGTTACAACCAAGAGAAAGACTAGGGCTTGTGCTCCTGATTGCGCTTAATCCTTCTCCCCTCTACCGTTTGCTGATTCCACCCTTTATATAGTGCTCGAAGCAGACCGACGGTTTCTCCAGTCCAAAAGGCGCCTCAACTCTTTAGGTGATGAGGCGGTTACTAGAGATTATTGCTGGGGTAGTAACATCCCCACGTCGCCCGACGGTTATCATCAGGACAAAGAGATTAATCATGCAGTTATCCCAGGGAATAACAACGTAATTAACTATCCTATATTTTTAAATATGGTGTAGAAGACTCCCTGATCGACCAGGCTTACATGTCTGTAAGCTCCATCAACTAGAGACTAGTCGTAGAAAAACTTACGACCAGGTGGTTGTCGTAGTAAAGCTTATGATCATGGACTGATCGTAGGAGGACTTACGATCAGGGGATAGTCGTAGAAAAGCTTACGACTAGGGACTGGTTGTAGAAGAACTTATGACGAGGTGGTGATCGTAGTAAAGCTTATGACCACAGACTAATCGTAGGAAGACTTACGATCAGGGGATAGTCGTAGAAAAACTTACGACTAGGGACTGGTTGTAGAGGAACTTACGACCAGGGGATGGTCGTAGAAAAGCTTACGACCTTCTATCTTATAGATAAGGGGTATACTTATGGGAAGTGTAAAGATATCTCTATCTATAATAAGAATTATAGATAGATGAATAAAATGAGGATTATTAGGTCCCCATCATCTAGCCCCCTAGTTTCAAGTGAAAGTAACTTACTTGAAAAAGGAGTCGTAGATAATCTTACGACCAGAAGATGGTCGTAAAAAGGTGGTCGAAGGAAAGGCTTTTCAACCGGTATTTCATTTGACCAAAAATAGACTTGGCCAATAAGGTAATTTCGCTTGAGGTATAAAGGCAAACTCGGTTTTCTCGAACAAACAAATTAAAGAATCTCAATCAACTCTCATAGACCTGTCTGTTAGAGCGGTTCCCGAAGAGGTGGTCACTGTTAGGTTGCCACGTTTTTAACTCAAGTCTGCGGTTATAAAAACTTACTGTGGGTTAGACTTAAGTTTCTTACTTTTTCCCAAATCGCTTCAATTGTTCATCAAGCTTTTGCGTTCTCCGCTGCCAACCAAATCGTACGCCCTCTAGAGACCTTTCCAAATCCAAATCTCCCTCTCCTGAGAAAGATGGCCGGAACTGCTTCTCGGTGGGCTGAATCAGAGATGGATGTGGCCAAGATGAAGGCTTTGGTCACCGCTGAGAAGATCTTGAATAAAGTGTTTATGAAGTGGATTGAGGCTGTTGGGTAACATTGGTCGTCGAGAGAGATTGGGAGATTCCTGTCTTCCAGGCGTACTGTGAGTATGGCCCTTAATTGCCTACTCACCCTTTCCTCACACTCGTACTTGAACGCTTTGGGGTGGAATTGGTGAACCTTGTTTCCAATTCCATCACGATGTTAGGCGTGTTCGTATACTTGTGTGAGGCCTACCTGGGGATTCCGGCCGACTTAGAGCTATTCTAGTATTTCTACGGGATGACCAGAATAGCGGGAGTCATCGGTAGCTGTGGTTTGAAGCTCCACGACGGGAAGTCGAAGGAATACATTTAGATGTTCACCCGGTTATCATGGTCGGGATGGAAGAAGAGGTAGTTCTATTGGGAGACGACCAGTGAAGACAACCTCTCTTTCGTTGGGAATGCTACCGAGAAGATTTTTTCTTGGGATTCGACTCCCAAGGATCTTGGTCGGATCACCCCTTATATTCAAGCCATCAAAAATTTGAAGGAAGAGGGGCTCACCGGATGGCACGTGGTGAAGGATTTCATCACGCGCCGCATTAGCCCTCTGAAGTAACAAGCACATCCTATGTGGAGGTACTCAGGGCTAAAAGACTCGACCAGAGATTACGAGAAGGATAAGTAAATTTTCAACTTAGCTCTCTTTCTGTTGATTTCGATCTTGGCTATTGAAAGTTTATTTACTCCTGCAGATCTCTCACAAGTGGAAATTGATGCTCGAGTCAAGCTCGTTTGTGAGAAATCCCTGCCACCAATGTGGTGGCTCCTCAAATCTTGGTGGTCTTGTCCACAGAAGATAAGATGGAATGCCTAAAGGTAATCAAAGATTAATTTCATCTTTAGGGTCTCATAGTCGTAGAAAAAGTTACAACTAGGGGATTGTCATAGGAAAACTTATGACTAAGTACTGGTCATAGAAGAACTTACGACCAGAGAATTGTCGTAGAAAAACTTACGACCAGGTACTGGTCGTAGAAGGACTTATGACCACTTAGTAATATTTTTTTTCTGACTCCTGCAGAAAGTAGGCATGGAAGACCGTCGGGACGACCAAGAGGTTGGTCTGATGGTTATTGGCATAGAGGCGGAGCAAGTCCAGGCTCCTCCGGCCAAAAAAGCATCGAGTTGCGAGGGTCACCGGCAAGGGAGGCGCAAGCTCGAGTTTGGCTGCTTTGACCAGACCCTTTGCAAAATTTGCTGCAGATATGGCTGCTGCAGAGAAAGCAAGGGTAGTCGAAGCCTTTAAACCCAAAGCCCCTAAGACCAAAGTACCCTTCTACTACGACAACAAGACTTTCACAGTTTCTATCTCTCGTGGCTTTGTCAAACAACTAGAAAAGGAGAACTGGAAGAGCTTTATATCTTTTGTGAAGGAAACCACTACGCTAGTAGGGCCTATGGTCGAGGGAAGTGCTGCTCTTGGGGTGGTCGAGACAGGTCTCGGCCATCCGGAGAGTCAGGGGGCTCAAGGAGCGGCGGTTCTCGCTCAAGACTTACGACAAGATGTGGTCGTAACGACCCCTATCCTTCAACTCGAACTTTGACCAGACATGGTCAAAAAGAAGAAGTTGAAGAAATCTTCTTTAGGGAAGGTTTCCTCTGAATTCAAGATCAAGTCTAGGAAGTGAAGGTATGTAAAAAAACAAAAGTGTAAGAACACCATTTATCTTTTGCTTTCTACAATCTGACATGTTTTCCTTTTTGTATCTTAGCCCGACTCCTCCAATCCCCAAGGACGTTTTTGTCGAGAAACCCATTGCTATTTCTCTGGTAGTCAGAGAAATTATAGTGGCGATGGTCGAAGGGTTGTCCATCGTCTATGTGGTGGAAGAAGTTGTTGTTGCCGAAGCGACTGCGACCACGGAAGTGGTCACTGAGGCAGAGGCAAAAATGGCGCATGATGCAGTAGAGGCATCTAGCCAAGGTGGCGGATCATCTGACCACCGCGCTGGGAAGGAAGTCGCCGTAGACGTTCCCCCGGTCCCTAAGGAGAAGCTGCCATCACCGAATCAGAAGAAGAAGTGTACATCAAGTCATCAACTTCTTTTCTGAGTTCTTTGGCCCAGCTTCAGTTGTGGGGTCTTCTGCTTTCAGGTCTCGTAATCGAGTTCTCCACCCTAAGGACATTCCTAACAGGGGGAATTTTTTCGATGATGAGCGTCTCGAAAAGGTGTGGTGGAACCGAGTTCAAGAGATGGATGAACTGAAGAACCCCACAAGAGTATTCTTCTTGTTTGCTCGAATGAGCATTAACGTAAGTACCTGCCGCCCAACATTTACATATGTGGCTTTTCTCACTTCTCACTGTCTTTCTTTATGTAGAAAGCTCTAGAACAAATTGTTACTGTTGGTGAATACAACCAACAACTTGTGCAGCTGCGACAGGAGAAAGTGGAACTCTATGAGCAGGCAAAGAAATGGTAAGTTACTGCTACTCATAGTCGTTTATGTTTTGACCACTTGCACAATATTCATGGGGATTGTCGTAGAAAAACTTACGACTAGGTACTGGTCGTAGAAGGACTTACGATCAGAGAATTGTTGTAGAAAAATTTACGACTAGGTACTAGTCATAGAATGACTTACGACCAGAGAATGGTCGTAGAAAACGACCACTTGTTCTGTACTCATGTCTACCCTTAACCTCTATAGGTGTAAGAGCGATGAAAAGACCATGGTTGATTTGCTCGACTACGAGAAAGTCAAAACGAAAAAGCTAAGGGAAGAGAAAGAGGACCTTCTGAAGAAGCATCAGGAGGCAAACTCCGCAATTCAAAAGTTGCAGGAACGAATAAATGGTAATTTCTGAACTTAAGACCTCTTATGATAATGACCTTCTTTTCTTTTTCTAACTCTTATTCCTTTTCGGAAAAATAGGTCAAAATGGGCAAGCTCAAAATCAAGGATAAAGAAAAGACCTTGATTATTCATAAGATTTTCCGTATCACCAAAGAAAAAGATCAAAAGATCAAGTCGTGGGAAGTGCGATATGCAAAAAGCACTACTTCCCATGACGATGAAGTCAAGAAGTTATACTCTCGACTAGCAGGTAAGTAACTCTTTACCTGCGACCAGTTTTTCAGTCCTTTAAGGGTTATTTTGTCTGACTAGTCTTACTCTTTTCAGAGCAAGTAGTCAAAATAAAATAACTCCGTGATGCTTCAACTCGTAATCAGTAGGAGATGAAGTCGATGAAGATTAACCTTTAGGATAACATTTCCCTCTTGAACAATGTACTTAGTGGGCTACGTGCTGAGGAGGTCACTCCTCGTGAAGACACGATAATTACTCACTCGAGTACCATTGGAGAACAAGTCGGGACTTTGCAAGAGTTGGTGACCACTCTGAAGACCAACCAGGCTGATTTGATAAAGTTGACGGTTGAAGGCACAGTAAGTTATGCTCTGGCAAAACTTAAGGCTCATGACCCCAATCTTAGTCTGCAGCCAATCGAAGCTGACTTCGACTGCTCTGAAGCAAAAGCGGAGCGGTTGATTGAAGAAATGCAGCCAATCAGCAAGAAGGTCACGGAGGTGATGCAAATAGGATCTGCTTCATCAGAGTAGTTTGTAATAGAAACCTACAAAGACAAGTTTTTGTTGATGTATATAATCCTTTCTTTTTCCTGTAAATCATCTTGTTGAGTAGTTAGTAACTCATAAGATAATGAATGGAAAAAGAGATTAAGACTAAGAATTGAAGTCATATTAATAACTTTATCCTAGCCCCTGACTATTTGCTTAGTTTATTTAGATAAACTAAGTAAATAGTGTGAAAAGGGTTTTCTTAAAAGAGAGAGAAAGGTTTGGCAAACTTATAGTTTTCGATCACGATTATCGTGCACTAATCGTAAGAATAGGAACGAGTCGACACTAGGAAGTTCCTTCTAGTGGGTAGAACCACGTGTAGAAAGGAAAGGTTTCGACTAGGTCATGTTACCCTCTCTAACCAGATAAAACAAATCAAGAGCGGCAACTTGAGTTAGACAAACGTCTGGAGTACCTTAAAAATTCGTTCGACCTATTCCAGTGCGCTCGGTAGGTTTGCTCTGGTAGCAAGAGTTAGAAACAAAATAATGCTAAGAAGTTCCTTCTAGTAGGTAGGACCGCGTGCAGAGAGGAAAGACTTCAACTAGGTATTGTGTCTTTCTCCGACTAGTTGTAACGAACCGAGTTTACCAAAAGTAGTCGAACAAATTATAAAAGTGTACTCTGCTTAAAGTATTTTTCAAAATGAATAAAGAAATAAACTAAGGTGATAAGAGTTGGCTTGAAAATATTTTGACTATATTTGTTGAACTCGAGTTCTTTGTGTTGGCAATAAAAGAGAGGAATGAGTCGACACCAGGAAGTTCTTTCTAGTGGGCAAGACTACGTGCAGAGAGGAAAGCCTTCGACTAGTGATGTTATCGTCCTTTCAACCAGTGTAAAGAAAGACTGGGTGTTTTAAAAAATGATCAAAAAATTATCAAAGCTCTACTCGAAATAAGACAATAAAGATAGAAAGAATCTGATACTTTATTGTCGGGATGGTTGGTTACACATAAAATTTGCGTAACTGGTCGATGTTCCAGGAATTTGAGAGAACCCAGCCGTCTTCCATTGCCAGTCGTACCGAACCTGGTAGCGTAACTTCGACCACTGTGTAAGGACCTTCCCACTTGAGGGAAAGTTTGTTCCGATTAGACTGGGATTGAATCTTCTTCAAGACCAAGTCACCTACAGTAAGGCTGCGAGGTTTGACCATACGATTGTAGTATTTGCGCAGGACTTGTTGGTAGACTGATGAATGGATTAGGGCTTGGTTTCTCTTCTCTTCGAGTAAGTTGATTGTCGGGACCCAAAATATACAATTCTAGACCCTCTGTGTATAATGCATTAGTCCAGGATCACGCTAGTGCAGACATTGTCAACATAGGTGAATACCGATCCACACAAGCGATTAATAACATAAACGAGTAATTTGATAACAAATACGGGTTTTGACCTTAAGGTCGAGTTTACAATTATTAAGCCACGTAGGGCTAGCAAGAAATAAAATAGCAGCGAAACTAAGAAACTTCAGCGGAATACCATAAATTCACCACAGGCAACCGACTGGGATCAAGACCCTACGATCAAGCACCTTCGATGAACTCTTCCTCGAAAGCAGGCGAAGACTCCTCCTCTTCTGTTGCATGTTTTACAACAAGCATGAGTACACACTGTACTGCAAGTCATACCACGTAAATGCAATTATAGATGCAGGGCTTATTCCAAAGGAATAGCTTCGTAGTTCTTTTGCGTAAATCAAGATTTGCAATTTAAATACAAGTAATAGATTGAAAGCATAATTCAGAACAAATGGACAATGATAATTTGACAGTTTTATTTCACAAAGACACATAGCCTAAACAAGTTATTCACATAGCCACATGACTTAGGTCACACAGCTCCCTTCCCAAGGTTTTCATGAAAATCTACCCCTCGTGTGAAATCACTGAGCATGTCCATGACCGCGGACGCCGCTATTCGAATAGATTGATTTAACACTCTGCAGAGTTTGTACACTTTACCCACAAGATACAACTAGTGTAGCTAGCACTAGCCGTAACAAAACAGTTCAGAAACTTCATCTTAACATTGACACTCCCAGTGTGCTTACAAACCGTCAGACAACCCCACATAGGAAGTCAGTCCAACACACACCGTTGGACAGGGACACGGCGAACCGCCTCGTGATGTGACTACCTGGTAGCACATCTCCACCCATGCACATAGCCTAACCTACTACCTGAGTAATCAATGCCAAGACTCCATAACTTACTAAGTTAGGCACATCCCATACCAGGCATGTGGTTGTACGAAAGGCTAAGTTCAATGGCACACAAAGTTAAGTCCTTAATTGACCAAGGCAAGACTTCCAATTAGACTACAAATCCCTATGCACACAGGTGAGTAAGCCCACACACATAGCTCCACCAAAATATCACACAGTCCACTTGCCTCCGTCTAAATCCTTTCCCACCCTGTTGGTTAAGTGCAACCTATGCCATCAACGAGTAATAGCACATAGCACACACAGTTTCTATCACATAGTTCCATAGTAACTTAGTCAAGTTTATATTTGCAACTACATGAGATGGTGACTCGTAGCATGGCTAAGCAACTAATCGTATCTAACCAACCCACGTTGGTAATATCATAGCACCAACTAAATAAACCAAACTAGGGTGACAAAAGATTATGGCATACAATTAGACAAGGAGGTCATAACAGATTGGACATTAACTAATCCCAAAAGCATTGAATTAAATAACTAAAGTAAATGCAATAATTTAAATCAATATAACTTTTGAAAACTGGGTTCAACATGATCAAAGGTATAACTTGCCTTGGAAAAGGTCTTGGTATTGATCTTGGTCTTGAGATGCTCATTGCTCTTCAAAACCTCCCGAAGTATCGACGTCTACTCGCAAATGAAACAAACAAACAAACAAAATAAATAAATAAAAATAGAGGCAAAACCAACTCCAAAAATTAAATAAAAATCTCAGATAGGTAGATCTTGAATTTAGATGAATTTAGAAATTTGAATGGGCTCAATTGGAGTTCGGATGCAAAAGATATGGGCTTTGGAAGATTGAAAATCTAAAGAAAACCCTAAAAACTGATTATTCCGAATTTCCGAATTATTTCTTAAAAGAAAAATCGGAATATTGCGCAACGATGACGTCAGCGCTTGGAATTAAAGAATTAAAAAGAATTACTGACATGTGGGGTCCACATGTTAGTGAGATGGCTCACGGTGAACCAAGTTCACCGAAATTTGGATCAGGAGATGGGATCTGGACACGCCACGCCCACCGACGAGGCGATGACGCTAGTCGACACGCGACACACAAATCTTTGCTTTTGGGCGACTCGTGGTCTTGGCGTGGCCTCGGCAATGGTGGTGGCGCCGGAACCGAGGGTCCCGACAAGCGGCGACGACACGGCGGCGGATGCTCTGAGGAGGTAGAGAAGGACGCGGGGAACTCAAGGGTGGGCTCACGGGTGCTCGAGGACGAATGTGGCAGCCGTCGGCGAGGTAGAAGCGGCGGCGGGGCTTTGCTTGCGGTGGCAGTGCTAGAGAGCTTCTCGACAAGCGAAGGTGACCCTGGGTTCCTCCGCTGCGTGCGATGTCGGCGGTCTGGCGGCGAGGCTCCGGCGGCTTTGGGTGCGACGAAATCACTCGTCGGAGCAAGCGGCTCCAAAACCCTTAAAGTCCAAATTCCGGCGACGCAAGGACTCGAGAGGGGCGGTGGGTTGAGGGTTTGGGGTGCGGGGGCGACGGCGATCCCGGGGCACCCTTTATAGGGTCCGGGGAGGCGCGGATATGGAAACGCCCAAATCGTGCCCGAGATGAACACGAAAACCAACCGAGGAAATCTTGGAGATAAGAGGCGAATCGGATAAGATTTCAATCGAAACGATTGCGAGGGAGATAGAGAGACGATTTTGACACGGTTTCTAGAAGAGAAACGGTTGGAAACTCCATTGTCAGTCGAGCTCGGAGAGCTCAATGGCGGCATGACGAGAGCTCCGCAGGAAGAAAGTCGGAGCCAGCGACGATTTCAGCGGGCCCACCGGTCGAGGAACGGAGGCGAGGCGCTTCATGGCGAGCGTGGCGTTGATTTGACCGTCCGTCGGCCGATCAATGGCGGGACGGGCGAAGCGAAATGAGGTAGGGCCGTGTGGGCTGCGTCTTGAAGGAGCAGAATCGGGCCAAAGGATTTCGGCCCAAAGCCATTTACTGAGATTTTAATAGTTTTCCTTTTTAAGAAAATACCAGAAATTCCAATAAGCAAAAGAAAATAGCTAATGAACTAGGAAAAATTCCAGAAAAATCTGAAAAATATATCCAAGCCCGAAGAACCCAGATAAAATAGTTTTGACCATTGTTCATGTTGACTTTAATCATATTAAATTGTTTTGATGTACAAAGTCCATTTTAAGCTTTTGAATTAAAATCAAATAAAACCCAATTGGTGATGTATCTTCTTAGGCACACCATGCAAACTAACACTCCTTGACATGTATAATTCTGCAAGGCGGTCTCCTGAGTAAGTGGTTTTGACTGGCAAAAAATGAGCAACTTTGGTCAAGCGATCCACTATTACCCGAATCGAATCGTAACCTAATTGAGTCTTGGGTAAACCTGTAATGAAATCCATTCCGATCTCTACCCACTTCCACTCTGGAATCTTCAAAGGTTGCAACAGACCTGCTGGTCTCTGGTGTTCTGCTTTTACCTTCTGACATACGTCACACAGGGCAACGAACTCTGCAACTTCTCGCTTCATATTTGGCCACCAAAATTTATTCTTAATATCTTGGTACATCTTAGTACTACCAAGGTGAATCGAATACTTTGAGTCATGAGCTTCTTTCAAAATCAGCTGTCTTAACCCATCGACATCTGGTACGCAAATACGTCCATTAATCCACAGTGTATCTTGATCATCTATGGTGAAGTCTTTGAACTTTCCTTCTGCCATATTCTTCTTGATATCAGAAAACTCTGAATCCTTCGGTTGAGCTTCACGAATTTGCTTCTCCAAGGTAGACTGCACTTCTAGACTGGCTATAAATCCTTCAGCTACAACTTCTAGCTTGACTTCTTAAATTCCTCTTGCGATTACGAACAAACCTCTTTTACTTCCACAAACATTGCAATAGCTCTTACGACTTAAAGCGTCTCGCAACTACATTAGCTTTACCAGGTGGTAATGGATTCCAAGGTTATAATCCTTTATCAACTCTAACCATCTTCTCGCCTCATGTTCAAATCGGTGTGTGAAGATATACTTGAGACTCTTATGATCTGTATATACCTCACGGTGATTCTGGATAAGGTAATGACGCCAAATCTTTAAAGCGTGCACTACGGCAGCTAATTCCAGATCATGGGTAGGGTAATTCTCTTCGTGTGGCCTTAACTGCCTTGACGCATAAGCGATAGCTCTTCCTTCTTGCATCAGGACACATTCTAATCCTTGACGTGACGCATCACAGTAAATGTCAAAATCTTTACGGATGTCTGGCAAAATCAGCATTGGGGCTGAAGTCAAACGCTTCTTCAACTCCTGAAAACTTCCTTCACAAGCTGGGGTCCAAGCGAACTTCTTTTCCTTTTTCAACAATTACATAAGAGGCTTAGCAATCGTTGAGAATCCTTCAATGAAACGGCGATAATATCCTACCATTCCCAAAATGCGAATCAAAGTGACAGGTCTTGGGTCGTTCCCAATGTAATCTTGCCTTGACTTTCTTTGGGGTCAATGACTACTCCTCATTTGTCATCACATGACCAAGGAAATCAACCTCCTTTTTCCGAACTCACACTTCTTGAACTTTGCATACAACCGATGCTCCTGAGTTTCTCTAGGATTAATCTCAAATGTTCAGCATGCTCTTCTTCTGACTTGGAGTAGACCAGAATATCATCGATGAACACTACTACAAACTTATCCAAATATTCCATAAATACTTTATTCATCATGTTCATGAAATAGGCAGGGGTATTAGTCAGACCAAAGGACATGACTAAGAACTCATAATTTCTGTACCGCGTTGAGAAGGCAGTCTTAGGTATATCCTTAGGACAAATCTTCAATTGATGATAAGCCGATCGCAGATCGATCTTTGAGAACACTCCGGCTCCCTTCATCTGATCGAACAGATCGTCAATCTGAGGTAATGGGTACTTGTTCTTGATGGTGACTTCATTGAGAGATCGATAATCGATGCACATCCTCATGCTTCCATCTTTCTTCCTGACGAACAAAACTGGTGCTCCCCATGGCGACGAACTAGGCCTTATAAAACCTTTCTCCAGAAGTCCTTCTATTTGCTTCTTCATTTCCACTAACTCATCGGCTGGCATCCGATAGGGTCTCTTAGAAATAGGTGTTGTCCCGGGCACTAGATCGATGACAAACTCGATGTCACGGTCTGGTGGCATTCCGGGTAATTCTTCTGGGAACACATCTGGATACTCCTAGACAATAGGCACATCTTCCAAAGCAACTGCCTTCAAACTATGGACTATCAGGTGTCCATCACGCACGGAGGTAGCTTGAAATTCTACCTTGTTTCCTTTAGTATCTTCGATTATATGACTCTTGACCACAATCTAGCACGGCTTTGTGCTTGGTTAACCAATCCATGCCAAGAATGACATCTAAGGTGCAGGTGTCTAGAACAATGAGGTTGGCTAGAAACTCAACTCCAGCTATGAGTAACTTAGCTCCTAAACATCCCACTTTAGAACTTAGCTCTGCTCCAGGCGACTGGACTACCAGAGTATGCTTAAGGCGCATAACTTCCAAGTTATTCTTAGTGACAAAAACTCCGAAAACAAAGGAATGCGAAGCTCCAGAATCAAACAAAACTAATGCGGGTACTGAGTTTACTAGAAACTTACCCAGTACGACGTTCGGTACTTCTTGGGCTCCTTCCAGAATGACGTGGTTGATCGACCTCGACCGCATCGAGGCGCGCTCCTCTGGTTGACTGCACGTTGAAAACTCCTTGGTTGTTCTACCGGGTCTTAGCGGGTGTAGCTCCAAGATTAAAACGGACTAGGTTGATTGTCCCCTTCTGCGGACACTGGTTGGCGAAGTGACCTGGTTGACGACAAGAATAACAAACTCTCTGAGAATTCTACTGATTGCTCCCTGGATTAGGGTTGGTTGGCGCGGGATTGCGAGAGTTCTGAGCAACTGTACGAGGTGCTGATGTTGGTGTAGGCGTCCTGAAAGAACTCTGCGGTGGAAACCGATTACTCTGTTGCGGTACCACTCTTGCTCTTTGTTGGGACTGGTGACTTCCTTGCTGGGCCATCCTGCGTTTGCGGTTGTCCTCCAGTTCCTTGCGTTTGTCTTCCATAACCAATGCCTTGTTAACCAGTTCTTGAAAGTCTGGGAAAGTGTGGGCAAGTAGATTGACCTGTAGTCCTGAGTTCTTGGGATGTTACATTGATGTCATCTGCTCGAAGTTGTTCTTGGTTAGAGTCGTTGAAAGTTTCGACTCTTGTCGACTTGATCTTTAGTTCTGGTGGAAGTATGGCTTCGACACCGAAAACTAGGGAAAAATGTGTTTCACTTGTAGCCCGACTAGCAGTCGTACGAACCACCCATAATACTGAGGGTAATTCTTGTACCCAAGCCCCCGAGCGCTTGACAAGCTGGTCGAAAACTCGAGTTTTGATACCTTGCATTATTTGGCCATTCGCTCTTTCGATCGCCCATTGCTTTGTGGGTGGGCAACAGAAGTATAACACAATTTGGTACCCAACTCGTCGCAAAATTCTTGGAATTTTGCACTAGAAAATTGCTTACCATTATCTGTGATGATTCGACTTGGGACTCCAAATCGAGTAATCACGCTGCGCATTATGAACCTTTTTGTTGCTTCCGTTGTTATCCTAGTCACAAGTTCGACTTCAATCTACTTTGTGAATGTATCAATAGCCACAAAAAGAAACTCGAAGCCATCTAGAGCTTTTGGAATGGTCCTAGGATATCGAGACCACAGGTCGCAAAAGGCCAAGATAGAGGAATTGTTTGTAATATCTGAGCCGGTTGGTGTATTTATCTGCTATGAAACTGGTATTGTACACATTTCTTAACCAGCTCTTTGGCATCATAAAGGGCTATTGGCCAGTAAACACCTTATCGAAAGGCCTTTCCGACCAGCGTTTTGTAGGAAGCACGAGTTCCACAACTGCCCCCGTGTATGTCATGAAGGAGGTTTAATCTTTCTCTCTGCGATATGCATTGCATGAGTACCCCTTGAGTGCCTCGTTTATAGAGGACTTCTTCGACCAAAGTATACATTTTGGCATTTCAAGATAAGCGATCTGCCTCGAGATCATCATCGGGTATTGTACCTGTCTGAAGATACTCGTAGATGGGATTTATCTAGGTATCCTCATATTCTAGAGAGGCTGTTTCAATAGGAGTTGTCTCTAGTGTTTCGACCAGAGACAACTTTTGGAGCTGCTCCAAGAAGACTCATTTTGGTACTTGTGATTGGGAAGAAACCATACGAGCAAGCCGGCCTGCGAGAAAATTATCCTTTCGAGGGATAAATTGTACCTCAAAACTGAAAGAATGCTTTTCAAGTTTTAGATCTTCCGATAAGTACCAAGACATGGTTGGGTTAGAGCATTGGTACTCTTTTCCAACCTGATTCACGACTAGTTGAGAGTCTCCTATTAAGAGTAGTCGTTGAATCCCGAGCGCTTTCGCAGCTCGTATGCCATCCAACAAACCTTTGTATTCTGCCACGTTATTAGTGGTAGGAAAGTAAAATTGAATGGCATATGTTGATGGTGTAAAAACCAAACATGAGGGAGAGAGCGGACGTCGGCCATGCTACGGGCCGTCGTCCACGAGAGCGAGTGTGACACGAGGGTTTATACAGGTTCGGGGGTCCGAGAGGACCGCCCTACTCCTGTCGGTGGCCTACGGGGGTTCGAGGGTTCCTCCCGGAGGCTCACCTGATGACTTCTCTTCATATAATGCTCCAGAGAGCCTTCCTCAAATGAGAGGTACACGGGGTATTTATAGGCTCCTCAGCCTGTACAAATGACCAAAATACCCCTTAGGGGATGGCTACGCTATGAGTACAAGTGAGGGGTATTACAGTCTTCTATGAGTATAGCTGCATCAATTGGACCAGTATGCGTGTCTTCTGCAAGGCGGGCCCTATTAGTGCGATGGATGAATTATTCTTACAACACTAGCCCCCCTGCCCCTTGGCGTTTTAGGGGAAACGTCGAAAGGGGTAGTCTTGAATTATGCCTTTTATGCAGAGGTTGATATTCCAAAAAAGTTATGGTGGTTCAAAAATGGTAGTTGCATTCCGACAGGCGAGGCTCCTCCGGTCTTGTGGGCGTCGCAGGGTGCACGGTGAATGCTCCGGAGGCACGGGGAGCTCCGGAGGTGCGGGGAGAACCCCGGAGGCGCGAGATGGCCGGCGAGGGGCCACACGGAAGCCGCGCGAAGTGGAGGAGGCACCGAGGGATGCCGCACGAGGTGGCGGATGCTCCGGAGGTGCGGGGGGCGCCACAAGGGTGCAAGGGCACGATGCCGTGATAGCGCGAGGCCACGGCGAGGCCATGAGAGCCCGACGCCGTGCGGGGACGCCGAGGTAGTAGGGCGTAGGACCGTCAGCAGGGTGCTCCATGGCAGGAACTTCAGGCGTGCGCGTGCAAGACGCTGGCCGGACGGATGCGAACTAGAAGCTTCTTTGTGGGTGCGCCGTCTCTTGACGCAACTTGGACAAGCTTTGTCGTCATGTGAGAGGTTGGCCATGCAGCGGCTTCTTTTTTTCGAAATAATGCAAGTGTTGTCCTTTTGAGCTGCATGGGGGAGTTTTGCTTTTTCCATGTGACCTTGCGGGATCTGGGTGTCTTCAGGCTAACATGCTAATTCGTGGGAATCCAAGACATGCAAGAGGCATTTTGCCTCTTCTTTTCATTTGCTTGGCCGCAACATGCTGCCTCTCTCTTCCTTATCTTCTCAGCCGAAATATCAGCCGCACATGCTGCTCTCTCCTCCTTATCTTCTTCCTTTGCTCTTCTTCTTTAATTGCCATCTCTCTTTTGCTCGGTGATTTCTTTGGCCGAATGGGCCTTGAGCTGCGCGTGGGGCTCTCCCTCTTCGGTGGTCCTTCTACGTCGCCTCTCCTGGCTCGGTGCTTGGGTCAGACCTCGTGGCCGTGTCCAAATAGCCGATCAATGGGCGGCGAGGTGCTGGCAGCCAGCGGCTCGGCCTTGTGAGCTTCATTCTTGTGGCGTCCCCAATGAGGCACTACTACGCCGACGATCCGTGCGGCCGGAGGCCGCGACGCTCCAATCCGCGCTCAATCCGATGGGCGGTGAGGTGCTGAATCAAGGCGGCTCACCGCTTCGGCTTCGGCTGGCGGCGGCCCTAACGACGCTTATTTGTTATCTGCCGACGACCCTGACGACGGGAGGCGCGTCGCTCGTGTGTGCCGCCACGACACCGCATCGACGCTCACCAAGAAGCACATCGCCGCCGGCCACGCTCGCCGCCGACCTGCGCAGCGCCTCTGGCTTCGCTTCCATTTGAGTTGTTGCGCTCAAGGGAGGCCGCGCGCCTCCATGTACGGGCTCATCCCCAAGGACTGGGGCGCCTACGCCGCGCCCTGGGTTGCCGAGCTCGTCGCGCCGCTCGAGTTCCTCAAGGCGCTCCACCTCCGCCGCATGACCGTCATCGACACCGACCTCTCCGCCCTCGTCCGCGCCCGTGACCACATGCTGCAGGAGCTCAAGCTTGACAAGTGCTCCGGCTTCTCTACCGACGCCCTCCGCCTCGTCACCCGCTCTTGCTGTTAATAATTCTCGCCGCGGTGCCGGAGGCGGGGGACGGGACGACGGTGGCGGAGGCCATCGCCTTGAGTCACTGAGCTGGTTGGGGCAGCGCTCAGGGAGAGGCGAAGCCGAATCAGCAATGAGAGCCTTCGATCTAGCCTCCTGATCGATCTCCTGCTCTCTCCATTTCTTGGATCTTGGGCACGTAGATCTGGACTGAACTGAGCCTGAGCTCCGGCTCTTGTATGCTGTTTTTAGAGAACACTAGGACTGTCTCCAGGAACCTTAGTCGCAAAATTGAATGTGGGAGCGGCAGTGTTTCTAGTGCTGTTGATGTATTGATTCCAGAAGTTATTCAGGTCTAATAGTGGCACAGTTAGCTAGCTCTAAGTTTCGGGGCACCACAAAGGTGTACTGAAGTGCGATGGCACCACGAAGGCACGTAAGGGCACGAGGGCGCGAGTGTGAGGCCTGTGGGCACGAGAGGTGCGAGGCCTCGAGGGCCTGCGAGGCTTCGAGGGTCCCGAGGCCCCGAGGGCGTGAGGCTTTGAGGTCCCGAGGCCCCGAGGGTGCGAGGCCCCGAGGGCGCGAGACTTCGAGGGTCCCGAGGCTCTGAGGGCATGAAGGTCGAGAGGCCCCGAGGGCCTGTGAGGGCCAGGCGTGAGGTCACGCCAAGGCATCGAGGGCCTCGGGCGTGATGCTGCACGGCGCACGCGAGGGCACGTGAGGGTGCGTGGGGGCCAGGCGTGTCATCACGCATGAAGGCACGCGAGGATCTGCGAGGGCTTGGGCGTGAGGGCACTTGAAGGCACTCGAGGGCGGGCGTGATGACATCTTGAAGGCATCACGCGAGGGCTTCGGCATGAGGGCCTTGAGGCACGTGAGGGCACGTGAGGGTGCACGAGGGCTTCGGGCGTGAGGTCACGCGCGAAGGCCCGATGTCGATGAAGGCGCGGCGGCGGCCCTCGGCGGCTACACGAAGCCATCGCGAAGGTGCCCCGAGGCTAGGGCTCGTGCGGAGGCGAGGTGGTAGGATTACTCAACACTAGCCCCCCTGCCCCTTGGGTGCCTGTAAGGATGCCCGAGAGGCAAAGAAGAGTGCTGAGGTCTTGTATCCTGTTGATGAATATGCTTGGCCAAATACTTAGCCAAATTCTAGCTTGACGGGAATGCAGACGTTCGAGATTTAGCCAAACTCTGACTCGGTGCAGCGCGAGGCACGAGGGCTAAGGAATACACGCAAAGGAACCTACGACTTAGCCAATTTTGGCTTGGTGGGCACGTGGGCGCCCAAAGACTTATGCTTATTTTGTGCTCCATATCGTGTGAGTGCTTCCGCGTGGCGGTACCAAATTGTCGCTTCTCGTTGGCCCTTCGTGTCGCGTGGTTTTCATTTTCCCATCTGAAGGTGAAGTCTTGAATGCAAGGCCGTCCCACCGAGGCACATCATCCGGCGGTGTGCGTCGGGCGAAGTCTATGTAAGCGAAGTCCGGACACGGGCCGCCGAGCCGAGGCATAGCCTTGGTAGGCGGCGCGATTGGAGTGAAGCCTATGTGGCGAAGTCTTGGGCCAGCACGAGCCAAGGCATAGCCTTCGAGAATGACGACGTCGAAGTGAAAAATGACACAAGTGAGGTCTTATCACGAGCATGATAGTCCTTGATCAATATTGAGCCAAAGTTGATGGTAGATGATTCGAGCTATGAGGCCGAGTCATGGACATATCGGAGGGTGCCCACAAGGTTAAGCCACCAGTGGGGCACCGGCACGAGACTAAGTCGTGGGGCACCAAATGGCCACTAGGGGTTATAGCCCCCCAGTGGGCTTGGAGGTGCCCATGAGGCTAAGTCATGGGCACTTTGGACGTGTGCCCCTGACATATGGACGTTCCCGAGGGGATGCGAATGTGTTAGGCATGGTTGGCCTTTGCATGTATTAGAACAGGGCAATGAGTGACCCGGAGGTCGTTAGTGATAGCTTTGGAGGTGAAGGGGACTAATCCTTAGCACATCCATAGGCTCGGGCACTAGGCCCGAGTCGTCACTTGCGCCCTGGGTCCAGCAGGACGCAAGCCGCCATGGCGGAGTCGACGGATGACCAAGCCACTTTGGTCTTTTATTAGGGGAGACCACGGGGGTCGTGTGCCCTAGGCACCATGGAGGTGACATCCTTTGTAGGGGAAGGGTTAGCAAGAACTTGTGTGAGACAAGCGAGACTTGTAGGACGGGTCTGCTTCCTAACAGCAGCGTGTTAGGAGCAGCCTTCTAATCACAGCGTATCAGAAGGGAGACCTCTCAATCGTCAACTCCGGCACAAAATTGAGAAGACATTCACAAAACAGGTCAATCCCTTAACAGCAGCGTGTTAAGGGACTACCTCGATCCAGCCATAATTGCATAAATGTTGCGATCATGTAGGAACTTCCGTCTTCATTGCATTAAGTAAGATAGTGTTTACATCTCGATAGGTGCCACAGGGGCATCTGATGGAGTCTTAAGCATAAAACTTGTGGATTTCCTTCGCAAAGTCCACCTCAATCAAAACGATTGTCCTCATTTTGAGCGAAATGGGCAGGTAGTGGTGCTGAGAGTGTTTCCAATCGGAGAGGGTGGTGACGGATCTCGGTAGGGAGGACAGCTTCAGCCATGTACATGAGTGAGAATGGGGTCATTTTGGTGGAGCAGCTGGGGGTCGTGAGCAGGCCCCATAGGATGCTGGGGAGCTCCTCTACCCGGGTTCCCCTCTTGAGTGCACTTGTTTCAAGGCGGCAACATATTCCTTGCAAGACTAGCCCATTGGTTCTTCCCACGGCCCCGACATTAGTTTTTGGACAATCCACCATTTCAAAGCGAAGGGTGGTCCCGATGGAGTTACAGGAATCTCTGAAGGCTGGAGCGTTGAATTGGGTGTCGTTATCCACTGTGAGTTCCTTAGGAACACTGAAGCAACAGAAGATATTCTTCCAAAGGAATGCCATCATGGAGCAAGGTGTGATGGAGGCTAGGGGCTCCGCCTCTACCCATTCGGTAATGTAATTCACTGATGCTACCACACGCTTGTAGCCCCCCTTGCCCAGTGGGAATGGCTCGGCGAGTCCATTCCCCATCGAATAAAAGGCGGTGATTGGTATGGTGCGTAGGGGATTAGCAGGATCGTTGTGATTGGCTGCCATCTTTTGGCATCCCTCGCGCTTCCTGAGCGCGTCGAGGGCATTCTGCACCATTGTGAGCCGATAGAAGCCTTGGCAAAATATTTTTGCTGTGTTTGCCCTTGGCGTGATGTGATAAGTGCAGAGGCCCTCATGAACATCCAAAAGAAGTGTCATGTCTGACGGCAGCCACATGAATATGCCAGTGTTGGACTTTAAGAAATCCATTAGCTCCTTCTCCATCTTTCCTGGGATAACAACCCTGATTCTAAGAGATCGCGGGTCACCCTGGTCGAAGAGTCGTACTTCCTGCGGGTCCTTTGAATGAGGCTTAAGGGAGCACCTCGCCGGAGGGGGTACATCCTTGGTGTGCCTTGATGAGAGAGGCGGCAAGGGCATTTCATCCTTTGACTCCTTGGGTTCGAGAAAGTTGATTTGGCCGGAGTTGGGCTGCTTTGCTTTGTGATGCAGACGGCGAGCTAAGTCTTGATCACCCCTCACGGAGATGACCCATGAGAACTGGTATCTTTAAGCCAGGTAGTTTTGATGTACCGCTGCCTGAAGCGGTTGAGAGTTGCCCTTCCATGATAGCATTGAATGGGGACTCGATGTCAACGACATCGAACTGGCAACTTCCGTCGCGGTGATTCTCTGTGATCCGACGTCATGAAATTCGATCCTCCCAAGGGTTGAATAGATTTTCTGGCACGGCGGTGAGAGGCGTCGGACGGCGGCGGGATGCGGGATGATAGCCCCTGTGACTCCATAGTTCCTTGGCGCACTTAGGTAGAGTATATCTGCGAGCTTCCTCTGTCGACAAGGATCTGCGGAGACCTCGCAATTGGATATTGTGGCGATTACTACGAGGCGTCATCATGAGGAACCTTAAGCCTTGTGCATCATCACCGTGAAGCTAAGAAAATGCTTGCCCATTTGGGAGGGGCGCTTTGAGGAGCCACCCCACGATGTTGATTTCTGGGCGTACTCATACATTGTCGTTTTGATGCATGCGGAGGCCGAGCCCCTATTATGACATTTACTTGTCTTTGCGGTGCTTGGAAGGGAGTTCATGCTCGACATCTTGCAAGCGCCGCCCGCCGGGGTAGATCACCAGGGCTGTGCAGGGTGGTGAAATTGCTTGAAGGGGCATCGCCTCGGCGGCCGTGGGATGTGGTGGTGGCCTTTCGCGCGGCCGGGCGTGCTCGAGGAGCCGCTTTCAGCGTCTTGGCGGCACTTTCGTTAAGATCATGCTGTTCATCTTGTGGTAGGCACACCAGCGCTCGTCTCCTTGATTTGGATTGCTCCTCCTTTCATTGCGGCCTTCGTCAGGACGTTCCTTCCAGTGGGCTTTTGGTCTCGATTCCTTCTTGGGTCCTCTGGTGGAGTTGCTCCCGCGCTCCTGCGAAGGAGTGTCGGTTACGACAAGAATCTTGGATTCACGTTCCCTGCCAGAGTGATCCCTCCGGTCATTGCCCTTCCTCCCGGGGGAGCTTTTTGACTTCTTCCCGGAGGAGATGTTTTCGTCCTGCGGGAGAAGTCCCTTCTTAGCCAGGTCGTCTTCTTCTCCCCGGGCGTATTTTTCCACGACCTCGAAGTGCTCATGGGTCGTCCTCGGGGGATCTCTCCCAAGCGCGCGATTGAGTTCTCCTGGGAGCAGCCCTTCCTTGCATGCATTGATAACCGTGGAGTCTGGGGCATCTGCCACTTGGCTTCGCACTTTAGAAAAGCGCTTAAGAAATTCTCTTGTGGATTCACCCTTCTGCGCGCTTGCGGTAAAAAGTTGGTTGGGGAGCATGGGGCGTTTATAGCTTCCTTGGAAATTCACGCTGAACTCTTCCCTCAGCTGGTCCCACGAGTAGATGGAGCCCTTCTTACGGTTGAAGAACCAAAACCTTACTTGTTTGGAGAGAGCAGTGGGAGGCGATTACACATTTCCACCTCTCCACCTCCCCACCGAATAGCCATGGAGTATACTTCCAAGAAGCGCATGGGGTCGAGTCCCCATCGTCTGACCGAGATTGAAATGGCGGAACTTTGGTTGAAGCAGACTTTGAAGATGTCTCGGGCAAGAGGTTCCCGATCTCGGGATCTTTGTCCCCTTCGCACATGAGGTGATGGTGATCGCGCGTTCGCGGCAGCGGCGATGGCGAGCTCTCCCGTGGAAGAGCTAGATGACGACCGGTGGTGACGATGGTGCAAGCGTATTGGCGAGTTGGAGCGCCCGCGTCGCCCTGCAGCTTGATCCGGTCGGGAGATCAAGGACTCAACATCCATTTCGGCACGGTGGTGGCGACCACGCTCCCCAGCTGATCCAATTGGCGGCACGGGGACACGCCTAGTGCCTGTAGAGTACATGCTCTTCTGACTGCCTTGGCCATAGCCTCCCTGATGTGAATCTTTCCAGCTTGGTGAGTGCACTTGGGCCATGATGGGTGGAATGGCCCGTCCGCCTGAAGGTGCTGGAGCTGGCACAGGAGATGGGACATGTTTTGGTCCTACGGGCTCCCTAGTCGCCCCTGGCCATGTAGCACCTTGGGGATGGAGCCCAGCACTAACTGGTGGGTGTTGGTTCACCATCTCCAGGTGCAGGCGCATTTGCCCAGGCAGAGGAGCTTGGAGGGGAGGTCGTGGAGCGCCCGTTCCAGGGGGTATGAACACGGGCCTCGGAGGCTGGGGCGACGGGATGAATTGCAATGGAATGGGCTGAGCTCCTCCCCATCCAGAGTTTGGCGGGTGCATCGGCCAGTAAGGAGCCCCGTTCATCACCTGCCCAGGGCGAGTGGAGGAGGTTGTGAGGATGTCCCCGGCCCTCCTCAGGAAAATTTCGCAGCGGCGAGTCGTTAGCCACTTGAACCGAAGGCGATCTTTGGGAGGCGGGGAGAGCGTCTTGAGGGCAGGGGAGTGCGATATGTGGCCATCATGTAGTCCACCACCTGCCTTGCGGTTGCCTCCACCATTGCTTTGCAATTAGCGGCGTCGAGGCCCCTAGGAGCTATGGATGGCCCTGGAGCTTCAACAACATTTCGGGCCTCTTGCCTCGGGCTAGACACCGCGTTAGTTGGTGCAATGGAGGTGGGGATGCTTGGCAACCTGGGAATGCGCAGGACGTTGTCTGTCCCGGGATGAACAGCCCCAATCTCCGAAGATAACCCACGCCTTGGGCTTTTTCGGGGAACGGACCGATCGTCCGTGGGCTCCTTATGCTCTGGAGCAGGAGGAGGCCTCGTGGACTTGGAGTACTTCTTGGTAGGAGCCATAGCCTTCTGTCGATTAGCTACGTCCCCATGGTCGGCGCCAATGTTGATGGTGTAAAAACCAAACGTGAGTGAGAGAGCGGACGTCGGCCGTGCTACGGGCCGTCGTCCACGAGAGCGAGTGTGACACGGGGGTTTATCTGAGTTCGAAGTCCGAGAGGACCGCCCTACTCTGTCGGTGGCCTACGGGGGTTCGAGGGTTCCTCCCGGAGGCTCACCTGATGACTTCTCTTCATATAATGCTCCAGAGAGCCTTCCTCAAATGAGAGGTACACGGGGTATTTATAGGCTCCTTAGCCTGTACAAATGACCAAAATACCCCTTAGGGGATGGCTACGCTATGAGTACAAGTGAGGGGTATTACAGTCTTCTATGAGTATAGCTGCATCAATTGGACCAGTATACGTGTCTTCTGCAAGGCGGGCCCTATTAGTGCGATGGATGAATTATTCTTACAACAGCATACTTTAAGGTCTCTCTTGTAGGAGATTCCAAGACCACCCTAGCCCTCGAGCCACTTAACGTAAGTGACCTGTCAAAGTACATCGTCCACTAGTCATGGGTATCGTATTGGGGATCCTGAATAGGTTCAGGATTTATCCATTCGGCGACAAATTCTGCCAAGATTTAGGATTTAATGGCCGTTCGAGATACAAAATAGAGGTCGAACTTCCCAAGTTCTACTGACCATTTTGCCATGCGTCCCGCTGCTTCCCTGTTCTGGAGAACCACTCCTAAGGAAAACTCAGACGATATAATTATCTTATGTGCCTAAAAATAATGCCGTAGTTGTAACACCCCAGTCCGACAAGGGTCTGGAATGCTACTAAACTAACATGTTAACAAAATTAAAACAGAAGACAAAATTCTAAATTTAAGAGAACCTCCTCAGTATAGTCGACTATCTTTGGAGGTTCCTGATCATAAATATATCAAGATAATAAAGGAATCAATAAGTAACAGAACCATCACAGGAATATAGTCTGAATTCAAGCAATTAAATAAAAAAGATGATCGAAGATCACACGCAGTACTTAATCAATCATAACGGGGAAGAGGCTATCAACCACAACTAACATTATTTATTACAGTTCATCAATTAATGAATGAAAAATAGAACTAAAATGTAATCCTGGACTTGATTAAGGTGAAGTGAATGAGTAGTGCGTGCCTACTCCCTCCCAATAGAGCCAACCTCAATGGTCACCTAAAATAAACAAACAACGCAAGAGTGAGTCCAAGACTCAGCAAGTACAGTAAATAAATGGTACATACAACAACCATGATCATGACAACTTCATTGATGAATATGAATAAATTACAGGACGAATATTTGAATGAATGGAATGAATGAGTTGGATGAAATGAAGGGACTATACACATGCATATACCGGTATTGCTGGTGACACACCCGTTGGTGTTCACCTAAGCCCGCATTTAATAAAATGCGGGGATCCAAGCCCCGTATGAAGAACGTTTCATACGGGTGTCCCGAACTGCCCACGTTGGAATGGTGGGTCTTACGTGCCCATATTGGAATTGATGGGTCTTATTAATCCACTCCCGTGGATGAAATATGAATAGTGGATGCATGGTATGAAATATGAATATTGAAAAGACATGCTCTCTAATCATGGAGGTAACACATATGGAAATGAATATGAACATTAAATATTAACATGGATCTTTGAAACACAATACCAACATCAGACATTCAACATCTTATAATTATAGGAACATTAAAGTACTTGCCTTCCACGATGCGACACGTTGGTAGGCAATGGCGGTGCTCCTAAACCTGAAGCCTCTCCGCCTACACAATATATACTCGAAATAAAAACAACATATAACAGGACGCTTCCATTAACATTCTACAATGCCTTCCCGACAACCCACAATTAACTAGATAGTTCTAATATGAAAACAGATGACACGATCATAGAACTGACTCTGGACAGCAGCACGGAATCACTCATATCTAACGATTTGGGACTCGGAACGAGGTGAGCCCAGATCCTATGGAAACTTAACAAACATATCTATGAAAACCTAGTTGGGGAGATAACCCAAATCGGCCAAAGAAATATGCTAACAAGCAGCTGAACATGAAAGACAGATTCTGTCCCGACGAAACGTACAACAGTAAAGAAAATAACACAACCATTGATCTACAACCCCGATTAAGGCATTCTTTAACATTCTGGAAAGTTTATGAAATTTTCTAAAATATTCTAGTTGGGTGGGGACCTTGAATTTGCCTCTAACATAAACATATTTTAGAAGACAAATCAACAGATTCATCTCGTCAGAATTCTAGGCAGCAAGATTGAAACTACCATAACTTTTGATCCGTATGTCGGAATTAGATGTTCTTGGCGGCTATGGAAAGCTAAGATAATAAGCTATAATTTTCATAATAGGGAGGATTCCTGATTAGGACCTTAACAATGTTCAATTTGCTACGCAAAGTTACTGCTGAGGATTAACCGAGGTTCTGGACAGCGGTAAACAAATGGCCGTAACTCTCAAACCATAACTCGGATTCAAACTCAAAGGCTATGGAAACCTGATGAAATAATCTACAACTCTCTAAGAGATCACCAATCCTAATTCGGCCTTGATCTAAACGAAACTCAACGTTCAACAGAGAATAGAAATCTGATTCTGAATACAGCACTATCGACGAATCCATAACCAACCTCTACCAATAACGAACTGAAACAAATAGCAGGGATGCGAGATGAAACTCTATGAGATGCATGAGACGCTGGTCCTTGCTCGGGTCACCAATGGACGACGGCCTCCCGGCTGAACTTCCTTGACTTGGCCAGCAGCACCAATGGAGGGAGGAGCGACTGCCACCAAGGGAGGAAGGAGGGGCCGGCTGCCACCAATGGAGGAGGAAGAAGCTGGCGCCACCAATGGAGGAGGGAGGTCGGCTTGGGGACAGCAGGGAGGCGCCACCACCTGGAGAAAACAGCAGGGAGGGGCGGCGGCTTGGTGTAGGGAGCAGCCAAGGGAAAAGAGAGAAGAAGGGCTGCCTTGCTAGGGTTTGAAGGGGTGGGGGCGCATGGGCTTTAGGCCCATGATGCCTCCCCTCTTGGGCTGTTGGCAGGCCAAAAGGCCAACACAAACCTGGGTCGGAGGCCCACCTCTTAAAACCCCCCTCAAAAACTGAAATTACACTAAAACCTTTTTCCCTGATTAAATTCTCTCTAATCGGAACTCGGGGTATTACAGTAGTTTCCTCGAAGACATGAGGATAGTATATAGAAGTTTTTGGACCTGAGAGTAGCACTCCTTAGGCCTGGGTAAAACTTCACTTATGTAGTAAACTGGTTGTTGAACGTTTTCACGTGCTGTGACCAGTACTACGCTCACGGTTTGTGGCGTGGCAGCTAGATATATTATGAGCGTCCCGTCTGGCTTCGGAGAAACCAAAACATGAGCACTTGTAAGATACCTCTTGACATCTTCAAAGGCACCGTTTGCCTCTTCTGACCACTCGAAACCCTCTTGCTTTCTTAGAAGTTTGAAGAAAGGTAGTCCTTTTTCTCCTAGTCGTGCGATGAAACGACTTAAAGCTGCCATGCACCCTATGAGTTTTTGGACTTCTTTCTTCGTGGTTGGAGGGCGCATTTACACAATGGTCTTTATCTTTTCGAGATTTGCTTCGATTCCTCATACAAAGAATAGGAATCCGAGCAACGTTCCTGAAGAGACTCCAAACACACTTCTCAGGATTGAGTTTCAGGCAGTGCTTTCTGAGGTTGTCGAATGTTTCTTACAAGTCGGAAACATGTTTAAGTTGCTTGATGCTTTCCTCTTGTGGCTGAGCAGCACCCTCTCAATGCTTTGTACTAGTGATTCCTAGATAACGGTTCTGTGTACATTCTTGTTTTCGAAACCTTCAACTTTAGTATGATGTGTTTACAATTTCTATGTTATTCTTGCAAGCATTTGAACTGGCAAACTTTTAGAATCAGGCTAAATCTCATGGTCTTTTGCTGTTCAATACCTTGAGATGCGAGTTGGGTAGTAATATGACCATATTGTTCTTATTTTAGTAGGTTATTAAATCAAAGCATCTTGGAATCAGATAGCAATTTTTTATCTGTAAATCTTGAAAAAAGTGGAGTGATACAAGTAATCACACTATATATTATTTTGATTGACATCCAAGTTAACATGCTATGGTATCAACAAAAAGTTTATGGCTCTTCAAAAACTTGAACTTTTAGTGGCCCGATCACACCATTTCTATTATTTCTAGTAACTAGTGACATGTGAACATAATTTGCTACTAAATGAAAATTTTAAAATCAACATTAATAGCCATTACATTAAGCTCCCGTCTCCAGAAGTTTTCTTTTGCCTAGGGGGGGGGATTTTGCTTTGTTTGGAGTGAAATTTGGTATGCTGATCATGACTTTAATCTTAGCAGATTTGATTCACTGAGAAAGTGAGAAGCAAGGTTATTAAAGCGTCGCCTAGCGACACTTAGGTGGTAAGGCGGTCAGCGAGCCACCGCCACGAGCTCGCCATGCCAAGAAAGGGTATGGCATCCATCTCAGGCCTGAGGCGTCCCCGTGGCATCACTGAGGCAGCGTATGGTGTCAAGGAGGGCTGAGGTGGGTGTCATAGGCATGGTTTAGTGGGAGATAAGGAGAGGAGGGCCAGCGGGGAAAATTGAGGGAGAGGAGCACCTGTCGCGCCTTGCGTGAACCTTGAAGCCGAACCCTAGCACCGCTCCATCCCCGTCACAGCGTTGCCCTCTCCATTGCACTCCAGATCCAGGTGTGCCTCCCTCGCTCCTGTCCTTCGCCTCCCCCTCTCTCCTGGCTCCACCTCCCTCCATGCCTCCCCCTCCCTCCTGAGCCCTGGACATTCGGGAGGGAGGGGGAGGTGGGGAGGCCGTGTTGCTGGGAGGGAGGGAGAGGCGGGGACACCGTATTGCCAGGAGGGAGGGGGCAGCGGGGAGGCCGGGTCACTGGGAGGGAGGGATGGGGAGGCGGGGAGGGAGGCAGAGCTGCAGATGGTCACGTGTTTGCCGATGTGCTCTGCATTTATGATCTGCGTGTGGCCGTTTGCTCAGCACTGCTAATTTGCTACTGTGTTGAACTTGCATCTCTATTGTGCTGATCTTCTGTGGCTATTGCATGGCTACTGTGCTGATCTTCTATGGCTATTTGTTGGATTCCTATATTGCCTAAGGCTAAGAGGTATTCTCCATCTCTTGTGTATGGTGTCGCCTCACCACGCGCCTTAAACACTTCGGCGGTAAAAAGGTGGTGAGTTGCCTCGCCTTGCCTTTGTTAGAAAACTTGAGGCTATGGTTTTGCTATTCACAACTCTGCATCTTATTCATTAATGGAAGAGTATATATAGAGAAGAGTACATGGGCCTCATGGGCTACATAGGCCACATGGTGTAACATTCTAATTTTCTGGGCTTTTTAAAAATTTGCAAAATAAAAATTAACCGTTTGATTTTATTAAGTTGCTAAACCTTAACTTGAAATTTAGAAATCAAAAAATAATTTAATTTGAATTAATCAAACCTCAATTAATTAAAAGTTGGTTTATTTAAGTTTTCGGATTCTACTTGGATTTAAAGTCAAAAATATTATTTAAGTATTTTATTGGATTTTAAGATGGTTTTTTCCTTTTTGCTTGAAGTTAAAAATAATTTATTTGCAAAATAAAAAGCTAAAGTTAAGTTAAAAGTATTTTTTTTATTAAATTCCATTTAATTCAAGGGATTTTTGTGCATTTTCCTAGAATTTTTGGGCTATCTTAGCTATTTTCTAAAAAGCTTTTAGCCTTGTTTGTTTTTCTGAAAATCAAAAAGCCTTTTTATTTCACCTCCGACTTTTGGGCCGAATTTCCCTTGACTGTTACCTTCCCACCTTCGGCCTAGCCTCTGTGGCACTGCTCTGCTTTCATGTGACCAGGTACCTGACCCGCTCCTCTCTCCCACTGACCAGGTAGCCCCACCGTCAGCCTCTGTTTCCCTTTCTTCTTCCTCGCTCCCCCTTTTATCCACCGTGCACAGCGCCCGCCATGGCCATTGACAAAGCTCCTTCGCATCCCGCGAATCCCTCGCCGGATCTCCCCGTTTTTGCACGGATTCACTCCCTCGAATCTTGCCGACCCCGCCCATGCCGTCCCATCCCTTCTTCTCCACGCGGATTCACCGGAGCGCGTAATGGCCGACTTGACCTCCCCGTTCGACCTCCTCCCTCCAGACCTCCCCGCGTCCTTTAAAGAGGAGCACCGGGAGCACAGTGAGGCCCTCTTCCGTTTCCCCCTTTCACTCTCCCTCTCTCGCCCTCTCTTCATCGTATTTCGAGTTTTTCGCCGCAGGTCGCCGAGCACCGCCACCGCCTCTACTGTCGAACCCGGGAGCGAAGGATCCCGAATTCTCTGTGTTCATACACTAGTCCAGGATTTCTAGTGTACACAGTTAAACAAAAGTGATAATCAAACCATATCACGCACTTTATTAATAATTATTGAGTTTATTACAATCGGCCTGAGGCCAAATAAAGTAAAACAATGAATTAAGCGGTAGTAGTAGACCCAACGATTAGCCACGAGGCAATCATTTGAGGAAGCGTGGCCTAAGCATCGATGTCCTCACCGTCTTGATAGAAATCTTCCCCTGAATAAAGATTATTCAGCAAGAGTAAGCACTACCACTGTGCTTGCAAGTTACACCCGTGAAGTAACAGATTGAATGCATGTATAAAGTGAGCAAAGGGTAATGACAGGGTTTATTGGCATAAGACATCATTTTCAGTTTAAATACTCTTAGTAATTTCCAAGGCCATTTTTAGAATTTAATAAGATCAAAATCATATTTCGATTTCTCAATGTCAAGTGTAGGATGAACCTCCATACACAAATGGTGAAGGACTACCCCCCTTACACCAGGCTTCTGCCCAATCCCATTTTCATAAACCGGTGATAAAGTCTTTTCAAACAAAACCAGAGACTAACTTTGAGTGGCTTCATTAAGCATGTCCATGACCGTGGACACGGCTATTGAATAGATTAATACTCTGCGAGTTGGTGCAGCTTTACCCACAAGAGATAGTTTGCTTATTATGTCGGCCAATACACGCTCAGTAGGTGTGCGACTAGCGACTATCACGAGGCCTTTACCCTACATTATTTCAACATAATTATGCCCGCTAAGGTTTAAGAATCGAAGGCTTATTTATTTGGCTAGATAATAATTTTATAAGACTTTATAAGTTTGAAACATTCAATTTAGAAATAGGAAATAAAAGATATAACTTTTACAAGTTTAAATCCTAAATTTGCAATTTAAATAGTTTCAACTTCAAAATGACAATTTAAACTAATTCCAAATAAACTAATCTTACTTTATTAAGCTAGATAATCTTGTTATAAAATTTTAGAAATTTAATTCACTAAATTTGAAGTTGGAATTGAGAGGATATGAATTTTACAAATGTTAACCTAAATTTGGATTTGAAAGAATTTCTAAATTCTAAAATAGAACTAAACTGGACTCTAATTGAATGACTATATTTTATTTAGTTAGATAATAGTTTTCTAAGATTTTAGCAACTGAAATCATCCAATTTGGAATTATGATTCAAAAGATATGAATTTTACAAGTTTAATTCCTAAATTAGTAGTTTAAATTATTTCAAATTCAAACAGACAGTTCAAACCTACTCCAACTCAAATTTTTATATTTTATTTATCTGGGTATTAATTTTATAAAATTTTAGAAGTTGGAATCACCTAATTGAAGTTAGGATGCAAAAGTTATGAGTTTTACAAATTAAATCCTAAATTTGTTATTTAAATCAATTTCTCGAATTATTTTTCTAAAGAAAAATCTATTAATGCGAATCTTGGCCTTGCCAAAGAAGGGAATTTCGAATTTAATTTAATTTAAAATGATTTACGACGGTGGGCCTCGTGTCATAGACACGGTCCATGTGGACCAAGTCCACGGACTTGGCGCCGACGGGTGGCGGCGCGTGTGCGGCGTGGTGCCACGTAGGCAACCACGTGGGCTTGGGCGCCGATGTGGCGCCGGCGTGGAGGGATGTGGCTGAGCCACGTCGGTAGCGACAGCGGTGGTGCTCTGGTGATGGCCTCGCTGCGCCTTCTGGCCGTAGGCGTGGGGTGGTGCCAAACGCGAGAGGAGTGACGCCGAGTATGATGCTCACCGTGATCTTGAGGTCTTGGCGAAACAAATACGTCGTGGCGAGCTTGAGCGACGGCGCGCTGGGTCGACGGTGAAGGGTGGTTCTCGTGGAGCTCCGGCGACGCGAGGGCGGGCACCGGTCTTGCGACGCCAAGGCGATGGAGATGGTGGCGGTGGCGAGACTCGAGGCGATGGCGGCGGCGCATCGGCAGCGGCGTCTTCGCGATGGCCGACGGCGACGATCTCAAATTCAGCGAGCACACGGCGAGTGAGAGGGTGAGTGGGGCGTTGGGATCCGTGGAACGTGGCGCTCGAGGCTCTCCTTTATAGGGGCCGGAGGTCCGGCGGCGTCGTGGGGTTCGTCTTGCGGCGGTTGCGGCGGGTTCGTGCGCACGCCCGCGGAGATGGGGGAGAGCGTGGGGGTGGAAGCGGTTGGGTACGCCGAGTCGCACGCGCACGACGCGGAGGAGTGGGGCGGTTGGATGGAGCCGTTGCGGAGCTTCACGCCCGCGCGTCAATGGCGGTTGCGCGCTGTCCGCGCGGAGAAGAACGCGGGGAGAAGATGACGCGGGGCCGTCGGATCTTGATCCGACGGTGTGGGGAATGGGGTGGCGTGGTGGCTTAGGTGCCGTCCGATTGGGATTGGGCGGTGGGGAGAGAGAGAGAGAGGGAGGTGCGGGTGGCTGCGGGCCGTTGGATTTAAATCAACGGTCCAATTGAGGAGCGGTGGGGTTTTGGGGCGGCAAAGGAAGGCAGCTGTGGGCTGCAGAAAGGCTTGTTTCGGCCCAACCAGTGTTTAGGGTTTTTAATTGATTTGCTAATTCATTTAATCCAGAAAATCCATTTAGGCTTTAGAAAATAGCAGATTAATCCCAAAAATTCCAGGAAAAATCACCTAAGCTCCTAGAATTGTTGTGGACTTAAATAAAATTATTCCAAGTTAAAGTTGACCATAGATTTTGAACTTAAATTTCTTTTTGGCTTTAACAATTTAAAGTCAAGCTTTTAAAATTTCAGAAAATTCACAAATTCAAATAAGTTTTAAACTTTAACCAAAATGGAATTTTTGGTCATTACACTTGACTGCGTGAATTGACGGTGGAAGCCCTTTGGTGCGGTGATAAAACTTGAAATTACGGAGTTAGAGAGGAGGAGGGCGATGGGTGGTGGCGGTGAGATGAGATGAGGAGGTGGTCGGGAGCACCTATTTATAGGGCGCGAGGCGAGCTCACGGCGTCGTGGAAACACGAAGGCCGTCTTGCAACTTCTGGCGGGATTAGGGCTATTCTGACGAGATGGAAAGGAGATGACCGTGATGGATGCTATTTGACACGGTGAAATCAATGCGCACAAAATCGGGAAGGATCCGAGCGGATTTGGGCGAATTTGGAAAGCTCCGGCGGGCGTTAATGGCGGGCGCTGTGTTGAAAGCGAAGATGGTGCGAGGTAGGGAAGGTGGCGTGGCGCTAGAGGGCCCACATGTCGGTGGCAAAGGAAAATAGGAAAGGGAAGGGATGAGCGCGAGCCGTCGGATTGTAATCCGACGGTCGCAACGAGAGGAGGGGCGCGGGAAAAATTGGGCCGCCCAGGGCCGCGTGCGTGCGAGGATGGTTTGGGCCGGCAAGTTTCGGCCCAACCACTGTTGAGGGATTTTATTTTGCTTTCTTAATTGTTTTAATTCAGATAATTAAAAGAGGCTTTAGAAAATAGCAAATAAGTTCCAAAAATTCTAGAAAAATTCACAGAAATTCCTAGAATCATTTTGGACTTAAATAAAATAATTTCAACTTAAACTTTGTAATAGTTTTTGTAATTAAATTTGTTTTAGCTTTAAGGTTAATAAGGAAAGCTTTAAGAAAATTTCAGAAAATCCACCAAAATAAATAAGTTTTAAATTTTCTCAGAAATTGAAATTTTGGGCTGTTACAAACCTACCCCCCTTAAAGGGAATCTCGACCCCGAGATTCAGACTTGGTTAGCAAAAAGGTGGGGATACTCAGCTTTCAAATCTTCTCCTCGCTCCCGGGTGGCTTCTTCTTCTGAATGATTGCTCCACTGAACCTTGCATGAGCGGATGACTTTGCTTCTGGTGACTCGTTACGCCACATCGAGAATCTTGATTAGTCGCTCTCGTCGTGAGGTCTTCCTGAAGGTCGATGTTCTCAAGGGGTGTTTCTTCTGTTGGCACTCGGAGACACTTCTTGAGTTGAGAGACGTGGAAGACGTCGTGGACTGCTAACAAGGAGGTTGGAAGTTCAAGCTTATATGCAACTTCACCTCTCTTGGCCAAAATCTTGTAAGGTCCCACAAATCTAGGTGCAAGTTTTCCTTGGTCCTAACCTTTTACCCCTTGAAGTGGAGTAACCACGAGATAAACAAAGTCTCCTATTTCAAAGGTTAATTCTCTTGGCGGTTATCGGTAGAACTCTTACGTCGAGATTGAGCCTCCTTCAAACGTTCCTTATCGCTTTAACCTTGCTTTCACTTCTTTTATCAATTCGGTCCAAAGAATTGATGCTCTCCTACTTCATCCCAAAGAAGCGGGGTTCGCATTTTCTACCATACAAAGCTTCAAATGGAGACATCGTCAGGGTCGGCTTGGTAACTATTGTTGTACGAGAATTCCGCATAGGCGATTCTTGTCCCAACTTTTCCCATAATCTAAGGCATGTGCTCGAAGCATGTCTTCAAGAACTTGGTTGACACGTTCGGTCTGGCCGTCTGTCTGCGGGTGATAAGCGATCTTGAAGTTGAGTCTTATTCCCAAAGCTTCGTGCAAACTCGCGGAATCTTGATGTGAATCGAGAGCCTCTATCGGACCACGATCTTCTTGGGTACTCGTGTAGATGCATACAATCTTGGCCATATACAATTCCGCTAGTCGGTACATACAGTAAGTGGTCTTGGTGGAATAAAGTGAGCTACTTTAGTTCACCGGTCAATTATCACCCGATGGAATCAAATCTGTTTGGGTCCTAGGAGTCCGGTGATAAAATCCATACCAACTTCCTCCCACTTCCATTCGAATTGGTAATGGTTATAACAGCACCAAATGAGTCTTTGGTGTTACGCCTTAACTCGTGATAAACATCTAACGAAGCGATTTAACTCGGCGATTTCTCACTTCATCTTGACCCACCAATATTTCTCCTTGAGATCTGGTACATCTTCGTGCTTAGGGATGGATGGAGTATGGCGATTCGTGAGCTTCCTTAGAATCGAATGGTTTATCTCCCGATGGTTGGGCACACATATGCGATCTCCAAACCACACTGTTCCTTGTTCATCCTCCAGAAAATCCTGGGGCTTTGCCTTTTCTCATATTCTTCTTGATTTCCTTGATGTCTTCGTCTTCCATTGCTTTTCCACGATCTGACTCTGAAGAGTGGGTTGAACTTCTAAAGCATTCACAAAGCCTTGTTTGACAATCTCCAAGTTCAGGTGCTTCAGTTCTTTATATAATTCTAGCTGATTATTCTGAACCAAAATGGTGTTGCTGTCGCCTTTACGCTTAGGGCATCTGCAACAACATTTGCTTTGCCCGATGATAATGAATTCGAGGTCGTAATCTTTTATCAACTCTAACCATCTTCTCTGTCGGAGGTTGAGTTGACCGGGTAAAGATGTATTTCAGACTCTTATGATCCGTGAAAATCTCTAACGGTTACCAATGAGGTAATGCCGCCAGATCTTCAAAGTATGCACAATTCTTTGCTAACTTCGAGATCATGAGTTGGGTAATTTCCTCGTGTGGCCTCAAGCGGCGGGATGCATAAGCCACGACTTTGCCTTCTGCATCGGGACACATCAAGACCTTGTCGAGATCGTCGCAGAAGATTTCAAAGTCCTTATGAATATCGGGTAATACTAGCACAGGTGCAGAAACTAAACTCTTCTTCAGCTCCTAGAAACTCTTCTCGCAGGCATCTGTCCATTCAAACTTCTTTTCCTTCTTTAGAAGTTGTGTCATAGGCCTTGCTGTCTTGGAGAATCCTTCAATGAACCTGCGGTAATAGCTGGCTAGTCCAAGGAAACTCCTTACTTAGTGATGCACTTTGGTCGCTTCAATCCATAACAGCTTCAACCTTGGTTGGGTCTCTGACAACTCCTCCTAGCGACACGATATGACCAAGGAAGGCCACTTGCTTTAGCCGCATCGCTCTTCTGAATTTGGCGTAAAAGTCGGTGTTCTCTGAAGTTTCTCCAAAATCATCCTTAGGTGCTTCTCGTGTTCTTCTTCATCCTTTGAATAAATGAGAATGTCATCAATGAAAACAACCACAAACTTATCCAAGAATTCCATGAACACTTTGTTCATCATATTCATAAATGTGAGGCGTTTGTCAAACCGAAAGACATGATTTGTAAATTCATACAACCCATATCTGATCGTGAAAGGCGCCTTTGGGATATCTTCGCCCGATTTTTAGTTGATGATAGCGGATCGTAGATCGATCTTGAAGATGCTTGCTCCTTCAATTGATCGAGCAGATCATCAATCTGAGTAGCGGATACTTGTTCTTGATCGTCACCTCATTGAGCGATCTGTAATCCACACACATTCTCATACTATTGTCCTTCTTCTTGACAAATAGTACGGTGCTCCCCAAGGTGATGAACTTGGTGGGATATAACCTTTGCTCCTTAGTTCTTCAATTTGTTTCTTGACTCTGCTAGTTCATTGGCCACATTCTATAGGGTTAAACCGAGATTGGGGCGGTCCACAGGACTAAGTCGATTAAGAACATTACGTCCCTATCCGGTGGCATGCTGGGTAACTCATTAGGAAAAACATCTGGGTATTCTTGCACAACTAGTATGTCTTCAAGTTTTATTTCCTTCAAGCTGGTCAGAATGGAACTTTCTCCTACGATAACTTGGGTCCAATTCTCTTGATTCTCCTTGTGCATTGGTGAGGGTGATAGATCTATTAGCACGATCTATCTGTCCCTGATTCTTGGCTAGCCACTCCATTCCAAGAATCACATCGAGACCTTGGGATTGTAGGACTATCAAGTCACTAGAAAAGCTACTCCGGATATTTCAAGGGTAAGGTTTGGACATAGAAATCTGGTTCTCATTTGAGCAGGGAGTGGACTATCATAGGGTTAACTAAAGAGAGATAGGTAACCCATATTTTCCCACAAATTTATCGGAAACAAAGGAATGCGATGCTCCGGAATCAAATAGGACTGATGCTGGTACTGAATTAACAAGGAACGTACCAAGAATGACATCCGGTGCAGCTTGAGCTTCCTCTGCCGTGACGTGGTTCACACGTCCCTTCGTGTACTGATTTGTCTTCGTGGCGACGGAGGTTACGCGATAGCTTGGACTCGTGTTTAGGGCACTGAAATGACTTCTTAGGACACCTATTGGCGAAGTGTCCCTTCTCCTGACAGTGATAGCAAGTAATCTCCGAAGAGTTCTTCTGATTTGGGCCTCCTGCAGACGAGTTGTGGATTCCGGAAGTGTTGGCGCGCTGCACTGGTGCGGGAGTTCTGGATGTGGTAGACTGAAATCTTCCACGCTGCGGGGGCTGAGGTTGCGCGAGGCGAGGTTTGGGTTGCCCCCCAGAGTTGAACCTCTGAGCGGCCATCCCCCGCTTGCGGTTCTCCATCTCTATATGTTTGCCTTCCTGGCGAATTGCCTTGTCCACCAACTGTTGGAAGTCAGTGAAGTCCTGGGAAATCAGTTGGACATATATCTCATCATTCAGTCCTTCCATGAACTTTTCCTGCCTGTCTTCATCTCTGGCTACGTCATGCGGGGCATAGCGAGCAAAATTTGGTTGAACTTATGCGTACTCGCCACCGGCGGTTACCTTGGCGGCGCGCCAAATTCCTTCTTTTTCAATGCCATCATCCCTGCGGGAATGTGAGCATGACGGAAGGCTCGCACAAACTCTTCCCAAGTGATAGCTTGAGCGTTGGCATGGGTGATGCAGAGGTTGTCCCACCACTCCGAAGCGGGACCACTGAGTTGGTGAGCGACGAAAAGTACCCTCTCGCGATCCGAGCACTGAGTAATATCCAACTTCTTCCCTATGGCATGGAGCCAATCGTCGGCGTCCATAGGTTCAGTACTGCTTGAGAACGTCGGAGGACGCATCCTCATGAACTCCGACATTGACAACTTTTGCGGGGGTGGGGGTGGAGGTGGAGGTGGAGCATGAGTTGCGGCTTGTGGGTTCTGAACGTTGCTGAGTGACTGGGCAGCAAACTCAACATATGCGTCTGGTGGGCCATTATCTGGCGCCAAACAGGCTCTTCAGTCGGTGGAGGTGGTGGCTGCGGGACGGGGTTTTCTTGGTAATCTGCGTTCTCGTTTCCACGGCCTTGAGCACTGCCGCTGCCGGTATGGGTGGTCACCATCTGCTAGATGTTTCTAAGGATTTTTAGAAGAGAGAGATAGAAAGAAAGCTCTAAAGGGGTAAATCTAATTAGCCCAAGAACAAACACAAGATAAAGAGCCAAATTTTTTCAAAATAGTCCTTTTATTATTTTATCTTATTCTTTGTTTATGGCTATCACAAGGGTAACGATAGCTCATAACTCGCATCTAACGATTACACTTTGGGAAGTCAGCTAGGGGGTAATTGGGGTATAATCCGGTTCACTAGAGCTTCCCTCGCCTGCCTTGTAGCGAGCTAGCTCTTCTTCCATGGCTTTCAGCCTTTCTTCTACCTCTTGCAGGCTGTCTTGAGCGGTACGCAGGTCATCCAAAGCATTTCCGTAGGCATAGTCCATTGCCTTGGACAGGTTCACCTGGTGCGTAAGCTCAGGAGAGTCCTCGTCCTCGGCTGGGCAAAAGGTGCTGTCTAGCCGGGTCGGAACGTGCATTGGATGGTAGTGAAACTCGGAGCCATGGAATCGGTTGTTGTAGGTGTAGCGGAGGCGTCTTGTGGCTTCTCTGGCTGCGTCTTCAATGCCTTCGGCGAAGGTGCCACGTCTTATTGGAGCGTCGATGAAGTGGAAGTCCGTGTTTGGGTTGTGGTTGGCGTAGAGGATCACTTCAACTCTCCAACGATATTGGCTTCCCACTTTATACTGGTACCCTTGATAGGTTGGTCTTTCGTTGTAGTCCAGGTGTTGCATCATCTTCTAGAGAAGTGCAGCCCAATGTCCTGCGAAAATTCCGTGGGAGATCCGGGTTGGTTTTTCGGCCATCTACAATTTTAGAGGAGGAGATGAGTTAGTAATTGTTTTAAAGAGAAAGGTTGAGAAGACTCTTGGATAAACCCAAAATAGTTTTAGTTTTTGAAAATAAGTCCTTAAGGCATTTTCTAAGGCCACGACCTACAGTCGATATGGCTCGATACCACTTTTGTCGAACCCAGAGCGAAGGATCCCGAATTCTCGTGTTCATACACTAGTCCAGATTTCTAGTATACAGTTAAACAAAAGTGATAATCAAACTATATCACGCACTTTATTAATAATTATTCGAGTTTATTACAATCGGCCCGAGGCCAAATAAAGTAAAACACAATGAATTAAAGCAAGAGTAGTAGACCCAACGATTCGCCACAGCAATCGATCGGGGAAGCGTGGCCTAAGATGTCCATGACCGTGGACACGGCTATTCAATAGATTAATACTCTGCGAGTTGGTGCAGCTTTACCCACAAGAGATAGTTTGCTTATTATGTCGGCCAATACACGCTTAGTAGGCGCATGCGACTAAGCGACTATCACGAGGCCTTTACCCTACATTATTTCAACATAATTATGCCCGCTAAGGTTTACGAATCGAAGGCTTCGCACCAAACGACTACCCTCTTGCGCCATGTGGGTATCATCAATAAGTCTTCACGACTCCCACATCTTTCCAAGACATAAACATGGTGAAATGATATAGCTTATTTGGCCAAGTCTGTCCCATTCGGACTTGTGGTGGTACAAGTTTGGCTTAACATCCATGACATGAGACCGGTCCTTACATGATGGGCGACTTCCAAAACAAACCACAGGTCTCAACCATTCACAGTATTGAGCACGTGCATGAACTTGCACCCACCAACAATCCAATTCACCCAAGTCTAAACCAATTTCATTTATTTTTCTTTTGTCAAGACATTTTCCAATCATCTATGGTAAAAACAATACCATAGATTCATTTTCAAAACAACTTTATATTTTGGCAAAATTCCCCAAATCATCTTTTGGTCTAAGCAATGACTAAGCATAATTATCTCAATTATTTTACTAAGGTGACAAGGGCATGGCATTCCAAACATCAATATTGGCTATACGAAGGAATTGGCATAACTAAGAATTAAAACAGGGATTAAAATAACTTGAATAAAAATATGCATGCAATAATAACTTTAAAAACATAATTAATTACTTTGAAATACTGGGATCAAAATGGTCAAGAATGTAACTTGCCTTCGTTGAAGTCTTGAGATTCTAAACCCTCTGAAAGATCTACCTCTCCGGAATCGTCAAAGTTTATACGCGAAAGCACGATAAATTCAAATAAATCCAAAAAAAATCCAAAAAGGACAAATCAAACTAACTCCAAATGAAATAATTTTATTTTATTTAGCTATATAATAATTTTATAAGATTTTAGCAATTTGAATCACTCAATTTGAAGTTGAGGTTCAAAAGATATGAATTTTACAAGTTTTACCCTAAATTTGATATTTAAAAGAATTTCTAAATTTAAATACAGATTCAAAATAGCTTCAAATTAAATAATTTTGGTTTAGTTAGCTAGATAATGATTTTACATGAATTTAGAAATTTGGAACACCCAATTTGGAGATTGGATGCAAAAGTTATGAATTTTACAAAATTTAAACCTAAATCTGAAATTTAAATGAATTCCCTGATTTATTTTTCTGAAGAAAAATCCCTTTAATGCGCAAGACTAACGTCAGCCCTGGGATTTTCGGAAATAAAGGAATTAATTTAATTCTCTGACGTGTGGGCCCCAAGTGTCATAGACACGGCTTACATGGACTAAGTCCACGGAACCTTTGGGCTCATGGGCTGTGCAGATGTGGCGGTGTGAGGGTGATGTGGCGCCACGCAGGTAGCCGCGTCAGTCCCGGTGTTGATGTGGCGATGTGGTGGCAATGACGTGGTCGAGCCACGTCAGCCCGACAAGGTTCGAGGCCGGCGGCGAGCTCGCCGGCATTCTACGCCGCGGCGAGTCGTGTGGGTGATACCAACAGAGAGAGGATGAGATGGGGTTCCTGATGCGCTACCTTGGGGCGCGAACAGATGTTTTGGTCGTCGGCGGCGAGCTTTGGCGGCGGCGGCGCGGGTCGTCGACGAGGAGGAGCTCGGGGATTCTCCGTGGCGAGAGCGCCGCGGGTGTCGTGGCGACACGGCGGCGATTAATTAGCGAGGTGGGGCGGAGAGGGCTTGACGGCGGTGAATTCGACGGTGGAAGCCCTTTGGTCGCCGGTGATAAAACTTGAAATTACGGAGTTAGAGAGGAGGGGAGCGATGGGTGGTGGCGGTGAGATGAGATGAGGAGGCGGTCCCGAGCACCTATTTATAGGGCGCGGCGAGCTCACGGCGTCGTGGAAAGCACGAAGGCCGTCGGCAACTACTGGCGGGATTAGGGCTATTCTGTACGGAGATGGAAAGGAGATGACCGTGATGGATGCTATTTGACACGGTGAAATCAATGCGCACAAAATCAGGAAGGATCCGAGCGGATTTGGGCGAATTTGGAAAGCTCCGAGCGGGGCGTTAATGGCGGAGGCGCCTGTGTTCGAAACGAAGACGGTGCAAAGGTAGGGGAAGGTGACGTGGCGTTAGAGGGCCCACATGTCGGTGGCAAAGGAAAATAGGAAAGGGAAGGGATGGCCTTGCCGCCTGATCGGTAATACTGTCCGCAACGAGAGGAGGGCGGGAAAAATTGTGCCGCCAGGGCAGCGTCGTCTTGAGGATGGTTTGGGCCGGCAAGTTTCGGCCCAACCACTGTTGAGGGATTTTCTTTTGCTTTCTTAATTGTTTTAATTCAGATAATTAAAAGAGGCTTTAGAAAATAGCAAATAAGCTCCAAAAATTCTAGAAAAATTCACAGAAATTCCTAGAATCATTTTGGACTTAAATAAAATAATTTCAACTTAAACTTTGTAATAGTTTTTGTAATTAAATTTGTTTTAGCTTTAAGGTTAATAAGGAAAGCTTTAAGAAAATTTCAGAAAATCCACCAAAATAAATAAGTTTTAAATTTTCTCAGAAATTGAAATTTTGGGTTGTTACATCTACCGCCGCCATTGAAGCTCCTCCGGCCATGCCGTCGTCTCCATTGACATCGCGAGGCCATGGGCCACCTTGTGCGTGCTTCCTTGCCTCCAAACCACCGCTGGAGCCCCACCGCCACCGCCGCCGCTTCCTCCCCTCGCCACCGGCTGCTCCTCCACGCCGAGTCTCCCAAACAGTGTGCACCTTGATCGCCTCGCTCCCAACTTCCCGTTGCTGCCCTCGCCAGCTGCCGGGGACCCACCGTTCACTGGTGAGCCGTCGGGCCAAGTGCGCCGCCAGCCAGGTGGTCACGTGGCTGCCTAGGTGGCGCAACATCAGCGCCACGTGGCGCCACGTCACCCTTTTGGTCTACATGGTTGCCTAGTCAGCCCGCGTGGCTTTTTTTGGATTTTTCCATTGAAAAATAAACATGGTCGAAATCATTTCTCCAGGGCTGACGTCATCCGACGCTTAAAACTGAATTTTCCTTACAAAATTAATTCTGAAAAATTAGGAAAATCCTGATTTTATCATTTCATGTGTTTTTCAAACTTCCGGAGGCCATATATTCTTCATTCAAACTCCGATTCGAGCGATTCAAATTTCTAAATTAATCTAAATTCATTATATTGCTAATGGTGATTATTTTATGTTTATTTAGATTTTATTTGGAATTATTTTATTTATTTGGCTTTGTTTGCATGTACAGATTCCAGCGTTTCGGAAGATTTCGTGGACCCAGCTACCGAAGCATCTCAACTCTTCAACGAAGGCAAGTCGTAGACCTTTGATCATGTTGAACTCAATTTATAAAAGTATATTATTTGATATAAATATGCATGGCTACTTGTATAAAAATGGTTTCAGGAATAGTTAAATACCTAATTGCCATTATGCCTCCATAAATTGTAAATGACATGTACCCTTGAATGACATAAATCCTTGGACACCATAGGATGGTTAATTATTAGTTGGATATTATTGTACTACCAACTTGGGTATCATTTATGCTTAGCCATGCTTAGTCGCGATGGATTCTTGATCACTTACTCAAAGGACGAATGAACATGACTTAATGAATTATGGAATTGTGGCAGAGCCACTATTGACAAAAATTGTTGTGCCATGGCAAGGGTTGCCATTTGGCATGGTTGAACTCAAAATGATTTATACTCAGGTGAATGATCATGCAGTAAAGGGGGCGCAGGAAGCACATTTGGGATGAGGATGTTTCACCTGAGTAGTCTCTAAGGACTTAACTTTGTGCGCCATTGATCTAGGCTATACCGTACAACCACAAGTCTATTTATGGGGTGGACCTGGCCAACTAATTACCAATGTTTTGAGTCGGTTCTGTTTGGGTCGATAAGCGGCGTAAGAGGGGGCCAGATCGAGGCGAATCCTTAGCGAGCAGAACCGAGTCAAAATAGAGCTTTGTAAAAGCCTTGTGATAATCGTTTAGTCGCACACCTTCAGAAATGTGTCAGACGGACATTATAAACTGATTATCTCTTGTGGGTCAAGCTGTACAATCTCTGCAGAGTGTAAAACTATTCTAATAGCCGTGTCCCCAGTTATGGACAATGCCTAGTGATTTCGCACGAGGGGTAGATTTTCTCAAAAGTGTTGGAATGGTTTGGTTGATGGTTGGAAAGTGAATGGGGTGTTCACTAGTTTTTTCAAAGAAACTTGATTACTTATGTATTAATTTATTAAAATTGTGCTTTACAATCTACTTATTATATTTACTGCCAATATTGCTTTCTGCAAAATAGCCATAAAGATATCCTTGTCAAGCCTTGAATGAATATTATTTGCATACATTTCCCTACGACTTGCTGAGTACTTTAAAAGTACTCACGGCTTTGCACCATTTGTTGATCAGTCATCGAAGAAGAACCAGGGAACACCGAGTTCTATGAGGAAGACTACTTTGACGACTATGTGAATTAGGTCGCGTCCTCCACTCGATTGCCTGTGGGCATGTCGGATGGCCTCCATGAGATGCTTTGTTCACTGCCGCAAGTTATCTTTCGTTGTTAAGCCCTTCGTGGCAAACTTTGTAAGACTTGACCATAAGGTCCTTTTGCTACTAAGTATTAATTTGTTTGCTTCATCCATTGTTTTGTTGTATTGATATGATTACATCAATGTTGCAACTGTGTGAGCTAGCTATTGATCTAAGACTAGTTCAAAATACACAGAGGGTCTCAGAGTTGTATATCCGGGGTCTAGACACATGGGCCAAGAGAGAGAGAGAATATACAACCAACACTCTTAACACCCTCCTTCAAACTCAAGGTGGATCAGAAGGGTCTGATGCACTGAGTTTGAGTAGATGAAGTCGATGATGTTCTCAAGTTTGAGTTTTAGTGAAGCAATCTGCAACTTGAAACTTCGTGGGAACATACATGAGGGCGATGGTTGACTGTTGACAATGAGATCGTGTGAAGGATGCATCAATACGAATGTGCTTTGTCAGTTCATGCTTGACTGGATCACTAGCAATCTAAATGACACTTGTATTGTCACAAAAGAGAGGTGTAGGATTGTCATAATAGATACCTAGATCAATCAAGAGCCATCGAAGCCAACTGATCTCTGAGGTGGTAGCGGCAAGAGCCCAAAGCTCAGCCTTTGAACTAGAGCATGACACCACAGTCTGCTTCTTGGACTTCTAGGCAATGAGCGAAGTACAAGAGAGATACAATGCTAGTGATAGATCAGCGATTAGCAGGATCACTCGCCCAACTGGAGTCAGAGTAAGTGTGGAGCTATAGCTGACTCGAACTGGCACAGAACAGACATCTGGACGTAGTCTCCCTCAAGTATCTCAACACACGAAGAACATGACTATAGTGAACTGAGGTGGGAGCACTGACAAACTGGCTGAACACATGAATACCATGAGCAATGTCTGGCCTAGTGATAGTGAGATAGACAAGGCTCCCAACGAGCTGACGATAGCGGGAAGGATCAGATTTTGAGCCTGTTCGCACTCAGTTGCTCAACTACCACACTCAACCGACTTTGACTGAGGTGCTCTCTAGTTTGATTGCAGAGGAGACTCGTCTTCATTCGCTTATGCCTACCTCAGGATCTTCACTACATGCTGTCCTAGGTATCTCACAGCGGTCTGGATCTGTCAAAGCGACACCCACCGGAGTGCTGATATGTTCTCATTACAAGAGGACTGGTCATTTTGTTGACAAGTGCTTCAAGTTACATCCAGAAAGTGCATTATGCAGTCATAAATTTAAATTTAAATCTGAAAAATTTCGGGCAGTTTTTTCCTCCCGGCTCCCACCGGTTTTTTCGGTTACCGCCGATTTTTTTTCTTGCTCCTGTATCCCTTATGTGCTATGATACCATGCGCACAAGAGCATAATTTTAATCTTGTCCATATGTGTTTGCAGTCACACCAAATCAAAGTCAGTATGCTTGGTTGGAAACGACATTTGGAATATCCACAAGACACAATTAAACCATAAGAAAATGCATCAGAAAGAACCATGGTTGCAAGTTAAACTAGAATAGTATTATCTACATGGATACTAACTTGACCAATGTGGCAACCAGACAATAAGCCATCGGGTTTATACTAGCGCTTTAGCACACATCAATATCTGGTGTTGGTTAAAACAAATTGATGATGAGACATATCAATGAATTTGTGGTGAGTTCTTGTTGAAGTTATTGTGCACTATCTGAAATAGAATAGAGAGAGGATTGCGTACCTCTCAGAACCTTTAGCATTTGGCGGTGGTAGGCATCAACATCACCTATGGTGCCAATAATAGCTTTTGTGAGAGCATCATCATCCATTTCTAGCTCTCTCGAGAAACTTCGTTGTTTCATCATAGACATCTATTGTTTTCGATAAGTTTGGGTCGTGGTATGACAAATAGGAGAACACTCTGCAAAAGGAAACGATATTTAGCATAATGTGAATAATTTGCGGTGTAGAAAGCGACACATGGTGCTTCATTATGACATATGGATGGGAACCGGGCCACTCTAATTTTACCAAAGATAAGATCAAAGTACCGAATGAGTGTCAAAATCGCAAAACCCTCTATATGCACCACCACTAACTCGAACACGGTCCCATAACCATGTATTGCTTATGTGCTTGGAGATGACATAGTCACGTAAATACACAAGATAACCGGCAATAGCAACAAATAAAACAATATTTCAACACCGACAAATGTGATAGTGTCACATAGATTTGTAAGTAGCGAGAAGTATACGCTATAAAACAGAAATGTCCTATTGAGAAAAATAATAACTACTAGTGGAGATATTAACATATTTGTACAAATGGCTGCTAAAAATATAGGAAGCCTATTCCTTCACACACAAAAAAGAAAGTAAAAACAATTAGAAATAAGCAACCAAGGCATTGTATCATAAATGTAAGCTACAAGAGACTACCCCACACCATGTACTTATGATTACAAGGCAATAATCATATATGCCATTTCAAAAGCCACCGACTTAACAATCACCAATGTATATACCATAAAGAATCTTACCTAACACCATCGATCTGCTTGAAAGAATCCATCCAACAAGATTTAACTTAGCATCCATTCTAGCAAAGAGCCTATACCATGGCCATTGTCCCTCAATCGATTCTCGTGTTGGAAAAAGCATTAGATAACCACATTACATGCATGCATATGCCGTCTAAATCATAAAGATATTAGTTTAGTACCTCCATTCTGCTTTACTTTGAGAAACAAACCGCTTGAACCTCTGTTGTTTTGTGAATCAACATCTTGAAGAATGCATAAATCTGAAAGAACAAAACAAGGATTTAGTTTCATAATGCAAATACAAGATCAGCAGTTACGTGACTAGGGCAATTTTCGTAAAGAGAGATGCAAATTAAACAGACGAAGCTTGTCTTTTGCACCCTGTCATTGCCTTTGGCACTATGGTCTACACAGACAAAGATCACAATTCACAAGCATACCAGATTAAACAAATCTTCTACTCGTGTTGCCATTGCCTTTCCCTAAACGATGATGCGAGTAAGAGGATCTTCTTTTCCCCTTATTGAAGATGTGAATGGGTAAACTGATATGCCTCCAGTTTTTCTTCCAATTAATTGATTAAGTACGCACGAAGTCCATGTCTTTTGTGCCCATCTCCAAGAAGGATTGGCTGGAACACACTCTCAATTCAAATGCCATTTGTATATGAAAGCTCAGAGAAGCAAAATATCCTCAACACTTCATGATAAATTAACAAAAATGTATAGATCAACCGGCTCACCAGAACAATGGCAACAATTGTAGATGTTCTTTCTTCATTGAACTCATATCAAATACAACTTCGAAGTAGACAACATCATTGGTGAATAGATCATGTTGCAAAACCTTGACACCATTTATCTCTCCCACCTAGAAATGACATTTGTAGTATGAACATTATATTTTCTAGTCCAACTAAAACAGTAAAGTAAAGAAATATATTAAAAAAAAGGCCTCCTCAGGAAAAGGAAAAGAAAGGCAGCAGTATCTCCTAATAAATAGTTCATACTTCTAACATTGTCAAACCTTCACACATATACTTTTTAAAAGGAACTTTTCCATATACTAACACCTAGTTTGGCCAAACTCCAGATCATATTCTAGGATTGAGAAACTGAAAAATTGTAGTAGCAGTTCTAAGTGAGAAAAGTTCAAGCTCTTATGATGTTTGGATGTAAGGCCTAGCTTCTCATAAAAAATGTAGAATTTTATATTGATAACTTTGGCCTACGAATAAAAAAAACATGTAATATCTGACTGCAGAACAAAGGTTCAAATTTTAAGGATGAGACATTAACAAAAAGCAATGTGAAAATTCTGAGGTGAGAAGTTCTTGTAGACCTGCATTTCAACTGTCAGGACTATTCAATAAAAATAAATACAAAGATACACCATCAAAGTATAAATTTATCGATCTTCCTAAAACAAAGCTATGTCAGGACTATGCTATTGTCAAGAGTGGTCATCATAATTTGAATGATGCCAACCAACTGCCTTGACCGTGTAACCTAGAAGCATTGAAATTAGTAAGGTTCACTTTTGGATTAAAAGCAAAGATGACACAATAGCACTTTAAAAGTCCACATAATGAACACTAAACACGAGAAGTGCAAAAAAAAAAACAGTATAGACCACCGAACTTGGCTCCATAAAGTTTGATAATGGAGAGAACTTATATCTAGTCTAGAGCACTGATATAACCCATCAAGACATTTGAGATAACTAGCTTCACTACTTCTAGTCGCTACCAAGTTGCATAGAAGTCAACAAGTACAGCTTTTAGGACTTCTCCAAGAACTCATCAAATGAAGAAAATGTTTGCTTCTTCGCTCAACCTATCCAAAAACGCAGAAATGATATATAAAATAAGTAAGAGAATAAGCAAAATTACAACAAAAAATTAGCATTAAGTGGTGTTGACATTAAAAAAATTATGACAATGAGTGCGACTGCAAGAGATTATCCACAAACATAAGGACACTAATGATATAAAGACCTATAGTGACATTCAGGAAAGAATCCCAACCCTTGGATCTGCAAAAAAATCTTGGATTAGTAAAAAAATCGGTGTTTAAGGCGATATACCATCTAATAGAGTTGCAACAAGTATGTTGGGTGATTAGTAAAAACATCCAAGCTACTTGACGTTTAGGACATACAACAAGTTAACAACCTTCACAACAAAGAGTTGGATCTTGCATGCTGATGAGTGACAAATGAGCTAGTAGAGATATCAAATTATTGATTTATTACAATTAGGTGCACTATGCATCCCATTCCATGAGCTAATTTGAAGTAGCCAAAATCTTGCGTTGAGTAAGGGAATCAACGAGTAACCGAATGGAGTTAGCGAAGGACTCACCAGAGCATGCTTCCCCAACGAGGAGGCGTGGTCGCCGCCAGAGCCCCACGGCCGCGACGGAGGACTCATTGTTTCATCACAGGCGGGGTAGAGAGCGGAGGGAGGGTAGTAGTACCTCAGGCAACGGCACCAACACGATCACAAGAGCCCTCCCCAACACCATTCTTCATATATAGGCATCAACCCACATCCATCAACCCCTATGCATAAACAAAAGCACACAAGAATCAACATTCATACATCCAAATTAAATCAAGCTCTTAAAATCCGAAAATCAAGATAGGGGAGGATCGAGCCCAAAGGCGGTGGCCGCAGGGCCGAGCCACCAAGCACATGGCTGTAAGGAAGTCTTGAGGCGCGCGCCAAGCCGGGAGGAGCCGGGTGCAGGCGGCCATGGCGCTGGGAAGCGGCGGCGCTTCCAGAGAGAGGGAGAGGCCGAGGCCGAGACGGCGGCAAGACCGAGCCACCCGTGAGGCCGGGCACAAGAAGGGGCCAGCCGGGCGCCAAGAGCCACTGTGGTGGCCAAAGAAGAGGGCCGGAGGAGGACTAAGGCGGAGCAGTGGTGGCGGGCGACGGCAGTAGCACCAGAGGCGGCGCAGCTGGGCCGAGGCAATGAAGTCGGGGCGAGCCACCACGTGAGAAGCAGGGACGAGGCGGGCAGCGCCTTCGGAGGAGGAGGAGGGGGGAGGAGGCGCCAGCGGGGGCGACGGGAGGCAATCTAGGGTCCTACGGAATGGGGAGGGGACTTAGGGTTAAAAGCGTAAAAAAACGCGCCGCGGGAAAAAGGGCACGGTAGGGAAAATAAAGGGCAGGACCGAAAAAAATGTTCCCGAGTGTATTTGTTTCGATACACTCGGGATTATATTTTGTTTCCCGAGTGTTATGGAAAACACTCGGGAAAGTAAATTTTACCGAGTGTTGCCTTCTCTCCCGAGTGTCCTATGAAACACTCGGGACCTTTCCGAGTGTTTTCGTCTAGACACTTGGGAAAGATATAGGCACTCGGGAACTACAAGGTTTCTGGTAATTAGTTGAAAAGTTTTAAAACCTCCTATTCATCCCCCCTCTAGTCGGTTATCCTTGATCGTACACTAGTTCACCAGCGTTCTTTAGGTCATGTCACTGTTGAATCTAGTTTTCATTGTATTGGTTGTAAGCTGGGGAAACAGCTACAACTTCCATATTCCAATAGTACCTCTCAGTCTTTTGGTCCTTTTGATTTGGTGCATTCAGATGTATCGGGTCCATCTCATTTTTCTTCTAAGGGTGGTCATAGTTATTATATCATATTTGTTGATGATCACTCTCGATATACTTGGATCTATTTTATGAAATATTACTCTCAATTGATTTCCATTTATCAGTCTTTTGCTAAGATGGTTCGTACACAATTTTCTTATTCCATTCGTGTTTTCCGTTCTGACTCTAGGGGAGAGTATCTTTCATCAGCCTTTCGCCAGTTCCTTTCTTTTGAGGGTACTCTTCCTCAACTCTCGTATCCTGGTGCTCATGCTCAGAATGGTGTTGCTGAGCGCATGCACCGTCACATCATTGAGACTGCTCGTACTCTTCTCATCTCCTCCTTTGTTCCCTCTCACTTCTGGGGGGAAGTAGTCTTTATGGTAGTCTATCTCATTAACCGTCAGCCCTCTCCAAAGCTTCAGGGCAAGTGTCCTAGTGAGGTCCTATATAGAGCACCTTCTCGCTATGCTCATCTTCGTGTCTTTGGTTGTGTCTATTATGTTCTTCTAGCACCTTGTGAGTGCACCATGCTGAGTGCTCAGTCGGTTGAGTGTGTCTTCCTAGGTTATAGTCATGAGCATAAGGGCTATCATTGCTTTGATCCCTCAGCACGTCGCATTTGCATATCTTGTGATGTGACCTTTGATGACGGTCGACCTTTCTTTTATCATCCTTCTACACATCACACTCCTTCCACAGATTCCATCTCCTTTTTGTGTCTACCTCCCATTCTTTCACCAGACTTATCTTCTCTAGATACACCTTCTCCACCAGTTTCACCTTCTAGTGTGTCTCCTCCACTAGCTCCACCAGTTTCCGACACTTCCACTTTTCCCTTTCACTATAGTCGTCGATAGAGAGTTTCTTCTGATCCTCAGTCGTCCTCTCCTCCACTTGACCCTCCGGCCAGTACTACCGACTCTGACGATCGTTCTACTACATCACGATATGCCCTATGTGATCGTTCTTCTATTCAGACACCAAAGAGATGAGGTTTTTCTCGTGCAGGTGCAGTAGCTGAGCTGAGTACTTATCAGGAGGCTGCCAATGTACCTGAGTGGCAGTTGGCTATGACAGAGGAGCTCACAGCATTAGAGTGTACATGCATTTGTGATCTTATTCTGCTACCATTTGGAGTTGTTCCTATCACTTGCAAGTGGGTGTATAAAGTAAAGAACAAGTCAGATGGCTCAGTAGAGTGATATAAGGCTCGTCTTGTTGCAAGAGGTTTTTAGCAGGCTTATGGTCGAGATTATGATGAGACTTTTGCTCCAGCTGCTCATATGACCACAGTTCGTACTCTTATTGCAGTTGTAATGGTACACATATGGACTATATCTCAGATGGATGTCAAGAATATTTTTCTTCATGGTGATCTACATAAGGAGGTATATATGCAACCACCCCCTGGTGTTGACGCTCCTATATGCTATGTTTGTCGCCTTAGGCGTGTTCTATATGGTCTCAAGCAGGCTCCTCGTACTTGGTTCGAGCATTTCAGTTATGTGATTCGAGCTACTGGTTTCACTCTAAGTGAGCATGATCCTGCCTTGTTTATTCACACTTCTCAGCGGGGTCGTACTTTGCTTCTGCTGTATGTGGATGATATGCTGATCACATGAGATGACATGGACTACGTGGCTTTTGTCAAGAAGAAATTGAGTGAACAATTTATGATGTCCAATTTGGGACCATTGAGCTATTTTCTAGGGATTGAGATTCATTCTAATGGTGATGACTACTATCTTTCTCAGCATCGCTATATTCAGGATCTGCTCGCTCGCTCTGGGATGACTGGTACTCGTACTACTGCCACACTCATGGAGCTTCACTTGCAGCTTCGACCTACAGATGGTGTACCCTGACAAATTTTTCCCGCTATGACCAGGCCAGGCATTGCTCATGCTATTCATGTGCTCAGCCAATTTATCAGTGCTCCCACCTCAGTTCATTATGGTTATGTTCTTCGTGTGTTGAGATACTTGAGGGGGACTGCGTCTAGACGTCTGTTCTATGCCAGTTCGAGTCAACTCTAGCTCCACGTACACTTACTCTGACTCCACTTGGGCGAGTGATCCTACTGATCGCCGATCTATCACTGGCACTGTATCTCTCTTGGTACTTCGCTCATTGTCTGGAAGTCCAAGAAGCAGACTACGGTGTCACGCTCTAGTGCAGAGGCTGAGCTTCGAGATCTTGTCGTTACCACCTTAGAGATCATTTGGCTTCGATGGCTGTTGATTGATCTAGGTGTCCATTGTGATAATCCTATGCCTCTCTTTTGTGATAATATAAGTATCATTCAGATTGCTAGTGATCCAGTTAAGCATGAGCTGACAAAACACATTGGTGTTGATGCATCCTTCACACGATCTCATTGTCAGCAGTCGACCATCGCTCTCAAGTATGTTCTCTCATAGCTTCAAGTTGCAGATTTCTTCACTAAAGCTCAGACTCGAGAATATCATTGACTTCATCTACTTAAACTCAGATCCTCCTGATCCACCTTAGAGTTTGAAGATGGGTGTTAAGAGTGTTGTATGAGTGGTTGTGTATTCTCTCCCTCTCTCTTAACCATGTAGTCTATGAGACCCATATACTCTTCTCTATATATACTCTCTCATTAATCAATAAGTTGCACAGTTGTGAATAGCAAAATGCTACTCTTCTCTTTTCTAACTAGTAGTTTCCGCTTGCATTTTAGTGGACGGTTTTCAGTAGAAGTCCAGTATACTATGCCTGGCAGCGGGAAGGGTTGTGAATTTGCAGTTGCACTTAGACGCCAAAATTTGAGCTTCGAAACCTCGAGACACTAGGAACGGTTGACTTTTGAGGACTTCAGCTTAAACTTCCAGACTTGAAACATCTCAAAGAAGGTCCAACTCTGATATACTGTTAAGAGTGGGCTTGTTAGTTATGTTTAAGCGCTTTCTCGCGAGTACTCTAAATGTGCATCATAAATCGTCTGAACTCTGACATGCTGTTAGATGGCTTCTTAGCTACCATGTTTAAAGGCATGTTCGGAGCACATGAATTTAAATCGGCATCCCAAATTGTATGAAAAGCCAACTAATGCAGGTTCTCAGGGACCAAACAGGGACTTACTATCAAGAACTAAGTAAGCAAAATTCTTACTGCTCCACATTCTACAGATTGGTACTTTGAAGAAAGTTCACTCTGCCGCATGCTTAAAATGACGAAGAACCGACTGTTCCAATGAGAAAACCCTTTACTACTAGTTCTGCATCTGCACAATGCCTATATACTGAAAAGGAAAATAGCTATGTATGTATCTCAATATATACACCAACCAACTGAACATCCTCCTTGTTTCTCCAAGTGCATCGATCTTTGTTGCCGGTCCTAACAAGAACTATGCCTGTTGTGCATGGTTTTCTTCAGCTTCTCCAGGATTCCGGCAGCCTTCCTCCTAGCTCTTGGAGTCCCATTCTGTGCAAGAAAAGCCAGCGACCCGTTCATGTTCTCGTCTGCCTCGACCTCCTTCAGCTTTGTCCGGTTGTACATACAGATTGAGAAGAGAACTACAACTGCATTCTCTTTGCTGCGTTTGCACTCGCTCTCCCTTATCGAGCGGAGCATGCAAGCGGCACCTCCAAACTCGGTGATCATCTCCACCATTTCATGGCTGCTTGATAGCAAAGCAAGTATAGCCAAGGATTCTTCGACAAGTGACTGATCTTCGATGGCTCTCATTGCCACATCAACGATCCCGCTCCTTGTAGCTATTGATTTGTTCTCATAGAGCAGACAAAGATTGAAAATTGCTGATGCCGCATCTTTCTTTGCTATGATGCTGCCATCTTCAAGAAGATCAATCAAAGGTCCCATTGCCCCTAATTCGCCAATCTTCTCCTTGTTGGAGTCAAGAGCTGACAGAGTGAAGATGGCAGCTGCAGAGTTGCTGCGGCTCCCCATGTCTCCCGATTTTAGTGCCCATATGAGAAATGGAATTGCTTCTGGGTCATCTCCAATTATTGTCTTATTGCTATCATGGATTGAAAAATTGAGAATTATAGTCACCATGTCCTCCAATACATGTGGATCATTTTGTAATCCTGGGGTGGACCGGGCAAAGATCATTTGTGAGATGGAATTTGGCCTCTCTCCTAAAACAGCTCTGAATTCGCTGTTACGCTTGGTAAGCAGCCGAAGATCCTTGATTGCTTGCTTCCGTTCAGCAATGTTTGACGAGGAAGTGATTTTGTTGAATATTTCATCAAATGTTTTTTGCTCACTGTTCTCAAGTGGTGGCAGTGTGAACCCATTCTCTGTGCACCACTGTGATATCATGCTTCGAACAAGGTGGTTAGGAATGAGAGTTGTGCTTAAGAGCACTTGCTGAGTCTGCGGGCACATCTTATTTCCTGCACTGAACCACTCCTCAATGAAGCGACGATCATAGGTCTGCATGGAAAGAGCAATAATATCAATGGATCATGTTTCTTCAACTAAAATACAGAAGGTTCTCACAAACTGATGACAATTTTTATCCTGGTAACTCGTCCAAAATATTGTTAAGCTACATGGCTCTTTTGTGATCATATCTGTCAACTCACTATTTTGTTCCAGATTTCCATTAAACGTTCTTACCATATAACAACTACAATATTTCCCTTGATATATACTCATAAAACCAAAATTGTGCCAGAATAAATGCCAACAAATATATTGAACTATGTTGAAATAATGAAATGTGACTGGTCAAAAGATAGAGGTCTACAAGCAAATAGGGAACAACTATAGTTCAAGTTTGGAATGGAATATGTCGAATCTTCAGAGATGCATGTGATGCCACTGTCAAAAGGTCATCATGCACAACATACAGCCAAAGGCTGAACTGTAACTTCATAAGCTACGGGTGTATGACATAGTGTTATCATTCCGGAACATCTTGGAACTAGCTGCACATCCAAGCATTACACAGAACACTTAGTGGTTCAAGATAGGAAATGCGCTCTAGCCTAAAAAATCTTGTCACTTTTATATCCATGTTTGTCAAACTTTTTAAAACTTTGATCATTCATATATTTACATCTATACTGAGATATGCCACAAGTAAATTACATGAGCAATTTTTTCATAAGGAGTACTTATAAAATTCTAGTACTAACATATTGTGGCACATGTTAATGGTCAAAGTTACCTTTTAGAATGCATGCAAAAAAGTCGTGCTTTTTTGAACTGGTGGGACCGTGGGAGTATCAGTGATAGGCATGTTCACTTATGAGAATTGAAGAGCAGAAAACATACAACTTTTACTTATGAAGCAATAGAAGCCGTACTACGCAGTTAATGCAGGGAATGCATCAGATAATACTCCGAGTAGCACTTACCAAACAGGTTTTACATGGAAACCAAAATTGACTTCAAGAACCATTCAATTCACATGCTTCACACTTAAGAAATCTAACTAATTCTAGTATGTACTAATTACAGGAGTTGAATGAAAATAAATCTGAATCTATAACTTCTGAAACTTTTCTGGGAGTCACACATGGACAATAGCAAATAAATGTGAAATTTGCAGATCTTCAATTAAGTATGCAAATCATGCTAATCTGAAATTGTACAATCAATTAAATAAAATAAGTGATACAAATCCAAGCAGAGCTGCCACTGATATTAAATATTAGCTGAAAACTACCAATTTGTTGCAACAACAACAAATAGTAGTAAATATATAAGAACCTAATCTTTGGAAACCTAAATGTACCAAATGTCACATCTAAAGTTGCTCATACTGCAAGCATTGTGCTGTTAATTATAGATGATAATTTCTCCAAATCAAGCAGAGTTGCAGCTTATCACGTATTAAATATTACCTTAAAACTAACCAATTTGCTGCCACAACAAAGACTAGTAAATAGATAAAAGAACCTAATTTTTTGAAGCTTAAATGTACCATATTTTCGTACTGATTAGACCAGTACTACAGGCAACCATAATTTTCGTGTACTCCTCGCGGGAAAAAGTACATCAATTGAACGCAGGACAGATCACGTACACAAATTCCAAGAACAAACAGTGCGTGATAATTTTCCAATTATAATGCATTTAGATGTATCAAACTGGAAAAAAAATTCTACAGGGCACAGCTCCAGTGAGGCTCCTTCTTGTGAGCCGTCTGATTTACTTTATGTCTATATGCTACAGTAATAACATACAAAATCCAACGATAGCGGGGAGGGACCTCAAGTGGGACGGGGCACCAGAAAATTTGCTTCCATCAAACTACTACCAATCAAGAACAGTAATCTGCCGCATTTATACCAAGAATTGATAGTCCATAACCCACACAGATAACGAAATGGAGAGCAGCAGTCGACCACATTAACGCCGCAGGAACAAAACAAACCAAACAAGAACACAGTAACGGGATTTGTCACACCATGGCGAACCAAAACCTACCAAGAACACCCCAAAATTAGCAAAAGAAGCGCGCCTGCTCCTCACCTGCCCGGACTCGACGACGACGGGGTCCCTCATGATCTTGGACGAGATCGGGCACAGGAGCTCCACCGGCACGGTCGCCTCCTCCGCAGACCGTCTGTCCTCTCCGCCGCCGCCGCCCTTCCTCCCGCTGACCTCTGCCTCCCGCAGCGCCGCGAGCGCCGCGGCCGCCTCGTCGAACGCGTCCGCGCCGGCCCCTCCAGCGGTGACGGTCGCCACCAGCCGCCGCAGCCGCCTCCGCAGCGCTGCCGCCTCCTCCTCCGCCGGCGCCGGCTTCGCCATCTCGGGGGGGGAGGCGGATGTGCGGCCCCAGCAGCTGACGAGGGGAGAGATGGGTGGGAGGTTTTATTAAGGGATTTTTTATATCCTGCTGTAATTTTTTTGATCTCTATGCTACTACAAAATACTTCCTCAGTTTTTAATACATAACGTTTGACTAAGCGTGCAATCAAATTTATATAACTTTAACCATTATTTTTTATATGATTTTGTTAGTACAAAATTACAAAATTATTATATTATGAAAATATTTATCATGACAAATCTAATGATACTATTCACTCATGATCAATCTAAATAGTTTTTCATATATTATTAGTCAAAGTTAGATAAGTTTGACTGCATGCTTGATCAAACGTCATGTATTTAAAAACGGAGGGAGTAACATTTCTTTCTATGACATGATATCAATTTTTTTAAAAGGTCTAGATTACCCTTTTCTTCTTCCTCCTCTCTCTCCTTTATCTCTCTCCTCCTCTTGTCTCTCTCATCCCCAGCCCTCATCCCACCGACCTACGCCGTACGTCACGCCCTCGTCTGCCAGATCCAACCGCTTGTCGTGCCCCTCCACCCGGCTACCTCCTTACCTCTCTTCCTCAGCCACCTCCCCACCTCCCTCGCTACCACCATGGTCTGCACTGGTGACCCCTACTCTCCCCTCCGCTGCCTCTTCCTCTTTAGCTTCGGTGCCCACGCCGCCACGACCATGATGAGTTCTACTTCCCTCTCCTTCCTCCCTGCGCTCTTTCGAGTTCGACAAAATCCCTCCTTCCCTCCGCCATGGCATGACGAGTTCGGCCTCCCTCTCCTCCTCCCCCTCTCTCCATGTTGGACCTAATCCGTGAGTTGTGTGAGAAGAGGTGGAGGAAATAGAAGGAAGAAGAAGATGACAGGGGCAACATGGTATTTACACAACCACTTTACAGCTTGATTGGTCGACAATGGCAAATAAGAGTAAGGTTAGCTAAATGCAGTTACATGGAAGAGAGACATCGTTTTGTAATGACATATCAAGGATCAGAGAACTTTGCAGTGACATATATATTTTTTTCCTTCTATTGATTACAGGTTCTTCGTGTTGTGTGTGGTTCGCTCGCAGCCACCGCCGGCTTGCCACGCATGCTTTCCTGCTATTGTCAATAGGAAGCAACTGGGAAAAAAATATTCTATTCGGGGAGGAGAGTTGACCAGAACATTTACCTTCTGTTACCCATGGACACCTTCAAATTCCTCTCTGGGCCAAAGGTGCAGGTGTGCAGCTTGCATGTGTGCTTGTAATGGGGATACTGAAAATACCTTAAGAAACATTTATGAGTTTAATGGAAGTATTTCTTAAGATACTTAACTGGGATTTACTTGGAAACATTCATCAATGAAAGGAAGGGACAAAAGGAGGATACAAAGTTCACAAAAAAGAAATAAATTAGTTGGAAGCATTAAACCTCCGGTGGTGCATCCGTACGTGCATAGCGAATCACTAACGTTAGAAGAGAACATGAACATATGGGATGATTTGTCTTCTCCGAATTGGATTACAGGTATTGGAATTTCTCTAGTCTGTACAAAACCTGTACCAGACACTTCAATTTGATTTCAGGTGGTCACAATAGAAGAAGTAATAATAATAATAATTTATTGTACTGTTTGGGATGGTTTACATTTACTTATCAAGTACTTAAATGGAGTCTAAGTTTGTAACCAATAAGGAATTTTTCCTTTTTGTGAATATAAAAGACTACACATTTTTCTAAGGCATTTCCAGATTATTTGAGTTTACATATCTCGTGTGTCTGATGTTATGCGCATACACAGAGGCAAGTACACCAGGAGTGGAAGCAGAATGAATCTTTGAGAATTACTATGGGCGCCGTATTCTTGTGTGATAAGAAGAGAGATTTGCATATTAGCGTGAAATTCATCACTGAAAGCGGAATATAAAAAACAATGTCCTATTCATACCTCTATCGACGAGTTGAGATAATCGCAGTGGTGGTGAGAAGACCTTTAAATAATTTCTCTAAGACCTTAGATCTGGATGATGGGGTCGTTGTAGGTAGGTGGCCTCACGGAGATGGTGGCATCAACAACCTATGGGGGAGTGGTTAGTAGAGATAAAGTAGTGGATGGTTGGGAAGATTGATGGGCCTTTATTATTTTTAATCCTTTTTTATAAATTATTTTAAAGATAGTACTATTCTTAACTTTATTTCTAATTCTGAACCCTTATTCATGCTATGGTCTATAGCGTGATCAAACTGTGTTGTCACACCACCGACCGTGGTGTGACCAAACTGTGCTGTCACGCCACCGACCCCTTTGGACGTGTCCGTTTTTTGGACCAAGTCCTGTCACGCTAAGAAGAGTGACGTGACAATACAGTTTGGTCACGCCATAGGCCATGGTGTGACAACACAGTTTGGTAACGTCACGGGTTATGGCGTGACCAAAAGAGTCAGAATTAGAAATAAAGTTAAGAAGAGAATATCTTTAAAAAAGATTAAATAATAAAAAGAATTCAGTGTTGCAAGGGTGTTGAGGTGTGCCGGTGGCAACGTCATAGACGTGGAAGACTCTAGTGATTGGTGCCAACTGGAGGTGATGGTAAGAGGTAGAGGGATGAAAGAGGGGTTCGTTGGTTTGGGTACAGGGGTAGAGAGAGGAGAGGCGGCTTGAGGACGGAAAACCTTGCAGTAGGACAAACATGAATAGTTGCGATGGCAGGACACAAAGTGTGATCTTGTACTTTTAGACATTTTATAGAAGCTTGTTTGTTTTACTTGAAATGTACATAAAAAATGTTATGATTTCCTACCCGTTTTGAATAATATTCTTTGCCACTGCTATGCAAAAAATTATTTCATGTCTTGTTAATTGCTTTTTATCATGTTTACTTCTCAATCACTTTCTTTCAATTGCATACTCCAGACTTCCTTTGAAGATGGATGCTCATCTCCAATCGACGACGAGCTCCCTAGCTTCCCTTCCAAATAGTTGTTCCCGCTGTTTGGTTCATGGCCTAATAAATCAAGCCAAAATTTGGTATAGCCAAAACTTAAGCAATACTAAAATTTGGCAAAATGAACGTCATTTGGATTGCGGTCGAGCCAAATTTTGGCGTTACCAAATTTTTGGTGAGCAATTTCCTCACCCTCGGATTGTCGGTGTGTGATATTGGATTTCATTGGTGTTACCAAATTTTTATTGGCATTACCAAATATTGTTAGCAAGCCAAACGATAGCTAACTTTCACAGGCATTACCAAAATTTGGTTTGGTTCACGTTTGGTTCCCATGTTTTTCAATTGCTCATGCCTATACTGAAAGCACACTACTACAAAAAGGCTAATACTAGACGTCCCATCACAAACTGTTGACCAAAACCGTCTGTGCTACTGGCTGCGCTAAAAACTGTCTGTGGAGAGGTAATATCACAGATGGTTCATGATGAAAACTGTCTGTAAAGTATCATAGACGGCTCTTGACAATAACCGTCTGTGATATTTCTACATATCACAGACGGTTTTCAACAAAATCCGTCTGTGATAATTAACTCATCACAGACGATGCGCCATTTTGCTCGCTTACTGATCATCCGGTGCAGTGCAGCTCCTCAACAGAGTCTTCTTCTCCATCTCTGGCGCTACGGTAGCCACAGGAGATCTCCAAGCCTGGTGAGTCCATCGTCACTCTGTGCCTGGTTTGAGTATCGCCTCACCTCACTGAGCCCGTTCGTGTGGTCTATTTCAGCTATTGTCGCCCACGCCGAGCTGTCACCATGGATCTCTCTGTCACTGCCACCGCCATCAATGCCAACTCTTCTCCGGTGAGTCCTCGACCCCACCAAGGTCAATTTTCCCACCTATATGTCCCCCTAAAGTTGTGCATGTGCTTCGTTTCAGTTTATTTCCACCGAAAAGACCTATCACCGAGGAGCTTGCCGCCGTCGCCTCTGTTCACCGACAATCAGCCGCCTTGGACCTTCCCCGACTTCATTGACACCTTCCTCGTGATCGAGGTGAGCTACTGGAGCATAAGCATCTTTTAATTTGAGTAGTTTCGGACGTTTACGCCGAAATCGCTAATGAAGCCTATGGTGCCACCACGGGACATCACCGTCAGCTTGCCTCAGGTGACCTTAGGGCCCCGAACCACGACTATTAGCAATGCGATGGCACCCTGAGCCCAATTTGAGCTTCGAATCCTACTGTTTTTAATCATTTAGTGTGATGGACCAAAGCTGGATGTATGCTAAGAATCGTGTGAGTGAAGAGTACATTAATGGCGTGTCTTCTTTTATAAGAGCTGCCGAGGAGGATATGTTGAATAAGGGGGCGGAATATATGTATTGTCCATACATTGACTGCGAGAGTCTGAAGATGTTTAAGAACCAAGCGCAGATCCAAGCACACGTGATTCGAAGGGGTTTCAAAAATGGGTATACACATTGGACCAGTCACAGTGAAGAGAAGATTATACAAGAAGGTAGTAATGACGACATCACCGACGAAGTCAACGATATGCTGCCGGATGATGTCGATTGTGGTTCCGATTCGGATAGGCTGCACGATAACAATCTGGATCAGATGCTTCGCGATGCAGAAGTGAACTATAGTGAGAGAGAGTTTGGTAAGTTCGAGGACTTGATGGAGCACTCAGAGAAGCCTTTGTTCCCGGGTTGCAAGCCGAAATACACAAAGTTGTCATCCGTGCTTGAACTGCTGAAATTGAAGGCAAGCAACGGTTGGTCCGATAAGAGTTTCACAGCGTTGTTAGATCTCTTAGCGGACATGCTTCCGGATGGAAACGAGTTGCCAAAACCACCTACAGAGCCAAGAATGTTCTTTGTCCATTGGGACTAGAAGTAGAAAAATACATGCATGTCCGAATGACTGTATCCTCTACCGTAAAGAGTGCATAAAAATGCATGTATGTCCGGTATGCAACGTATCCCGATACAAGCGTAAGAATCAATCAGATGACGGTGAGGGAATTGAGGTGAAGAGAGGACTTCCTGCTAAGGTGGTGTGGTATCTTCCTTAATTCCCTGTTTGAAGCGGTTTTTTTGCGAACCCAAAGGAGGCAAAACTGCTGCATTGGTACTCGGAGGAGCATAAGCAGGATAGAAATCTAAGACACCCTGTTGATTCCACCTAGTGGAGAAACATCGATAGGAGGTTTGTAGACTTCGGTGCGGAATCGAGAAATATAAGGTTTGGATTGAGTACAGATGGAATGAATCCTTTCGGTAACATGAGTAGCCGACATAGCACTTGGCTCGTGACTCTTTGAATCTACAACCTTCCTCCTTGGTTGTGTATGAAGCGGAAGTATATTTTGCTGTCTATACTTATCCAAGGGCCGAAGCAACCTGGGAATGATATTAATGTGTACCTAGCACCATTGATGGAAGATCTAAAAATATAGTGGATCGAAGGGGTACAGGTATGGAATGCGTACAAACAAGAGAACTTCACTTTACGCTCCTTGTTGTTTTGCACCATAAATGATTATCCTGCCCTTGCTAACCTATCAGGCCAGAGTACAAAAGGGGCCAAAGCCTATACTCACTGCTTAGATGATACAGAGAGTGTGTGGCTGAAGCACTCACGCAAAATCGTGTATATGCGTCATCGTAGGTTCCTTCGGAGGGCTCACCCAGACCGCAGGATGAAAAAACAATTCGACAGAGAGAAGGAGGACAGTTCAGCTCTAAGGCATTTAAGCGGAAAAGAGGCCTATGACATGGTTAAGGATTTAGATGTTGCGCTCGAAAAGGGATGTAAATCGAGGACCCGTGATAAGAACATCTAGAAGAAGAGATCAACATTTTGGGACTTACCTTATTGGGAGTACCTAGAAGTTCGTCATTGCATCGACGTCATGTACGTAGAGAAGAATGTATGTGACAGCTTGATTGGTCTCTTACTGAATATTCGTGACAAAACAAAGGATGGTATCAATGCACAGCTTGACTTGGTTGATATGGACATCAGACCTGAGTTAGCACCGACACAGACCGATGAAGGACAAACGTACCTTTCCCCTACATGTTACACTCTGTCCAAGGTTGAGAGAACTTAACTGTGCCAGTTCTTGCATGGTGTGAAAGTTCCGTTCGATTACTCCACCAACATGAAGAAACTTGTTTCGATGGAAGATTTGAAGTTAATTGGCATGAAGTCTCATGATTGTCATGTGCTAATGAGACAGATGCTCCCTGTTGCAATTAGACGTATTTTGCCGATCAAGGTTACCGAGAGACAATTATGAGGTTGTGTTATTTCTTTAACACAATTGCTCAGAAGGTCACCGATCCCGAAGGACTAGATACTCTGCAAGACGAGGTGGTGACGACTCTATGTGATCTTGAGATGTATTTTCCTCCATCGTTTTTCGATATCATGGTCCATTTTATTGTTCACATTGTGAGGGAGATAAAGATGTGCGGATCCGTGTTCCTACATAGCATGTATCCGTTTGAAAGGTTCATGGGAATTCTCAAGTCCTATGTACGGAATCGATCTCGGCTAGAGGGCAGCATCGTCGAAGGTTATACAACTAAAGAGGTCATTGAATTCTGTGTCGATTACATGGCTCAGGTCGAACTGATAGGTGTGCCTCGGTCTCGCCATGAGGGGAGGCTCGAGGGTATCAGGACCATCGGAAGGAAAGCAATCACTCTAGATATGGATGCATATGCTCAAGCCCATTTCATGGTCTTGCAACACATGACTGAAGTGTCCCCATATATAGACTAGCACAAGGATGTGCTTCAGCAATAGAATCCGGAGTGGCCAGATGTTTGGATCACGAGACAGCACAACAGTCGGTTCAACCAATGGTTGAAGGAGTGACTCGCTAGGAGCTCGTCAAGTGATATGCTGACATGGTTAGCAAAAAGGCCAATATTTACAGTTGTAACATGGCAAGGATACGACATAAATAGGTACACATTCTATACGCAGCCTCAGGATATAAAGAGCACTAACCAGAACAACAGTGCCCGCATAGATGCATTCAGTATCGATAGGCTGAGGAGCTCCTACTATGGGCTCATAGAGGAGATATGGGAGCTTGACTACGTGCTTTTCAAGATCCCCCTGTTTCGGTGTCGTTGGGTCCATCTCTCACAGGTGAAGGTCGACAAGTACGGCATCACTACTGACCTCAAACGTGTCGGATACAAAAATGAACCATTCATACTGCTAGCCAAGTTGTTCAAGTCTTCTATATAACTGACCAGGCAAATAAGAAGCGCCACATAGTTCTTCATAAAAAAAGGAGGATTGTCGGAGTTGAGAATGTAGTGGACGAGGAAGAATACAATCAATTTGATGAGTTGCCCCCTTTCGGAAATAGCATAAGTGTCGAGGAAGAACAACATGACGAAACTAGCTACACATGCGTCAATCATTATGAAGGGCTAATTTTTAAAGATTGAACAATGTGTGTATATGTGTTCTGAATGGTTAATTCTAGTTCATTTGAGTTAATTGATTTGTACTGTGAAATGAATGTGCTTGTTTCTGAAATGAATGTGAATTAGATGTATACATGTACTTGTTGTGTTTCTGCTTGTTTCAGAGGTCATGGCTAGCATTTCCTGAGACTAGCCAATAAACAAAACTAGATTTACCAATACAAAAGAATATTACAGCCAGTTTCATCTACAAACCATCCGCGACAATATATTTCAGACGGTTTCATCTACAAACCGTCTGTGATACACAATCTATCACAAACGGTTATTTATTAGAACCGTCTGTGATACACAATCTGTCATAGACAATTATTTATTGGAATTGTCTGTGATATTATTTATCACAGACAGTTCTACTTTAGAATCGTCTGTGATATCCAACCCTATTTATATTCGGACTCTAAGGTTTTCCCGCTTCCCCCACTCAAACGATTAAGTTTCTCAACTCTCCCTCCTCCCCAGAGCCCGTTGTCGCCGTCCTCGACGTCGCCTCCTCCTCGAGCCCGGCGCGACTCCTCCCTCGAGCCTGTCGCCGCCATCCTTGACGCTGCCTCCTCCTCGAGCCTAGCGTGCCTCCTCTCCTAAGCCCGCCTCCTCCTCCCCCGAGCCTAGCACGCCTCCCCTTCGACACCTCCCTGCGGCTCCGGTACTGCTCCCTGCTCATCCTTCTCCTCGACGCCCAAAGGTAACCGATGCCGAGTTGCCGACCCCGACGCCCCTTTCCCTCACTCTTTCTATCAAAAATCTGTCATGTTGTCATGGTCCTCATGGACTCATGATAATTGCGCTGCTATCTGGTTCAAACACTGAGTAGTATGAGGTGTTGTACTTGTTTTAGTAATTTATATTTGTTCTAGTCAGTGATTCATATGGTATTTATTTTGATACTGCTACTGCAATATATTGCAATGTGGTGCGGTGGGCTTGAGATGAATGCTCTGTGATGATAATAGTCTTGTATTGAAATTGTTTTGATCATCGGGTTTGAACTTGAGCTCTAATTGGAATGCTTACTCTACATGTGAGTGCAATATCAAAATGTTAAATCTTAGCTTTATGTTGATTTTATTTGTTCACATGATATTTGTGTTGAGCATATTATTCATTTTAAATGACTTGGAGGATTTACATGTTTACATACTTATATGTCAATTATGTCATTGTATTGGTCCTAATTTCTTCCCTACACATCCCAATTATTTATTAATTGGTGTGTATACCACATAGAGATCGAATCTTATGATAATATGTTCATGCGTGTCAAACTTCTATTTCTTGTGAAGATGTCTTCCGCTCATTCTTCGTCACCATCGCCTCATGTGTCTGATGCGCCGTCCTCTGGAATATTCACTACTGCACATTAATCCTATATAACACTTCATAGTAACGCCTCTCGAACTAACCAATTCTATTTTTGCAGTGCCACCAGCAGCCGCCGGCCTGCAACATCTGTGGATACTATGTTTGCCACAACATGGAACTACTCATCGGTTCCACGATGACCAATGATCCTCAGGTTTATCACTCTTGCAATAATTATTTGATACTTCTCATTTTATATATGCACGAATTTAATCTTCCTAGCGACAGGTTACGAGCATCGATACAACTGCGTTGGAACAGGGCCAGCTGATAAACATTCGAGGATAGTTTGCGGAATTCTTGAACCGTGAGGTCATAAATCCAGATGAGAAGTTTCACGATGTAGATTGAACTTGATTGGGATAAGATTAAACTTAATGATACATGTGTGTAAATGTACATGAATGGTTAATTTTAGTTAATTGATTTGTGAATTGAATGTGCTTGTTTCTGAAATGAATGTGAATTGGATATATACATGTACTTGTTGTGTTTCAGCTTGTTTCAGAGGACATGGCTAGCATTTCCTGAGGCTAGCCAATAAACAGAAATAGATTTAACAATACAAAAGAATATCGCAGATGGTTCCTTAGGACATACCGTCTGTGATACATCAGCTATCACAGACAATTTAATCTACACACCGTATGTGACAGTGAACTATCACAGACGGTTTCATCTACAAATCGTCTGTGATAGTTGACTATCACAGATGGTTTTGAGTTAATAACCGTCTGCTAATAACCGTCTGTGATAGTCTGCATCACATACGATTTGAAAACTGTCTGTGATGACCTCATGTCATTACTGACCTATAAACTCAGACGGCACAAGAAACCGTCTGTGATGACGTTTTTGAACCGTCTGTGAAGACATTTTCTGTAGTGGTGGCACTCTCCTCTATTCATTTGCTCATATTTCACATTTTGAGGTAGTTGAGAGCATTGAAGTGCATTTGCATCATTAGTTGATCTTTTGGCACTTGATAAACTTCAAGCAAGGGCTGTGATTTATTACTCTTAGTGCTTGCCGGCACCTAGACGGCTTGGAGGAAGATTGTGCGGTGATCTCTTCAAGAGGGTTGTAAAGAGGCCCAGAATCGTTTGTGAGTGGTTCGGTGCTCACCATCTTCGGAGTGGAGGAAGAGCAACCCTAGTGGGATTGAGGTTCATTAGACTCAATTTGTGGAGCCAGTCCAATTCGTTTGAGCTTACCTCAATGTTAGTGAAGATCGGCAAGTCTTCGATACCACAGGAAAACATCGATTGTCTTCTTTGCGGTTTTCTCTCTTGTCTTTACTATTTCCGCATTTACATTTCTAGCTATTTACTTATGTAGAATTCTTAGCTAGAATTGTTTTTAGTATTAACATAGCCTTGGGGTAACTTAGTGGACTTAGATTTTTTTTCTCTTGACTTGTGCTTGAAATCTCTAATTAGACCATTCTTGTTAAAATTGTTAATTAGAGCACAAGAATTTTAGAAACCTCCTATTCACCCCCCTCTAGTCAGTTATCCATGATCCTACAAGTGGTATTAGAGCAAAGTTTCTCTTTATTTTTAGGCTTAACCGTCTAAGAGAGAAATGATGGCTAGTGAGGGTATGTCTATAGGTAAGGCACCTTTATTTGATGGATTAAATTATGCTTATTGAAAAATTAGGATATATATTTTGTTAAAGGCCATGAACCCAAGCATATAGAGAATTGTAAGTGAGGGTTTTGTTATAGCACCTGATTCTACACACCCCACAGATCTTGAGGAGCGAAACTCCCACCTCAATGCTCAAGTAATGAACGCTCTTTTTGGAGCATTGAACGCGAATGAGTTCAATCGAGTGAGCAACCTAGAAACCGCTCATGAAATATGGACTACGCTCTCGGAAATTCATGAGGGCACATCTACGGTCAAAGAAGTCAAATTGCATAGGCTTCGAATCAAATATGAGATATTTACAATGTTGCCTCATGAAAACATCACCAAGATGTATTCTAGACTTAACAACATTGTAAATGAGCTCAAAGACCTAGGCACTAATCTAACCGATGTTGATATTGTGCGCAAAATGCTTAGGGATCTACCGGAGACGTATGAGACGTTGGTGACTCTATTTCTCAACTCACCCGAGTTGTCAAGGATAACACCAACCGGTCTCTTGGGCAACCTCATCACTAATGAGTTGTACAAGAAAGACAAGGAGGAGCTTGTGGAGCAATCCTTCTCCAAGAAGAAGATTACTGCTTTCAAAGCAAAAACGGAATCAAGTAATGAGGACTACTTGTCAAATCGAACTTCTTTCTTTGTTGTGGATGAAAGGAAGATAAAAGGTGAAAAGTATACAACCTTGAGGCATATAAATCAATTTTTACTTCCCAAAAATGCAACTGAAACATTATTTCACACAAAGTTCCAAGAGGATATCTTTTACCATGTGTATGGTAGAAAGAACTTCACAAATCATCAATATATGACATGGAGTTATTTCAATCAGAACCCTTTCCTCAATGGATTCCATTATATGTTTCACCGAGTGAAATAGGACAACTTTGTGACTTTGAAGTGCGACTGTGACGCTAGAACCATCAAGCAATTCTATGCCACAATTCATGTCTCTCCAGAGTATATGATTCTATCACTTGGATGACCGCCTCACAACAACTCAGTGCTTCAAAGGCAGATTGTCACGAATCATGGCTCATCCCTGCAACTCAGAGTATGAAGGTACATCTTGAGGAGCCTTGGGATTTGATTCTAATAGACGAACTATATGATGCCACTCAAGACTTTGTGCTTGGAAAAGCAACTAGACTACTACCTATGCCCAGCATTATAAACAAGATATTGAGAGCAACATTCTTTCCAAGAGGTGGCAGCAATGATGAAGATCATGACCAGGCTTGGAACATTATTTATCACATTTTGAAGGGCACCAAATTTGATATTGTAGACTTCATCATAACCGAGATAGCTCTATCAAAGAGGGATACAGAGGACACTATTTACTATGCTCTCTACATTATAAAGCTGACAAGTTTGATTTTTACTTGCCAGTGATAGAGTTCATACGGAATACAGACCAAGCATCACCCCTTCTTCTTCCTAAAGGTTGTATGGAGAAACCCTTTTTGGTACTTGATGCCAAAGGGGGAGAGATCAAATCTTTCGCGTATTATGTTTGGCTCACGAATGTCCCATCTTTAAGTTACTTGATTTGAAGTATAAGAAAGTAGCTAAATTCTCCGATCATAAACATCTTAAATTCTCTAGACATCATTTCACCAAATTCCCAATAGAGTTAAGTTCCAAGAGCTCGTTGCCTCAATAGTGTATTTGGCTCTTCAAACAATTCTACGTGTTAGTTTTCTTTGATGTCTCTTGTATGCCGGGCCTGCTGTGCTTCTACTGCTACGAAGAAGTATGCAGAGCAGTTGCCCAAACATACTGGTATGGACTTGGGATGATACCTGAGCGTTTCCTGTACTGGGCCCTATCCCAATATATTAGGACGGTCAAGCTGTGCCCCAAATCATTTTCTCACTTCACATGCCATCCTATATATGGCCTGGAATTGGTTTTTGCACTGCACGGTACGCTAGCAGGCCTTGATTTTCGAGTCTGGCCTGTCCCTAAATAAATCTATATTGTCCGATATAATTTTCAAAAATGCAAAACCGACGTGTACATCTTGATACATGCACTATCTTGACTTTCAAAAGTGCCTCAAGATTTGTGCAGGAGATATTCAATGATTACGAGATAGGACGGTGGTTTGAATTTTAAAAGTTTACAGCAATCTTGAGACACAATTGATGGTGGTGATAGTATATATACCATATGCACATGCGGAAAAACCATATTCTACGGTTTGGCCTAGCCAAATCACATATGTGTGGCGCGTGGCCATTTTTCTTAGGTCTATTATGCAAGCTCAATTTGGAGTAACATTTACTATGGTAACTCGCGGGGGGAGGGGGGGGGGCAACGTTGAATAAATCCGGATATTAATCGGAGCCTGAAACCGGATATCTAGGATTTTTCTCAAATTTCGGATTCGAAACCGGATAATTTTTGCTAGATACGGAAACAAATTCGAAAAGGTGGTATCCGTCGGATTCGGAGCTATCCGGATAATTTATCGGATAGTATCCGGTAAACACTATTTCGGATAGCTGAAAAACTCTAGGGCCAGAGAGAGAAATCGGCCCATGAGGATTTCCAATCTTTAATTATTTTTTATTTTTAGAAAAACACAGGAAATCCAAATAAGCCAAGAAAAATAGCAAATGAACTCGAAAAAATTCCAAAAAAATTACAAAAATACTTTGGAACATGAGGAACTTAAATAAAATACTTTTGAATTTAATGGATGTTTGATTTATTCATATAAATAATTTTCATTTCTAAAAATTCTATTTAAGCTTTGTTAAATTCTAGAAAATCATGAAAATATTATAAAACCTTATTTTAAATAAAATGTTTCAAAAAAAACTCGAAAATTGGGAAGCTATAGGCTTGCTACCAATCAACGTTATGTTTATCCCTAACTAGTTATTGATACTGGTCTGTAGGCTTGTATATGTTATATCTGTCCTGTTATATAGTTGACTAGTTACATTTTGGATATCTTTTGTATTGCTATATATCACAATGACTTGCTACTTGCTACCACTCCTTTAACTAGCCGTCGTGATAGTTTGATGTAGTTAAATTTTCTTGTTGAATTACTAATGTAGTTGTATTTTGGACATGTAGTATGGTTGATTGATCTTTATATGTGCGATATATATGGTTTTATTTTCACGCAATATCCGACTAAATATTCATGACCGAGACAATCCGCATTCGGTTCGGCATGTATTCTCTTCGTATTTGTGATCGAGACTATCCGCATTCGTATTCGTATCCAGCACTATCCATGTCCGACTTCGATTCCGAGAAAAAAATATGGAATAGGATACGGGATGAACGATATCCGTCTGTATCCGCTCCGATTGCCCCCCTACTAGTAGATTGGATAAGTCCATTAGAGAAGGAGAGCCATTTGCAGAGCCTATCCAAATCGAGTGAAGTCGGTTGGGCAAGGTTACAACATCTACATGCATGTCTTGAACATGCACATAGTACATATAGCCAAATGCCGCCCCTAGCCATGTGCCAGCAGACCGTCCCATACAATTCTAAACCTATCATCGAGGCTCACGTAGGGTGTGATCATTTATGGACAGTTGGGGCATTGGAGGTTGATCATCTGACTTTGGTTGGAGGCATCATTGAAGTGCTAGAGGTACAGTGGAAGTGCTTGTCACAAACTTCCGAGGCACACAACCATGGAGATATTCAAGATAACTCTCCATGCATGGAGCCTTTTTGTCTTTGAATGAGTGTAAGATATGCTCGCATAAGTTGTTTTATGCAAGATATGCTCTTACTAGTTTGATTGGGATGTGTATTCAAAAAATACATATTAGCCCATATGCAATGGTCTATATTTATTTTTGTATTACCTACATGCATAATCAAATCTAGAAATAAAAGTACGTCTCGTGCTAGAACCATTTTAGTATGGTGTAAGTTCGCAAAGAATCTTAGTTGTCTCACTATTTTGTCTAAAACCCCTGTTTGTAGGTAATACAAAAGACTATTTTTGTTTGAAAAAGTCCATTTGACACCCCCCCCCCCCTCAACTATTGCGAAAGTCTTGATTTCAACCCCTAACTTCAAAATTAGGTAATTGACCCCCTAAACAATCAATACCTCACAAATCACCCGCTCATAGCAAATCCACTCTATTTTCATTGATGTGGCATCTGCGTGGAGATTGCACATCTATGCCACATTAGTGAAACAATTGCCATGTCAGCACCACAACAACAAAACCAGGGTGGATTTGTTGTGAGGGGGTGATCTGCACGATACTGATAGTTCAGGGGGTCAGTTACACAGTTTTGAAGCCGGGGGTTGAAATCTAGACTTTCGCAATAGTTGAAGGGGCCAAATGGACTTTCTTTTCTTTTTTTTTTTGCTAGTAGTCCTTTGAAGCTAGAATTGAATATTAAGGACCTTTTATAATTAAATACTCTTAATTTATGCTTAATCCTTTGTAGGATTGCCAATTGCCCCCCTTACTTGACCTCTGCTTTCCGGTCCGAGTATGTAAATGCAATGCTTCGCATGAGGCAATTATGGTAGGATGATAACATCTCCATGAATGCTTGCATGGACCATGCATGCAAATACAAACCTCTATGATCATTTAATCTAGACACACGATCAGTTGAGGTGTTGCTGACGAGATCAACTTAATTGGAAACATTAGCGAAAAGGTGGAGCAGAAATGGAAGTCGCAACGTCTAGAGGTGCGCATCCCAATAGAACAAAGACAACTATCCATGCGTGGTGGGCTTTTTTCTTTGTGTGAGTGCAAGATATGCTCTTGTTAGTTTGATTTGGATGTACATTCCAAAAGTATGCTTTAAACCCATGTGAAATGGGGTGCATCTCTTTTTATTCACCTATGTGTATCATCATGCTTGGAAATAAATGTTTGTATCTTAGACTAGAATCATTTAATTTGTAGAGCCATTTGCGGAGACATGCCAAATCGAGTGAGGTCAGTTGGGCAAGGTTACCACATTTGCATGCATATTTCAAACATGTACGTAATATTTACAGTCAAGTGCCACTCCCCGCCGCATGTCGACAAACTGTCCTGTGCCAATCTAACTTGTCATCGGGGCTCAGGTAGGGTGTGATCATTCATGGATAGTTGGGGTGTCAGGGGATGATTATCAAACTTTGGCTGGAGGCATCAATGAAGTGCTATAAAAGGTAGAGCATAAATGTATGGCACAAACATCAGAGGCACGCAACCTCGGAGATATTCAAAATAAATCTCCGTGTAAGGAGGCTTTTGTTTTTGAGCTAGTGCAAGATATGCACTCATAAGTTGTTTTTGTAGAATATATGCTTTTAGTATTTTGATTTATATGTGTATAAAGAAATACAAATTAACCCGTATGAAGTGGTGTGTATTTATTTTTTATTACCCACAGACATTGTGAAATGTGAAAATAAACATATGTATCTTATGCCAGAATCATTTAAGTATAGTGGAAGTTCATAAGGAACCTTGATTGTCTCACTATTTTGTTTGAAAACCCTTGTTTGTAGGTAATATCGAGAACCATTTTTTTTTTGCAAGTAATCTTTTGAAGCTACACTTGAAAATTAAGGACCTTTGTTAATTAAATACTCTTTTTTATGCCTACTCCTTTGTATCATTGTCTATTGCTCCCTTACTTGACATGTAATATCCTGTTTATTCAAAAGCCTAGAAAATAAATAAAGGAAAAACAAAAGGAGAGGAGGGGAAGTAGTGGGCCGCACCGGGCCAACCGAGTCAACGTTGGACTTAGCATGTGTCGTGCACTGCATATAATGCTGAACAAAGCTTTTCGTGGATTAGACTTAGGTTTTGATTTCAAAATAATTTTGACACATATGATCTTGGATAGTTTATCCAATTAGAAAATTGGGCAATTAGCCATGTGATAGGAGGGTATCCTTCACTAGAAATGTATGGAGGTTATCCTACTATAAAACTTGACAATTTAAAATGAAAATTTGATTTTAGATATAAAATAACTGCTTTGGAACTTAGTAAATATATTTAAACTGAAAATGTTGCTTTATGTAAATTCAACCACATAAGCCTTCTTTTGATATATCCCTGCATGCATTATAATTATGTTATTGGGTGTAACTTGTGGAGTATATTTTTGTACTCACCCTTGCTTATTAAAATATTGTTTAGAAGAGAAGGACTTCGCTACTGGTGTGGATCTCGACGACTAGGCCGTTACACCAATCGATTGCCTATGGCAGATTTGCTGGGCTCTACTACTTCTTCTTCGTCTTCCGCTGTATTATTCTATTGTTGGCTTGTAATTAAGCTGTTCTTGTGAGAACTCTAATAATTATTTATAAAGTTGTGCGTGATAAGGATGTTACCATATTTGTTTACTATGTACATTAGCTACTGTTCTAGGGACTAGTGTAGAATACACAGAGAATCTGGGGGTGTTACTCCCGGGTTCAACAAGATGGTATCAGGGCCATGTCGACTGTAGGTCGTAACCTAGTTAGAATGGCTCTTAGTTGAAAAACTTCAAAACTTATTTTATATAAGAAGAAAAATAAATTCTCTCATCATTGGTCATCTTTCTATCCTTACCTTCTTCATGGTATTCTTTCTTACCCTATTCTTCCTTCACCATTTTATAATGTTAAATGGATTCTCTTTCCCTTGAAAATTTCTATAGATGGTCAACACGATCCTTACCATTGCATTCAAGACCACAAGGAATGGAGCCATCAAGAAAGTATCGTCGTCTCCACCATCCAAGGAAAACAAGCAAGATTAGTTGAAGACCGTGAGCAGAAGATGAGAAGTTAGCCAAGCTATATAGTCTAAGTTTGCCAAGACTCATTCTATGTAATGAGTCATTTCACCAGCTTAAGAGTATCGATCGAGTAGACGATTTTCTTTGAGTTGTTTTCTGTTGCAAAAAGTAATTTGGTTTTTGCAAAGTAATTTGGATTTTGTGAGTTGCTACAACCTCCCTTGTTTCCCTCGTCCCTACTTTTCCCCCTTATCTTTCGCTAAGCCCAACTACCACTTCAGATGGTCAGCAACAACGTCAACCGCAATAGTAAAGATGAAACATCCAATGCCAAAATTGGTCTCAACACTAATGCGACTGTCAATGTCAACACCGAAGGCAACCAACAACTATCAGCAATGACACTTCAAAATTTGAATAAGTTTTTGTCAACTAGACTCAACTAATGCAACAGATGAACAACAACAATGTTTCCTCAGCCACTGCTCCTGCAACTCATCAGTGTCCCTGTGACGAGTTATCAAGGATCAAGTCACTACAAGTATCTTGTTATGATGGCACGAGCCACTTTCTTCCTAAAAGTCATCATACATGGGGGGTACGATATTTGTTACATATGTGGCGAACAAAGACACTTTGCCTACGGATGCCCTCAAAAGGGAAAGCAAAAATAAGATATTCATTGTGTTTGCTGCAATAGTACCGGGCACTATTTCACCAAGTGCTCCAAGAGGAAGGTAATCTAGTATAAAGTTTGCAACTATTGTGGCAAGGAAGGGCACTTTTTCAAACAATGCCCCTTATAGAAATAAGCATTCTTGGCACCACGAGCAACATTGGCACAGGAAGTCAGATCAAAAGTACCTTGGACGCCACACCAAGCAATAAGGATCTCTCAACCCGTCATAAGAAGCCAAGTGAGTCATGTCATTACAGAAGAAGCTCAAGCTGAGCACATGCAGTTGTGATTCTGCCCACTGAACAAGTCTAAGAATTGTGCATGTATCCATTGTGGAAAGATAGGACATAGTGCTAGTGAGAACAAAATCAATTGCTCAAGCTGTGAAGAAAATCATCAACTCAGAGAATGTCCAATGAACAAGATTACATGTTACTTATGTGAGGGTGAAGATCATTACCCGGCTCAATGCCCTTTGGATACAGTACTGACCTCTATATTACAGCAGTAGTGTGAAAGTTATCAAGCCGCTCTCATTCAAGCAAAGGAAGGCAGGACCATAGTTACATCTACCAAGAAACCCCAAGAATCGAAGGAACCAAATTCCAACAAGATCAATCCCAAGGCACTCAATCTAGAAGCTACCTGCCGCTAATAGGACAATTATCGCAAGAGGAAGAGAGCATATCAAGGGCAATATGTTGCAAGAAACTCCAAGGCTTGTGTGATTCAACCTCAACCCAACCAAGCACAAGCAACAACTACCATCATAATCCCAGGATCAACACCGCATCCACTGATGTAGATATTCCACGGCAACAATGGTGGCCAATCTCAGCAGAATAAGACATCAAGGGTGGCATTACAATGCTACATGTGTCAGGATATGGGGGCATTTTGCCAAGCAATGCTCAAAAACACACTTAGCACTCAGCTCAAACAACATTCCTGAAGCTATTCTAATCAAGACAATAACTCCAACAGCAGGTGGTAAAAACAATAGAAGGTACTTATCCAAACTACAAAAATATAGGAGTTTAGGCTTGCCAATGCCTCAAAAAACAGCAGTGAACCATCCAGCTAGCTTTTTGTTCCCCCAACACATCTATTGGAGGCCAGTTATAGAAGAACTCATCTTATGCCATAGGAATCACGTGCTTAAACTGCCATGAGAGTGAGCATTTTGCTAGTAAATGTCCAAAGAAGCAACATGCAACAAAACCAGTCGACACGAACAACTCTGAAGCTCCAACTGTCAACACCATGCAGGCAAAAAGGAAGTTGTAGAATTTTGAAAAGGAACGTCTGCACAACATCACAACTCAGGCCCCATCAAATGTGCAATAGGGTACGTGAAACGACAATTCGAGTTGAAGGCCAAGTACTCCAAACTTTCTTGCTAGCCTCTCCGAATCTCGGGGATGAGATTCCTTTTAAGGGGGTAGTTTGTAACATCCCAAAGTTCTGTTACAAAAAATAAAATTATTAAAGTTTTATTTTATTGGATTTTTGGGGATTTAAAAGAGTTTTCTTGGTTTATATAGAATTTCCTAGATTTTAAAGTCTAAAAGAAATTTATTGAGTCTTCTGGGATTTTATTGGATTTAAAGTTAAAAATGATAATTTAATTAATTTCTTGAATTTTGTGGAATTTAAAAGGTCTTTCCTATTTTCCAGATATGATAAATAATTTATATGCAAAAACTAACATTAAGTTTCAAATAATTTATTTAAGTTCAAAATAATTCAGGTAATTTCTTTGAATTTTTCCAGAATTTTTGAACTCTATTTGCTATTTTATAAAAGTCCTTTTGATTTTGTGTAATTTCTAGCAATTAAAAATGAATTTATGTTTGAAAAAAACTAATTTTGTGTAAAAATATTTTATTAAGCTCAAAATACCCTATTTAACTACTCTAAAATTTATAGAATTTTGAGAGCTATATTACTATTTTTCAAGTTTAAAAGAAATTTTAGCATTCTAAAATATTTACTGTTTAAAAATAAAAACTATTATTTAGATTATTATAATTTTATGTAACATGAAATATTGTATTTAGTATCTGAGTTTTTTCATGGATTTTTCAGAGTTGAATTGATATTTTCCCCAAATTAATTAGTTCTCTTATGGAAATTTCAGAAGAAAAATAACTATTTTCCAGATTTATTAGTAATTTTCCGTTACCGGATCTGAACCATTTTGCCTTGGCCCACCCATCAGCCATGCACCCGTAACGGGTGCATTAAACTCGCCGTCGATCATTTCCAACCGCTCCGCTTCAGAAATTGCCGCCACTACTCCGGCCTTAACTTCAGCGATCAATTCTGGCCAAACTATTGCTCCTTTGCCCCTATAAATTGGACCTTGGGCTCTCCATCCCATTCCCCACAATGTCCTCACTCAGTTTTGGCTAAAGCCTCTTGGAACTCCCTGTGCTTGCCCTTCCTTTCCAAGTCCAACGAGTACTCTAATGAGCCCGATCTCCTCGTCCGTTGCTCCATTGCGCACCAAATTTTACCAGCAAATTCCTCTTGAGATTCCCCGAATTTATATTCAAGAGGAATTTTGATTTCCTTATGTGTTCATCGTGGCCACAAAAGCACCGACGAACACCTCTTCTTCTCCAACTCCGGCGACACCTTCGTCATGCTCTCCCGGCCTATCCCGTCAACCATTGATCATCTAATTTTTACTGGAGTATCCTCAAGATATCCTCTACAACGTCTCGGTTTAGCTTCACCTAGAGTTCACTGGAGCACCACCGCCCACCTCTTCTTCCCCGAGACCAGCGATAACTCCGTCGAGCTTGTGCTCTTCATCCGTTTGGTATTTTTGTGAACCCTTTTACCTTCATCTTCCTTTCAAAATTATCTACCTTTCTATTCAAATGGAATTTTTATTTTCTCAATAATTCACCGCCGGCCATGTCAGATCCTCCCTTTGTGAATTTCCCAAATTTCTATCATTTCATGTGAATTTGAATCCCCCGAGCGCCCGTTCTCCTTCGTTCAAACTCCGATTCAGTTGACTCAAATTTTGAAATTCATATAAATTAAATATCTATCTCCTAGAAACTATATTATTAATATTGGAGCTTATTTGTATTTTATTTGTGTTTTATTCAGCTTGTTTTCGCAGATAGATTTGACGACTCGAGAACCAAATTTCTACGCCATTTCGTAACAACAATTAATTGAGAAAGGCAAGTTACACTTTTGATCATGTTTGATCCCATTATTTTAAGTTATGTATTCTGTTTTAAATAATTATTGCATGCTTACTTTTATTCAAAGTAATTAAAATTACTATCTTTAAATTGTAGCCAAATCCGAACACTTGTATGATGAATTTTTGGATGTTTAGATAGGTAGTTTGAAGAATCATTACAAGCGTGATATACTTTGAAGTTAGAAAATTGATAAGATTGGATAATACTTTAAGATGATCTTGTAAATTGAAGTAATCAAAGGTATATTTGTAGATACCCATTTATTATGAAATAATAACATTTTTGTTGGATTACAGGAATACATTATTGTTAGATATTAGATTATAGGAATATATTACTTCAATTAAATAAAGAAGGACATCTTATAGAATTAAATTGATTTTAGTGATTGTTGGAGAATTTGTATTGATCTACAATCAAGAGGAAAATTTGGATGTAGACCAAATCTCAGTTGACTTAAATGGATTATTAGTAATTGTTGAAGAATTAGTATTGAGAAATTGATCCAGTAAAGGTGGTGATTAAAAGACGAAAAGGTTGGATTTTATAACAATTCATGATGTTAATTTTGGTGGAATTAATAGGATAATTTGGTTATATTGGATGTATTAGATATGATTGAATAGAGAAATTGGATTTAAAAGAAATCTTTGTGGAAAAAATGTATTACTAGTGATTGTTGAAAATTTAGTAGTGACAAACTGATCGATTGTAGGTGACGAATAAAAAATGAAGTTGGATTATTATAGTAAGTTATGAATGTAATTCTGGTGCATTGGTTGAATTATAGATAATTGATGAAATTGGTAGAGTTAATTGAGTAGTAGTGTTTGGTTGATCTACAGTTGTTGGTGGACTAATGTAAACAATGAAGTGGTGAATCAACAGGCATAATTGATTGATTTGGAGAGTATGGTTCTAATATTGATGGTTGACTTACTGATCTTGGAGTTAACAATTCTTGGGCATCAAATCTCTCGCACCTTGTCGTCCTAGATAAAACTCTAGTTAATACAATAGTATTGTTGGAAGAATATTTCATCCCCTTATTAGTGGGACCCACTCCTCAGGGAAAACACCTGCTTAACAGGTCAATAAATGTAGCTACCCTGTAAAGGTCGATTGTACCCCTTACTTGTACTCATAAGGTAGAAATCCCTCAAGGGTTATTTTGGTCATTTGTACAGGCTTGGGAGCCTATAAATACCCCGTGTATCCCTCTTTTCAAAGGGGAGAGCTCTTAAGCAATAAATATAAGCAAGTTACTAGGTGAGCCTTCGGGAGGGATCCTCGAACCCCAAGAGCCACCGACAGAGTAGGCGGTCCTCTCGGACCCCGAACTCAGATAAATCCTCGTGTTACGCTCGCTCTCTTGGACGAAGGCCCGTAGCACGGCCGTCGTCCGCCCTCTTACTTGTGTTCGGTTTTACACCATCAACAAGTATTGACAAGATGCTTTTGTGGAAAAATACGCTTAGTCATGCTTAGACAAAAAATGTTCAATTTGGGAATTTTAGCCAAATATTCAACTATTATTTAAAAATGAGTCTATGGCATTTGTATGCCATGGAAATTTTGCAAATGATTTTGAAAAGCAAAATAAAATAAAAACTGGTTTAGATTTGGGAAAAATGGTTGTTAAGGTTGGTGCAAGTTGATGCACGAGATCGATTCATTTCAATGATCGAGACCAGGGTTTTATTGAAAGTTATCCAAGTCTGTTGAGGACCGGTCTATGAGTAGCGGCTTGTAAAGCCCTTCCGTACTACCACAAGTCTGGTGTGGGACAAACCTGGCTAAATAATTTGCAACATTCCTCTGTTGGTTGTGCCATTTGGATGTGCGGGTGTCGGGTAGACAGAAATTCCTACTTGGCACAAGAGGGAGACTTCCGGCAGGCTGGTGGCCCAATGTGGGTGAAACCTTAGTGGGCATAACTGCTTTTGGATGGAACATTGTAAAGGCCTTGTGATAATCACTTAGTTGCACACTAATGGAAGTGTGTGAACCGGACATTAAAAGTTGATTATCGCTTGTGGGTAAAGTTGTACAACCTCTACAGAGTGTAAAACTATTCGAATAACTGTGACCACAGTCATGGACATGCTGAATAAAGTTTTTTCATGGATTAGACTTTGGTTTTGATTTCAAAATAATTTTAACACAAATGATCTTAGATAGTTTATCCAATTAGGAAATTGGGTGGTTAGCCATGTGATAGGAGGGTAACCTTCACCAGAAATGTATGGAGGTTATCCTACTATAAAACTTGACAATTTAAAATCAAAAACTGATTTTAGATTAAAAAAAATAACTGCTTTGGAACTTAGTAAATATATTTAAACTGAAAATATCGCTTTATGAAAATTCAACCACATAAGCCTTCCTTTGATATATCCCTGCATGCAATATAATTATGTTATTGGGGGTAACTTGCGGAGTATATTTTTGTACTCACCCTTGCTTAAAAAAATATTGTTCAAAAGAGAAGGACTTCGCTACCGGTGTGGATCTCGACGACTAAGCCGCTAATTGCCTGTGGCAGATTTGCTGGGCTCTACTACTTCTTCTTCTTCGTCTTCCACTGTATTCTTTTATTGTTGACTTGTAAGCCGTTCCTGTAAAAAATCTAATAATTATTAATAAAGTTGTGCATGATATGGATGTTCCATATTTGTTTAGTGTGTACATTAGCTACTATTAGGGACTAGTGTAGAATACACTGAGAATTTGGGGGTGTTACTCCTGGGTTCGATATGGCGGTGAGCTTGGACGGATGAATCCCTTGTCTAATTGCTCTTTGAGTTGTTGCTTCAATTCGACCAACTCATCGGATGCCATTCGATAAGGTCGCTTGGATATATGTGCTGTCCAGGGTAGCAATTCGATGACAACTCCATGTCACGATCTGGCAGCGTCCCTAGCAATTCATCTAGAAACACATCAATGGGTGGTGCTCGTCGTCACTTTGGGGTCGTAGACCATTTCGTGCCTACATCCATAACACGGTTTTTTTATGTTGTTGGATGCCTTGCTACGCGAAGAATTGAATGCGAAAAGATGACGAGATTTGTAGTTGTGAATTAAAATAGACTTCATAATAAATGAAACACTAATTTCCAAAACCTTTCGTCCTAATTTTCGAGACCTAAACCATTAATTTTCGAGACAATTTCATAACATATAAAATTATGGAAAAATTACACAATCAAGTCCACTGTGTAAGGAGCCTGAATTTTTTTTCATAATGTTTGGACCTCATTTTATATATTAGAAAATTCTTTGAAATAATATACTTAAATAAATTTTAGAGAAAAAATCAGAATGGATAAATTAAAGAAAAATTACAAAAGGAAACTATGTCGGGAGGCTCCATAAAAAAATTTATAATTTTTTGAGCTCATTTTCTATATTTAGAAATTCCTCCAAAAAATATACTTAAATGGATTTTCAGGAAAATGGCGTTGTAGTGCTACAATTGCCTTTCTGCAGTCCCCAACGGCAGCACCTACCTTCTGCTCTCCCTGAGCGCAGCATGTGGGAGATGGGGGGAGCTAGAAATGGAATTTACGAGTTACAGGGGCTAGATTTGGAATTTAGGATAAACAAGGGGCCAATAGTGTCAAGAATTCCAATATACAAGCCTTTGGCTGTAAGAAAAAAAATAGAGGCAAGTAGAGGGGAACACACAAAGCCAAGCCATTTGTGGAGCTGTGGGGACCTGGATTTGCATCTAGGCTCTCTGTGTATTCTAAGCTAGTCTCATGATCAATAGTTAGCTCATACAATACACTTATCAACGAATATCACATCCATATAATCATATAAATAAAAGGGTACTTAATTATTACAGAACATAGTAAATAGACCTTAGAGCCAAGTGTTTACATGACAGGCCGACACGCCTACAAGTTTAGAGTAAATAATAGCAGTGAAAGTAATCAACATCAGCGGATAGTACATCAAAAGAATGAGGCCTCCATGCATTGGCCACAGGCAATCGACTAGGGTTAGGACCTAGTTATTGCAGTCTTTGTCATTCCCATAGATGAATGCATAGAAGTATCCATGCACCGGGTCATCTGCTTCATAGTCTGAATCCACATATTTGAGCAACCATGAGTATGAAGGTACTCAACAAGCCCTAACAGCAAATGCAAGTGTATAGATGCAAGGCTTACCAAAGGAGGGGTTGTATGCTTATTTTAGCACAAAGTCAGTTTTCTCAAATACTATAATTATTTTCCAAACCTATGACTTAGCCTATTCAACTTCAAAACTGAAATTTCATTTGTGTAATCAATTACTATCTCGATCAGGTTCCATCCATCTATAGTTACTCACAAGGTTACATCTACCTCTATCACCACTACGACCATGTTTACCCAGCATGTCTCGACTCACAACGACCATTTTTACCCAGCATGTCTCGACTCACAACGACCATTTTTACCCAGCATGTCTCGACTCACAACGACCATGTTTACCCAGCATATCTCGACTCACAACGACCATGTTTACCCAACAAGTCTCAATTCACAATTTTGATAAAACCAACCAAGTGTGGCTTTTCGCACAATGCCCATAACTGGGGGCACGACTATTCAAATAGATTAAACACTTTGTAGATATTGTATAGCTTTAACCACAAGATATGATCAAATCATAATGTCGGGCATGACACGATTCCTTGGGCCTGCGACAGAGATGATCATAAGAAGGCTTTTCCAATACCTAGTCCCGACACTACACCTGTTTTGGTGGTGAACCACTCAACACTGGTATAATGGCCATTACGAGGCACCCCCAGAATGCCCTTAACCAAACACATTTTCAATGAGGGACCCTCCGATGTTACAGAGTCACAGCCCTTCTCAAAATATTTATAAGTTACACCGGACGCGGGTTTTCATGCCAAAAACTGCGTAAAGTAGTTGGCCAGGTCTATCTCATACTAGACTTGTGGTTGCATGACTTAGTAGTCTAGAAATGCATCACATGGTTCGGTCCTTAATCGACTCAGGCGAGACAATCCATAGACCCACTTGCGTGCACACTGCACCGATCTCATACCAATCACTCGCCCAGGTCTCCACCATATTAAAATAACATTTTTTCTGTTATGGCAATGTTTGTGTCCTATTCAATTTTAACCACTAAGGAGTGTCTAAGTACAACCAATAGTCATAATTAATTATCTGAGGGAAAGTTTTATTCATGTAATATTTAACCTAGGGTGACAAAGTATAAGTGTCATCAATCAATCAAGGAGGGGGATAATAATATCAACCTTTGGCATAGATAGGTATCAACCTTGAACATAACATTTCAAAAATAGTAATAAGCATGCAAGTAATACTTTGTAATGAAATACTTTGCATTTGAAATGTAGGTTCAACATTATCAATTGTAAGGATTTGCCTTGCTCAAATGTGGATATTGTAGTGGTGAAGTCTTCGGCGACGCTGGAATCTATTTAACACAAAAGCGACGACTTCGAATAAATGCTCAAAACTCAGATAAAATTGAAATGAACTCCAAATTTATGATTTTGGTTATGTTGGAAAGATCCATAATTTATACAAATTTAGAAATAAAATTCAAATCATTTGGATTTAAAACGAGGGAGAACGAGCTCTCCAAAATTTGACCTGAGAGGAAATTTCAGAAAATCTAAAATTTCATAGGTAAGTGGGTCTCCCTAGGATTTTTTTTTATTAAGGAAAGCCTCTGTGACTGATAGGTAGGGTCCATCGGGGTTTTCAATTTCTTTTTGAAATATTTTTGTTATGGAAAAAAACTCTGTGGCTAACAGGTGGGTCCAGTCGGGGTTTTTATTTCATTTTCTATATATTTTTATTCAAGAAAATCTCGAGAGATTAACATGTGGGGCCATGGTCCATATGGACTTGGTCCACGTGAATGCTCATGGGACGTGTGTCCCACTGGTCAGCGACTATGGTCTATTGACTAGGTCTATGCGACGGTTTTAATTGGCGAGGTCCACATGTCACATACTTATACTTAACCTACAGTTCAATGTGATTTTCCAATAACGTCGGGCCCACATGTCATATAGACATTAGCTACTTAACTAACCAAACACTAATTACCTGATTAGCCTAAATACAACCACGTGTCATCATTCTATGCTTCATCTTTGTTAAACAGAGGACGCATAGAGGAGGCTTGGCCGGCTCTATTTGAGCTCGGCGCCGGCGGGGAAGGGCATGGCGACCACTCATGACCGGCAAAACTAGATGCAGATGTCCAGGCAATGCTAATGGCTATGGCAGCACGGCGGGTGGTGGCCTAAGGCAGCAACTCTATAGCAAGGTCGGCAGAAGTGGCACTGTATACGGTGGTAGCTACACAAAGAAGCCACTAGCTTGTAATTGAGGTGCGGGTGAGCATGTACAAGCTACAGGGGGTGCTAAACAAGGCGACAACGTGCCTAGTGGTTCTCAGGACAACTTTGTCCACGGCGGCCGTCAGCGAGGAAGAAGGGCACTCGCGGTGACGAGGATATAGTGGCTATAAGACAACTTTGTCTAGCCTACTGTGTCAACAAAAACTAGGAACGTGAAAAGACACGGAGAGGAAAGGAAGAGGCTTATTCAACAAAGACTACTTTGCATTAACTCGGGGTGTTCCAGTCGATTGAGTGGAGGATAAGGAAGGGGGCTAGAGGGGAAATGAAGAGGAGCGTAAGGCAATCCTGGTGATGCGCTAGGTGTGGCTTATAAAGGAGAGGAGAAGGTAGTGTTCATCTCGGGCATTTTCTCACAATTGCACAGGTGTTAATGGCTGCTGAGCTGATGTGGTGAAGGGATGAACTCACGGTGGTGCTACGCTCAAGGTCTATGGTAGCACAAGCACTCGAGTGCCTCTACCTTGCTTACACCTAGAGAGAGAGAGAGAGAGCAGGCGAGGAAGACGATGAATTGTTATGGGCGGACATGTGGGGTCAGGTACACCTGACAATGAGAGTGGGGCGAGGGGGCATTGGTGCAGGCTGGGCCACGCGGATGGGCTGGCGCAAGCTAGCTGGGTAGCGCGGATAGGGAGGAGGACTGAGGGAGAGGGAGGAGAGTTGGGCCTATGGGTTAGATACGGCCTGAGGGGAGAGAAAGAGATCGGGAAAAGGAATTTGATTTTGTATTGATTTTCAAAGATGATTTTGAATTTGAATTTCAAAATCTGAGAGATTTTAGCACACTATTTATCTTGTAGATTTTTATAAGTTTAATTTGGAGCAAGGATTTTGATTTAATGTTTTCAAATTGAACCCAAGATTTTAGAATTTCACCAAATGCAAAAAAAAGTTTTTAAAATCCCATAAAATTCATGCAAATTTTCAGAAGTTCAAAATCGAGCTATTACTAGAGCCCACCAAATCGAATGAGAATCCGGCCCGCAGGTGTGTGCTTCCATGCCACGTGTTGGGAGACCTGCATGCGTGAATGCAAAAGCGTCTGCACAAGCTAGGAGATATATATAACATCATTTAAGCAGACAAGCTGATGAGGACATCAACCCTAAAGATGGAACCACTACATCGACCCACAGCACTGCATCCTCTACTTCAACTACATCTTCTTCAATTGGACTTTCGGCTACTGCAATTCTATATTTCCCAATTGGGCCTCCGGCGGATCCAACTCCGACTCCTGAGCCGAGCTACTTCTACTTCTATGACCCGAGCTACTTCTACTTCACTGGGTCGTACTACGCCTACATGCCATGGTACTGCGTCACCTATTGTTGGCCCACGGGCTATGTAATATATTGGCCGACGTGGCCCATATGGTGGTCGGCTACCCTAGTTTCGGCCACCCCCTTGGCCGATGCCCCACCCTAGGGTTTCCACCTCCTGGCCGCACTCATATAGGAGCCGCCGCCCCTTTAGCAAAATTTGGGTTTTGCTTGGTTTAGTTTTCCACTTGTGAAACTATATGGTGTCATCTTGTTCAACTAGGGCAATAATGTCATCGTGCTTCAGAACCCCAACTTTTCAATACAAATCTTAATTCCTATTTGCAATTTCATATTGCTTATCTATTGTGTTCTTGCTTGTTCTTCGATTGCATGTAGAAATAGACCTTCGTGGTCAGGTCGATCGTGCTTCTAGCAAGGTCGATAGCAATCTTAGAGTTGGTTTAGCGATTGCTAGGCATATTGGTCATGTACGATTGGTAGCCAAATCGTGAGAGTCGTCTCCTCAAATCGAATTATCCTTCTCATCGAAAGATCGGGACATCCTTTATCTCATCAGGTGGTATCAGAGCTCAAGTTGATCGGTGAGATCCTTTACCTATAGTCCACAAAAGCCACAAAAATCCAAAAAAATTAGGGTTAGTTCATCTTGTCCAAACCAATCAGTGCCCTGCAATTTTCTTTTCGGTAATTTTCATCATTGAATTCTTGGTTGCATCGTCGTGTCAAGTGCTGATTTCTAGTTCTAGTTGGAGTCTAGTTAGCCTTTGTCTAGTTTGCATCTTTTGTGCTTTGGTTTTTGCCACAAGGTCAACATCACCTTCCCGCCACAGCAACCAAGGGTCCTACCGCTCGCTGCCACGGCCACCAAAGCGGTCTGCCGACACTGCCACATGCCGAGGCGACAACCGTAGCTCGCTGTCGCCGCTTGCTCTCGCTACTACAGCAACCACATTCGTCCCTGCCGCCACCGCCTCTTGCTGTCGCTGCAACCACAGCTCGCTGCCGCCGTTGCCACACGTCGTCAGGGCAACCGATCGCCCTTGCCGCCTCTGCCTTTTTCTGTCGTGGCAACCCTAGCTTCTGACGTCGCTACCACACGTCGCGGCGGCAACCGAACACCCCTGCAACCGTAGACTCTCGCTGCTGTGGCAACGACAGCACCCTGCCACCGCTACTTGGCGCTGCCACGACAATCATCTACCACCACAACTTGAGCAAGAATAGAAAGGAGGCCCTAGATTGGTGTCGGTTTATCAAGACAAGAAAAAGAGAATCCCTAACCAGAGTTGGTTTCGGTTTGTTCAGGAGAAGAAAAAGGAAAGTTTCCTACCTAATCCAATTCGGTTGCCATCCCTAATCTGTTTTGGTTTTTGTCACAACCAAAGAGCCCTAATTGGTTTTTCATTTTTCAAGAAGAAGGAAAAGGAAAGAGTTTTTCAAGAGAAGGAAAAAGAAGCAATATTCAGAATTTACCAAAGTGCTACAGTGATTACTGTAGTAGTCCAAAAATAATAGATTTCGGTTTCCAGTAGTTTTCTGAGGTATTACAAAAAAAAAGGAGAAGAAAAGAGAAGAAAAACAGAAGGACAAAAAAGAGAGAATAAAAATAGAAGGACAAAAAATAGAGAGAAAAGAAGAAGAAGAAAAAGGAAAAAAATACATATACCTCAGGGAATTGCTTCTCTCTCAGTAGGGCTCCTTTTACACTTTGCTTCATAGGCTTTGATTAGCTAGCTATTTCTAGTATAGGGTCAACAACTTTGACTAGTACTATGAGCAATTTTTCAACTTGCATTACTTATTTGATTGTTGCTAATTCTTGCTACCATATTGAAGCCTATCCTAGCTCCACCTTCTACCATTGTACAGGTACCAGTTGCTTGCAATCGCTTTGTCAATCTTTGGAGATCGTTTGACGCCAACATTAGTTGCCGGTCACCACTTGTTTTGCTTGGTAAGAACTTGGTATAATCTTGAGTGTGAGCGACTTTTCAACCTCCAAAACCTAGTAGTTGATAGGGAATTTTATACACTTATGTATTTTTCTTGTTAATACTAACAATGGCAGGGTCACGCGGATCTACGCATGGTGGGAACGACAACGACCACTCTTTGGAGCATGAAAGCAAAGATCCTCTCACACCTCGCACAAGACGGATCGTGCAGCGCTTTGAGCACTTGCTTGGTAAGAGTATTCACAATGCCTTGGATCAGATCAACAATAACTTCGTGGCACTCTGCACACGTATTGAGCACCTTGAACGTCAACCACTTGCTTAGCAACCACGACCCATGATTATGAGCCAAGGGTGGAGGACCCTCCTGCTCACCGCACACTACCTGCTGCTCACTTGGTAGATGAGGTGGAAGAAGAAGACGTGAACAACTACACTGCTAATACGGAAACAGGTGGATTCAATGTTCACAATGATCGTAACCATCGTCGGCTTCGTCACAATCATCAAGGTATGGGAAGAAATCAACGTGAGGTACGTGACCATAATGATGCATTTGGTAAAATTAAATTCATTATGCCTTCTTTTGCTGAAAAATATGATCCCGATGCTTATCTCACATGGAAGCTTACCATAGAAGAAAATTTTGCTTGTCATGAATTCCCTAAAGATAACAAACTTAGGGCTGCTACTAGTTAGTTTGTTGATTTTGCCTCTATTTGGTGGAGTGAATATGTTCGTACTAATGATAACATACCTAGAACATGGCATGCTTTAAAGAGAGCAATGAGACATAGATTTGTACCTTTATATTATTCTCGTGATTTGCTTAATAAATTACAACGCTTAAGACAATGTAGTAGTTCTGTAGAGGACTATTATCAAGAATTGTAAACTAGTTTGTTGCGTTATGGTTTAGAAGAAACTGAAGATGCTAAGATGGCAAGATTTTTGGTAGGGTTAAACCGTGAAATTCAGAGCATACTTGATTATAAAGAATATAATTCTATCACCCGTTTGTTCCATCTTTCTTGCAAAGCTGAAAGAAAAGTGCAGGGCCGATAATCTCGCTCTAAGGGTAATTTTGGAGGATCTCTTGCAGGTCGACCAATTCAGCAACAACACATGGCACCTTCCTCCACTTCTGGCCATGATGCACCCTCCTCAAGCCGTGCGCCCCTGCTGCTCCTTCCACTCCTACACATGTCCCTGATGCAAGCAAATCAGCAAAGGTACAAGTCCCTATATAAAGTGCTTCTTCTATTACTTCTACAGGATGATCCAGAGATGTACAATGTCACCGTTGCAAAGGATTTGGGCACTTGATGCGCAATTGTCCAAGTCAACGAGCTTTACTTATCAAGGACAATGGTGAATACACTTCAGCTAGCGATATTGAGGAAGAACATGTTTTGGTTGTAGCCAACAATGTAGGTGATGAAATTGAGAAAAAAAACAATTAGGCCATGAGACATCTGACAAGTACTAAAGCCTAGTTGTCCAGCGTGTGCTAAGTGCTCAAATGGAGCATGCTGAATAAAATCAATGCCACACCTTGTTTCAATCAAAGTTCATCATCAAAGAACATTCTTGTAGAGTCATCATTGATGGCGGAAGTTGCAACAACCTTGCTAGCACAAACATGGTCGAGAAGCTTGGTTTGACCACAACTCAACACCCTCACCCTTACTACATTCAATAGCTAAATTCTTGTGGTAAGTTGAAGGTGACTAAACTTGTGCAAGTATATTTTTCTATTGGATCATATCATGATTATGTTGATTGTGATGTCATGCCTATTTAAGTATGCTCGTTATTGTTAGGTAGACCTTGGCAATATGATAGATCTAATCATTATAATTTCACATATAAAGAAAAGAAAATCACTTTGCTTCTAATGTCCCCTGCTGCCATATTAAAGGATGATTTAGAAAAGATTGAGAGAACAAGTCAAGAGAAGAGAAAAGATGATCATACGATTATAGCTCCAAGTGAAATTAAATTGAAAGCTCTTGTTATGTTAGCTACAAAATCCGATTGCATTAACATGGAAAAACATGAATCTGAATGTTATACTATGATTTGCAAAGAATCGTTGTGTCGATTAGAAGATATGTGTGTTTCTTTGCCTCCTGTTGCTACTAACCTTTTGCAGGAAAGTGATGACTTGGAGCAAATGAATGAGTCAAGGACGACTCAAATTCAAGAAGGGGGGATGATGAGGACATCAACCCTAAGGATGCAACCACTACTTCGACCCGCTGCACTACATCCTCTACTTCAACCACATCTTCTCCAATTGGACTTTCGGCTACTTCAATTCCATATTTCCCAACTGGGCCTCCGGCGGATCCAACTCCTACTCCTTCAATTGGGTCTAGCTACTTCTACTCCTACGAGTCGAGCTACTTCTACTTTACCGGGTCATACTACGCCTACATGCCATGGTGATGCGTCACCTATTGTTGGCCCACGGGCTATGTAATGTATTGGCTGACGTGGCCCATATGGTGGCCGGCCACCCTAGTTTCGGCCACCCCCTTGGCCGACGCCCCACCCTAAGGTTTTCACCTCCTAGCCACACTCCTCATATAGGAGCCGCCGCCCCTTTAGCAATATTTGGGTTTTGTTTGGTTTAGTTTTCCACTTGTGAAACTATATGATTTCATCTTGTTCAACTAGGGCAACAGCGTCATCGTGCTTCAGAACCCCAACTTTTCAATACAAATCTTAATTCCTATTCGCAATTTCAGATTGCTTATCTATCATGTTCTTGCTTGTTCTTTGATTATATGCAGGAATAGACCTTCATGGTGAGGTTGATCGTGCTTCTAGCAAGGTCGATAATAATCTTGGAGTTGGTTCAGCGATTGCCGAGCATATTGGTCATGTACGATTGGTAGCCGAATCGTGAGAGTCGTCTCCTCAAATCAAATTATTCTTCTCATTGAAAGATCGGGACACCCTTTATCTCATCACAAGCTAGAAGATATATGATCATTTAAGTGAGATGCCTGGACGGTCCAGGTGCTGCTAACCAGATCGACTTGATTGGAGACATCAGTGAATTGCAATGGCAAAAATGGATGTCGACTTAGTTAATGCGGTGGCCAGCGACGTCACAACGTCCAGAGGGTGCAGCCCAAACAGGATTCCGCTAGTATACCTTGATTTTACCTGCATGCATCATCATATCTGGACCTCTGTTCAATCGGTAAAATATCAAAAAGAACCCTAGTTGTCTATATTTTGTTTGAAAACCCTTCTTCGGATGTAGTATTGGTGAAGACCTATGGAAACACTCTTTACACTAAATTCTATGGTTTTTCATTGCTCGCCTTGCATTGACCTGATCTACTCTGCAGTCTAGGTTATTAAACATAGTGCTTCTCGATCATGAGGAACATGTGGTTATCAATGTGTCAAACATGGGAATATTATATTGTTGTGATGTCTTTCACGGCCATGTAAATGAGTCAGGTCCGACGCTTACTATAGTGCAAGATAAAATAACACAGAATCATATAAAGCAAGTTCCATGTGTGATCATTTAACTAGAGAGCATTTTACTTTCTGTACATAGCTGCTCAGTCTGTGTATATTTGTAAAATATCATGTAGTGGCTACCATGGTTGTCCATTTTATTTTCTGTACATATGTATTTGAGGATAACTCATTTCATTGTTGTGTTCATTAGATTTTTATCACATCATGTGTCACCATGGCAGATTAAACACACTTGTATACTTTAGTTCTGTTAGTTCCCTTGAAATTTTATATATAGTACCATGGACTTTTGTATAAATTCCTAAGTGCAGTGGTCTTCTATGAATAATGGTAACAAGAGATATTAGGAAACAACATAAGTCAAATCTTGTTACATTATAAATAAGCGCAAGAGCTTTCAAGTGCTTCACGCACACAAAGAGAAAACACCGAAACCAATAGAACTCTAACCTTGAGAAACTCGATCATGGCACAAAGAACAGAAGGAAGGCCAACTGATGGGCTCCGTGTCATGGTTATCGACGAAGATAAATGTCATGCCAACTCTACAAGGTCCATGCTCTCTGAACAAAACTTTCAAGGTAAGGCCTTTCAATTAATCTCTGCAATCCATTTAAGAAAAACTATAGCGTGTTCCTTTCAAGAAGTAGATACTATAGTACTGCTACTTTTTCCCATCTTTTCTATGGGTATATATCCCTCAAACATTGCTTATGACTTTGCAATGTTTTGCATGCAGAAATTGTTTCTTGCAAGGTTCTGAATTTTTTTTGCGTTCCAAATTGGCCCTAAAAGTGTATCTTGATTTTTCAGTGACAGTGTATACAAGTCCCATAAAAGCACTCAATTTTCTTGAGAATCATGCACAAGATGTTGATTTCATCTTGGCAGCAGTGCACATGGAAGAGTTGCATGGTTTTCAGTTCCTTGAAGGTGCCAGGGAGGTGCATGAAAACCTTCAAGTGATTAGTAAGTAGGCAGTTTCTTTAATAATGTTGACTCCAATTCTTGTATGTCCATGCATCCCCTTTCATTTCTATGATGTATCTAATTCAATAATTTTTGTTTGAAAATGATTATGTTGATAATTGATGTTTTTGAACTAGTGATGTCAACTGAAACGACAATGAACACAATGAAGAGGTGTGTTGAACTTGGCGCACGTTTTTTGGTGAAGAAGCCTCTTGATGCTGTAACGATACATAATTTGTGGCAACATCTCGACCTAAAAGGTCTAAGGATGGAGATGATCAAGCATTTAATTCGAGGTTGCAATTAGTGTAATCACTACTTACTTTTGTTATTATAGTTGGTAGAAAAATATGATATAATGCGGTCTCATCTCGGCTTAAAGAACATGCCTAAATATGCTAAATCATTATTTGGCTAGATTTTCCATAAAAAATATCGTATGGTCAGTATTTTTTTTAAATTACTGTTGTGATGCAATTTCACAGCTTTTACTTAGTAAATTCGAATGGTTAAAGTTGTATATTTATTGCGATTTTGCAGTTCATTACATACACATCAATTGAACCATGTCAAAGAGTCTAACAAAATCCAACTAAGTCCAAGTGCCTTGTATTTTTTTTCAAAAATAAATTGCTTTTTTAAGATAGAAAAAAATTAATGCACCTATCCGCCCAGAAAAAGTTTGATTGATTCTCCCAAAAACAAGAAAAAGAAAAGGTTCGATTGTCTCTGTGTTAATATAGTATCTCATTTATCTAGCAGGTTGTTTTCCTCTTTGAATAACTATTTGATTGATTTCATGATTAATCTTTACACCAGGAATATCTAAAGAGAATGGAAAGGGGACTAAACAAGGCAATGGTTGCAAAGAGATGCATGATCAAAGGGTGCCTCAAATTCCAAATCCAGACTCCGACGAGGATGATGAAGAAGTGGAGACATCTCCAAGCATCTAGAGATGAAGTTTGGATTTCGACTATCGCTAGAGATTGCGCTGAGTTGAAGACCGAGAGGAAGTGTGGCAATAAAAAATAGGGTTAACGCTTTATATGCCACTGGAAATTTCTGAAATCTCTGATTGTGTCACTTATCTGTGTGGTCTGGACCCACATGTCAGTGACACAATGAGTGGCATATAAGGGATGATACAAACTTTTAATTGCAAATAATGAATTGCCCCATAAAAATAGTGCTGAACATTGATGTTCATGGCAGTGATTGTATCTTACTTCATGCAAAATAAGAGCCCATCACTACTACAGAAGAGGATATACTGGACATCTCATCACAGACGAATCCTAGGAACCGTTTGTGTAGTAATTATCACAGACGATTTTACAAGTGTGACTGTCTATGTTACTAGTGATGGCTAGAACCGTCTTTGATACATCATTATCACAGACGGTTTTTGTTAAGAACTGTCTGTGATGATTCACAGACGATTTTAAATACAAACCGTCTGTGATGTCTCCGAATATCACAAACAGTTCTTGTTAAGAACTGTGTGTGAATCAACACAGACGGTTTTAAATACATATCGTCTGTGATGTCTCCGAATATCATAGACAGTTTGTATTAAAAACCGTCTGTGATAAGTATGCCTAAGTCTCTAATTTCAGTCATCACAGACGGTTTTTGTATGAAATCGACTGTGATTCGCAACACGGGAGGGCAAAAATTTTTGAACGAGTGCGCGGGAGGCAAAATGTTTTGGCGTTGTCCTTATATATTATAGCCGAGTTGAGGCGGGATGGGCTAGAGTGAGGCTCCCGCGTGCTGCAACGGCTGCTCAGCTCGACAGAGGTGAAGCTCGTCATGAGGAGCGAGCGGGAGTGCACTGTGAACCAGCTACGGCCGGAGGACATGTACGTGAATGAGGCCAAGCTGTCGCTGGAGGAGCTCGTGGTGCTGCAGGGGTTCCCGTACCCTCCTTCCAGGCTTCGTCTTGGCTTCTATTGGTTTGATGTTTCATTTCTACCCCTGTTTCGTATAGGATGGGATTGTTTAAGTAGTTATTGGGTCATGCAATCGTGTTTGTTCATTCTTTAATTTCATTGTTTGGGGATGATCAGGTTGGTGATATTTCTCTAACGTAATATGAGCTCTCTGATACGGATATCCTATATGCTGATGGGATAACATCCTCGGACGGGTTAGCATCTACAGAGTTCTCTTTCCCACAGCTGACTTTGAATGGATAGGGTGTTGATGAGCCAGATCCACAAGACACCTTGCTAAGGTTAGTTATTCTGTCACTCAAAGGGTAGTGGTAGCTTGCTATTACCTGCATTACTTAGTTTTTCTATAGCTTTCATGGTTTTTAACTTTTTATGCATCTGTTGTGTGACCTTATCCTAATTTTCTAATAAGGATGATAATTCTGTGTATGTGAGTAAGCGTTAGTGTTCCCTTCTGATGTATGGGAGTGATGCCTTTTCCATGTATTTTCAAGAGTCTCTAAAGATGGAAAGCTTACATGTACATTTAGTATCTTGTTCAGTCTAAGACACCTTATATTTTGCGAGAGCATATATTGCACCTGTTGGAAGAGAAAAAGTCTCCATGCACGGAGTGTTATCTCTAATATCTCTGAGGTTGCCTGCGTCAGAAGTTTGTGACAATCATTTTCGCTCTACCTCTTCTAGGACTTCATTGATGCCTCCAACGAAAGTTAGAAGATCAACCCCTAACAACCCAGCTGTCCACGAATGACCACACCCTTCCCGAGCCCCGACGACATGTTTAGGTTTGTACAGGACGATCCACCAACACATGGTAGGGAGCAACACTTGGCTATATATAATGTTGGTATGTTTTACACATGCGCACAGATGTTGTATCCTTGCCCGACTGACCTCACTTGATTTGGCTTTGCTTTGCAGATTAAATGATTCTGGCCTGAGATATGAACATTTATTCCAAGCATGACGATCCACATATGTGAAATAAAAAGGGATGCACACCATTCCACATGGGTTAAAGCGTACTTTTTTATCTCACATCCAAATCAAACTATCTAGAGCATATCTTGTACTCACTCAAAGAATAAAAAAGGTCTCCACACATGGAGTTATGTTTGTTCTTCTGTGATGCGCGCCTCTGGACTTTGAGACGTCCATTTCTACTCTGCATCTTCAATGATGCTTCCAGTTAAGTCGATCTCATTAGAAACACCTCATGAGTCTAGCTTAAATGATCACAAAGAGTAGCATTTCATGCATGGTTCAAGCATGCCTGCATGGAGATGTTATCATCCTGCCAAACTGACCTCATGTGCAGCATTGCGTTTACATACTCTCACTACAAGGCATATGTCAAGTAAGCGGGCAATGTACAATGCTACAAAGGAGTAAGCATAAATGAAGAGTATTTACTTGCCAAAGGTCCATAATTTTCTAGTCTAGCTTCAAAGGATTACTTGAAAAAAAAATTGTCTTAATATTACCTACAAACAATTTGAGCCAAGGTTCTCTAAACTTCCACCTTAATTAAATTATTCTAGCAAAAGATACATACAATTATTTCCAAAGTTGGTGATGTGTGTAGGATATACAAGAATACATGCACACCATTTCATGTTAATACATATTTTTCAATACACATCCAAATCAAACTAGTATAAGAATATTTTTTGTAAAACAACTTACGAGAGCATATATTGCACTTGTTCAAAGAGAAAAAGTCTCCTTGCATGGAGTGTTATCTCTAATATCTCTGAGGCAGCGTACGTCCAAAGTTTGTGACAAACATTTGTGCTCTACCTCTTTTAGGACTTCGTTGATGCCTCCAATGAAAGTTAGAAGATCATCCCCCCAACAACCCAACTGTTGACGAATGACAACACCCTACCCGAGCCCTGGCATCAGGTTTAGAGTAGTATTGGACGGTTCACCAACACGTAGCAGGGAGCGGCACTTGGCTATATATATTGTGTGCATGTTTTTGACATGTGCGCAATTGTTGTAGCCTTGCCTGACTGACCTTAGCCGATTGGCTTGGATTTGCATATTAAATGATTCTGGCCTAAGATACAAACATTTATTTCCAGGTATGATGATGCCCATATGTGAAATAAAAATAGATGCGCACCATTTCACATGGGTTAAAGCGTACTTTTTTATCGTACATCCAAATCGTATTAACGAGAGCATATCTTGCACTCACTGAGAGACAAAAGGTCTCAACGCATGGAGAGTTATGTTTGTTCTATTGGGATGCACGCCTTTGGAGTTTGAGATGTCCATTTTTGCTCCACATCTTCATTGATGCTTCCAAATAAGTCAATCTTGTTAGCAACGCCTCAATCACCCGTGAGTCTACCTTAAATGATCACAAAGAGTTGTATTTGCATGCATGGTTCATGCATGGCTGCATGGAGATGTTATCATCTGGGCATATTGACCTCATGTGAAGCATTGTGTTTACATACTTTGACTGCAAGGCAAATGTCAAGTAAGCGGGGCAATGGACAAAACTACAAAGGAGTTAGCATAAATTACGAGTATTTACTTGCCAGAGGTCCATAATTTTCAACTCTAGCTTGTAAGGATCACTTGGAAAAAGTTTTCTCTCAATTTTACCTGCAAAGAAGGGTTTTTGGACAAAACAGAGAGACAACAAAGGTTCTTTCTGAACTTCCACCATAATTAAATGATTCTGGCACATGATACATATATTTATTTCTAGAGTTGATGATGTGTGTAGGTAATACAATAATAAATACACACAATTTCAAACGTATTAATATGTATTTTTTAATACACATCCAAATGAAACTAGTAAAAGAATATCTTCTGTAAGACAACTTACGAGAGCATATCTTGCACTTGTTCAAAGAGAAAAAGTCTCCATGCACGAAGAGGTATCTCTAATATCTCTGGGGCTACGTGCATCAGAAGTTTGTGACAAACATTTTCGCTCCACCTCTTCTAGGACTTCATTGATGCCTCCAAGGAAAGTTAGATGATCATCCCCCAACAACACAACTGTCCATGAATGATCACACCCTACCCGAGCCCCGATGACAAGTTTGGATTAGCACTAGATGGTCCGCCAACATGTTGCAGGGAGCGGCACATGGCTACATATATTGCGTGCATGTTTGACACATGTACACAGATCTTGTAGCCTTGCCCGACTGACCTCACCCGATTTGGCTTTACTTTGCACATTAAATGATTCTAGCCTAAGATACGAACAATTATTTCCAAGCATGATAATGCACATATGTGAAATGAAAAGGTGATGTACCCCATTTCACATGGGTTAAAGAGTACTTTTTATGGTACATCCAAATCAAACTAACGAGACCATATCTTGCACTCACTCAAAGCCAAAAGGTCTCTGCATATGGTGAGTTATGTTTGTTCTATTGGGATGCGCACCTCTGGACTTTGTGACATCCAATTGTTCTCCGTATATTCATTTATGCTTCTAAGTCGATTTCGTTAGCAACACCTCAATCATCCGTGAGTCTAGCTTAAATGATCACAAAGAGTTGTGTTTGCATGCATGGAGATGTTATCATCCTGCCATACTGACATCAGGTGAAGCATTGTGTTTACATACTCTGACTGCTGGTCAGATGTCAAGTAAGCGTGCAATGGACAATGCTACAAAGGATTAAGCATAAATTACGAGTATTTACTTGCCAATGGTCCATTATTTTCAAGTCTACCTTCAAAGGATTAGTTGAAAAAAACATTTCTAAATATTACCTACAAACAAGGGTTTTTAGACAAAACAGAGAGACAACCAAGGTTCTTTCGGAACTTCCACCATAATTAAATGATTCTGGCACAAGATACATATATTTATTTCTAGAGTTGATGATGTGTGTAGGTACTACAATAATAAATACACACAATTTCAAACGTGTTAATACGAATTTTTTTAATACGCATCCAAATGAAACTAGTAAAAGCATATCTTCTGTAAGACAACTTACGAGAGCATATCTTGCACTCGTTCAAAGAGAAAAAGTCTCCATGCACGGAGAGGTATCTCTAATATCTTTGGGGTAGCGTGCATCTGAACTTTGTGACAAACATTTCCGCTCTACCTTTTCTAGGACTTCATTGATGCCTCCAGCGAAAGTCAAATGATCATGCCCCAACAACCCAACTGTCCATGAATGACCACACCCTACCCGAGCCTTGACGAGAGGTTTAGCTTAGGACATGGCGGTCTACCAACACGTGGCACTTGGCTATATATATTGTTCGCATGTTTGACACATGCACACTGACGTTATAGCCTTGCCTGACTAACCTCACCCAACTTTGCACATTAAATGATTCTAGCCAAAGATACGAACATTTATTTTCAAGCATGATGATGCACATATGTGAAATAAAAATAGATGCACACCGCTTCACATGGGTTAAAGCGTTCTTTTTTATCATACATCCAAATCAAACTAATGGGAGCACATCTTGCAGTCACACAAAACCAAATGGTCTCCACGCATGGAGAATTATGTTTATTCTATAGGGATGTGTGCCTCTAGACTTCGTGACATCCATTTCTGCTACACATCTTCATTGATGCTTCCAGTTAAGTTGATATTGTTAGCAAGACCTCAATCGCCCATGAGTCTAGCTTAAATGATCACAAAGAGTTGTATTTGCATGCATGGCTCAAGCATGCCTGCATGGAGATGTTATCATCCTACCGTACTGACCTCATGCGAAGCATTGCGTTTACATACTCTGACCGTAGGGCAGATGTCAAGTAAGCGGGTAATGGACAATGCTACACAGGAGTTAGCATAAATTACGAGTATTTACTTGCCGGAGGTCCATAATTTTCAACTCTAGCTTCATAGGATTACTTGCAAAAAAAAGTTTGTCTCGATATTACCAACAAACAAAGGTTTTCAGACAAAATAGAGAGACAACCAAGGTTCTTTCTGAACTTCCTCCATAATTAAATGATTCTGTCACAAGATACATACATTTATTTCCAGAGTTCATGATGCGTGTAGGTAATACAAAAAATAAATACACACCATTTCATACGTGTTAATACGTATTTTTAAATACACATCCCAATGAAACTAACAAAAGAATATCTTTCGTAAAACAACATACGAGAGCATATCTTGCACTCATTCAAAGAGAAAAAGTCTCCATGAATGGAGAGGTATCTCTAATATCTCTTGGATTGCTTGCATCCAAAGTTTGTGACAAACATTTCTGCTCTACCTCTTCTAGGACTCCATTGATGCCTCCAACGAAAGTTAGATGATCGTCGCCCAACAACCCAACTGTCCACGAATGATCACACCCTATCCGAGCCCCGACGGTAGGTTTAGGTTAGGACAGGAGGGTCCGCCAACACATGGCAAGGAGTGGCACTTGGCTATATATATTGCGTGCATGTTTGACACATGCACACATATGTTCTAACCTTGCCCAACTAACCTCACTCGATTTGGCTTCACTTTGTAGATTAAATGATTCTAGCCTAAGATGCAGACATTTATTTCCAAGCATGATGATGCACATATGTGAAAAAAAAAAAGATATGCACACCATCTCATATGGGTTAAAGCGTACTTTTTTATCGTACATCTCAATCAAACTAACGTTTACACACTTATAATTGCTAGGTGATGCCAAGTAAGCGGGCAAGGGACAATGCTACAAAGGATCAAGCATAAATTTAGATCATTTACTTACCAAAGGTCCATAATTTTCAAGTCTAGCTTCAAAGCATTACTTAAAAAATTCTCAATTTACCTACAACCAAGGGTTTTAAGACAAAATAGAGAGACAACCATGGTTCTTTCTGAACTTCCACCATAATTAAATGATTATGGCACAAGATACATACATTTATTTCTAGAGTTGATGATGCGCTTAGGTAATACAAAAATAAACACACCATTTCATACATGTTAATACGTATTTTTCAATACACATCCAAATCAAACTAGTAACTAGTATAAGCATATCTTCCGTAAAACAACTTATGAGAGCATATCTTGCACTCGTTTAAAGTGAAAAAGTCAGATGCAAGCAAAGTTATCTCTAATATCTCTAGGGCTGCGTGCATCCGAAGTTTGTGACAAACATTTCTGCTCTACCTCTTCTAGGACTTCATTGATGCCTCCAATGAAAGTCAAATGGTCATCCCCCAACAACCCAACTATCCACGAACAATCACACCCTACCCGAGCACCGATGACAGGTTTAGATTGGCACATGTTGTTCCCCAACACATGGTAGGGAGTGGCACTTGGCTATATATATTCCGTCCATGTTTGAGACATGCACGTAGATGTTGAAACCTTGCCCGACTGACCTCACCCGATTTGGCTTGCCTCTGCAAATTAAATGGTTCAAGACTAAGATAAAAACATTTATTTCCAAGCATGATGATACACATAGTTGTAATACAAAGAGATGCACCCCATTTCACATGGGGGTAAAGTGTGCTTTTTGAACGTGCATCCAAATAAAACTAACGAGACCATATCCTGCACTTGCTCAAACATAAAAGGCCTCCACACACAGATTTATTCTTGTTCTATTGGGATGCGCGCCTCTTGACTTTGTGAAGTTCGTTTCTACGCCGCCTCTTCATTGATGTTTCCAATTAAATCGATCTCATTAGCAGCATCTCAACCATTTGTGATTCTAGCTTAAATGATCATAGATATTTGTATTTGCATGATTGGACCATGCATGCATGGATGGAGATGCTATCAACCTTCCAAAATGACCTCATGTGAACCATTGCGTTTACATACTCTGACTGCAGGGCATATGTCAAGTAAGCAGGCAATGGACAATGCTACAAAGGAGTAAGCATAAATTAAGAGTATTTACTTACCAAAAGTCCATAATTTTAGGGATTAATTCCTTATGTGCCACTGGAATTTTGCAAAATCCCTGATTATGTCACTGACATGTGGGGTCAGGATCCACATGTTAGTTAAACAATGAGTGGCGTATAAGGGATGAGGCAAAATTTTGGTGGCATATTAGGAATTCACCCTAATTTTAGAGTCTAGCTTCAATGGATTACTTGCAAAAAAAAAAGTTCTCAGTATTACTTACAAACAAGGGTTTTCAGATAAAATAGAGAGACAACCAAGGTTCTTTCTGAACTTCTAGCATACTTAAACGATTCTTGCACAAGATACATACATTTATTTCTTGATTTGACAATGCATAATTAAATGATTCTGGCACAAGATACATTCTATATTTGATGATGCATTTAGGTAATATAAAAATAAATACACACCATTTCATATGGGTTAATATATATATTTTTAAGACACGTCCAAATCAAGCTAGTAAAAGCATATCTTTCACTCGTTCAACAACAAAAAGCATCCATGCACGGAAAGTTATTTTGAATATCTCCAGGGCCGCATGCCTCTGATGTTTGTGGCATACATTTCCCTTCAAACTCTTCTAGCATTTCATTGATGCCTCCAACCAAAGACAAATGATCATCACCCAACACCCCAACTGTCCACGAATGATCACACCCTACCCGAGCGCCGATGACATATTTAGATTGGCATAGGATGGTTCGCCCACACGTGGCAGGGAGCGACACTATGCTATATATGTTTGTGCATGTTTGACACATGAACACAGATGTTGTAATCTTGCCTGGCTAACCTCACCTGATTTGCTTGGCTATGCAAATTGAATGACTCTGTCCTAAGGTATGAACATTTATTTCCAAGCATGATGATAAATATACGTGAAATAAAAACAGATGCACCCCATTCACATGGGCCAAAGCAAACTGTTTTAACATACATCCAAATCAAACTAACGAAAGCATATGTTTGATCTATTGGGATGCGTCCCTTTGGACTTTGTGACGAACATTTCTGCTCCGCCTCTTCATTGATGTTTTCAATTAAGTAGATCTCGTCATCAACACCTCAACCATCCGTGAGTCTAGCTTAAATGATCACAGAGATTTGTATTTGCATGTATGGTCCACACAAGCATGCATCGAGATGTTATCATGATGCCAAACTGACCTCATACGAAGCATTGCGTCTACGTACTCTGACTACAAGGAAGAGGTGAAGGGGGCAATGGACAATGCTACAAAGGATTAAGAATAAATTAAGAGTATTTAATTACCAAAGGTCCTTAATTTTTAAGTGTAGCTTCAAAGCATTACTTGCAAAAAAAGATGGTTCTAAATATTACCTACAAACAAGGGTTTTAAGACAAAATAGAGAGACAACCATGGTTCTTTATGAACTTCCACCATACTTAAATGATTCTAGCGCAAGATACATACATTTATTTCCAGATTTGCTGATGCATGTAGATAATACAAAAATAAATACACACCATTTCATATTGGTTAGTATGTATTTTTTTAATACACATCCAATTTTTTAATACACGTCCAAATCAATCTAGTAAAAGCATATCTTTCACTTGTTCAACGACAAAAAGCCTCCATGCACAAAGAGTTATTTTGAATTTCTCTGGGGGCTGTGTGCTTCTAAAGTTTGTGACATACATATCCTTTCTACCTATTCTAGCACTTCATTGATGCATCCAACCAAAGTCAGATGATCATCCCCCCAACACCCCAACTGTCCACAAATGATCACACCCTACCCGAGCCCCATGATATGCTTAGATTGGCACAGGACGGTTTGCCGACACATGGTAGGGAGTGGCACTTTGTTATATATATCGGGTGCATGTTTGACACATGCACACATATGTTGTAACCTTGCCTGACTGACCTCACTCGATTTGACCAAGCTCTCCAAATTGAATGATTTTGGCCTAAGATACGAACATTTATTTCCAAGCATGATGAACACATGGGTGAAATAAAAAGTGGTGCACCCCATTTGACATGGGTTATAGTGTACTTTTGGAATGTACATCCAAATCAAAATAACGAGAAACATATCTTGCACTGGCTCAAAGACAAAAAGTCTCCACGCATGGAGAGTTATCTTTGTTCTTTTGGGATGCGCACCTCTGGACTTTGTGACGCCCGTTTCTACTCCACCTTTTCATTGATGTTTCCAATTAAGTTGATCTCATCAGCAACATCTCAACCGTCCATGAGTCTAGCTTAAATGATCACAGAGATTTGTCCATGACATTGACTTTGTTGGAGACATCAATGACGACGTGGAGCAATGTGTCGACGATGCATACAAATACAAATCTATCTGATAAATTAAGCTAGACTCGTTGACGGTGAGGTGTTGCTGATGTGGTTGACTTTATTGGAAACATCAATAAAGACGTGGAGCAAAAAATGGACGTCACAAAGTGCAGAGGCACGCAGCCCAGGAGACATCCAAGATAAATTTTTTATTTCATCTAGGTGTATCATCATGTCTACAAATAAATGTTCGTATGTTGGGCCAGAATCATTTAGTGGGGAGGGTTTTAGAAAGAACCTTGGTTGCCTCTCTATTTTGCTTTGAGACCCTTTGTTTGGAGGTAATATTGAGAACCCATCTTTAAACGTAGTCCTTCGAAACTAGAATTGACAAAGACCATTGGCAATTAAGAACTTCTAATTTACCTTTACTCCTTTGCGCCATTGTCGATTGCCCACCGAGTTGATCTATACCCTGCAGCTTAAAGTTTGTAAATGCGATTAGCCGTGTGGGGAACATGACTTCCCATGAACAAAATGGTGCCATGGACCAATTGTCGCCAATCGGTCGCACGCTCATCGCCGCAACCCACGAGTGTGCATGCTTGATCTTTGCAGCCCTCATGTCTAACGTTCCTATGCATGCCCATCAGACACCACATGCAAGAGTGAGGAGGGTCAATTTACAATTTCTTTAAGAAAATTTCAGTTTGTTCTCTGTAGAGACAACCAGTGAGAAACTTCTCGGCGAGATTTCGCCGGTTACCGCCGGTAGCCAGTGGTAACCAGTAGGAATTAAAACCGGCAAAAAAAAATCGGTTTTAATGAATTTTGTCCAAAAAAATCGAATTTGCTTGAATTTTGTTCGAATTTGATTTTTAAAAAAAATTAAAATCCCAAATTTTCAAATTTTTTTGAAAATTTTGGCCGAAATTTCCGATTTTCGGTAGTAACCGGCCTTACCAGTCCCCCGTTAAAAAAAACCAACCGAGAAGTTTTTCACTGGAGACAACACACTAAGATAATATATAATCTTGATTTATGAGAGGGCTATGGTGTTTGCAATGATCATAAAAGAAAACATACTCTATTTCATTTTAAATGTAGAAACAGCATACAGATTTTGTCTTTGAGTGGGTGCAAAATATACTCTATTTAGAGGTAGGATAATTCAGAAAGTATATATTGACCCATGTGGACGGACTATATCTTTTATTTTCCTGCATGCATCATCATATCTGCAAGTAATATATATTGGGCCATAACCATTTCCCTAACGGTCAATTGGTAATATTTCAAAAAGGACCTTGGTTACTCTATTTCATTTGAAAACCTTTCTTACAATTTAGTATTGGTGAGGACCTTTCGAAAGAACTTTTTAGACTTAATCCTTCAGTTTTTCATTGCCCACCTTGCATTGAACTTACTCTACGTTCAATGTTTTTAAACATAGTGCATCTCATGAGGAACATGTGGTTATAACTGCATCGCGCACAGGAAAATGTTATCGCTATAGTGTTATCGCTAGTGTAAATGCGTTAGTAGCTCATATGGTTGACCAACTATCTATGTTTGATGGTAACTCATGTTCTTGATGTGTTGATTAGATTTTATCACGCCACATGTGTCACCATGGTAGATTAACCACACTTTTATTTTTCAGTGTTGTTAGTTCCTTTGAAAATTTATATATAGTAGTATGGACTTTTGTATAAAATCCTGTATACAATTGTCTTACATGAATAGAGGTAACAAAAAATGTACCAGTAATCAAACCTTGTTGGGCTATAAATAGGCACCGGTGCTTTCAAGTGCTTCAAACCCTCAAAAACCAGTAGAATTCTAGCATTGAGACACTTATGCCTGAAAGAACAGAAGGACGCCCTACTGATGGGCTTTGTGTCTTGCTCATCGATGAAGATAAACACCATGCCAATTCAGCAAGGTCCATGCTCTGTAAGCTCAACTTTTATGGTAAGTGCCATCTATTTCTGTCAGCAATCCATGTGAAACTATATGTATGTTCTTTTTAAGAATTAGATACTGTATTATTACTACTTTTTCCATCTTTTATATGGGTCTATATTCCTCAGACACTGATTCCGACATTGCAAAGGTCGGCAAGCATCAACTCTTTTCTTGTATATATAGTTCTGAAAATATTTTGCATTCAGAATAGACTCAAAGTTTTCGTCGTTTTTTCAGTGACAGTGTATTCAAGTCCCATGGAAGCACTCCATTTTCTTGAGAATCATGCACAAGAAGTTGATTTCGTTTTGGCAGCAGTGCACATGGAAGAGTTGAGTGGTTTTCAGTTCCTTGAAGGTGCCAGAGAGGTGCATAAAAGCATTCAAGTGATTAGTAAGTAGATAGATTATTTGCTAATTTTGTTATCTACCATTCTTCTAGGTCTTGGAATCCCGTTTTTATCTCTCTCTTGTATCTGACAATTTATTTTCTTTCTGAAAATGATTATGCTAATAAATCTTGCAGTGATGTCAACTGAAACAACAATGTACACAATGAAGAGGTGTTTTGAACTTGGCGCACGGTTCTTGGTGAAGAAGCCTCTTGATGCTGAATCCATGAATAATATATGGCAACATCTCGATCTAAAATTTCTAAGGATGGAGAAGATCAAGCATTTATTTCGAGGTTGCAATTAGTGTTCTCAGTAATTAATTTCCTTTTTATAGTTGGTGGAAAAAACTGATATATTGTAGTCTTATCTCAGCTCAAAGAACGTCCTACTTTTGTGTGAATGAAATTCACAATTTTTCTAACTTTGATTACAAATATGTTAATAGTTATTTGTCTAGATTTGCATGAATATATATATATATATATATATATATATATATATATATATATATATATATATTAGCGTACTGTTTAAAATATACTTTATAATGATAGAATTTGATTTCATAACTTTTTATTACTAACATAATTAATGTAGTAAGTTTTAATGGTTGGTTAAAGATACATCTCAAGCACCGTGTCAAGTAAAAAAAAGTCATGTCTTTTTTAGATATCATGAAGTAACAAGTAAGAGTAGGAATGAACTACTATGTTTTATCCATATGTCCGTAGGTATTGGAGATGAAACCTATAATGGACAAGAGATGGGGAAGTGTGTTCTACACCAGAAGCATGGTACTAAAAAGAGAACTTTTCTCATTTGGACTCCATATCTGCAAAGAAAATTTCTTCATGCTATTAAAATACTTGGAGAAGGTAATATATTTTTTAAGTTCAAATAGTTTAACTACATAATTAACTTTTGGATTTCAGATAGGTAGAAAATTATACATGTTGATTTATTTCAGATGCTCGACCTAAAAATATAGATACGATCATGAACGTAGATGCGATTGAACGCAAACATATTTCTTCTCATCTGCAGGTATGTGTATAGTATATTTATTGATTACTCTAGAGTATGGACAGAAGAAACTTTGTGCATGCAATTCATTACATACACATCAGTTCAACCAAGTCAAATAGTCTTAAAAAATTGAACTTAGCTAATGTGCCTTGTCTTTTTATAAAAATAAAAATAAAGTGTCTTGTTTTTCAGATAGAAATAAATGCATGCACTGGTCCACCCAGAAATTTTTTTATTGATTCTAAAAAAAATGTTAGATTGATCTGTGTGTTGATTTCTAGTATATTGATTATCAAGTCAATTGTTTTCCTCTTGGAATAATTATTTCATTGAGTTTATAGTAAACTCTTTCCTCAGAAACATCGAAAGAGAATGAAAAGGGAACAAAACAAGGCAATGGTTGCAAACAGATGCAGGAAGGGTGCCTTAAATTCTAAATCTACAAAGACCCGTCACACAATCCCTAACACACCCCGCTATCATCCCTACATCCTACCAGCAAAAAGAACAACTGTGAGCTAACAATGCAGAATTAGTTATTACTATTACTCATAAGATGATGCTGTGCACTTAAGAGGAAGCTGTCTAATAATTCTTTTCAGATGCAAAGCTTCTCTGGAGACACTCTAGACGGTGATTTTTACACAGCCATGCGAAGAGCCTTGCAACTTGGGACTGTCTTTGATGAGTCGCAGTATTCCAATGATGAAGCAAACGAAGCAGGAGAAGATGTGATGGGAGGAGATGGCAGTGCCGATGAAGCTGGCTCAGACTCATCTAATGATGATCAGGTTGTTGCTGAAACTTACAAGGCAAATGCTGCACATGAGATCACAATCAACAGCAATTCTGATGTGAAGGCAGCAGTTGCGAACCTTGTGGACTATACAGACTCGGACGATGATGGTGAAGTGGAGATATATCCAACCAACTAGAGCTCAAGTTTGGATTTCGACTATCTTTAATTGTGGTGAGTTAGAGATCAAGTGGGAGTTCTGGCAGTACAAATAATGCTGGCCATAGATGTTCATGGCATTTCGGTAGAAATCCTCATATAGCGCAACATGGCATTCCGCGTTCTTGTGCACTCATGCAGATACTTGATGTGTGTATTTACGCGGAAAATTTCTTTCAAAACATTGTGGTAGCTCGTTCTATAATTGTGTTAATTAGATTTTGTCACTTCAAATATACTACCATACCAAATTAACCACACTTTTGTACTTTTAGTGTGGTTAGTTCCTTTGAAAATTTGATACACAATAATATGGACTTTTGTATCAATTCCAATATGTAATATCTTCTGTGAATAGGAAATTAAAGATACGGGTAAAAATGGGTCATTTACACGTGCTTGTATGCGCCGGCGCATACCTAGACGCTTGAATAGGCATATGTTAAGTGTACTTACTTCTCAATGCACCAAATTACATAGTATATTAGTGAAAACATGCAAAAAAAAAACACCACCACCAAAGTCAGACCTTGTTGCTCTAGAAATAGGGTTCTTTTAGGTCTTCTCACACAAAATAAACAGCAAAAATAGTGTTCGGAAAATGGTTTTGGCCAAAGATGTATACTTGCATATATGATGTGCAGGCAAAATAAAAGATATATATATATATATATATATATATATATATATATATTCCATCCAAATGGGTTAATATGTACTTTTGGAATTACCCTACCTCTAAATAGAGCATATTTTTCCTTTTAAAAATAGAGTGTATATATTTTGCACCCAGACAAAAACAATCTTCCTGGACAGTTGGTATGGATGGCTTAGACTGAGTCCAGTTTGGGCTACGTCCTTTGGACGTTGTGACTTCGCAGACCTCCACATTAACTAACTCGGGACCTATTTTTGCCATTGCAACTTATTAATGTCTCCAATCAAGTAGATCCCATCAACGACTCCTCAAATGTCCATGGATCTGACTTAAATTATCCCATCAACGACTCCTCAAAAGTGCTTTTTGGATCTGTGTATGCAGGTCTCCGGACACATGGCATGACAGCGGTATTTCACTATGTACGAAGGGTTGATGCATGCAGATGATATCATCCCTGTTGGACTGATCCTCATCAATTTGGCGTTTTCCTCTACTTGCCTGTCTTTTCTTTTGTCTGTTCAAAGCCTCGTATATTGATGCAACGAGATTAAACATATAAAAGGGAGTCTAACTAATGCTAATCACAGCCATTCATTTTCCTACATCTAATACTTTACCTTGCTCTCTATGAACTACCAAATAAATGACTCTCTTTCCTTTTCTGATTCACTGCAAACACCATAACCGTCTCATAAGTTAACACGACTCCAAACACTGCAATTACCTTCACTTGAATTGCAATCAAAATTATATATCGCTAAAATCGCTTAGTGCGTTGTCTCTAAAAAAGAAACAAAATATTTCTTAAAACTCGTGGCCAGCAGCTACGAACGTACATCGCGCCGCTCAGCTCACCAAACAACTAACCTCTATGTTGACTCGGTCAACTCAATTTGATTCGGTTAAAAATGTTAGAAATATTAGCACTTTTGTGATTAATTTAATTCGTAAAACAGGGGCAAAGTGATGCACAATATTGTACACTAGGCACAATAGCAATAAAGAACAGTAGCATCATCACAATATCACATTCATTTCTCATGCATATGTGCTACCATGGCAAAGTCTAAACCAGGAATACTATTTGAACATATGAAGATCATGAAGAACAAACAAAGTACTCCAAATAGAATAGACTTAATCATATCTAAAGGATTTATAGTGCAACTTACAGAAAGTTCTCCGATGAAGATCGCAGTTGAGTCAGGAAACGTTGCTGATGAAGGGCATGATCGAGCGAACACAGGAAGCAGCGAGCCGTCGCGTCAAAGTGCTTCCCCCAAAACCCGATTTGCTCCTTCCTATGCAAGACTAAGAGGGGAGCTGGTTTCGGAGACAACTTTCCCCACAAACAGTGCACACCAGGGTAGGGAAGGAGTAGCCGAGGCAGCACAGCGCAGCGTGATGGAGTTTTAGGCAAAAGGAAGAAGACAATGGTGTTTTTTTTATGTGCGTTGGACAGAGAAGATGTCTCCAACTCTTATAGAAATCCAATATCTCGGAAGGAGGGACGTCAACACGCAGCGAAAAATTGGAAGTGCATTAAATAGAATTAATGCATTCCAAAATAGCCCCTCGAGTTTTTTTCGTGACGGTGGGAACCGTAATAACGCCTCGAGATTTGTGTGATTTAAATGTTCAAGTTTGAACCGGTCTCATCCTCTCCCAATTCGTTTACACATGTCATCATTCAAGGTTCTAAGATGCAAAAGAAGCTGCAACCCCACAGATAACTGGACTTGAAATCATCGTAATTCACTCGTACACTGCGCGCGGGGGCAATGGCGTGGCAAGGCCCACGGGTGACGAGGAGAGTGAGCGCCCGTGTGTTGATCTTTTGGTTACTTTAACTAGGCATGGCATACTCCAACTTATAAATAGGTGCCTCTCTACCTACAGTAGCAATGTGGTACTAAACTTTCCACCTTCCACTATACATGAAGGGGCCCTTTGGGATTTTCCATGACTTTAGAAAGTTTTCTTTTGGACAAGCCCAAATACTCCAACAATCCAGCCCCACCAAATCCAAAAAGCACCAAAAAAACACAAAATTTTGTCTATTGTTCCAAAGTACTTTTAATGTACCAATTTTTCAGTCGAGACCAAGGCAGGGGGCAGAGGGGAGTTGAGGTCATGGCCACCCTAGCCATGCAAAAATTAAAAAATACTACTACTATAACACCTTGACCCAACACGGAGCCCAGAATGCCATTAAACTACACTAACTATCAATTTTAACATCAATTAATACTAAATTACAACAAACATATCAATAATAAAACACATCCACAAGTCACATCAACACAAGCATAACGATATAGCAATCATAGAGAATTATTTCCTATGAAGCATGGCAAGATAATAAACCAATATTTACGCAAACCAATCGAATAAAGTCTACTAAATAAATAAGCAACTCCAACCTATCTTCTAAGGCTAAGCAATACTATCATGTCCTAACTATAAATCAGCAAACTATGGAATGGGTTCTCATATCCAATTAATCAAGTAATCATGTGTATGATGTGTATCTAAGTGCGCTAGCCCTTCCCAAGTGAAGCATCGTCAATGGTCACCTAAAAACAACAATAGAGTAAGGGTGAGTCCACAACTCAGCAAACACAATAATAAACAATGAGCAATGCTTAATTAACTATAAATAATATCATCATCAACATCAATTGTTTCTCTTTTCTTTATTTGCATACTCAATCATTCAATTATCTTTTCATTCAATGAATTCCTACGCTACATGTCCACATGCACTTCTTTCGCATATACCGGTATAGCGTGAGTGAACACCCATGATAATGTTCACTCTCGAGCCCGTCCTCCTCAAGGATCGGGGACCTCCTCCACTCCCGTGGATGTGTGATCACCATGATCACCTTCTCTTATGAAATGATGCTTATGAATGCACAATTATTCATAGATTCATCAATAATACCATCATCCAACATTCTCACATCCATCAATACGAATAATATCATGATCATTCACATTGTTTGTAATTAAATAAGATAAAAGCATGAACAATATAATGGTAATGAGTGGTAAAGAATACAGCGATCAACCAATGAACACTGTCTACCATACACTTGCGTCTTTATCCCTATGAAACTAGATAGCGAGGCGGTTGTAGGGCACCAGAGGTCACACTCCTTGAACAAACAATTCAAAACACATCTCAAAATCATAACATCACAGCGCCAATACTTTATTCTAATCGTCATTGCACGTCTATGCCAAACCGACCCAATTAACTCAAAACAATCGGACACACTATAGGCTATCCCAGTAGTAAAATGGCTCTAACTTATTCATCCGAACTCCAAATTCAACCAACCAAGACTTTATGGAATCCTCACGAAAACACCTACAACTTCCTAGTTATGACGAACCGCTGATTCTAGCATTTTTTGCCCCGTTGCTTTCCCTAAAGGCCGTCCCAAAATCTGTCAGGACAATCCGCTTCACAATTTTATATCTTTAATTCCAAAACTTGAAAATATATGAACAATACCAGTTCTGGAAACTATTCAAATTTTCCTACATTATTCAAGTTTTTTCCACATTTTAATTTTTATCATCTACTATATGAAACTGACCCATCTTCTCGACGTCTGCCAGCTTCGTCCAAATTCTGAACAGCGACTTTTCCGATGCCATATCTTTTCGCTCGCTATTCTGATTCTAATGATACATACCTTTCTGGAAAACTAACGAGATCATCTAACTTTTCTCTAATTGGACCGAGCCCGGAATCTGTCAGGACCCCGGATCACAGAATCTGAGCCCTTTGTGTATTCGGAACTAGTCCTATGATCAATAACTAGTCCACACAGTTTGCAACATCAATGAAATCATATCCATGCAACAAGATAGCTAAGAAGCAGACAAATTAATATTACTTAGTAGCAAAAGAACCTTATGGTCAAGTTTTACAGAGTTTGCCACGCAGAGCCTAAGACAACAGAGTAAACATATAGTGGAACAAAATATCTCGTGGTAGCTATCCGACATGCCCACAGGCAATCGAGTGGAGAACGCATTCTAGTTCGCATAGTCTTGAATATATTCCTCCTCGTAGAACTCGGTATTCTCTGGTTCTTCCTCAGTGACTGATCAACAAATGACGCAAAGCCGTGAGTACTTTAAAGTACTCAGCAAGTCATAGGGAAATATATGCAAATAGTATTCATGCAAAGCTTGAACAAGGATAGCTCTATAGCTATTTTGCATAAAGTGGTATTGACAGTAAATAGATTAAAAAAACATAATTTAAAAGATTAAATACATAAGTAAACAAGTTCTTTGAAACAACTAGTGAACACCCATTCACTTCCTAACCAAACCAACATCCAGATCGCTTCCCAACCAAACCATTCCAATATTTTTGAGAAAATCTACTCCTCGTGTGAAATCACCAAACATTGTCCATAACCGAAGACATAGTTATTCGAATAGTTTTTAACACTCTTCAGATGTTGTGCAGCTTGATCCACACGAGACAATCAGCTTGTAATGTCCGCTTACACACTTTCGAATGCGTGCGACTAAGAGATTATCACAAAGCCTTTACAATACCTTATACTTACATCAACTTGCCCGATGAGCTTAACCCCAAGTCATGGACATTCATTTACCATCGACCCAGAGCTCATCGTTATGGGGGATAACCTGCCCAGACATGGATGTTCATTTACCATCGCCCGACGCAAGCCCCGACAGACATGGATGTTCATTTACCATCGCCTGCATGACCCAAGTTATGGAAGTACATTTACCATATTCACACATCTTAAGATATGGAGGTGCATTTATCATAATCAAGAGAACACCTATCAACTATAGCCTGCGAGCTTAATGCTTGAACTCAGTAAATTATTTAGCCATGTCCTACCCATTTCGGACATGTGGTTGTACGGTATGGCCCAAATTAATGACACACAAAGTTAAATCCTTAGTGACTACTCAGGCGAGGCAACCACATCCCAAAATCACCCCCTTTACTGCACGATCAATCGCCTGAGTATGAAATCATTTTTAGTTCAACTCGACCAAATGACAACACTTGGCATGGCACAACAAATTTTAATAGTAGTGGCATCGCCACAATTCCATATATCATTAAGACAAATTTAAACATTTATGAACATGTGACCATGAATCCCATCTCGACTAAGCATGGCTAAGCATGATACGATACCCATGTTGGTACTAAAATATGCCCAACTAAAATTAACACAACATATGATGTCCAAGGGTTCATGTCATTTACAATCATTCAAGGAGGCATATCGACAATTGGGTAATTAACTATTCTTGAAAATAGTTATTATAAAACTAGCAATGCGTGTTGATATAAAACAATATAATTTTATAAAATGAGTACGACATGATCAAAGGTCTACGACTTACCTGCGTTGAAGGTTTGAGTTGCTTCGACAGACGGTTCTAGGAATTCTTTGGAAACGCCGGAATCTACACGCGCGAAAAAAGCCAAATAAATACAACAAATCCCAATAAAATCCAAAAATTACAAAATTAGAACTAAAAGGAAGGGGCTGAATTTAGAAACAAGAAAAGACGGGATCATAGTTCGTATAAAGGAGAACGAACGTCCAGAAGATTATGATCACATTAAATGATAGAAAATGGATGGAGAGAGAAAGTCCAAATGAATTGTTGTATGTTCTCGATTTTCTTTTCTTCACAGAACAAGGAAAAGGAGAGGATGACAACATGGGCTCACTTGCAAGAGAAAGCAAGAGAGAAAGAGGAGAGAGCAAGGGTATGACATGTGGGCCATGCTCGTAAGTGAGCTAAGGAAGAAGAAGAAGCAATGCAGAACAGTAGAGCAAACACAGAGAGCTCCAGCTCTAGGCGGCACGGGCATGGAGTTGGCGCCGGTGAGGTGAGTGGCGGGGTGACCAAAAAATTAGCAAAATGGAACCCCGATGAGGAGAGGAAGCCAAGGGTGGTGGCGGCGACACTGGCGGAGGAGCAAGGCGGCGGCGATGCGAGCAGCGCACGGCGGCGGCAAAATGACGTGGGTGACGGGAGAGGAAACCAAGGGTGGTGGCGGCGACGCTGGCGGAGGAGCGAGGCGGCGGCGGCAGTGCGAGCAGCGCACGGTGGCGGCGAGACAACGTGGGAGGCTGAGCTTCGTCGATGCTCTGACGAAGGCAACGGGAGCACGGCATAGAACGTTGCGAGGCGAATCCAACGAAGTGGATGATGGTGGCAAGGAGTGGTCGATGGCGCCAGAAATGACAACAGAAGGCAGTTTGGCCGGCGGCAGAAAAGCTTCGATTACGGAGAGAAGAGACGGGAGGGGATGAAACTTGGGGAAGGGGAGGAGACTAAGGGGCACGTCGTGACACGGGTGGCGCAGCAAATGGATGACCGGAGAGGGAGAATGGGGAGGTGGAGCTCCGGCCGGAGTTGGAGAAGAACGAAAAGCTACGGGTGGGGAGTGTTTTGGGGGAGGAAAGGGGAGGAGAGGAGGGGGAAGGGAGGAGGAAGGTTCTGCATGGAAGAGGAGGGAGGCGGCCGCAGGGAGGTTGGCGCCTGGCGCTAGCAGCGCCACGATCTTGTTGGCGCAAGGGCGGGGCCGAGGCGGAGGAGGCGGGGCTCTCGGGAACAGGCGGGCCGAAAAACCATCGAGAATCCACAGGCGCACAAACCGCTCGGGAAGAAGAACAGCGCACGGTGCTTTCAAGTGCTCCACACAAAAAAAAAAGCACAAAAACTACTAGGATTCATGTGAAGATTTTCTCAAATTAAGAATAAAGACACTGACCTCATTCCAAGGTTCAAGTTTTTATTTTTGACATATTCACCGCTTTGAGATCAACCGTGTGGAAGCGGGTTAAAATCAAAACCACCCAGTTTGCTAATATTCGGGCTGGTTCAAGCAGTTAAGAGCTGTAACTGGCTGCATCTTGGCATATGTTGAACCCTACTTTAATAGCATTGCTACCTACATCATTTTCTTATGTTCAAGTAATTGAAAGGTGCGAAATCCCTATTTTAACACACCTATGAGCAGACACACCATCTAACAAATTCTGGCAACAAGAGTTAATTTGCCTCTACTGCCATTGTGGCATACCAAGTCTGGCCTTTGCCTACAAAGCTCAGTGTAAACAGGAAAAAAAAAGCACTACACAACCACACAATTTAGCACAAACCAAATATATCAACTAATTATGTTTGTGTAACATTAATACTAGACAGGTGAAGATGAACTTGGGTAACCCAGGCAGACACCGAAGAAAAAAAATATTTATGCACTCTTGTCTCTTGCCAAGCAAAAGCAGTCAACTGAAATTCCTGTGTCACCTCATAACTAAAATGGGTAGAATTCCAGAACAAAAATTATTTCGAATGCATGCTTCAAAACTAGCAGAAAGCATCGTTACCGAATTCGCTATAAAACCTCGTGAATCGCGAGCAGGATTCGTTGAGCCCAAACCAGTTTAGGATACAGGATTTGTGTTTGTAGTGGAAATTGGAAGAAAAAGTGGCGAACTATGAACCCAAATCCCGTACCACGACTCGAAAGAACCGCGTTTCTGGTAACTATGACAGAAAGTCCTTCTGAAATATCGGCGGTGATCAAGAAAACTATGCCACCCTACATGAAGTTCATATATGTTTTGACTGATTATCACAAGATAGTGTCTTAAGATATTAAAATTAGCAAGAAAATTGAATGGTGTAAATGAATATTATTTGTAAACAAGAGAATACATTAACAGTTAACAACTTAACATATGCAGAGGGAAAAGGAACTGTACAGATTTTTAATTGGGATAACTGCAGAAGTAGTAAAGCATTTTTCTGCATAAGGATACAGAAAAGGTAAAAGCTGAAGGCTATTAACCCAGATGCCTGTATTATATAGTATACTGCAAGATCATGTTAAACAGCAATGTAAAAATAAGTGCCAGACAATAAAAAGAACACAAAATGCAGGTGAGTAAGCATACCTGACATTAAAAAGAAAGAAAAATGGTCTCTATTTCCTTCAGTGATGGAGATCACACTTTCTTATATGATGCTCATGAGGGTGTCTCTCATTATGGTATATTTCAAGCTTTCCTTCAGATACATCATAATGCATGCTTGTTGGAGGATCTCCATCAATATCTGCTTTGGGGATCATATCTATCACGGAACTGATCTTGATTCGACATTGACCTATGTTGGTTCTCACCAGTTCTACGTCTAGCATTGCTTCTATCTCCAAACATGCTGTCATATTCTGTCCCCGAGGATTTTGGTGTTTGTAGGATAATAACTTCCTTGGTATGTGCCTCCATGAGAGTTGCTCTTAAGCATATTTTGTGCAACGTCATCAGAAGCTTCCACAAGGCAACCTGAAACACCTGAAAAATTTCAAAAATTTCAAATTAGTTTTGAGTTTGATTTGAATCTCAGTTTCAAATCCAAATAAGCAAAATTCGACTAATTTCATCAATTTTCAAAATCCAAAACCCAAATCCCGCTTTCCCCTTTCTCCCTCCCACTTTCTCCCTCCCGGTCACGCCCTCGCCCGAACCCGCCTTCACCTTGGCGCCCGTGCGCCATGCCATGCCATGGAAGCCTTGGCCACCGCTTTGGCATTTTCTCGCGCCAAGACGCGCCGATGTGCCGCCACCTCGGCGTGCCACCTCCTCTCTGCATTCAATCTGGCGCTTTGCCCCGCCCGCCTCTGCTGCGCCGCCCGCGTCCCATCGCCCGCGCCCACCTCCGGCCTCACTCGGTGGGAGGCCGGCCACCGCCTCTCCGCGCCTTCAATCGCCCTTGCCCGAAACGCTCGGCGCCACCTCGACTGCTCTAGTGGGAGGTCGCCCGCCATGACGCCACCCATGCCGCCACCACTCCGTCTGGCACCGCCCAAGTCCCCTCACCCAACCACGTCGCCCCCCCTGCGGCCGACGCCCATGTCGTCGCCCATGCCGCGCCCTGCTTCCACCGCCTCCCTGGGGCTATAAAAGCCGCCCCCAACCCAGCTTCAAACTCGCACCAGCCCTCTCCCTCCCCACCCACCTTCGTCCCCAAAGCTGGCAAGAACCACCGCCGCCTCGGTTCATCCACCCCTGTAAGCTCGGTTCACCCTCCCCCTCCAAATCCACCCCATTCAAGCACCCCGAGCCCTTCCCCTACCCCTCGGCCTCGGATCCAGCGGATCTCTGCCTACCGCTCTCTCCTCATCGTCGTCCCCCAAAAACCGAAACCAAAGCCAAACTCACACGACACAAAACCCCGCAAAACCCTAGGGTTGGAGGTCACCTACCTGGGCGGAGCCTTCCTCATGTAGCCCTTCAGATTCATGTTGCCGCCCTTAGTCATAGGTCTTGTATACCACACGCCCGAGCGTCGCCTGCTCCCTGCAGCAGATCTGGCCCCCAAACCCTAAGGCCTTTTGAGGCCGTGCGTGTTAAACCCCACGAGCCGTTTAATTTGGATGGGCTGCACCCGATCTTGTGGCAAACCTTTATTCATTTTGGTTTAAACCCAACACATTCCTTTGCCTGATAATTTCGATCTTGTTCCTGACCCGATCTTGTTCATTCCAGATAAAGCTCATACACTGTTCAAACAGTAAAATGTATTACTGTTCCTAAACCTAGATTAGTGATTAATTACTGTTTGTATCTAATTAATAGGTATGAACAGTAAAATGGTCACTATTCATCGAAACCCTAAATTGAGATTATATATCCATTCTAACTGTCTCGAGCTCATAAAGCCCATTCCTAGCTCCGTTCAGCCATATCAAACTCCTATTAAAATCTTTTACCTCTCTAAGTTGATTCTTTACCTCTTTTTATATTTTTGTTGTAGTTAGATTCTTTTTCTAGGCTCATTCCTTGTCGAGCCAAGTGTTTTATTAGTTTTTGTGTCTTGCGCTAGGTTTCGACGCCGACGAGCCAGCTCAGGACATGACAGGACAAGACACAGAAGTAGCAAGACAGTTTGAGGACTTTGAGCAAGGAGGCAAGTTGCATACCTTGAACATATTGAACCTACATTCCATATAATTCATATTATTAGCTTCATTAATATATTTTAGCCAATTATTTTAACAAAGAAATAATACTTTGGAATGCCATGTTGAATAGATAAAAACCCTTCACCCCACATATCAAACCACCTATTCTTGTAGGCCATATTCACCTTGACAAATTTAGTCCACATAAAATAATAGCAAATATTCCGCAATGTTATGCAAAACTCATTCTAAATACTGTCAAGGAAGGTTGGATTTAGGCCAATAGGTTTTGGTGTAAGTTGAGGTTGAGACCAAAAAGTTAGACAACCCAATATACTTGGTAAAATGAGTCATCGATGAGATCTAGAGGTGGGCTGACCACGAGTTGGTATTGGGCCATCGCCTCCTTTGGATGATAAGTAAGGACAAGAACCTTGTGCCAAATGCGGAACCTGATAAACCGCTCAACCACATGCGTGGTCATTACTCCCTAGCTTAGTACACTGCTCTTCCAATTGAATATCTACAATATCAAGGGCGAGATAGGGGTGGGCCTATAAGGACACTCGCTGGTCCATGCAATGGTATGGGCCCATCAGCATCGGGGCACAAATTCCACTATTGGCCGGTGGTCTCCCGAGGGCTGTATGGATTTAGACCTACCGGGTAGAGGCTAAAAAGGATAAGCAGTGAAAAGGCTTTGTTATCTCAACTCAGTTGCACGCTAACATGTTGCGTAACAATGTAAGTTTGAGATATCGTGTGGGTAAAGTTGGGCAACTCTGCAAAGTGTAAATCAATGTTATTCGAATACACCGTGCTTCCGGTTAATGAAGCTGTGTTCATGGGTGATTCCAATATACAAGGCATAAGTAGGTTTTACAGATGTTAATTGGTAATTTCAGATGTTGTAACCCCTGTGGCTATATTTATTATTGTTTTACTATCTTTATTTATTGTAAAGCTTTTAATTAAATTCAACTATTGCATTCCACATATACCTGTATTGGTAAAACTGTACCATTCCATTGATATTCCCAGCATATAATTAAATAGCATTCCCTATGCAATTTGTTGAGTATGGTAGTAGTACTCATTCTTGCTTAAACATCAACAGAAGAGTTTTGGGAAGATTCAGGTGTTCTCTACGAGCAGGAAGAACCAGTAGACTTTGAAAACTACTGGTACTAGGGGTCTCTTTTGCGCCCAAGCTTGCCTGTGCTTCTGGCACTCTTTTGCAGTGTAATTTATTAAATTTGGGCTTGGATGCCCGCTTCCGCTTTCAAACTAGCTGTTAAGCCCTATCTGTTGTAATAAAAGTCAGTCTTTTGCTGTAGACGTTTGCTTGCTTGTGAAACCACGACTTTACAACTGTACATCCTGGACAGTTGTAAGGATTCTAGCGGTCCTAATTTTGGGGCTGTTACACAACCGACCCCTCCTGCCTGTTTGATTTCCTCCATGTGCTCATCAATTATGTCTCTTAATATCTTCAAGAGAAAAAGGAAAAAGATCATATCCATATCTTGATGAAGGCAATTTTCAGAAATCAAATGAACAAGAGGTGAGACAACATGCACAAGGGTTGCCTGAGCGCACTCTGTATCGAAGAGGTAAGTTAGGTTCAATTTGCATCCTAATTATTGATTTGGGTCTATGTTGTGCTATCCTAATATCATTCAATCGTTCAACCTGTCTCGCAGAACATGACTGACTTCGAAACTAGTCGCCACCACGGGCAGTCCAAAGACAAGGGGAAGGGAGCGATGGGCCGCCAAGAGTAATTAACTTTGTTCCAATCAACCTTTTTTTCGATTCCAAAAAAGCGCACATGTATCTTAGGTGTTTTCCAGTTTGTTGATTCGTGCATGCTGTCGTTCCTAATGCACGTAACCAAACCCAGTGCATCGTATAATGCGCAATTAAATTATGAAGTCTTTCAAATTTAAATCTCTTTTTCCAAATATTTCATCTATTTCAAATTTCGTACTCTTTTCCCAAATGAATCAATTCTGCAAACAATATAATCAGGACAACAGCACGCATAGCAACCCTAAACCTAAATAGGTGGGCGAGGACAGTGTAGGAGGAGGAGGAGGTGGTGGTGGTGGTGGTGTTGGACTGAAGAGAGGGGAAGGGAGGGAGGAGATGGCGGAGGAGGCGGCGGAGAGGAGGGAGCAGAGGTGGGCGAGGACGCCGGGGTGGGGGTGGTGGCGGAGGAGGAGGCCGTGGTATGGTGGTTCCACGGAAGAGGAGGAGGGGATCAGCGGCGGTGGAAGAGGATTTTGAGGTGGAACGGTCCGGCGGCCACTCGCGTATGAATCCGGTGCGACTGAGAACGAGCTGGTTGCTCGTGCCGGCCCGTTCGATCGGAAACCGGCGGTGTGGATCGGTCACAGTACGAAAGTAATGGACAAACTAGGGCGGCCACATGGGTCGTGCTTGTGAGCTGGCCAAAGGCACGACAGTGTTGGTCTGATCAAACATGACTCGACGTGTTGTGTTTGGATTGCCATCCTGGTACGGCAAACACAGTACCGTGTCCAGCACAGTTCGGTCCAAGCACAGTCCGATTAGCACGACCGACGACGGAGGAGGTGACGGCTGACGGCTCCCATTGTGGCGCGCGTTAGCAGAGGTTCGCGACGACGACGGCTCACAGAGGCGGAGGCACGTGGCGATGACAGATTCATCTAGATAGGCTACATGGGCCTATCGGCCCGTCAGGCTAATCATATCCAGACTGACACAACACGACTCGTTTAGTTGGTCGAGATGTGTTTCAACGTGTCGTGCCGTGCTGGACCCATTTGATCACCTCGGGGATCAACCGGCTTCTTTTTTCTTATTATATTTTCACCCTTCATTCTTATTCCAAAAATTTAGGCACTCCCTCGTATGGTTGCCGATCGGACTTTTGGAACACATGAATACGAAGTTCCGTCACTTGGAGTGGTGTAGTTTGGGGCTTGGTGCTCAACGTTAGATGGGACTTTTGAGAACACATGAATATGAAGTTCCGGCACTTGGAGTGCCATGCTTAGACAATCCTTTCCTCTTGAAACAATTTTGTGGTTGTGTTGTGCTGTGGGATGATGTTGCCACCTAAATTTGGTTATTATAGAGTCTGTTTGGATGGGTAAATGAGGTGATTTTGTATCGGATAGTTCAGGAAATACACATGTTCACCTGTTTGGTTGGGTGAATGAAACCGATCGACTCAGCACCAACTCGTTCAATCGGAGAGAATATTTGACGCAGGTGCTGTAACACCGCGTTCAAAGAAAAATGGCGAACCATAGGAGTGAGCGCGGCCTCGCCTTAAATGATATTCTTCTTGCCAGAACTCGGTGATGCGTTGTGGCGGCGGGATGTCGACAACGAAGGAGGAGCATGCGAACAAGGTGGAGAAGCGGATGGCGAGGAGATCGGCGCATCGTGGGAGCTCATTGCCGTCAAGCTCAGGAAGAAGCTCATGACTGACAACGAGAGGCTCATCTACAACCTGCGGAGGATAAGGCGCCATTCTCAGGTAGAGTATTAGCTTAACACTAATGATAGTAGTTAAGTGAAACTAATCAATGACATGTGGGACTGGCTGAAAAGGTAATCAAAATTTTAATTTTAAACGTCTTTAATAAATGAGTCACTGACATATGGGACCCCACACTATTGTCGATTTTAAAACACATTTTAAAACCTGAGTGACTAACAGGTGGACCCCCGCCATTAGTTAATTAAAAACAAAAATAGGTTCAATCAGTAGTTAATAAATAATGAATCTATGACGTGTGCGATTGCCTCTACTTTATAAATAAAATCAATAAAACGAAAATATGAGTTATTCACAAGTAGACCCCATATGTAAATTAATAAAAATCGAAAAAAAAATGAAAAAATCCGCTTTCAGTTCAGAGGAAGATATGCTTTCTCTTTTGGAAAGTGACCTTAGCAGAACTCATAGGAGAATACACTTTCTCTACTAGAATGTGTAAACATCAGAGAATACGCTTTCGACGTCACCCTTTTAATAATATCTAGATTTTCGAAACCGAGGCAAATTCAATTATTAATAACTTTTGCATACGAACTCCAAATTAAATGAATATTTTTTATAAATTCATCTAAATTAATGCTCTATCTTAATATGCAAAAAGATTTGGATTTTTTTGCTATTGAAATTAGTTTTCTATATTTATTTTTATTCCGGCTCTTTTGATTAGACATCGATTGTTCGAACGTAATTTACAATGATCTTCCATCCTCTTATTCAGAGCAACTAGAGCAAGGCAAGCACCCCTTTTGACCATGTTGATCTTATTATTTGAATTTATTGTACTTTTTTTGTAAAATCTATTATGCATGCGTGTATGTTTGCTTAAAATTGCTATATTTGGGGATATCGGTAGTTATACTCCTATTCAATGCACGATCATCCTTGAAATATTTTTATCCTTACTGTTGTAATTATTAGGTATTGGTTTAGGCAATAATTAATGTCAATTTAGGAAATTCAAGTGCGAATGTCGCACAAACGCTTAGTCAAGCTCTAGTCGTATAAAAATTCGAAATGAATGGAACATGCAATATAAAATTTGGGAGATTTTATAATAATGGTCCAAAGGAGTTACCTCTGTTGTTTTTGTATGAAATTGAAAATGAAAAACCTAGATTGAGACGCGGGCGAGCTACGTTATGAACTGATGAATGTGAGAGGGTCTCTCGTATGTAGATAGGGAGAGATCCTCGCCTGGGTCAATTAAGAATTGAACGCCGGCGCGACCAAACTAAGCCTAAGAGTACAACCACATGGGCCGGTATGGGACGGGCTTAGCTAATTAAGTCATCGAACACTAGCCTTGCATGTTGATAGGCCACGATAGTATGAGCATGACCGGGTAGGCTTGCTCGAATGGGCTCTCTTCACCGAGGCGTTAGGCACAAAGCTTATCGATACAACAGTAAATGCCTCACTTTGATGGGAGGTACCTAGGATCAAAGTGAGGGTTTTCATTCACCAGGCTAGTACAAGGTTAGGGCTAGGTGTTGTAAAGGCTTCGATGCGTGCTCTAGACTATTTACCAAAGGATTGTGAGCGGTGGTATCGACAGATGCCAAAAAAACTAGAGAATTCGTATGTTGTGGGTAAAGATATACACCTCTACAGAGTGTAAATCTATTTAAATTGTCATACTCTTGGTCATGAGCATGCTTTGTGCTGCCACATTGAGTATAGTCTCTTCTTTGGCCAAAAAAAAACAGTTTCATGTGGAAAAGAACGGGATGGTTTGCTGTTATTTGAATTGATTGCCATGTCTATAGTTGAGAATAAAAGGTTAATTGTAGACAAGGAGGGTTGCTATTGGTTATGTATTAAGTTACATACTTGTTGTTCCTTAAGTATTTAACTGCTCTTTGAAATTTCCGTTGCAAAATACTACATATTGATATTGCAAACAAAATTTGCTTAATGTTGAAAATAACTTGTAGTTAGAGCCTCATCTCTTATTAGCCTTGCATATATATATACAAAATCTGTGATACACTACAAGTCTTGCTGAGTACCCAATGTACTCAATCTTTCTTAATTTGTTGTTCAGATATGGGGATGACTAGTTACCAGACGACGACTTTTTCGCTCCCGGTACCGGGGGTACGGGGACCGAACTTTTTAGGACTTATTCCTTGTCGGTTGCTTGAGGGTTTGGATGGACATGCCGCTAGACTTTTGCATCTAAGTTATAATAATTCCGCTACTACTTCTGATACTTGAGCTTTTATTTGGCCGGTCGGCCCTTGTGATATAAACTTTGTAATCACTTAAGTTATGTATCATATTTGTTTCATGTTTTATGTATTTATGTATGGATGTGTGTACTAAACACTGATCATGGGACTAGTACGGTACACACACGAGGATTTTTTGGTATTCGGTACTCGGGGGTTCGACATGGTCGTGAGTGATAAGGACTTGGTCACAGATTATATTGCATAAGGTTCATTCGATATAATCTTTATGTGTATTCGAGAGTCACTACATTCTGCTAAGAACCGCTACCAACTAGTGATCAGAAAGAAGCTTCCAGGTCACGGCCGATTACGTATGAACCTACAGGGTCACACACTTAACGGATTGAAATAAACTAGCTCGGATTGGATCCATTATGGGCTCTTTATAAGGGAGGTGTGGGGTTGTTTGAAAAATAGGAAGCACCACCCACCGAAACCCTAGCTACCACCTCCCCAAAGGCTTTGCTGTGTGTGTTGGTGCTAGCACACCAACGTACGATGTTCTACCCCTAGACTTATGGATATCGTGGATGTGTTGTTGCGATTGTTGTTGCGCTGATCGAGGACGATCTGAGAAGTACGTAGGGAACTCGAGAGGCTGCTGGAGGAGATGATCGATGACCAAGGACGTTCGATGATCGACTACGACCACTACATCGACGAGCACGACGTTGGACCACACTGCTCCAACTCTTTTTCTGCTGCCCTGCGCGTCTAGTGATAACGATCTGTGATCTCTTACTTGCATAGCTTTCTTGTTTACGTGGCATAATGTTTTAATTATGCGCTAGTGTAGCCTACCTGTGTCCCGACATCAATTCCCGTATATCCAAAAATAAACCCTCTAACATGTAGTAGTTAGCGGGATTCGAAGTGGCCTTAAGCCATAAGATACGAGTGCCATACTATCAAGACTAGTCTCCGGTCAGCACCAGCACTTGTTTTGATCAAACCATTCCTCTGAGTGGTGAAGTTTTGTTGTAGATGTGATCTCTTCAATGAATAACCCTGCCCATGCCCACAAAACACTAGCCTGGAGATCAACCCGGGATAACCTAGGTCAGTTTGGTGGAGAGAACTAACGTTAGGATTGCCTTCGAGTGCACCATTAGATGGACACTTTTTCTACCAACTGTTGAATTACTTTCTATATCCGTGATTTAGATCTCAATCAAATAGTGATGATGTCCCCCAAAAGAATTGCTTGCATTGCTTGCCTCGAGATCATCATCACCCAATAGATGAAATTCCCATGTGTTTTTTCGTGGTTATTTTTTGTACAAAGGGTGCAATTGCCATTCACAAATTTAAATAAGGAATTTCTATACAAAACTCACTTAAATATTTTTATGAAATCAGTCGAATTTCTAACATTTCGATTTGCTTGAGGATTCATGCTTCGCCCGGTGGAGTTTTCGTCTTCTACGACAGTGGCGGCGACAGTGAGTTAGGGTGGGGTTTTACCAAATTAGTAATGGAGGGGCGGCTGAGGCATGGCAGTAGGTGGTGGTGAGGTGAGCGAGTTGGCGGGGGCACCGTCGGCTACACACTGGTGGACAATGGTAGATAGCGCCGGCAAGGCAACAAGATCCCAAGTGGCGAGTTAGCTTGGAGTGGCAGCGAGGCGGTGCGTGACGGCAGATTCGGTGGCGACAAGCCACCAAAGATGAGGAAGAAGAGGAGTGGAGGCAGGCGGTAGCAGCGTGGCAACAGACAAGGACGCATGCAATCCTTAGCACCGGCCATCGCGTCGGGAGGAGGCAGCTAGCGAGTGGGCCTCGTCAGTGCCAGGGGCGGTGACACGTTGTGTGACGCCCCGGCTAGAGGCCAACCGAGAGGTCCTCTAGGATCTCCTCGGAAGTCCATTAGGACCTCCCAGGAGATCCGATAGGACTGCCCAGGAGCATCTCCACGACCGCCCAGGAGGTCCAGCAGGATCTCCTGGAGGTCTGGAGACCCGACCGAGAGGGAGTGTGAGACACAGGAAGATCACCACAGCCACGAGCCAACTCAGGAGAGGTCGAAGGACCAATCTTGAGGAGGTTGTGAGACCTAGGATGGCCCAAGTCCTCCCACGACCAGTCTCGAGGGAGGTCGTGGAGGGCTGGGATCACCCCAAAGACCTCCCACGACCAGACCTGAGGGTGGTCGTGGTGGTCAGGGATCACCCCATGCTTCCCTGTGTGAACCGAGCTAGTCCTAAGGATCAACAACTAGCTCTTCACAGCATACAACAGTGGTAACATACACTTTAACGAGAGTTTTATTAATATCAACAAAGTTGTTTACAAAGGGAAGGCATACAAGCCAACAAACAAGAACACAACGGAAGATAAACATAAAGGCCATCCGATACACCATAGGCAATCGGCTGGAGGGCGCATCCTAGTCATCCAGGACCTCTAGGTCCACAGCAAGATCACCTCAAAGCTTCCATTCCTGCTCAAAAGATTAATTTCAAGCAAGAGTGAGCACAAAAATTGTGCTCGCAAGTTACACCCGACAATTAACAGAATGACATGCATAATGGATATCTCAAAGGAAGGCATAATATGGTTAGTTTGCATAAAGCCAAGTTTATTTCAAATACAAGTACTAAGTTCGAGGCGATTACAATAAGTAAAATTTATTTTGCAAATCTTAGTTTTCAGTTGGATAACATTCATCACAAGTGGTGAAGGATACCCTCCTGTCACAAGGCTCCCTGCCCAGCCCATTTGGATATAAATCCAATAACCAATTTTTAACCAACCATTTTGAAAACCAACCAGAGGTCTAACTTTGAGCAGCTTCACTATCATGTCCATAACCGCGGACACGGCTATTAGAATAGTTTTACACTCTGCAGAGGTGTGCAGCTTTACCCACAAGAGGTAATCCACTTATACTGTCTACTTACACACTCCCGAAGGTGTGCGACGAAGGGATTACCACAAGGCCTTTACAATGCATCATCCCACTGCAATCCACCCTACTCTAAGGTTTTACCCCACCCTTCGGATAGAAATCCGTAGAGATCAAGGGCCCCCTCTTGAGCCATATGGGAATAACATAATCATGAAAGACAGGCCATAAAAGACCACCCACACCCCAGCCGGATCAACTGCGATGGAACTTTGCAAATTATTCAGCCAGGTCCCGCCCACATTGGACATGTGGTTGCACGATAAGGCATAGCAAAATACACTCGCAGACCGGTCCTTAACTGACCCGGGCGATCACCTCAACCCTGGGGCATCGGATCACACGACCTCCGTGTATAGACTTGCACCAACCAAACAACCAATGCCGCCCAAGTCCAAATCTATTTTCCATTTCTTTGCTTTTCAAACCTCCATGGCACACCAATGCCATGGTTCAAAACATTAGATATGTGATATTTTTGGCCAAAACTTCCCAAATCAAGATTCTTTTTCTAAGCATGGCTAAGCTTTAATTTTTCAAAGGTCCTAGTCCACATCATAGCGTAAAACTAGGTTTTGCCTAGGGTGACAACATGTTCGGTTCAAGGGTGATAGTGGCCATACCAAGAGATTTAGGCATAACTAAGATTGCAAAAGCAGGTGTTGAAATACTTAGTAAAGTAAGCATGCATTTTTATTTAAAAGGGAACATAGATCTGTTGAAATAATGGGTGCCACATGGTCAAGAGTGTAACTTGCCTCCTACTCGAAAGCTTTACAGGTCTTCTCCCTCACAAAGCTCAGGCTCACCAATGACGTCGAGGTCTACGTTAAAAACAAATATAAATCAAACCCAGTCAAGTAAAACCAAAAGAACTCCAAAGAAACACAAAACTAGAGCCAACAGAGAGGTTTGATCGGTTTGGAGGAGGTCAAGGAGCTTCTTGGAGGAGGTCCGAAGCGGCAGGGAGAGGATCGGAGAATTTGGACAAATGAGGCTCAATGTTTAGAGGGAGGTGAGGGAGGTCCAGAGAGCAAACTGAGTGAGCTAGAGAGTTAAAATGAAGAAAAGACAAAGGAAGAGAGCTGGCTCAAGCTTATATTGCCAGAGCTGCTAGGAGGTCCAAGGGCACACGAAGTCAAGAGCAGGTGTGGGAAGAGATGGGAGCACGTAAAAGATGAGACAAAGGATAGCTCGATGCTGCAAAAAGTGATAGCATTTAATGTGACACAACAGGAATTAAATGTGGGGAGACTCCCTTGTGCAAAGGACATAGTCAAAGGATAAAGAAAAGTGGGCGTGACTAATAAATGGGGCCAGTCAAAGCTCAAGGGGAGGTCCTGCGGAGACCCTAAGGAGATCTCGCAGAGGCCAAGGGAGTCCTGCCCTGCAAGGGGTGGCCTTTGTAGAAAGACCAGGAGGTGGTCTTTGTAAAAAGACCATAAGGAGGTCTCGAACAAAGGAGGTCACGACAAACAATGAAAGAAAGGAGGTCGCAGCCTCAAGGGGAGGTCACGGCAAAACGACAAAGAGAGGAGGTCGCAACAAAACGATAAAGAGAGTAGGTCGCGACAGAAGGGTGGTCCTAGCAAAAGACTAGGGGGGTTGTCTTCGCAAAGACCACGGGGAGGTGGTCTTTGCAGGAAGACCATAGAGGTGGTCTTGGCGAGAAGACCACAGGAGAGGTCATGACCCGAAAAGGGGTGGTCTTTGCAAAATGACCACAGAGGGTGGCCTTTACAAAAAGACCAGAGAACGAGGAAATCTAGAGGTCAAGGGTCCAGAGGGCAAAAGGGTCCAAGGACAAAGAGGTCCAAGGGGCACAGAAAACAAAGGGAAGATCTGGACGGTCGGGATCAACAAGGGGTGGTCTGACGGTCAAGATCAAGGAAGGAGGTGCGGATAGAGAGACCCATGAGATGAAGTCGAGATAAGGAGATCCGAGTGGTTTAGATCAACACAAGGGAGAGTCCGAGCAGTTGAGATGAGATCAAAGGTAATCTGAACGGTCAAGATGACTCAGAGGAGGTCTTAACGGTTGAGATGAATTCAAAGGAGGTTCTAACGGTCAAGATCTAAACAAGGGAGGTCCTGACGGCTAAGATCTCCGAAGGGGAGGTCTTAACGGTCAAGATCTAAATAAGAGAGGTCCTGACGGCTAAGATCTCCGAAGGGGAGGTCTTAACGGTCAAGATCTAAACAAGGGAGGTCCTAACGGTCAGATCAACAAGCAAAGGAGGTCCTGGCAATAGCGAGATAAGAAGCGGGAGGAGCGGGAGCGGTTGGATTTGGATCGAACGGACCAAAATGACTGGGCCATTCGAACCATCCGAAGCTACCATCAGATCTCAGCCATCCAACTGGATCGGGTGGTCCAAATTGATTGGGGGTGTTCGGACCGGCCGAACGTGCCAACACGATCAAACCGTCCAACGCAAATCGAACGGTACACAAGTGATAGGGTGCGGATTAAGTGGAAGCTCGAGCGTCTGTGAGAAGTCCAAGTGAATATAGAGGAGGTCCAAATGAATGAGGGGGAGGTCCTAAAGGACACAGGGAGGTCCAAACACTTGGGAGGTCTAGACCTAAGAAGGTTTGGACCAAAGAAGGCAACACAAAGGAGGTCTGGACCCTTAGATCCAAACAAAGGGAGGACTGGACGAAGAGGTTTCTAAGGGAGAGGGATCCAACGGAGGAGATCCACGGAAAGTGGTCCAAAGGAGGTCTTGACGATCAGGATAAACTCAAAGGTGATCTCGATGGTCAAGAGAAGATTAAAGAGATCTCGGCGGTCAAGACCAACACAGGGGAGGTCTCAACGGTCAAGATAAATCCAAATAGAGGTCTTGGCGGTCAGGATGAACCAGGGGAAGTCCTGACTGCCAGGATGAAGGACTAAGGAGGTCCTTAGGGACCCGGGGAGGTCCAAAAGAACACAGGAAGGGGCAAGGGTGTAGGATCAAGGATAACCGACTAGAGGGGGGTGAATAGGAGGTTTTTAAACTTTTTAACTATTTAACAATTTAAGCTAATAAATAACTTAGTCTAAACAAGTTACACTTCTAGCTAGGCACTTTAATCACAATAATCAAGCTAGAAATATAAATGCGGAAATGTAAAGACTAGGAGTAACCACAATGAGACAACGATGTTTTCTCGTGGTATCGAAGACTTGCCGATCTTCACTAGTCCACGTTGAGGAAGCTTGACGACTCAAAGCTAGGCTCCACTTAATTAAGCCTTCCCTCGATCACTATGGTTGTTCTTCCTCTGCTCCGGAGATGGTGAACACCAAATCACTCACAAACTTGCACCGGGCCTCTTCACAATCTTCTTGAAGAGATCACCGTGCTTCACCGCCAAGGCCGTCTAGGAGTTCGGCAAAACTCCAAGAGTAACAAACCAAGACCTTCGCAGCGGCGCTCAAGTGCAATAGGATCAATCTAGAATGAATTGATGCACTTGAATGAACTCAACTACCAACCAATGAATGCACAAGAGAATTTTGGGTGTTGAGTGAATGCACTTGGCTCTCAAGGCTCTAAGAATGTTAAATGTTCACTTGATTCATGTCCAAAGGCAGTTGGGGGGGTATTTATAGCCCCCACCAACAATTATGACCGTTGGGGACCAAATCCCCAACTTCGGCCAGATCGGTACAACCGGCGTTAAGAGTCGGTTGAACCGCACTTATGTCGAAGTCCGTAACGGCTAAACGGCGACATTAATTACTCGACACGTAGTTGGAATTTGCCGTCCGTTACAACCATAAAGTAACTAACGGTACAAGATCGCCCGGTTGAACCGCATTGAGCGTGATACAACCGATCGTAGGGTTTCAAATCTGCTTTGAATTGACAAGCTCTCTGGAAAATATGAACCGCCTTATAAAATTCGGTACAACCGCAAAGACGGTTCAAGCTGTTCCTCATATGCGTTCACCGATTATCACAGAAGAGCTCGGGTCGAGATTACACTTGTTCTGGTTTTCTTGAACCGCCAATTAATTTTCGGTTCAACCGAAAATCGGTACAACCAATTCTCAGCGCGGTTCAACCGAAAACCAAAGAGAGGTTCTGAGCCAAAATGCTGCGTTACATTTTTATTCAACCGCCAACTAAATATCGGAACGACCGTAATGCGGTTGCACCACTCTAGGAGCGATCGCATGCGCATTAAGCGCCGCAGTTAAATTTGAAACCATCGAAATTCGGTACTACATACGTAAACTTCGGTCATATCATAAATAGCGGTACAACCGCGATGATAAATCTTGATACTACCGATTTTAGACAATAGTGCTCAAGGCTTTCTAATTCCATTTTAAGTATGAATTCAAATGCATGCATGATCCTAAATTGATCCATATGGCAAAAGAACATGCTATCAAGCTACTAGTCGTGATCCCTCTTAATAGTACGGCATTTAACCTATAATCCGGTCATCCAACCAAATCTCCTAAGACCGGTAAAACATAAAAGGATCCTAGACTACTTGTACCTTGTCTTCAAGCCATGTAGATCTTCATGTTATCCTTTGGCATGCATCTTTACGTCATTAATTTCACCAATGGGACTTAACCTTGTAAATACTCAATAAACATGTTAATCACATATTCACATATTATCCTTAATTACCAAAACAATTTTTAGGGGCCTAGATGCTTTCAATCTCCCCCTTTTTGGTAATTGATGACAACACACCTAATATGTGAGAGAAAGACTGTTTTGAATATACTATGATTGTATATTCTTTTGATGACTTAACAACAAAATAATTCTTGCAATAAGCTTATATGAGTTTTTAGAATTATTTTCTTGTTAAATCCAATTTAAAGAAAGCTCTCCCTAAACATGTGCATATAAATTAGAAAATTTTGCAAGCACATGTAGAGAATTTTGAAATTTTGGTGGAGTTTCTTTAGCATGATTGAACTTAAGGGAAATGCAACAATGAAATATGACAATAATTGAGATTGCATTCCAAGATAATAACATAGCCATAACCAACATTCAACAAGTTCAACACGAGCGCAACATAGTTATAAACCATTACAAGTACGAAAGTTTCAACAATAAAAACATATTACAAAACACATAAGCCCATATATGGTAATAGTAGAAAAAGACTTTGCTCTCCCTAAAGCTATGTCTTCACATATTGTCTTCTCACTTCTCCCCCTTTGGCATCAAAATACCAAAAACATCTCAAACGACGGGGTCCTGAGGAGAAGGATCTGAGAAGCGAGATCGAGAGAAGCAGTCTGCAGTGGGTGAAGACTCTGGAAGTGGAGCTAGAAAGCCGAGTCTGAGTGGGCGTGATGCAGTGGAGGAGGAACTAGGCCGGATCAGGAGGTGCGAAGCAGTGATGAGAGCGGGATCTGAGGCATGGACTCATGGTGGTCTTGGAGGAGCTGATGCCGATGTTGGAGCTAACGGTGGAGCAACATGGGCTAGAGCCAGAGGCACTGAAGCTAGGGCCACCGGAGGAACAGCAGAAGATATAGAGGTCTTGGATGCTGTAGGAGGACGACGAGTGTAAGTGTATCGCTGAGGAGCCTTCACCAAATCCTCTATGTCATTTATGCCCTCCATGGCACTCATCCTGTTGAGAACCTCATTCTGAAAGTCATTGCGAACTAACTCCATGTCAGTTAGCTTGTTGAGGGTCTCATTTTGAAATTCTATTTGAGCAGTCTTCATCTCTTACAGTTGGCTAAGAATCAGCTGCTGATTTTGAAGAACGTGTGCAAGAGTACTATCAGCAGGAGTTTTTGATCGAATGGTTCATACATCGAATGATTTTAGAGGGAAATGATTCACCTCACATTTTAATAAGCCCAATTAATGAAACTCAGACATCCTACCGGTTAAAGGAATTTTTTTAAAAATAATATTTTTGTAAAACAAAATTACAAAAATATATAATCACCCCAAAAAATTACAGAAATGAGTTCCTGTCGCCAATTGAAATGGCGACAGGAACCTATCGCCATTTCAACTGGCGATAGGGACCCTGACCGCTCCTGTCACCAGTCCAACTACCTATCGCCAGTTGAAATGGCGATAGGAATGTGAACGATGTTCTGTCGCCCGATTCAGCTGGCGGCGAGAACTGTCGCCATTTCAGCTGGCGGCGAGGAGACATCGCCATTTCAGCTGGCGACGAGAACACATCGCCATTTCAGCTGGCGGCGAGAACCTATCGCCGATTGAAATGGCGACGGTATACCATATATAAATGTCTGTAAAATCCTTCCAAACCTCTTTTAATTCCAAAAAAAACAGAATCGATAAGGAGAAGAAGAAAAGAAAGGTAGCGGCGCCGCTAGATTCGTCGCGGAGGAGATAGATTCAAGCGATGGATCTAGTAGACCGGTCATCTTGCAGGTACATTTTTCGATGATAATTAAGTAGATTAGCGAGTAGAATGAAGTAGAATGTGGACATAGAATCAAGTAGAATAGCGACATAGAATTAAGTAGAATAGATAATTGTAGCGAAATTATGTATAGAATTGTAGTGAAAGAAGCGACTAGAATCAAGTAGAATAGGGACTAGAATGAAGTGGAATATCGACATAGAATCAAGTAGAATAGCGACTAGAATGAAGTAGAATTGCGACATAGAATCAAGTAGAATAGAAATTATGTATTACATTATATTTTTTGAAATTTGTACATGATGTCAAATTATGTAGAATAGCAACATAGAATTAAGTATAATGTCCAAAGAATTAAGTACAATAACGAATAGAATCAAGTAGAATAACGACTAGAATGAAGTAGACTAGCGACATAGAATCAAGTAGAATAACGACTAGAATGAAGTGCAAGACCGCTAGAATCAAGTAGAATAGCGACTAGAATGAAGTAGAATTGCGACATAGAATCAAGTAAAATAGCGGCGTAGTGTAGTTCATCGTATATTATTTGAGATGTGTATAGTGTAGTTCATCGTACATGTGTCGCACTTTTTACAAAGTATGCACTTAATTTGTAGATATATGGCGACGAGAGGCGATATGAGTTGCTTGACCCGTGATTGATGCACATCATCGTGGCAAATCTCGATCTGCGCTCTCCCGGCGGCGGCGTCGATTGAGCTTAAGCGGCGTTTGAGTTCGCACACCTATAAGGGCATGGAGGTTTGCCGCAGATGGATTACGAGGTGCGTATAGTTTTAATACACTCAATCGCGGTATGACTACTTTGCGTGCATTCACGTTTATTCTTAATCGTTTTAACGCAGTTGAGAGCGGCGAGCCTCCTTCCACTAGCGAGGATGGTGGAGGTGACTTTTGAGGATGATCGGGACCGTGGTGGTGGTCGTCGTCTGGCGTTCTGTCTGCGGGCGCTAGCTGCGGCGTTAGTTGGCCGCCGAGGCGAGCGCACACGTTCCACCTTCGTGGGGAGATAGCGCCGACGCCGCGGGGCGTGAGCTTCTGCTTTCGGGTTGCCATCGCGAGCCGCCCCTGGCGGCGTCTGACGTCTCGGACCGTGGCGCCGACCTCTAGCGAGGTTCCACGATGTCTTTGCCGGTAGGTAGCAACTACCGAAGTTGACGACGCGCGGATCGACATTGAAGTGGATCTGCGGTTCTCGTAAGTATTTGTAATTATTGTCATCTCGCTTAAATTCCTATGTGAACCTTCTTCTTTGAATTCTACATTTCTTCTTTCGGCCCGGCGTATGGCGCTGGCGCGAGGCGTGGTTGTTAGGAGGCACTTTGAGGCCTACCGCTATGGTTGTTCGGGTGGGTCATGTTTCTAGGGTCCCCGGAGCAGCGTCGACAAGCACTACGTCCGAATGCGCTGCGAGGTGGCCAACATGGAGATTGATGACATCCTCCTCGCTTTGGGTCGTAGTACTTTGCGTGGCGTACCACGCCTTGTCGGACGCATGCCACCGTACCGGACAACTCCATCCTCTCCGGATGTCCACTACTTATCACTATGGTCCTTGGCGTTTCGGATCGGACGACCACAAACCGGATTTGGACAACGACATATCGATCTCCTTATGCGTTATGGTAGACGAGGTGGACCGCCCCACCATGGGCGCGGTTTGGTGCCGCCGAGTTAGTTTATGATCATTTTTATGTATTGTAATCACAATTTGGTATGCTAAGTTTGCGGTGTTCTATTGCACATGTCACCTTCACGCCGATCACTTGAGGTCTTACGGAGTACATCGCGATGTTCGATCGGTGACCGATGGCCGCGTCATCTGGACACCGTACACTACGGAGAGGCTTATCCAATGAGCCCCGAATGATTTGTCGCTCTGTGCACGCGAGACTACGATCTTGGTACACGCGAGCTCCTTGGTACATGATGTCTTCGTGGAGAAGTACCGGTCTGCGCGGGTCATCGCCCGATTCGGTCTGACGGAGATCGGCCCTTAGGGGATCTGGTCTTGCAAGACGTCCATGCGTAAGTTCACATGTTTACTTCTTTCACACAATGTAATTATGTCTTTGAATAAATAATTGTATTAGTGTCCACAGTACACTAGGAAAGGATCTGTGACTCGATGTCTGGTTGGATAGGATGCGGCCTTGGGTGAGGTTTGGACTTCATGGCGCTCGGCGATATCATCCGGTGTGGGCGGGATCCTATGACATCGAGACATCGCGGATTACATGGATTGGTACTCTAGTCGGACGAGGCTTGGCTGCGTCCGGGTCGTGGTCGACCCACCACGACATGAGGTGCTGACGTCAAACCGTATCCTACCGGTAGGACTCGCTTTCCACCTCTCGATGCGTATTGAACATCCTTAATTCATATTTATCTTGCGGTTATGTTTCCAACTTGTGCGAGCGGATCTACAGGAGATTCTCGAGCTAGCAACCACCGTCACGAGAGGGCGAGGGGACACGAGAGGGCTTGTGCGGCGGATCATCGCCTTGGCGAGGCGAGGCATCAGTTGCGACTTATCGCCTTGCCGAGGGACGCGGTGGACCGACGATCTTGAGGGCGAGGTCCGCGTCGGGGCGAGGTCACGTCGAGACGAGGTGGTTCACGTCCACGGGCTCCTGCCCCGGACGTGGCCGGCGTGTCATCGCGGCACCATGGTGGGGCGAAGATCGGCGGGGCTCATCGGCACGCCGTGCCACGGTATAACCACCTTGCTTGCTTGCGGGCGTAATGCTTGCTTCTTTTGAACCACGATAGTTACTAACGGCAATCTTCTCTCGGTCTTGAGCTCCGCCATCACGTGGGGCGACGCTGTGTCGTCGGCGCATGTCTCGGGGCGGCGGTATGACCGCCTTGGGATGATTACGTTTTTTTCGTGTTTTCGGCATGATTACGTTTGTAACATAATACTTCACAGAACACCTTGGGCGGACGATTCATTTCGGACGGCGAGGCAAACCTATCGGTACCCTCGATTTCTTCTTCGATGACTGCGTGGCGCCTCGTTCAACTTGGAGGCTTCTCGGTACAAAGTGCTCCGCCACCGACATAACACACACAGAGGAGGAGGCCCTCATGACACCGCCTCGGACTACTCGTCTCGGTCGGCTAGTCATCACTTTGAACCTCTCACATACTCGGGCCAAATCATGAGCGAGGCCGAGGCGACACGAGAGTGTGCCCCAAGGCAGCCGCCAAGAGATATTTGGTCCTTCAAATATCGGTCATACCATGTAAATATTAATATATGAACAACTCTTATTATGCTAGTCTCATGTTTGAAATCTCTTTTTAGTAGCATGTTTAGCATTCCATTCTTAGTGTTATTCGTGATCATCGTAATATCACTTACCTTCGTACTTACGAATAATTAATATCTCAAACGTCCTCGTAAAATTCTCTGAAATTCATCGCGACTAGAACAACATACGATCATTATAAATTGTTATTGCGAGATTAATAGATTTTGTCTACCGTTAAAATTTATAAAAATTTGAAGTATGTAAAGTAGACTTGCAAATTAGGGTTGGAGAGGAACTCGCCGCCATTTCAATGGCGGCAACAACCTATCGCCAGCTTGAAATAGCGGCGAACCTATCGCCATTTCAATCGGCGATAAATAGTTGGATCAGCGACGGCAAGGGTCGAGGTTCCTATCGCCAGTTGAAATGGCGATAGGTTTCTGTCGCCATTTCAACTGGCGACAGGAACTCATTTCTGTTATTTTTTGGTTCGATTATATATTTTTGTAATTTTGTTTTAAAAAAATATTACTAAAAAAAAATTCCCGGTTAAAGGGGGGAGCTTTGGGCTCCCCTCGTCGTGTCAGCAAAAAAATGGCCGTTCGATCTTCGTCGTCTGGCCAAGATCGACTGGAGAGCCGCTGATTGGATCCGCCGTCCGATCGCGTCACCCTCGCTCCTGTCCGTCCGATCGAGTTGCTGAGGAACCCTAATGTCGGCCAGCCTTTTCTCCTTGCGACCCGCGCCGTGCACCCGTTCCCCTCCCTTCCGGTTGCCGCCCCTGCCTCCTCCTCACTCCGCCTCCCCTGCCGCGCCTCCGCCGCCCCTCTCCGCTTGCCCCGATTCTTTTCCCCCGTCGGAGCGTGCCTACGAAGCCTTCGCGTCCTCGCTGCTGCCCCAGCGCCCGCCTGCTTCCGCGGCTGCCCTCCGCCTCTTCCTCATCCCGCCGGCGGGCGCCACCCCCTCCACCCCCACCCCGTTCCACTACTCCCTCCGCTGCTACGACCTCATCATCTCCAGGCTCGCCGCAGCGCGCCTCTTCCCCGCCATGGAGTCCCTCCTCCCCTAGCTCCCCGCGTCCTCCCCCCGTCCCCGGGAGCAGCCCCTCTGCCGCGTCATCGCCGCCTACGGCCGCGCCCGCCTCCCCCATCTGCCGAGAAGCCGCTACTACCTCTTCACCTGCCGCAAGCCTCTCCGCGACCTCCTCTCCATCTGCCGAGAAGCCTCCATTTCCCCGGACGCGTGCTCCTACAACATCCTTATGCGTGCAGCGGCCGCGTCTGGCTCCGTTGAGCACGCGCGTCACCTGTTCGACGAAATGCTGCAGCAGGGGCTAGCCTCCACTGTCGTCACGCTTGGCACCCTCGTCGCCGCGCTGTACGACCGCGGCCAGCTCGAGGAAGCGTTTGAGGTGAAGGAGATGATGGCTAGGCGGTACAACGTCAAGCCAAATGCTCATGTGTATGCGAGTCTGATGAAGGGGCTCTGTGAGAGGGGGAAGGTGGATGCTGCGGTGAGGCTCAAGGAGGAGATGGCGCGGAATGCAGAGCTTGGGCTGGATTCACCCGTGTATGCAACGCTGGTAAGGACATTGTTCCGCATAGGGTGGAAAGGGGAGTGATTGCTTTGCTGGAGTAGATGAAGGGGAAGGGAATTGTGGCTGATAGAGTGGTGTATGCGATGATCGCCTTTTCTTGCGAGGATTAGACGGATTTTGATGCGACATTTGCAGTGCTTGATGACATGCAGAAGAGTGGATGCAAGGCGGATGCGGTCAGTTACAATACACTGGTTGCTGGGTTGTGCAAGTTGGGGCGGTGGCGGGATGCAAGTGAGCTGGTTGAGGATATGCCAAGAAGGGAGTGCCCTCCCGATGTTGTGACATATCGGATGTTGTTTGATGGGATGTGTGATGCTGGGGATATCATGAGGTGGAGAAGGTTTTGGATGAGATGGTAGTTGCTTTGTTGTCATGGTCTTCTGGATGCTTTTCTAAATAGTATTAATCATTTGCTATTTTCTCTCTTCTTTGGCAAGCATTTTTAAAAAAAAACCTTTTTATTACGACTACTTTTTTCATGAGACATGGTTTATGGTTCCACTTTTGTGGAGGTCTTGAGGATTGATGGGTGAATCAAAGTTTTTTTTGCTTGTGTGCAGGCAATAGGCGTACAAACATCATCGAAAGGATTTTGCAGTGACCCCCACCGACGGGTGCCATATGCTTCTCGTGTGTTCCATTGGCGCGCCATACCAGGTGCCATATGCACATGTTTTAACAGTTTCCAGCGAGTCGCATTATATGCAACATTCTTCTCTTTTTACATGAAATATAATGCAATGGTGTTGTTGTTATGAGAGATTCCTGTTCTGTCCATCTTGTGAATGTGATTATGTTTTGACAGTGTGATAACACAGATATCAGAAGTAGACACATATTTATGCACATTGATGATTGAATATTCCGTTCCCCTTTAGATGGTTACCACATCTTTTGCAGGTGTTTCAGGTGCCAGCCAAGGAGCAAGTTGATGCTCTATCAAAGGAAAGGAATTGCTTAGCCGTTCGAATGTCCCAGGTCCCTTTCTGTCCCTGATGGGTGCTGGCTAATTGCATTATTTGTTTTTAAACGAATATGATTATTTGATTTATAATTGTTTTAAAATTCAAATGTAGTAACAGATGAATAGAGAGCTTTTGGTCTTGTTGCTATCAAATTTTATTCTGCAAGTACACAGAAAGCATACCGACTTTGTTGTATACTATGTTGCCTCTGGTAGTTTTCTTAATCTTTCCTGGGATAAAAATGTAACCTATTTGAGTCTTCGGCTTCGAAAAATTGATTTGAGTTTCTTGAGTATTTAAGCTTGATTTGAGTTTGTTCAGTATTCAAGCTTCGAATTTTTTGTCACTGAATACTGTGCTACTACAAATATACTCTTTGTTTCCCACTTCCACTTTGCTCTCAAGAAGATGAAATTTGATGTTGATGTGGGTCATGTCTATAAGGCAATAGATACTCTCCTTGTAACTCCTCATCCAATTACACAGTTTACCACTGGAGTGATGGCACTTCAGGTAAGCCCTTTTCATTTGGTCTTCTTGTTTAATTTTTGTACCATATCACCCTTCTGAACTAAAAACACATTTCGTTGCCACTTATTTGAGGTGTACTGATAGCTACTGAGTAATTAACTATCAGTACTACCTCCAGATCATATTCAACTTAAAGTAAAACACTATAACATTTCATATCGTAACTATCGTTACACATAGGCTACTGAGTTTATCAAAGATGCATACCAAAGGAAATGGAAATGTAACAGCACTGATATAAGAAACGAAAACTGTAATTTCGGAAGGACAAGAAAGTGGGTATTCAATAGTTGTTTTATAATGCAAGATTTTTCAGTATGAAATTATGAATATTCCAAGCGATAAAAGAAGGTTGCAGGTCCAAAGTCACTTAAACATCAATACAGTAAAAGTCAAATCTCAATAATGATATATGCATGTTAGGAATCATGTGAGATGTGAGTAATCAGAGGAACTTCATTTTGAGGTAAAATAGCATGTGCAACCACATACCGATGATCTTGCGACCTTACCAAGTTTGTGTTTTACTTCTTGAGGCAATTTTCTTTTGCCTGCTGCTTGACTATTTGGATCAACCTCATGAACATCTCGAGTCTGCGGTCTGTCTGTGAGGAGGATTTTTTTGCAGCAAAGATCTAAAGTTACTTCCAAAAGTGCTTCAAAAAAAAGATTACAATCTTAACATAAAAGTTTGACCATAAAGTACGCACATTCAATGACAATATTTTGGAGGTCACGAATAGCTCGCTCAAGTCTGGTACCCTTCACCTTGGTAACTGCACCTTCTATATGCCTGTTCATGGCCAAGTGCTGGAAAGGCAGTGCAAGATATGATAAAAATTAGTACATAATTGTCTCAGTAGCTTTACAGGCTTACGGCCAGTTAACAGACAACTCATATCATGGCACTTCTTTCACGTCTGCCATGTGGCAGTGGTTGTTTATTCTGTTCCCTGTTTTACATCAGGAACGTTTTTGTGCTGGAGTGTTAGTGTCCTGTGATTTGGGGGTGGAAAGATAGCTATCAATCGCACCATACTCACAATATCAGTTCCTTTGATTCTTACCGTTGTTTGTGTCTAATAGGTGTTACTGGCAGTAGACAAGCCAGAAAATTGACTGACATTATATTTCTCTCTGCTGCACATTTTCTTTGATAACTCTTGATTTGCCCTGCTAAAAGTTCTTTCCAATTGGGGTTCAAGTGGCACCGGACCATCTTTGTCCCAGTACGTTGTATAAGGGTAGCCATATGTTTCATTGGTTCCAGACTTATCAGCAAAATCAACAGTCTGGGGCGGTGCAGTTTTATGCTTGTCAAAGTCATTTATCTCTGAAGGAGTCAATAGCACATCCTTACTTTATATCTTCATCATGGTTATTGAGGAGTCCGTAGGGCGACGCCTAGGCGTCGCCTAGGCGACAAGGCGCCGGCGTGGCCTAAGGCGTCGGCTCGCCTTGCTGCTTGCACGTATGGCGTCCGCCTCAGCAATAAGCCGTCCGGAGAGGAAGAGGGGGAGGGGAGGACCTTGGAGCGCGACGACATGCAGCCGCCGCCCAGGCTCAGGCGGATCCAGCACCCCGTCGTCGGCGCCGCGTCCTCCTCCTCCATCACCGCCTCCTTCCTCCTCCGCCGCCGCCCAGGTTCGGGAGGCGGATCTAGCACCCTGTCGTCGGCACCGCGTCCTCCTCCTCCATCGCCGCGTCCTTCCTCCTCCGCTGCCTCCCCTTCTCCCCGCGTCGCTTCCCCATCTCCGCGGCGGCCGGCCAGCGATAGCGTGGCGTGGAGGGAGGCCGCTCGCCGCTCTCTCCCCGCCGAAGAAGAAGAAGAAGAGGCGGCGCGCGAGGCAAGCGGCGGCCGGTTAAAAGGAGGCAACGTGTGATCGCTCGGCAGCAAGGGATAAAGAGTCGAGGCGGTGGGGCAGTGGCACCGGGATTTTCGCGACGAGGATCTAGAGCTGATTCTACTGCTGCTGCGGGATCTTCTGCGGCATTGACTGTGTCATTAGAAGGTTTATAAGGCGTCGCCTCGCCTCGCGCCTTACCGCTTAAGCGGTGTGAGGGGGGTGGGTCGCCTCGCCTCGCCTTACCGCCTTAATAACCATGATCTTCATATGTGCTGCATACTCAGCACCTGTTGCAGGGTCACTGGAATTCATTTTTTTGGATTCTTCCAGGGGTGTTACTTTTATTATTTACCGGTTCGTTGCCTTCATACAGGCATGCTGCCCATGTTTGAACGAGAACCCAGTGCAAACTCCTGGTTATTTTCAATGTAAGAACTTGATGTGTCTTTTCTTCTCCGTTTCTTTGGTGCAACATTTTGTACGGAGCCATACTCACTGCAAAAGAAGGTTGAAGTAATGTCATGATTTATGTCTTATAATGGCATATATGTAAAGCATGTAGGTGGGTAAAAGCTCAAGGTTGCTGCTATGTTGTTAGTGTATCATCCAACATAATACCATTCTGAAGAAATAGCCATGATTATGACACAACAGAATGCCTTCTCTAAGCATTGGGTGGGCAGATTGGAGCATAAATTGTTATATGACACAACAAAATGTTATAGTAATTAACTGATGTTAAGCACAATCAGTACTTCGCTTACATCGAACTCTTACATCTATCAACAAGATCAATGCTTATATCAAGAAAAATTAGCTTCAATTCTTCTCATATCAGTAATTAACATGAATGGTTGTATGTACCTTGTCACCAACTTATGTGTATGTGCTGGTTGGGTAGTCACTGTGTGTTTTTTTGCTTGGCCATTGGTAGTGGTGATCTTTCAGGGTACGGCCAGCGAGCTACCTATCATATACTGGAAGAAATTCGACAGGAGGTACCATTTCTCTTCTCAGTTCACATATGATATAAGCACTATGAATAACGCTGATTTCGTTGCCACCAACACATACCCAAAAAAATACTGAAAGGTTTCTTCTCTCCTGCCTTGTTGTCCATTAATGCTTTTTCACTATGATTTCAGCATTGCCCAATTAAATTGCTCACATAGAGTAACATTTTGAAGTATGTTATTTAGATGTGCATGGAAGTCATATGTCATTATGTCGGTTGTTAACAGGATAACATGTGCAACTGTTGCGTTTCATGAATACATCTTGCATGTGTGCTGATCATACATAGCCACTCCTTAGAAGATGCTGATGCTTATCCTTTCCTTCTGTCTCAAACAGTATACAACAGTGCACACATCAATTTTCCCTCAAAAATCTCGCATATCCATCCGTGCATTGCATATACTGCCTCTTCTCTCTTATGCTATTAGATCCAAGGAAACACACGTCGTGGCAACCTCTGTTCAAAAAAGACTTTGAATCATCAGCTACTCCAGAACAGGTTTTTCGCTCTATTGTATTCCTCTTTGGCTCCAGAACAGGTTTTTCGCTCTATTGTATTTCTCTTTGGTCTTTCCCTAATACTGCGTCATGTTAGCAATTGCCCAGAGAAAAATTGACCACTATGACATTGCCTCGCGCGCCAAGGCGCGCGCAGGGCTACTAGTAGATTTTAGTCACAAGCACGACTGCCATGTCGGATGGTAGCATTCGAGTTTGTTGACAGCTAAAGTGATCATAGAAGTGGTCGGCGAAAATACATATGGCACGATTGATTAGATTTCTAGTAAAATTCAAGCGAGCGTAGGTAAACTTATTATTACAGGGTTAAAAAGTAATCGACCTTCGTACCCGCAGGCTATAAATAGATCAGCAGATGACGGCGCTAGTCCGCACCCAGACGCTCTCTTCTTTCTAGACCTAGGCAGTGGGCACAGCATGGGCACGATGGGCCACGTGCTAGGATCGGGCTGTGCCGACCTGGCCCGGCCAGGACGTCGTGCCGTGCTGGCACGGTCCGAGTCACCTCCGGCCCAAGCACGGCCCAGAGGCACGTCGTGCAGCCACCATGCCGTGGCGGGCTAGGCACGGTTCAGTTGTGCTATGCAAAGGAGGGAGGGAGGGAGGGAGTACCGAGGGAGGACTGAAGGTCACCTGGGCTGTCGTTGCCGTGGAGGACCGTCACCGTCAACCTTGAAGCACTTGAGGGCGACATGGAATGAGCCCTCGATGGACTTGGCGGCATCGTCTGCCGTGGGTCTTGAATCTTGACCTCGTATCAGCGGAGGAGTGTGGGGACGGAGTGGGCAATGGAGAAGACGGAGGCGATGGGGACCGCGGTGTAGGGGACACCACGGATGAGGTTGTAGGGGTAGGTGATGGGTAGGGAGTGGAGGAACGAGGCGACAGAGGAGAGGAGACGCAGGTGGGAGATGAGCGTGCGGATGTCCGGGTAGATGGGGGAGGTGATGCTGGACTTGATCACGAAGGTGGGGTGAAGAAGGCCGGCGGGTAGTGGCGGGGTGGCCATACTGGAGAGGAGAGGTGGGGTTGGAGGAGGGCCATGGCGGGCGGCGTGGAGAGGGCGATGGCGGTCTGGCGGAGTGGCCGCGTGGAGAGGGGAGGTGGGGGTGGAGGAGGGCAGTGGCGGCCGGCGGGGCAACCACGTGAGAGGGGAGGTGGGGGTGGAACCGTGGAGGAGGGCCGTGGTGGGGCGAAGGAGGAGGCGATGGGGCATAGTCGGATGACGAGCAGCGAAGGAAGGGGCGATTGGGAGAACGAGATGAGGAAGATTGGAAGAAGAACCAAATAATAAGAAGGGTCTCGGCTGCTCTCGCGCCCTCGGCTTCTCGGGGAAGGAGAGAAAAGCAGAGGGAGAGTGGGAAAAAAAGGAGGGAATGAGAAAAAAATAGGAGGGAAAAAAGAAAAGTGGTTAGGAAAAAAAAATGGGGGAAAGAAAAAACGATGGGAAATGAAAAACAAAATAAAAATTATTCATAACGTAGCAACACATAAATATTCAGGGGAATAACTAAAATTTATTCATTGTTTGGTACAGTACAGATACAAAGCCGCTGCCTCGTTAAAAACCTTACACCAATGTGGGTACCCCTGGTAAGGGAAAGTGTGCAGCAACTACATACACATAGATAGACTAGTTGACGTCGAGATTCTCCAAGTCGGCTATTGCCTTCGCAATCTCCGGATCCTCAAGCTGATGTTGTGTCCGTTCATCTGCGCTCTCCTAGTCTTTGAGGCATGTAAGTGCCTCAACCATCTCAGGTGTGAGAGACAACATCCTTGGTTCGATGATCCTCCCCACTGTACTGAAAGTGACTTCTGATGAGACAGTCGACACCGGAACCGCAAGTATATCTCGTGCAAAATGTGACAGCACGGGATAAATACGCTGGTGGTTCTTCCACCACAAGAGAAGGTTGACATCATTGCCATCCGCGAAGTCAAGATCGGTGTCCGCAAAAGGTGTGTCGAGGTAGTGGTTGATCTCTACTCTTGGATTCCATTGAGACCTGGTCAACGCACGAGGACGAACTAGATGTCGGGTCTTTTAGCTTCTTCTAGACGTTGGAAACGCTCACATTGCGCTATTCTTGTTGCGTTGTTGAAACAGTTGTTCTCGATTGACTTCTGCTACCAAATTTTTTATAATACAAATCGAAAACTCGGAAAGGCTCGTCATTAATGTGAGTGTAAACCTTAGAAAAAAATTAAGATCAAATGTCTCCCCAATTCCCTCGTAAGCCCCCTTCAGATCTGCTAATTTTGTCTGAGGGTCCATAATAGTATCAAAACAGAATAGATGTGTGATAGCTTGAAAATATTTTAAAATTTTTCTCTCCATTGGTTTAATAATAGGTCTCATAAGGGCATTGTTTATTTTTTTTTCCTTGAAATCGTTTCTTTGTTATGAAAAATGATAGCATGTACCATACCATGTTAATGATATTCCCTGCAATGTGTATGCACCCATCAAGACTCTAAAAAATTGAAAGGGAGATAATTTCAAGAGAAGATTCTAGATTAACCAATTTAAAAATTCAGAAATTCTTAAAAAATATCTAAGTGCTTTATATATTTTCTTTCAACGAATTAGATTATGTCTATTGTCACGAATTAATGGTTATAATAGTCTATATATACAAGCAAAATAATTTATTTATCATATGAGGTTATGCTAAGATAGAGCATAAGAAAAGAGAAGAGTGTGAGAGCTAGATATCTATTTTAGTTGTGCTCAAATAAAATGTATTGTTTTTAAATAGGTATGTTAGTTGGGTCGTCTAAATACTTAGCGTGTTACTCCTTCTGAGTTCTATTTCAAATGACCTTATGAAATTTTCAAGGTAAAATATTATACTTATATACTAGTATAAATAAAAATAATAATTTTATGAAAATCTTTTAATGAAAATATCAGTCTAGATTATTTAAAATATATTAATAGTCAAATTTTAGAAATTTTGATTGCACAAATTGTAAAATGTGACTTAAAATAATGAAAATAGTATTAACCTATATACAAAAGATATTATAATATTTTGATTTGAACCCCATTGATAAAGATTTGGGTCCGCCACTGAGATGCTCCACCACCTGAAGATCACCTTCTCTGTGTCCAGCCGCCGCGGTGTGGACATGATGGCGTCCAATATGGTCGGAGCAGCAGTTGTAGCAGAAGGCACGGGAGCACTAGGTGCAAAGTCTACCTCGCCGATGCGTCTGCACACCAAAACTTGGCGCAAGTCCACAAGGCACTACACCATGGCGCTATTGCGGCCACCCTGGACCATTGCAAGCTGAAACAAAGCCAAAGAATTAGATGTTGCAAAAGACCACCAAATTGAAGCACAAGCTCGCAGAACAGGAAACAAGTCAAACAACACTAACATTACAAGCAAGGCATCAATAGAGAAAGACCATCTTACAGTTCTCGTGGCACCGAGTTTAGTCGTCGAAGAGACGACGATACAGATGGTTTAGAGGAACCAAGGGGATGCAACTCTCAGCTCCCTTACCGAGTCGCTGGATATGGGACCAATCGTATCTGGAGCCTCGTACATGGCTTGTGAGGATCGCAGGATTCCCAGGAGAAAAGTGTACCACCTAAGGTATAAAAAAATAGAGAAAATAATCGGAATGTTCGTGGAATCCCCTTTGCAAAGAAAATTAAATCTAGAAAACAACTCGGTAAGGGAGCTCAGAGTTGCATCCCCTTGGTTCCTCTAAACCATCTGTATCGCCGACTCTTCGGCGACTAAACTCGGTGCCACGGGAACTGTAAGCTGGCCTTTCTCTACTGATACCTTGCTTGTAAGGTTAGCGTTGTTTGACTTGTTTCCTGTTCTGCGAGCTTGTGCTTCAATTTGGTGTAGTCTTTTGCAACTTCTAATTCTTTGGCTTTGTTTCACTATGATGGTCCCGTGGCCGCGAATAGGCCATGGCGTTAACGCTTTGGACGTCGTCCTTGTTTTCATGTGCAGACGCATCGGCGAGATAGATTTTGCACCCGATGCTTCCGCGCCTTCTGTTACAACTGCTGCTCCGACTATATTGGACGCCATCATGTCCACACCGTGGTGGCCGGACACGGAGAAGGTGATCTTTTGGTGGTGAAGCATCTCAGTGGTGGACCCAAAACTTTATCAATTGGGGTTCGAAACAAAATATTATAATATCTTTGGTATATAGGTTAATACTATTTTCATTATTTTTGAGTCACATTTACAATTTGTGCAATGAAAATTTCTAAAATTTGACTATTAGTATATTTACAATAATCTAGATTGATATTTTCATTAAAAGTTTTTCATAAAATTATTATTTTTATTTATACCGGTATAGAATTATAATGTTTTACCTTCAAAATTCCATAGGTTATTTGAAATAGAACTTAGAGGAGTAGCACGCTAAGTATTTAGACTAACCCAACTAACTTACATATTTGAAAACAATACATTTTATTTGAGCACAACTTAAATAGATATCTAGCTCTTACACTCTTATCTTTTCTTATGCTCTATCTTAGCATAACTGCATATGAGAAATGAATTATTTTGCTCGTATATATAGACTATTATAACCATTAATTCGTGACAATAGACATAATCTTATTCGTTGAAAGAAAATATATAAATCACTTAGATATTTTTGAGAATTTCTGAATTTTTAAATCGGATAATCTAGAATCTTCTCTTGAAATTATCTCCCTTTCGATCTTTGAGAAACTTGATGGGTGCATACACATTGCAGGGAATATCATTAACATAATATGGTACATGCTATCATTTTTCATAACAAAAAAAGTTAAAAACAAGACTACAATAGTTCCTAGAAATTGTGTAATGGAACTAATTAAACACAAATAGAGCTAAGAAGAGAAATTAGTGCACACTTTGTACAAAACAATTTGGGAAATATCGTTTACCTTAATCAACTACCAAAACCTCATATCTACAATTTTAGAAAGAAAGCATAGAAAAGATATATAATATGTGTATTCCTTTCTCAGGCTCTTAATGCAGTGGTACAAGGATTTCGATATTTCTATATCCAAATGTGTGCTTATGTGTGTTTCCATGAACTTATGTGCTAGACCCTAATATATAGTTAAACAAGACATAAACATAATTATCTAACTAAATTAACTATATGAGTGCATTATAAGTTCAAGCCTAAGCCTAAGTAGGGTTGGTATGAGTGTGGTTTATCTGTCGTGCGGATAGACCTAAGAATTTGGAGTTAGGGGTGCGTGTGGGCCCAGACGATTGGACACACAGTACGACATATGTGCTAGCACTGGACGAATGGAAGTGTGCCAAGAGGGGAGGTCCTAGTTATTTACCCCAGCGTGGATATGTTTCCAATGAGGACCAACCTGGCCCAAATAGAAGGATGAATTAAGCCTAATTGTGGCCCACGTAGGGGTATGAGTTCAAGTGTTGGGATTTAGTCCTACCTTGCTAGTTCGCTGAGAATTGCAACATATAACCCCCATTGCCAAATGCATTTCAACGCCGCGTTAACCCATTTATGTGAAGTGATAACAAAAACGTAAATGGGGTTGGTGCGAGGCCAGGGTTTATCAGGCGTACGGATAGATAGAAGAGTATTTGAAGCTTGGGCATTACAAAAATGCCTTGCAAATCAATGTACTTAGGTACTCAATAAGCACTCTAACCGTGAAGCCACCCCTAATGTCTTTGATCCACGCTAGGTTTTGTAAACCCTCTCTTACTGTTCTCCATTCTTGATGGTGTTCTGGACAATGGCAGATAGCGCAGGCGTGATGTTCTGGATCGAGCGGTCCTCCAAACAACTCTTTCCAAAACAACGCCAGGTTCATTGATCCTAAATTGCCATCTCCGTAGTATCCATTTCTTCAGGAAAAAAACTTGCATCTCTTCAAAATATGATCTGTTGTGCAAATCACCATGTCATGCATCATGTTTTGCGTTCATCCTTCACTTGAACATTCCAACTTAAGTGTAAAGAATCAAAAGTTTCATCTGGATATGATCTAAGGTCTCATCATGGTTAGCAAAATAACGTCTGATATTGTTCCAACCATCGAATAAATGATCATAATTTTTTTTTCAAAAATAGGAATTCAATTCAATCAATAAAACAGAATAATAATAATAATAGATCGAAATAATGATAAAAATTAGAAACCAAAGAAATGTACGAAGAACTCACATTCTAATACTCACTCTTAGTCACCAATCAGCTTGTCAGCAGTTCATCACCATTTGCCTTCTGAAACTTGCTCCCATTTGGTTCTGCTACCGTCACGGAATCTGAGGGGCAACTCACAGCTTATCCAATTCATATGTTGTGGGGACCGGATGTGCATCTAGACCCTCTTTTATTCTACGTTAGTCTAAGTAACTAGCTCACATAGTATAGTTATCAGCGAATATCACATCCATACAAGCACAAAAATAAAAGAGTACTTAATTATTACAGAGCATTGCAAATAGGCCTTAAGGCCGAGTGTTTATAGGGCAGGCCCATGGGCCTACAAATTCAGAGTAAAACAGTAGCAGCAGAAAGTGAACCAAAAGGACGGGGCCTCTATGCATTTGCCAAAGGCAATCGACTGGAACTAGGATCTAGTTATTACCATCTTCACCATTTTCATAACTGGATGCATAGAAGTATCCATACACCTGGCTTTCTGCTTCATGGTCTGAATCCATATATTTGAGCAACCATGAGTACGAAGATACTCAGCAAGCCCACACAACAATGCAAGGATATAGATGCAAGACTTACGAAAGGATGGTTTATGTTTATTTTAGCACAAAGCCATTTTGCTCAAATACTATAATTATCTTCCAAACCTATTAATTATCTTCCAAACCTATGACTTAGCTTGTTTAACTTCCAAACCAAAGATTTATTTGTGTAAGCAATTGTTATCTCGATAAGGTTCTATCCACCTACAGTTACTCACCACGGTCGTGTTTACCCAACATGTCCCAGCTCACAACGACCATGTTTAACCAACATGTCTCAATTCGCCACGACCATGTTTAACCAACATGTCTCAATTCACAACGACCATGTTTACTCAACATATCCTAGTTCTCATTTAAAAAAATCTAACCAAGTGTGATTTTCTGCACAATGCCTATAACTAGGGGCACGGCTATTCGAATAGATTAAACACTCTGCAGAGGTTATATAGCTTTACCAACGAGATATGATCAACTCATAATGTCGCACATGACATGCTTCCTTGGGCGAGCGACGGAGACAGTCATAACAAGGCCTTTCTAATGCACAGTCCCAACACTAGACCCGCTCCGGCGGGGAACCACTCAACACCGGACAGTGACCGTTACGGGACACCCCCAGAATGCCCTTAACTAGGCGCATTTTCAATTAGGGGTCCTCTGTTGTTAGGGAGTCACGACCCTTCTTGAAATATATAAAGTTACTCTAGAGCGGGTTTTTATGCTCGAAGCTAAGTAAAGTAGTTGGCCTGGTCTGTCCCATACTAGGCTTCTGGTTGCACGGCTTAGTAGTTTAGAAATGTAGCATATGATTCGTTTCTTAATCGACTCAAGCAAGACAATCCACAATCCACTCGCGTGCACACTACATTAATCACTCGTCCAAGTCTCCACCATAATAAATAATATTTTTCTGTTTCCAATGGTAACCCATATTACCAAACTACGATTCACAACATATCCCAAGTTCTTCTTATGGCAATGCTTGTGTCCTACTGAAATTCAACCACTAAGCAGTGTCTAAGGACAACCAATAGTCATTCTGTTTATCCAATGGGAGTTTTACTAGTGTATTAATTATCCTAGGGTGACAAGGTGATGAGGATTGAAACATCTATATATTATTTTTAATACATAATAAAAGACCATATAGGCTAACGACCCCCGTGATTGTAAGGATTCCAGAGGTAACATCGTGGGTACCCTAGTCGGAGAGGTCCTGTACCTCATCCTTGACTAGGGAAGTGTTCGTAAAAGCAATAAACTGACACTTGGACTCAATACCAAGTATATATCTACCGTGTGATGAATAGAACATGTGCCTAAGCATTCCAAACCACACGACGTTTCATGATTCTAAGTCACTGATAGTAATTACCAAATGGTTATTGTCTCCTGATATAAACCGTCAAATGGTTGATATCTCACCAACTGCCGCCTCCTTTCGACCAGTCGCGACAATTTCAACAGGCGGCTCTTCAAGAAGTATCTGTCACCGCTTCGTCGACTACTTAAAGGAGAATGCAAACGGCAGAAAGGGATCAATCGAATTGGACATCAACACGATTGGATTTCATTTGAAGCATTAGCATAGCAAACAATACACCCTGTGTACTTAGAGTTAGTCCACTACCTTGTCAAGGGCACTCCTTGTAATAGCTAGTTCATATCAATAAAGAGCAGTCGTATTCTCTCCCAAGAACTCTTTGCCATTTTTCTCTATTTTATTTCGTAAGATCGGTGACTTGATCGGCGACAGCTGGCGCCATCTGTGGAGTAGAAGGCACTGATTTCTTGAAGATAGACGCATGCATTCGCGCCATGGAGCATGACACAATGTCGTCATTATCCTCCTCCGTCGCAGGCTCGATGTTTGCTAAGGCCAGCGAGATCGACCGGATAGAGTAAGGCACGCCATCAGTGGTCTCCTTAGAGGAACCAACCGTTCTGACCAGTTCGGAACGTCCGAGGGCCTCTGCAATCCTGGTCCTTCCGACCGACGAAAAGTGTGACAAAAGCTCAGCACCGCAACTTGAGGGTCAATGTACTCTCGATAGGTCATGGTTGACAGGTATTCACCAACGGCTTCTGGCTATTCCAGGGGTCAACCAACATCTGGTAACGGTGTCGATGAAGCTACCACTGGTCATAGTCCAAGTGGGAATGATAAGGTTCAACATGCGGTCGGCGATCCCCCAGATCATGTTGAGTCCACCACAAATCCCACAGGAGGTATTAATCTCCGACCATTCTCCATCGTGGAAACTCTTTACAGAAGTAGTGGAAGGCTCTCCATTAGTTACGATGGAAGCTCATTGGAGAATTGCTGCTGGAGGCACGAGGTCAATGCGATCGAAAATATATATCAAAATGTCGTGTACGGTCTTACACAGCCTACCTCATGTAACATCCCAAAGTTCTATTACAAAAAAAATTATAAAGTTATAATTTTATTGGATTTTCCAAGATTTAAAAGAGTTTTATTGCTTTTCTTGAACTTCCTAAACTTTAAAAGTCCAAAAGAAAATATTTTGGTTTTCTGAGGTTTTATTGACTTTAAAGTTAAAAATAAAATGTAGTTAATTTCTTGAATTTTAAAAGCTTTACCCTATTTAATTTAAAGCTAAAATAAATTATTGGGAAATATAATTACCAATTATAAGTTGAAAATATTATATTAAGTCCAAAATAAAACATGGAATTTCTGTGAATTTTTCCATAATTTTTGGACCATATTTGTTATTTTCTAGAAACTAGTAACCTAATTTTTGAAATTGACAGATCAATTAAAAATCTAGTTTAACCTTTGGGCCGAAACTCCTCGGCCCCGCACGCGCGGCCGTTCGGACCACTCTACCCACAGGGCCCACCTGTCATCCTCTCTCTCTATCTTTCCATCTCTCTCGGTCTCACCGACATGTGGGGCCCACAACGCCACGTCACCTTCGTCTTCCCTTTCCTTTCTTCTCCGTTTTCGAATCCGTGCGCTCCGCCATTGCCGCATGTGCAGACCTTCCAAAAATAGGGCATTCACGCCCAGATTCCCTGTGATCCCGCTGTAATTATGATGCTCCACCATCACCGCGCCCGTTACTGGTATTACCTTTCCATCCCCAGCACTAAATCCCTAAAATCTCACTAGAGCCGTTTCGGCCTTCTTGCGCCGCACGAAGCTCATGCCTCACCTGTGCCCTATATAAGTACACATCGGCTCCGCACTTCGCCGCTCATCCCAACGCCGCCACTCACCTCGCCCCCAGTTCGCTAGAATTTTTAGTTGAAGCTCGGAGCCTGAAGTTTCCTCTGCCGCTTGTCGCGCTTTCCAATGCTAGGTGAAATGATGCCTCCAAGCTGCATGTAAGGGAGATTTCTGCCAAACAAAAGAGAAAGGCGCACAAATTATTCAGGGACAAGGAATCCAAGAACACATTGGTAACGGAGCCACGGAACATTTCCTTAAAATACTTGAGAGGGAAAATAAATAGAAATTAAATCTTGACGCCATTAAAAATAAGAAAAAGAAAAAAAAGAGAGAAGTGCCTAATCTAATCGAGGATAAGGGGAGGAAGAAATGCAAGAAGAGCAGCTCAAGGAGAAAAGAGCAAGAATGCACATGGATTGGACCCTGAGGTCAGGGAAGGAGCAAGAGATGCCCTCCCACCCGCAGGGGTTGGGGTTCGTGGGCCTCCAGCTCGTGAGCCTCTACGCGGTTTTTGAAGGGGAGGAGTGAGAGAGAGTGGGAGAGAGTGGGAGAGTGGGAGTGAAGTGTGGAGGTGAAGCTGCTTGCCTCCTACTTTTATAAACTACTAGAAGGTCAAGCGCGCTTCAGACTCGTCGGCATCTTGCACGTACCTTGGAGATGAAGCCGGCAGCGTCGCGGCGGGTGGCGGAGGCGAGACGGACGGCGAGTGGTGGCCCTTGGCGTCGAGGAAACTGGCGATCGACTCATCGGCGGGGCTGGTGAAGGGGTTCTCGAGGTTGAACTCGTACTCGTACTCGTAGGCCGCCTCCTCCCCTGCGGCCCCGCCATGTCCATGGCTGGGCCCGCGTCCGTACGAGGAAGGCTAGGAACACGCCAAGAAACGCAAGTGGCTGCTTTATGGGGGAGACGAAGCCACCATTGTCTGGCGTTGGAATGAGGACGATGATGCGTTCAGTTCGATCCACTCGAACCCCAGGAACCAACAGGTTCTCAACCTATTGAACCGAGTCTTCTATTGGGCCACATCTCTGACCCATACTGCTAGAATTTTCGAACATTTATTTCCAAGCATGATGACACACACATATATGAAATAATAAGAGGCGCACCCCATTTCGTATGGGTTAAAGCGGACTTTTTAATTGTCCTTTCAAATCAAACTAACAAGACCATATCTTGCACTCTCTCAAAGACAAAACGCCTCCACGCATACAGAGTTATCTTTATTCTATTAGGATGCGCCCCTCTGGACTTTGTGACGACAATTTCTACTCCACCTCTTCATTGATTTTTTTTCAATTAAGTTGATCTCGTCAACAACACCTCAACCGTCATCACAAATATTTGTATTTGCATGTATGGTCCACACATGCATGCATCGAGATGTTATCATGCTACCATACTAACCTCGTGCAAAGCATTACATCTACTATAACATCCCAAATCTGGGTGTGTGTTTCAAATGTAAGAAAATGAGTAGAAATTAAAACTTTTCTTCCATCTTGTAGTTTTTGAACTTTTCTGTAATTCTTGTAAAGGAATTGTGGAATTCAAAAACCTAAACCTCCAATTGACTAAACTCAATCCCCTCTTTCAACCTTTGTTGAGAATCCTGTGTTCAACCTTTGGAAATATTTTTCCTTGGTCCTAGGGATGTTGTGTGACCCCTCTGAAAAATTTCATAATTTTTAGAAATTATTTGACAATTTTTGAAGACAAGTCAAATCAGTTTAACACTTGGTCAAACCATAGAACAAACCTTGAGGAATTTCTTGAGAAAAATGCAGTGCATGAAAATCTCTAGAAAGTTTATGTAAGGTTAATCCTCGGAGTGAGGAACCTCCAAATTAAAATTTCAAATTTTTGGAGTTAGTTTGCTACCTCTAAAATTCTTCCAAACTCAACTTCAAATTCTAAATTCAAATCGTTCATCTTTGTTCCTGGCGCGCCTGCTCATGATCAAGGGCTCGAGCCACTTGACTTGGTCGAACCAACTAGTTTGATCGACCGGTCGATTCGGCGCATTCGCGGTGAACCGTTCGATCTCCATCGCACGGTCCACGCTTGCGCGGAGCCGCGATCGCCCGGGCGCGTGTGAGTCGTTGGATGAAAATCTGACGCTGGGCGGGTCGTCCCCTTCCTCGCGCTCGCGCGAGCGCCGCGCCATGGCGTGTGCAGGACGTGGGGTGTCACCTCCGCGTCCTCGCCAACGGGTCCTTCTGCCAGCATTAAATGTGCGTCGTGGTCTTGCCCTCAGAAGTCTCCTTCCTCTGCGTTTCACCTGTTCCCATCGCGCCCAAGTGCTCCCGCGGCAGGCTTGACCGTGGAGGAGATTGTCGTTGCTCTCCTTGCTCCCCCGGCTACTTAAGCTCTCAGTTCCCTTCCTTGGCTTTTGTTTATCACCCCTTGCAACCTCTGTGCTTGTTGAGCTCAAACCACCCGAAGCCCCCTCGGCCGCCATTGTTGAGCTTCGAGCTCGTCGTGAAGGCAGTCCCCAGTGGCTTTTCTTCTTCTCTCTTTGCGTCAGCTTGTGTCTCTCATTTCGGTGGTCAAAACTCCTAACTTAATTTTGGGTTGCTTCTATAGGAGCGGCTTGAATTTGAAGTTTGGATCTTGCGGCCGAAATCACCCCCTTTCGTCTCCATCGCCGGTGAGTGCTCCATTCATCAATTGCTCGCTCTGGGACCATTCTTGAGCCATGTTGGAGCTATTCCGATGACGCGGTCTCTATCTTTTTGCTCAGGTTGTCTTCCCCGCGTTGTCGTTTTCATCGCCGTCGCGGTGCTTCGTCGCCGGCGCGGCTTAGACCTCCTCGGTGCCTCTCTGTGCTAAGGTAACCCTCCTGGTAGTCCCTAGCAGCTATGGCACCGCTTCTCAGAACCGCTGCAGAGCTCCTTTGCGTTTTCGCTTTCGGTCGTGCGTTGCCGCGCCACCCCGTTCCGGCTCGTCGGTGTTCTAGGCCACCGCTGCAGGTGTGAGTGGTACCAGCATGTGCGCGTCGCTATTGCAAACCTGGTGGTACCGTTGGTTTGCGCTGCCATGGCCTGAATCGCCGGCGATTCGCCGTGGAATGACGTCGGGTTCGTTGTCGAATGCGACCAACATTGTAGCATCGTCATTAAGTCTAATGATTAGTTAGCGCAGTAAATGGCTGTCTTAAGCGATCAAATGAGTCGCTGATAGTGGGTCCCACGCGCTAAAATGCGCCTTGGCGCTGCGGCGCTTGGTTGATTCGCCGTGAGCCGTCCATCTTTAGTTCTGCGGTCCCGATCGCGTGTTACGCTCCATTCGTTCGTGAGCCGTCCATATCACGATCTACGGTCCACGTTCGCGGGATCCTTGGCGCGCGCGAGTTCAAACGCGGCCGCGCGTGATTCAATTTAGGCCGTTGGATGCAACATCAACGGTCCACGTCGCGTGGTCTCGCGCGGGCGCGCTCGTGCCGTCCCGTTCATCTTGGGCCGTGCGATGCAAGATCAACGGCTCAGGTTTTTCCACGTCGTTTTGGTTTAAAGAAAATCCTGATAGATTTACTTGTGAACTGAAAAAGGTAATAAACTTCAAAATTGCATAACTAATTCATTTTAGCTCCTTTTGAGTTGATTCAAATTTTGTTAGCTCTGGTTTGAACTGAGCTTTAATCTAAAAATGGTTGGAAGCTTAGTTCGGCTCCAGAAAATGGATTGGTAAATTGGTTTAGAAAAGGTTTTAATTGCTGCTCTAAAAATTGCATTTAACTTGTAAATTGCATAAGTATTTCTCTATAGATCCTTTTTGAGTGAAACCAATTTTGTTGGCCTCCTCTGTTAGTGTGCTAAATGGTAGAATAGGTGGTAGGCATGCCACTGTTTTTAAAATCTTTGTGAGTGCATTTTGTTTTGTGCTCTTGTGCATGTCTTTGAAAAATCATAGAAAATACATACTAGCTCCAAATGAGGTGAATCCAATTGTGTTACTCATCTCATAAGGTGCTATAATTACCATAAAAATCTCTGGTGCAACACCTCTTTGGAAAATTGTGCTAAAGAATTAAATTCGGATGAACAGTACCCGATTTCAATTTCTTAGCATTTTTCCAGCTGAGCAGATTTGTTTTGACCATAACTTTTGCGTTGAGAATCCAAATCAATTGGTTCTTGTTGCTCAAATCCTTAAAAAATCATGCTCTTGCTGCTGTAAAAATTTCGGAGCATTTGGTGAAAGTTGGCTGTTGAGTCTTTTCGGTATTCTTCGTTCTTATCGGTTCTTTTTCGCCTTTTCGTTAGGTGCCGACGAGTGCGTTGGCCTTGAGAGTGACCTTCTATAGCATAGTGCGCAACTTCAGCAAGGCAAGCAGTTTGATCATATTTAATCCCATTACTTTCAAAGCCTAATATATTGTTTGCAAAGTGTATGTATGCATGCTCTATTTTGTTGTTAAATTATTGTCGATTAGTTGATCCTATAGATGCATACTCTGTAGGTAAATGTTCAGTCTCTACTATTAAGCCTAGGAATATCTTGCTGTGATTTAGAGTTCGTTGGATGAGCTCTTGTCATTTAGTAGATTACGTGTTGATATTGCTTAGAAATGCTTAGCTAACGGTGGAATTGGGCAGTTATCGACTTAGTCGATAACTTTGATCACACAAAAATTATTATTCCATTATGTCCAGCACTTGTGCTTTGTTAATTTGTAAAGTCAAAAACTGAAAATGAAAACTGTTTGGACTTGGGCACAATGGATGATGGTGTGATCTGTTGGTGTATGGAATGGTGCCTGAGTCAACAAGGACCGAACATCTTGTTACACTAAACCAAGCAATTTTGCGTACTAACCACATGAGGGTATTGGGAACCCTTTTGACTAAGTACTTTGGGAGGTATTAATTGATGAGTCATTGGTGGTAAGAAAAATATTTGTTTTGGGATGAGAGGATGGGTTCCTTTCTAGGTTCTCCATACCTGTGAGCACCCGCAGCTGTTTTGCTAATGGTGTCTCCGACTCAACGTATGGGTTCTTAGTGGGAGCCCTTGAGTGGGCGGTTCACTAAGGCTAACCCACATACGTGCGACTCTTAATTAGTACAATCCATTGGAAAGCGTCTCGTAGGACTTAGCTGTGCCGGCATACCAAAGGAAGTGTGCTAAATAGCTTGGCGAAAAGGTGGTCTGACGTGTGGGTACATTGGTACACCCCTGCCTTGTTCAAACTATTCGAATAGCCTTGTCCTAGGTTATGGACACGCTTGGGGAGGTCTTTCGAGAGTTAGACTATAACCTTTTAATTAAAACTTGATGTGGGTGGTATAAATGGATATTCATGTTATTGTTGTGGTGGCTATTGGGTTAGTCACTTCCAGGATTGTTGTTGTCATCTATCTATTGTTATTATGTTGTCTCGCTGTTATTTGCAAATTAAAAACAGATTGCAAAACTGCTTTAAATCTATTACATTATTGCAAATGAAAACTTGCTTTATGCTGAAAATGAGCCTAAAGCCTCCTCCACTTAAATAAGCTTGCATGTAGCATATGTATAGGCTTGTTACACTACACGTAAGTCTTGTGAGTACATTTTTGTACTCATCTACTTTGCTTAATTAATTTGTTGCAGAGGAGGTTGATCCCCAGGGATTCACTTTTGTGAGATGTGCGGTGGATTTGACGACTAGTTGGCAGCTCGGTTGGTTGCCTTGTGGGTTAAAGGCACACTAATTGGCTCTTGTTTATCGCCATCTTATGGCTTTTGCTTCCGCTGTTTATTTAACTCTCTTAGTTGTTATTTGGCCGGTCGACCAATTTTGTAATAACTCTATTATGTATGTCTTTTGTTTAATCTAGTTCGTGCTTTGGTTCTATGTCTTATATGGAATTGATGCATGATTTTGTAAAGGGGTGTGTACACTGCATTTCTAGGAAGTATACATATCTCGAACACACAGGTTATTTTGTTTGTGATGCTAGGGTCAATGGAAGACTAAGCATTACAAGCCGAATAAACCGGGGTCCTCACATCTACATACTCCGACTACAAGGAAGAAGTCAAGTAAGGGGGCAATGGACAATGCTACAAAGGATTAAACATAAATTAAGAGTATTTAATTACCAAAGCTCCTTAATTTTCAAGACTAGCTTCAAAGGATTACTTGCAAAAAAAATGGTTCTGAATATTACCTACAAAAAAGGGTTTTCAGATAATATAGAGAGACAACCAAAGTATAAATACACACCATTTCATATGGGTTAGTATGTATTCTTTGAATACACAACCAAATCAAACTAGTAAAAGCATATCTCCCAAGCATATCTTGCACTCGTTCAGCAAGAAAAAGCCTCCAGGCACAGAGAGTTATTTTGAATATCTCCGAGCTTGTATACCTCTGATTTTTGTGGCATACAATTCCCTTCAACCTATTATAGTACTTCATTGATGCCTCCAACCAAAGATAGATGAACATCCCCCCCAACACCCCAACTGTCCACAAATGATCACACCCTACCCAAGCCCCGATGACATGTTTAGATTGGCAGAGGATGGTCTACTGACATGTGACAGGGAGCAGCACTTGGCTATATAAATTGTGTGCATGTTTGACACATGCATATAGATGTTGTAACCTTTCCCAACTTAACCCACTCAATTTGGCCCATCTCTCCAAAATAAATGATTCTGGCCTAAGAAAAGAACATTTATTTCCAAGCAAGATGATACACATATATAAAATAAAAAGAGGTGCACCCATTTCATACGAGTTAAAGTGTACTTTTTTAACGTACATCCAAATCAACCAAACGAGAGCATATATTGTGCTCGCTCAATGACAAAACGCCTCCACGCATACACAATTATATTTATTCAATTGGGATGCGCCCCTTTGGACTTTGTGATGACAATTTCTGCTCTACCCCTTCATTCATGTTTTCAATTAAGTCGATCTCGTCAGCAACACCTCAACCGCCCATGAGTCTAGCTTAAATGATCACAAATTTGTATTTGCATGTATCGTCCACACATGCATGCATCGAGATGTTTTCATGCTACCATACTGACCTCGTGCAAAGCATCGCGTCTACATAATCTAACTAAAAGGAAGAGGTAAAGTAAGGGGGCAATGGACAATCCTTCAAAGGATTAAGCACAAATTAAGAGTATTTAATTACCAAAGGTCCTTAATTTTTCAAGTCTAGCTACAAAGGATTACATGGAAAAAAATGGTTCTGAATATAACCTACAAAGCATTTTCATAGAATATAGAGAGACAACCAAGGTTCTTTATGAACTTCCACCAAACATAAATGAATGTAGCACAAGATACGTACATTTATTTCTAGATTTGATGATGCATGTAAATAATACAGAAATAAATACACCATTTCATATGGGTTAGTCTGCACTCTTTGAATATGCATCCAAATCAAACTAGTAAAAGCATATCTCGCACTCGTTCAACAACAAAAAACCTCCATGCATGGAGAGTTATTTTGAATATCTCTGGGGCTACGTGCCCCTAATGTTTGTGACATACATTTCCCTTTAACCTTTTCTAGCACTTCATTGATGCCTCGAACCAAACACTGATGATCATCCCCAACACCCCAACTGCCCATGAATGATCACTCCCTACCTGAGCCATCATGACATGTTTAGATTGGCAGAGGACAACCCATTGACACGTGATAGGGAGCGGCATTCGGCTATATAAACTGTGTGCATGTTTAACACATGCACACAGTTGTTGTAACCTTTCCCGACCTAGCTAGCTCAATTTGACCAATCTCACCAAACTAAATTATTTTGGCCAAAGATACGAACATTCATTTCCAAGCATGATGATACATATGTATGAAATAAAAAGTGGTGCAGCCCATTTCATATGGGTTAAAGCGTACTTTTTAAATGTACTCTCAAATCAAGCTAACGAGAGCATATCTTGCACTCGCTCAAAGACAAAAGGCATCCACGCATATAGAGGTATCTCTATTCTATTGGGATGAGCCCCTCTAGACTTTGTGACAACAATTTCTGTTCCAGATCTTCATTGATGTTTTTAATTAAGTTGATCTCGTCAGCAACACCACAACTGTCCGTGAGTCTAGCTTAAATGATCACAGATATTTGTATTTGCATGTATGGTCTATAGTCTACTCATGCGTGCATCAAGATGATATCATGTTGCCATACTGACCTCGTGCAAAGCATTGCATCTACATACTCTTAACTACCAGGAAGAGGTAAAGTAATGGGGCAATGGACAATGCTACAAAGGATTAAGCGTAAATTAAGAGTATTTAATTACGAATGGTACTTAATTTTTCATGTCTAGCCTCCAAGGATTACTAGCAAAAAAAAATGTGTTCTGAATATTACCTACAAACAAGGGTTTTCAAAGAATATAGAGAGACAACCCAGGTTCTTTCTGAACTTCCACCAAACATAAATGATTCTAGCACAAGATACATACATTTATTTCTAGATTTGATGATACATGTAGGTAATACAAAAATAAATACACACCATTTCATATGGGTTAGTATGTATTCTTTGAATACACATCCAAATCAAACCATTAAAAGCATATATTCCAAGCATATCTTGCACTCGTTTAACAACAAAAAGCCTCCAGGCATAGAGAGTTATTTTTAATATCTTCGGGCCTGCATGCCTCTGATGTTTGTGGCATACATTTCCTTTCAACCTCTTCTGGCACGTCATTGATACCTCCAACCAAAGACAGATGATCATCCCCCAATACCCCAACTGTCCATGAATGATCACACCCTACCCAAGCTCCGATGACATGTTTAGATTTGTAATATCCTGTCCATCTATTGGAGTGATACCCAAATATGCAAACATGGACCCTCTGTGTATACTGCACTAGTGATCACACTAGTGCATACAGTGGCAACATCAATGAAGTATCATTCCATATGCAAAGACAACTAAGAAATATGCAATTAACAATAATTATCAGAGTAACGAACTTAAAGTCAAAGCTTACAATTAATACCTCGAAAGGTGAATATCTCAAATAAGCTACAGCGGAAGGAAATGGGTAATTTCAGTGAAGCCCAACCATACGCTCATAAGCAATCGACTAGGGTAGCGCGACCTAGTTTTCCATGATCCCTAAAGTAGACCTTATTGACCAACAATGAACTGATGTAGTCTTCATCAACTGAACAATATTGTTTATAGTAAGGGTGAGTACATGGAATACTCAGCAAGTTGTACCACAAAATGGTATTATATATGATGGCTTATTCCAAAGGATATCGCATCTATTGTTATTTTGCTAAAAGCAATAGTTGCGGTTGAATATGAATAATAGATTAAAAACACAATTGAAAACAAATAGTAATAATAATTTAACAAGTATTTTGCAAAGCTCACATATCCTAATCAATTCTTTCACACAACCATATGAGTTAAATCACACAACTGTCCCTCTCAATTGTTTTATGAAAATCTACCGCTCGTGTGAAATCCCCGAGCATATCCATGATCGCGGATGTGGCTATTCGAATAGATTGTTAACACTCTGCAGAGGTTATACACTTTACCCACAAGATATAATCAATTAATCATGTCTGCCATGACTCGCCATACGAAAGTATGCGATTGAGCAATTATAACAAAACCTCTCTGAAACTTCATCTCAGCAATTGACCCTCCCGATGTGCATGCAGTCGGCACCAAACCTCACGGAGATCGTTGGCCCGATGCACACCGTTGGACCTGGAGACGGGAAACCGCCCATAAATGTGACCCAATCACGAAGAAAGAGTCACACCTCCACCCTGGCACGAAGCTTAACCTACTACCTAAGTAGTCAATGTCGAAACTCCATAACTTACTAAGTTAGGTCTGTCCCATACAGCCATACCAGACAAGTGGTTATACAGTAAGGCTGAGTTTAATGGCTCACAAAGTTAAGTCCTTAATTGACCAAGGCGAGACTACCAATTTCTAACCAAGTCACCACAATTCACATTTCCTAAGCACACAACCCACCATATCACATTCCTTTCCACTCACCTTAGTCTAAACCTTTTTCCCACCCTATTGCTTAGGTGCAACACATGCTATCAACAGGTGACAACATACTGCACACAGCTTTTCACAAAGATATTCTGTAATCACTTAGTCAAGTATAGATTTACAATTCAAAATGGTATCAATGACCTGTTGCATGGCTAAGCATATTAATCATGTCTAACCAACCCGCGTTGCTGCTATGATAATACCAACTATTAATTAACCAAGCTCGGGTGACAAATGATCATGGTAATATAATTATCTAGGTGGGCTTAATCAAATAGGTTGCATCACTAATCCCAAGATAGTAAAACATTTAATAATTGAATTAGCATGGAATACTTTGAAACAAAGTATCTTTGGAAAACTGGGTGCAATACGATCAAAGCACAACTTGCCTTGATATAACAATGTTGTTGTTCTTTATCTTCGATCTTCAACTTCTTCACTTTCAACTCCTTTGGATGATTCCGGAACATCGACGTCTAACGAGGGAGAAAACGCAAACACAAAAAAAAACTGAAAAATATAAATCAAATAAATTACAAATTGAATTTAATGGTATTGGAAGGTAGGGCTTGATTTCAGATAAATTTAGAAACTTGAATGGGTTTAATCGGAGTTCGTATGAGGAAGAACAAGCTCTCAAAAGTTTGATCGGGAAAGAAACTGCTGAAAAAGAAAAGGGAGAGAGAAACTAACATGTGGAGCCGAGAAATATTCCCAGAATCTTTGATTTTGGGACTTTCGAAAAGAAAAAAAACTGAGAGAATGACATGTGGGTGAAGGGATATGGATAGGCTACACTAGCTGGCAATCCAAAAATTCTACCACGTAAACCAGGAAGCCAAGCAAGCAAGAGATTATAGATCGTTACCACTAGACACGCAGTGCAGCGGTAGAAGAGTTGGAGCAGTCTAATCCAACGTAGAGCGTGTTGATGAAGTGGTCGTAGTCGATCGTCCATCGTAATCGATCATCCAGTGTCATCAAACGTCCAACGTAGTCGATCGTCCTTGATACCGATCGTCTTCTCCAGCAACCAATCGTGTTCCTCACCAAGGTCGTGGATCATCCTCAAGCGCAACAGCAACCGCAGTAGCGCCTCTACGGTATCCACACGTCTAGGGAAGGAACACCTTGCGCTGGTGTGCTAGCACCAACTCGCACGGTAGGGCTCTCTCGAGAAGATGGCGGATAGGGTTTCGGTGAAACTCACGTTCTCTCGTGTGTCCTCCCAATAGCCTCATGCATCTCCTTATATAGGGCACATGACGATCCTATCCGAACACGTTTTGTTCCAACCCATTAAGTGTGTGACCCTGTAGGTTCATGTGTAATCGGTTGTAGCTCGGAAACCCTTTCCGACCATGAGTTGGTAGCGGTTCCTAGCAGGACATTATGATTCCCGAACACACACAAATTATATTCTACGAACCTTAACACAATATGATCTACAGCTAGGTCCCTATCACTAACGACCAGCTCGTATCTCTATACGACTAGTTCATATTTAGTTTCGACCATTTCATAACTCCTTACGAGCAAGTTTAGACCACTTAGTGATTATGTTTGACTAGTCTACGACTAGCTCATATCTCCATATGACTAGTCCGTATCTTATCAAACTTAATGACCTTCTCGTGTATTATCCCTTTGTCTCACGATATCTGGTTGAACTATAGGTGAGATATTATGTCATCCATGGACTGTTCAATACTTTCTTGATCAAGTGTCGGATAACTTCATGTGGTCGAACTCTTCGACCATCAGTGGCATGGCCATGCACTTTCTTCATCCGACCACATCGAGGGGTCTAAAGATATCTTTCCTGTTATGTTAGGAGGGGCAAATCCCATATCTGACCAGTCACATCCCTCCGCGTGTTTCATAGCATACCCGAAAGCTACCTTCACTACAACACAAAAGCCCTGTAGAGACACCTATTTTATGGGTTAAAGACGTTTTCAATAATCTCTATAGAGTCATAGAGTTATTTTTGTAAAACGTCTCTAGAGCGTCTCTCCACGTACTGTGTCAAAACGATCGTAGAGATGTATTGTTAAGCACGTTTACAATGATATGAGTCGTTTAGATTGTGTCTCTACAAGCTTGAAGACGCTTTCATATATGCATTTCCATATCATCTCTACTCTCCCTAGTGACGCTTTATTGTGTGCCAAGAAACATAGATGTGCATTCATAGACGTATTTAGATTGAGTTAGAGGTGTCCATTTTTATTTTATTCTGTAGAAATATTTTATCGCTAGTTAAACTACAATGATTCAGAGGATATAATGTCACATATTTTCATAAGAAGTTTCAGATCTTAGGTAAAGCCATTTCAAATGTAGAATTACATTGTCGATATATAAAAAAATAGAAGAAAAAACATAGACACTCCGTTAAGGACTGAATCAAGTTAACAACTGAATCTAGCATCCACATATAAATGTGTAAACACACCGAAAAAATTCCTACAAATCCTACAATTGATTCAGGCGACGAGTGGCTAGAGGGTAGCGACAGCGTCTTTAGGAACAAACAGCCTAATCCACCTCCAAATCATAGAGCTTGGTACCTGTTCAGTGATAAACTTGTTTATTATGTCTATTCATGTCTCAAAAAGAAATCATGCACGCATGACATAAGAAGGGCTGCAGTTATCAAAAACAAAGGACATACATAATACAAAATTGAATAGACAAGAACCGCATGACATCTGATTCTAACACACAATGTAATTCAAACAACAGACAAAATTATTTGGAAAGCACAACAGAACAATGTAAAAGGCAACTTATTATATTGGCAAAAGTAATAAGGAATGTAACATTATCAATCAAAATACAAGCGAAGCTGAAATTTTGCCTCCAACTACTTGATAAATTTGCACTGATGTCATGATTTTTTTAAAAAAAAAATTTGAGCTGCATTTAGTTCCTACTCTTTCCATACTAGAATAAAATATATAACTCTAGCTAGATGCACAATTAATTGGCTATTTGGCTTTACATATTGAAACCTATCCGGCGTTGTTCATGACAAATGCTTTTCTATCGAGTATGTCAGCTTACAGTATGCTGAAAATGACTATTGTTGCAAATACCATGAAAATCGGGGTAGAAGTTTCCAAAAAATCATCAAAGATAGAGAGTGAATGTTCGTTGTCTCTACAAAATTTCAATGGAAGACTAAATCTCATTTGAGAGAGATGAAAAAGACATAGTAGGGTGCCCATGCGTTGCAACGGAACCCCAAACCTTACAGAAATAATATTTTCGTTTAACAACCCATAGAAGGTACTGAGCAATGCTAGCAACAAATTGTAGCAATGGAAAAACTAAGCTTCTACAGTTACATAGTAACAGGTTCAAATACAGCACCATGATACCTACTTTGAACTCTAGTACTGGGGCCATGCTAGATTGCTAAGAGTAATAGAGCAAGCAAGGTACAAGAAACACAAGTAGTGACTACAAAAGCTACACGCTGTTTAGCATTCCAGTATTGCAATTATCTGCAAGAAGGATACATTCAACATGCAAAAACTGTAAGTAAAACAAGTTTTGTCAAGTTTGAGATCTATTGTCCTGCAAAAATTTACCTTTGTCAAGTTCATAGAAATTGAGATACAAAATATGAGCTGTTTTGAAGGCCAGAATTGGAGCTGCTGCAACCATCACTCTAGAAGCTTCATCCCTCATATTTAAAGTTCGCAATATCGCTGTAATAAGGAGTACCCAATAAAAGCGACAATCGATGAATAATACAACTTTTTGTCCAAAATGTATCACCGCACGGATGAAGAATCAAGGTCAACCAATTATAATCAAGCACATACACCGAATCATACTCTTGGTCGAGGGTTGGACTTACCAACTATGATATATGGCACGCCAAAATCATGCATTCATGGACAAGAGACTATAAATGTGCCATAAGCCAATGTATTCATAGTATGTCTTGTGAGTTTCAGGGCCTAAGAGGCAAACTTGTAAGAAAGCGAGGAGGAAAAAGGATAGCCACCCATTAAATTGCACAAGAAGAGCCGATGTAGAGAGAGCAATGATATAGGCTCTTGGAAGGAAGATAAATTAAGTGGGTATGTGGTGATAACAATAATAGATGAAGGCCACAAGCCCACAAGAGAGTGAAAGAAACATGTATGTTAAGTCAATTCAAATGAAAAGTAATTGATTAACTAGTACATGATTCAAGCAACGATTAACTACACGAAACACGGATGCACGCTTCAAAGACCATTTGCCATGATACTTAATCGGTCCTAATCCAAGCTGTTCCTTTTCACTTTCGCTCTCCATCATGCAGTGATATCGACATTCACTCTTGCAATTCCACTCTTTCCATTGCAAGTATAATTGTTCGTGTGCGTACCATGATTTGTCAACAGGTTGGTTACCAGTTGGAACTTGACAATGCTTAACAGAGGTCTCTTTAAGGGAACCCGTCTTTTCGCATTTTCTTCAACACAAGCTCTGGTAAAAGTAGGACAAATCCGCACAATTAGCTTGTCGATTGCTCATCAAAGCAACAACATCCCAATTTGTTAAGAGAACATGAACAGGTCTTAAGGACAGGTTTATATACTCAGCTAAATAAAAATGACAAGTTTTCATCAGGAGGTCAACACTCACAACCTTTGTCCACAATACCAAACAAAGCTGTGTTACTCCATACATGATCATGACTAGATTACCAAAAGAACAACACACACATTGGCTTCTTCTTCTAAAATGCATAGTTTTCTTGGTGCAATACTGCAATTTTTGCAATCTTTACCTAAGATGGTACACGGGTGCAACATGAGAAGAACTTAACCAAATCTATCACCAGAATACCATATGGCCGGTGTGCACGTAGAGTGATTAAGGCACATCATGCTTGGCCGCGAAACCAAATCTCGTGCTCTACAATCAATGACCATGGAGTGTTCGCGCAAATGCCTACAAACATCTATCGCAATACGTGCACTAGTTTCATCGCAGAAGGCAACCGACTCCTAAAACCAAAACGAAATAGAGCCCCACGGCCTTACGCCCTTACCAGACCACCGAATCTTGGGAGCTAGAAGACAACACTAAACAAGAACCCACGAAACAAACCTACCTGTAGAGCGGATCGGCGTCGCCCTCAGAGGCGACCACTGCCCCGGCAGCGACCCCCCTACCCCGATCTACTCCTCCAGCCCATATCCGACAACCGGTGCTGCACCACTGAGACTCACGTCCGAGCTGCGTCTCCCGCTCGGATCCGACGCCCCAAGCCTCGACGCCCCGGGCCTCCCCTGCTCCGCCTCGGCTACCCGACGCTGCTCCAAGCTGCCCCGCCCTGGATTCGGTCACCGCCCCGATCTCTGAGCGCCACCTCGAGCCGTCCCGCACCTGATCCGCACAACAGGAGAGGGCGCTGGTAGTAGGGCAGCCAGGGAGGAGGGCGGCCGGGAAGGAGGGTGGCGCTAGGAGCTGGAAGGGGTGGTGTTGGGAGGAGGGGCGACACTAGGAGGAGGGTGGTCGAGGAGGAGGCGGCACTGGGAGAGGAAGGGTTTCAGAAATTTGGGGATAAGGTTCGTGGTCCACTAGTATTCGTGGGATTAACGGGTGAGTTGAGTGGGTTAGTGTTTGCTAAATGGCCTGGGCTCTAAATGTTGGGACGCATTCTAGAACGTCTCAAGAAACATCTTTATATGCTATCTGATTCTGGATGTAGAGACGCAATAAAAAGCGTCCAAATAAACACCTCCCTAGTAGACTATTTTGTTGTAGTGCTTTATAACTATCCAGTTACAGAGTAGCGTTTGGCAACCCCTAAGAGTGCTATTACACATGTAGCGAACCATGCTGATCTCAGGTCTAAGGATCATACATCGTCATTACTTGAGACCAACTGATGACACATAGAATCATAACAATCTCAACAGTATCTCAAGGTGGGTCTATCCAACACCATGATCTCTAACATGTGTTCACATTATTGATTCGATATCCCTATATCCATGACTGGTGAAATATGATCATCAATCAATACATGTGATGGTCGATAAGTCACTAGTATTTCAACCAGTGACATCAGACTAGGGATACATTTAGAACGACATCATATAACTTAAAGAGCTTCACCAACAAGTCACATACTTGTTAATCTTTATAACCAATTATTCATTCAAGGAACATAACAACATTTATTACATAACTCATAAATATAGACGTGATACAATCATCTCTATGATTGCCTCTAGGGCATATCACCAATAGTGGGACCCACTGAAATTAAAATAGATTTTCAGAATTAAAATAATTCCATAAAATCAATGAGGGGTTGACATGTGAGAATTGAATGGTATTGGAAGGTAGTGCTTGATTTTAGATAAGCTTAAAAACTTGAATGGATTCAATCGGAGTTCGTATGAGGAAGAACGAACTCTCGGAAATTTGATCGGGAAAGAAAATGCAGAAAAAAATGGAGAGAAATTGACAGGTGGGGCCAAGGAATATTCCCAGAATCTTTAATTTCGGGAATTTTGGAAAAAGCTGAGAGAATGACATGTGGGACCCACTGAAATTAAAAAAGATTTTTGGAATTAAAAGAATTCCAAAAAATCAATGAGAGGCTGACATGTGGGCCATTAGTCTATGGACCAGGTCCATGAACTTGGGTCTACAGTGCACGGTAGACCGAGCTCATGCGACTGGGGTTGACCAACACGCAGGGCCTACATGCAAGTGAGAGAAAATAGGGTTAGGCTTTTGGATTGAGGTTCACGTGTGGGGTTTGCACGTGAGAGAGGGGGATTGGGTTAGGGCTTTGGACTGCCACACAGGCAATGACGAGGTGGGTTGATGCTAAGGTGGCAGAGATGTGGCACGGGGTGACTCGAGGTGGCTTCCATGTTGCATTGACGCGGCAACGACGTGGTGGCAAAGCCGACTAGCGAGGGGGCTGCCACGCATCGCTGATGAGGCGGACACGGAGGTGGTGAGGCAACGTGGCAGCGAGGAGATGGCGTCGATGTGGCTCTGGTGAGGTAGGGGCACACGGGTCCCGAGGGCTCGCCAAAGATAGCGGGCACGGTGGCTACAAAGGAGGGGTCAAACAGGGAGAGGAGAGCACGGCGAAGATGATGACGAGGGTGCGGCGGTGCAAGCTCGGCCATTGTCGGCGACACCAAGGGGAAGGGCTTCGACCAAAAAGAAGGTGAGCATCGGGCAGAACACGGAGCGGGGAAGGTAAAGCTAGGGTCGATGAGCGGCGGAGCTCACCGGAGTGACGGGGAACGGGTGACGAAGGGCGCCGGTTGGAGAAGAGGGAGAAGGAAGAGATCTCGGTGCATGATGGAAGAAACTTGGAGTCAAGTGAGGGGAAAGATAGATCGGGGGCTAGAACATGGGATGATGTGGCTAGATTAGAGGAAAACTCAACGGCTCGACAAGGAATGCGAAGAAGGCATTTTCGGGTGGTAGAGCGAAACCAGAGGAGGGGAAGAAGAAGATGGCAACAGTGGTGTGGCTCTCGGTAGCTCCGTCCGGTGGATGGAAACAGTGAAGGATGGCGAGGTGACGCTGGTGACGCAGACGGGACGTTTGAGAAGCAGCAACGACGGAGAACGGGCGATGTGGGGTGGCGTCAGACTTGAGGAAGACAACCGGGGCGGTGCAACGCGGAGGCGTCCTGGGCAGCGATGACTAGGGCAATGGAGACTGCGGGTTGTGAGGCGCACAACACGAGAATCCCTTGGGGTATTTATGGCCCTAGTTTGCGTGCCCGACACCGACACTAGGGCGGCGGCGTGTCCGCGTAGTGCACACGTGCAGCGGCGACGGGGGCTAGCAAGTGGGCCCGGGTGAGGAGAGCGGCAGCTGGGGTGTGGCACTGGCGACTATTGGACCAGGGTGAAGCCCGCTAGGGTTTCAGCGGCGGGAGTTCTGCCGGTGGAGCTTGGGTCAGGTGGCTTGGCGGGGAAAAGAGTAGGGAGGCAGGGCGACTAGCAGGGAAGGGCCGGGGTGACTAGCAGGGAAGGGTCAGGGAGACAAGGTGGGCCGACGGAAAGAGAAATGAGTGGGCTGAGTGGATTCGGCCCAAGAAGGAAAAAGAAAAAGAAATTGATTTTCAAATTTAGGAAAAGGCTGGAAAATGAAAGGAGCTCAAATAAATACCAAATAAACTCGAAAAAATCCAGGAAAATTCCTTGGAACACAAGGAACCCAACTGACACAATTTTTTATTTAATTGAAGTTTACATTAATCAATTAAATTGTTTTAATTCCAGAAATTCCCAATTAAGCTTCATTAAACCAAGGAAAGTGAAATTTTTCAAGGACCTAAACTACACAAAAGATTTTTGAAACTCAAATTTTGGGACATTACATTAAAAGAAATAGAATTAGAATTAAAATTCAGAATTTTAGAGAGGGATTAGAGTTAGGCCTTTTGGCCCAAGATTTGTGGCCCAAGTGGGGGGTGGCCATAAGGAGAGCAAGGGTGGCGGCAGCCCCTAACCCTTGTTGCCACCCACCCCTGCCCAGCACCCTTTGGCCGTCACCCCTTGGTTGCCCCTTATTGCCCTCCAGCCGTAACTATTCACCACCCTTGCCCTCCCCTGGTCGTGAGCCTCCCCTACTGTATGCCCCTACTGCCTCGAGTGGTGGTGGTGCTGTTGCTGCCATGGGAAGAAGGAAGGGGAAGGAAGGAGCCGGCAAGAGGGAGAAGAAGGGAAGGAAAGAGAAGAGAGGAAGAGAAGGAGGAAAGAACGCGGCTTCATGGTCATTGTCAAGTTTTGAGAGGGTAAAGATCTGGTAGTCCCAAGATTAATCCTAGAGTGGTGATTAATCATGCTGTTGATTGATTTGATTGTGGGAGGTAGAGGTTTTGGAAAGCTCTAGTTCGTCGAACTATGCTGCAGAATCTTGCGAGGGGAATTAGGGGTATATAAGTCCAGAATCCAGATTTTGTATGGTTAGTAAAGTTATAGTAAATTTCAGTATCTTTCCAGGAAGGGCTAGATCATTAATTGTGGAGTTGCGAGTTAAAAGATATGGCCACTGGAAGGTTGTTGTCGAAAAATCCGCTGTCAATGGAAGCACACATAAAGGTGGGTTAAATACATACATTAGATGAAATAATTCAATTGTGGTCATAACTAGATTAAGATATATATTAATTGTTCTGATAATTTATGGTTTAACCTTCGGGGTTGGGAACGGGAACCTAAATGGTCAATTCAGAAGTTTTTCATAACTAGAATATTATGGGTAAATTCGTGGGACTTCCATAAAACATATGGTTTACTATATTTTGGAGTTCAGAGTTGAAAAATATCGTCGTTTAATCACCGGGACAGCGGGTAGTTTGTCCAGTGAAGAGGAGTTACGAGTGTCAGTTTTGTGTGTAGGTGCGATAGTATTTTGTAGGATGATTTTGGTACTATTGTGGCATATTTTGAATGTATTATTGATTGTTTATTCATGGAGCTTTGTCTCAAGCATAGTACCACAATTTTATCACCCGGTTTCTAAAGGCTAAGAGGCAAGTACATGCTAGAGTGGTGAACAATGGGTTGTTTGCCATTGTCAATGATATTGCTTTATCATGTTATTTATTATGCTTTTGTTAAGCTTATTTACGTACCATGGTATTGATGACATTGAGTTAATGGGATTATGATATTGAGTTAATGAGATTATGATGTTGAGTTAATGAGATTATGACGTTGAGTAAATGGGATGAATTATATTAATGAATAATTATGATGTTGGGTCATTTACATTCATCATGGTAAGAGTGCACGAGCCAGGTCAGTGAGAAAGTCATATAACTATTCTAATGAGGTCAGTGAAAAAGATACATGACTAGTCCGGAGTGCTCTAGATAAAGTCTTACATTTGTATGGACTAGTTAAAGTCCTATAAATGTAGGGACCCCATCCTAGAGAAGATGGGGGAAGAGTGTGTCATCGACGGGTGAGTATCAACTGATGAGATGCATATGAGCATGACCATGATGGTGCATTCGCATATATGAGTAAATTATGCAAATTTCCCTATTTGGAATATGACTTGTTTATTCGAGAACAAGTATGGCATTAAATAAATGGATGATGATGATAACATTGATTATGCTTGATAAACTATTTTTATGACTTTATTTATGTATTTGCTGAGTTTTGGACTCACTCTTGCTTTGTTGCTGATTTTAGGTGATCGTTGATGGCGTCATTCATGGGAGGGAATAGATCGCAAGTGGCACATGCAAATCAAATACACTTGCAACATTGATTTGGAATGTTTCCTTATAAATCTAGAGACTTTGGATATTTATCTTATTCATGGACTTATTTATTGCTTAGATAAATGCTTGAGACTTGTTGATATTATTAGTTGATTATTGTTACTTTAATTGTTTACCGTGGACGAGTTTAAATCTTGATATGCTTGCTGGAATTTATTGTAATTTAAATTGGTAGCTAGTATAGTTTGGTGATATTTCAGACTCAATGTTGGGCCGGGGTGTTACAAGATTGGCAGAGGACGGTCCGCTGATACGTCACAGGGAGCGGCCCTTCTCTATATAAATTGTAATATCCCGCTTAATCATCAATAATTAGGAAATAAGAAATTGGAGTTTATTAGTAAAATTCAGAATTTTGGGAGAGGAATGGGTCGTCAACCCATATTCAAGTGGGGGGAAGCCAGCTATGGTGGCCCAAGGCCCATGAGTGGGTCGGCTACCCACTAGAAGGCAAGGGGGGAGCCGACCACCAAACCCTAGGCGCCTTGTTACTATAGTTCCGCCCCTATTACTGTAGCATGCCCCTTCCCCTGCTTCTGGTGCTGCTGCTAAGAGGAGGAGAGGAGAAAGGAAGGAAGGAGGAAGAGAGGAGAAGGAAAGAGAGGAAGATCTCACAGGAAAAATCATGATTTGGCATTGTGTCTCCGTAGGTAACAATCTGGAACCTTTAGAAGCGCCCATGGATAATCGTTTTTTTTTTTTGTAGATTGTTTTGTTATTGGGAAAGGTAGATGAACTTTTTGTTCAAATTCATCAAGTTTAGGGCAGAGCGTTACGAGGGTGATTTGGGGTAGTTAGTCTTGGAATTTGAGTTCGGTCTAATTACAGAAAATGTAGATTATCGCGTTAGCTTTCCAGGAAGGTCTGGATCGTTAAAATCAGGGTAGTGAGCAAAACGATATGGCCTCCGGAAGGCTGTTGTCCAGATTCTGGACATAGTTGGCAGACTTCGTGTAGTTGGTCGATTTCGTGTAAAATTTGGTAAAATTAAATATTGGTGTCAACTTGAATAGTGTAGGAAACTTTGTGTAGTTTTCAAAACTCATATTATTCATATATTTTCAGGTTTTAGAATTAAAGTTATAAAATTGTGAAACGGACTATTCTGACAGAATCTAGAATGGTCTTGGGGTATAGAAACGAGATAGAAAATGGTAGAAACAGAGTTTCATTATAACTAGGAAGATGTAGGTTGTTTTGTGAGGATTCCAGAAAGTCTTAGATGACCGAATTTGGAGTTCATATGAGTAAGATAGGACCATTTTACTACTGGGACAGCGGGTAGTGTGTCTGGTAGTTTCGGTTTGGGGTTGGTTTGGCTTAGGCGTGTGATAACGGTTAGAATAAAGTGTCGGTGTTGTAATGTGTGATTTTTAGATATGTTTTTAATTGTTTGTCCAGGTAGTGGGGTCTCGTGTGCATTACCGTCGTTTCGCTTTCCAGCGTCACAAGGATAAGAGGCAAGTGCATGGTAGATAGTGATCATTGGTTGATCACTGCATGCTTTACCATTTATTATCATTATAATGCTATGCTTTTGCTTTATTTATATGCAAGTATTATGAATGGTCATGATTTATTTGGTATTGATGGATATGAGATTGTTGGATGATGATTAATAATGATGAATCAATGATTACTTGTGCATTCATATACATCATTACATATGAGAAGGTGATCATGTTGATCACAACTCCACGGGAGTGGAGGAGGTCCCTGATCCTTGAGGAGGACAGACTTGAGAGTGTGTCATCGACGGATGAACACTCATGCTATACCGGTATACGCAAAAGAAGTGCATGTGGACATGTAGTGTAGAGATGCATTGAACGAAAGGTATTCGATGATTGTGTATGAGAACAAATGAAGAGAATTGAATGATTGAGCACGAGAATAAAGAAAAGAGAACAATTGATGTTAATGATGATATTGTGTACTGATGTTTAAACATTGTTCATTGCTTATTATTGTACTTGTTGAGTCGTGGACTCACCCTTACTTTACTGTTGTTTTATGTGATCGTTGACGACGCTTCTTGGGAGGGGATAGTACTTGGAGCACGATATACACTAAATCATTTTACAATTGTCATGAAGAAGCTTTATCTTAGCACGATGATTTAACCTTTTAGGTTATGATAGACATTGAATAACTCTAGATGATTGCTTGGAACTTGTTATTCATTCAGTAGCCTCTTTTGGACTGGTGTTACTCAATTCTTGAACTATTATCCTGCTTACTATCTAGGGTTTAAATATATGTGCTTGCCATGTCGTTATTTATACGTTATTGTGACCCGTGGACGGGTGTTAGTATTAAATTGCTTGCTGGAATTTATTGTTAATTGTTGATAAAATTAGTAATTAGGGTATTTTGGTGGCATTCTGGGCTCAGTGTTGGGCCGGAGTGTTACATAAATTGTGTGCATGTTTGACATATGCACACAGATGTTGTAACCGTTCCCGACTTAACTCACTCAATTTGGCCAATCTCTCCAAACTAAATGATCCTGGTCTAAGATACAAACATTTATTTCCAAGCATGATGATACACATATACGAAATAAAAAGATGTGCACCCCATTTCTTATGGGTTAAAGCATACTTTTTAAATGTACATCCAAATCAAGCTAACGAGAGCATATCTAGCACTTGCACTCTCTCAATGACAAAAGGCCTCTACGCATATATAGTCATATTTATCCTATTGGGATGTGCCCCTCTGGAATTTGTGAAGACAATTTCTGCTCTGCCTCTTCATTCATGTTTTCAACTAAGTCGATCTCGTCAGCAACACCCCAATCGTCCATGAGTCTAGCTTAAATGAGCATAGATATTTGTATTTGCATGGATGGTCCACACATGCATGCATCGATATGTTATCATGCTACCATACTGACCTCAAGCGAAGCATTGCGTCTACATACTCTGACTACAAGGAAGAGGTCAAGTAAGGGGGCAATGGGCAATGCTACAAAGGATTAAGCTTAAATTATGAGTATTTAATTACCAAAGGTCCTTAATTTCATGTCTAGCTTCAAAGGATTACTTGCAAAAAAAAGGTTCGCATATTAACTACAAACAAGGGTTTTCAGACAAAATAGAGAGACAACCAAGGTTCTTTCTGAAACGTCCACCAAGCTTAAATGATTCTAGCACAAGATACATACATTTACTTCTAGATTTGATGATGTGTGTAAATAATACAAAAATAAATACGCACCATATCATATGGGTTAATATGTATTATTTGAATATACATCCAAATCAAAGTAGTAAAAGCATATCTTGCACTTATTCAACAACAAAAAGCCTCCATGCACGGAGAGTTATTTTGAATATCTCCAGGGCTGCGTGCCCCTGATTTTTGACATACATTTCCCTATAACGTCTTCTAGCACTTCATTGATGCCTCCAACCAAAGACAGATGATCATACCCCCAACACCTCAACTGTCCACGAATGATCACACCCTACCTGAGCCCCGATGATATGTTTAGATTGGTAGAGGACAGCCTGATGACATGTGACAGGGAGTGGCACTTGGCTATATAAATTGTGGGCATGTTTGACACATGCATACAGATGTTGTACCCTTTCCCGACTTAACTCACTCAATTTGGCCAATCTCTCCAAACTAAATGATTCTGGCCTAAGATACGAACATTTATTTCCAAGTATGATGATACACATATATGAAATAAAAAGAGGTGCATCGCATTTCATATGGGTTAAAGCGTACTTTTTAAACGTACAGACAAATCAAGCTAACGAGAGCATATCTTGCACTTGCTCAAACACAAAAGGTCTCCAGGCATACAGAGTTATATTTATTCTATTGGGATGCGCCCTTCTGGACTTTGTGATGACAATTTCTGCTCTGCCTCTTCATTCATGTTTTCAATTAAGTTAATCTCGTCAGCAACACCTCAATTGTCCATGAGTCTAGCTTAAATAATCACAGAGATTTGTATTTGCATGGATGGTCCACGCATGCATGCATCGAGATGTTATCATGCTGCCATACTGACCTCATGCGAAGCATTGCATTTACATACTCTGACTACAAGGAAGAGGTTAAGTAAGGGGGCAATGGCAATGCTACAAAGGATTAAGCATAAATTAAGATTATTTAATTACCAAAGGTACTTAGTTTGCAAGTCTAGCTTCAAAGGATTGCTTGCAAAAAAAAATGGTTCTGAATATTACATACAAATAAGGGTTTTCAGACAAAATAGAGAGACAACCAAGGTTCTTTCTAAACTTCCACCTTTCTTAAATGATTGTAGCACAAGATACATACATTTATTTATAGATTTGATGATGTGTGTAGGTAATTCAAAAATAAATACAGACCATTTCATATCGGTTAGTTTGTATTCTTTTAATACGCATCCAAATCAAACTAGTAAAAGCGCATCTTCCATAAAAACAACTTATGAGAGCATATCTTGCACTCATTCAATGACAAAAATCCTCCATGCACAAAAGGTTATTTTGAATTTCTCTGGGGTTGCGTGCTTCTGAAGTTTGTGATGTACATTTATGTTCCCCCTATTCTAGCACTTCATTGATGCGTCCAACCAAAGTCATATGATCATCCCCCAACACCCAATTGTCCACGAATGATCACACCCTACCCAAGCCCCAATGATATGTTTAGATTGGCATTGGACGGTCTGCCAACACGTGGTAGGGAGCGGCACTTTGTTATGTATATTGTGTGCATGTTTGACACATGCACACAGATGTTGTAACCTTGCTCGACTGGCCTCAATCGATTTGGCCAAGCTCTCCAGATTAAATGATTTTGTTCTAAGATAGAACATTTATTTCCAAGCATGATGATACACATTGGTGAAATAAAAAGAGCCCATTTGACATGGGTTAAGGTGCACTTCTTGAGCATACATCCAAATCAAACTAACGGGAGCATATCTTGTACTCAAAGACAATAGGCCTCCACGCATAGACAGTTATCTTTGTTTTATTGGGATGCACGCCTCTGGACTTTGAGACATCCGTTTCTGCTCGGCCTTTTTATTGATGTTTCCAATTAAGTTGATCTCATTAGAAACACATCAACCGTCCATGAGTATAGCTTAAATGATCACAGATATTTGTCCATGACATTGACTTTGTTGGAGACATCAATGACCACGTGGAGCAATGTGTCGACCATGCATACAGATACAAATCTATGTGATAATTTAAGCTAGACTCATTGACGGTGAGGTGTTGCTGATGGGATTGACTTTATTGGAGACATCAATAAAGACGTGGAGCAAAAAATGGACATCACAAAGTGCAGAGGCACGCAGCCCAGGAGACATCCAAGATAAATTTTTATTTCATCTACATGCATCATCATGTCTAGAAATAAATGTTCGTATCTTGGGCCATAATCATTTAATGGGGGAAAATAATAAATTTTCGTATTTTGGTCAGAATCATTTAGTTGGGGGGTAGAAAGAACCTTTGTTACCTCTAAACGTAGTACTTCGAAACTAGAATTGACAAAGACCATTGGCTATTAAGAACTTCTAATTTACCTTTACTCCTTTGCGCCATTGTCGATTGCCCACCTGAGTTGATCTATACCCTGCAGTTAAAGTTTGTAGATGCAGTGCTTCGTGTGGGGAACATGACTTCCCATGAACAAAATGGTGCCATGGACCAATTGCTGCCAATCGGTCGCACGCTCATCGCCGCAAGCCACGAGTGTGCATGCTTGATGCTGCAGCCCTCATGCGTGCAACGTTCCTATGCATGCCCATCAGACACATGCAAGAGAGAAGAGGGTCAATTTACAATTTCTTTAAGAAAATTTCAGTTTATTCTCTGTAGAGACAACCAGTGAAAAACTTCTCGGTGAGATTTTGCCGGTTACCGCCGGTGTTACCAGTAGGAATTAAAACCGGACCAAATAAAATCAGTTTTGATGAATTTTGTCAAAAAAAAATCGAATTTGCTTGAATTTTGTTCGAATTTGATTTTTTTTTTTTAAATTCAAAAAAATTGAAAATTTCGGCCAAAATTTCCGATTTTCGGCGGTAACCAGCCTTACCAGTCCCCCGTTAAAAAACCAACCGAGAAGTTTTTCACTGGAGACAACACACTAAGATAATATATAATCTTGATTTATGAGAGGGCTATGGTGTTTGCAATGATCATAAAAGAAAACATACTCTATTTCATTTTAAATGTAGAGACAGCATACAGATTTTGTCTTTTTGTGGGTGGGATAATTCCTCAAAAAGTACATATTGACCCATATGGATGGACTATATCTTTTATTTTCCTGCATGCATCATCATATCTGTAAGATATATATTGGGCCATAACCATTTTCCTAACGGTCAATTGGTAATATTTCAAAAAGGACCTTGGTTGCCAGTCTATTTCATTTGAAAACTTTTCTTACAATGTAGTATTGGTAAGGACCTTTCGAAAGTACTTTTTAGACTTAATCCTTCAGTTTTTCATTGCCCACCTTGCATTGAACTTACTCTGCGTTCAATGTTTTTAAACATAGTGCATCTCATGAGGAACATGTGGTTATCACTGCATCACGCACAAGAAAATGTTATCGCTATGGTGTCATCAGTCATCACAACCATGTAAATGCGTTCGTAGCTCATATGGTTGACCAACTATCTATGTTTGATGGTAACTCAGTTTTTTGGTGTGTTCATTGCATTTTATCACGCCACATGTTGCTCATTAGATTAAACACACTTTTATTTTTCAGTGTTGTTAGTTCCTTTGAAATTTTATATATACAATGGTCTTACATGAATAGAGGTAACAAAAAATGTACCAGTAATCAAACCTTGTTGGGCTATAAATAGGCACCGGTGCTTTCAAGTGCTTCAAACACAAAAACAAAACACTAAAAAACCCGTAGAATTCTAGCATTGAGAAACTTATGCCTGAAAGAACAGAAGGACGCCCTACTGATGGGCTTAGTGTCTTGGTCATCGATGAAGATAAACACCATGCCAATTCAGCAAGGTCCATGCTCTGTAAGCTCAACTTTTATGGTAAGTGCCATCTATTTCTGTCAGTGAAACTATATGTATGTTCTTTTTAAGAAGTAGATACTGTATTATTACTACTTTTTCCATCTTTTATATGGGTCTATATTCCTCAGACACTGATTCTGACATTGCAAAGGTTGGCAAGCAGAAACTCTTTCTTGTATAGTTCTGAAAATATTTTGCTTTCAGAATAGACTCAAAGTTTTCGTTGTTTTTTCAGTGACACTGTATTCAAGTCCCATAGAAGCACTCCATTTTCTTGAGAATCATGCACAAGATGTTGATTTCGTTTTGGCAGCAGTGCACATGGAAGAGTTGAGTGGTTTTCAGTTCCTTGAAGGTGCCAGAGAGGTGCATAAAAACATTCAAGTGATTAGTAAGTAGATAGATTCTTTGCTAATTTTGTAATCTCCAATTCTTCTATGTCCAGGCATCCCGTTTTTATCTCTCCCTTATATCCGACAAAAAAAAAATCTGAAAATGATTATGCTAATAAATATTGCAGTGATGTCAATTGAAACAACAATGTACACAATGAAGAGGTGTGTTGAACTTGGCGCACGGTTCTTGGTGAAGAAGCCTCTTGATGCTGAATCCATGAATAATATATGGCAACATCTTGATCTAAAAGTTCTAAGGATGGAGAAGATCAAGCATTTATTTCGAGGTTGCAATTAGTGTTCTCATTAATTAATTTCCTTTTTATAGTTGGCGGAAAAAAGTGATATATTGTAGCTCATACTCTCATCTGAGCTCAAAGAACGTCCCACTTCTGTGTGAACGCCATTTCTCCAAGTTTGATTACAAATATGTGAATAGTTATTTATCTAGATTTGCATGAATATATATTTTATATTAGCGTACTTTTTGAAATATACTTTCATAATGACAGAATTTGATTTCATAACTTTTTATTGCTAACATATTGTAGTAAGTTTTAGTGGTTAAAGATACATTGCAAACTCCCTCCAAAAAAAGATACATATTTCAAACACTGTGTCAAGTAAAAAAAAAAGTCATGTCTTTTTTTAGATATCATGAAGTAACAAGTAAGAACAGGAATGAACTACTATATTGTATCCATATGTACGTAGTTGCTGGAGAAGAAACCTATGATGGACAAGAGATGGGGAAGCGTGTTGTACACCGGAAGGATGGTACTAAAAAGAGGAAAACTGTCCTCATTTGGACTCCATATCTGCAGAGAAAGTTTCTGCATGCTCTTAAAATACTTGGAGAAGGTAATATCTTTTTTAAGTTCAAATAGTTTAACTCTAAATGATTAACTTTTGGATTATAGATGGGTAGAAAATTATACATGTTGATTTATTTCAGATGCTCGACCTAAAAATATTAATGCGATCATGAATGTAAATGCGATTGAACGCAAACATATTTCTTCTCATCTGCAGGTATGTATATAGTATACATTTATTGATTACTCTAGAAATTTTGTGCATGCAATTCATTACATACACATCAGTTCAACCAAGTCAAATAATCTTAAAAAATTGAACTAAGCTAATGTGCCTTGTCTTTTTATAAAAAAAAACAAAGTGCCTAGTTTTTCAGATAGAAATAAATGCATGCACTGGTCCACCCAGAAATTTTTTTATTGATTCTAAAAAAATGTTAGATTGATCTGTGTGTTGATTTCTAGTATATCGATTATCAAGTCAATTGTTTTCCTCTTGGAATAATTATTTCATTGAGTTTATAGTAAACTCTTTCCTCAGAAACATCGAAAGAGAATGAAAAGGGAACAAAACAAGGCAATGGTTGCAAATAGATGCAGGAAGGGTGCCTTAAATTCTAAATCTACAAAGACCCGTCACACAATCCCTAACACACCCCGCTATCATCCCTACATCCTACCAGCAAAAAGAACAACTGTGAGCTAACAATGCAGAATTAGTTATTACTATTACTCATAACATGTTGCTGTGCACTTAAGAGGAAGCTGTCTAATAATTCTTTTCAGATGCAAAGCCTCTCTGGAGGCACTCAAGGTGGTGATGTTTACGCAGCAATGCGAAGAGCCTTGCAACTTGGGACTGTCTTTGATGAGTCGCAGTATTCCAATGATGAAGCAAACGAAGCAGGAGAAGATGTGATGGGAGGAGATGGCAGTGCTGATGAAGCTGGCTCAAACTCATCTAGTGATGATCAGGTTGTTGCAGAAACTAACAGGGCAGATGCTGCACAAGAGATCACAAGCAACAGCAATTCTGATGTGAAGGGAGCAGTTGTGAACCTTGTGGACTATCCAGACTCCGAGGATGATGATGAAGTGGAGATATCTCCAACCATCTAGAGATGAAGTTTGGATTTCGACTATCGTTAATTGTGGTGAGTTAGAGATCAAGAGGGAATAGCAGTACAAATAATGCTGGCCACAGATGTTCATGGCAGTGATTGTATCGTACTTTATGTAATAGTTGAGAACCCTTCTTTGAAGGTAATCCTTTGAAACTAGAATTGATAAAGACCTAGTTGATTACTTTTAGCTGTCCTATGTGCTATTGTCCATTGCCCACCTGAGTTGACCTATAACCTGTAGTAAGAGTTTGTAAACACAGTGCTTCGTGCGGGAAACATGATGCGTGTATATATCTACATGTGTAAACATCACCGCCATGAGTGTCTCCAGAGAAGCTTTGCATCCGAGTCCAGTTTGGGCTATGCCCTTTGGACGTTGTGATTGCAACTCATTATTGTCATCAATCAAGTAGGTCTCATCAACAAACTCAACTGTCCAGGGATCTCATCAGTAGCGGAGTCAAGATTTTAGTGTTGGGGGTGCACACATAAAGCAACACCGGGTACGATTAGTTCAAACCAGGGAAAAAGCTATCGGTTGGGAAAAAATTTTGGAGCCTAGCGATAGACCCGGTTACCGGAATTTTTGGATTTATTTCGGCCAAAATTTTCAAATCGAAATTTGAATTTTTTTGTGAAGTTAAAACGAAAAATACAGAAAAAAATGCATAGCCAAAATTCAAACCAGGAACCAACCTCTTCAATACTAAGGGTGCTTCCACCACGGCACATGTACTCTTGTGTTTGCATATGTTTACAAACTTTCTTTATATTTGTCAAAAAAAAACTAACAAATCTAAAAAAATTTGGCCGATTGGAAATTTTACCGGAGGGGTTCGGTAGATCTGATTTTCGCCGACAACAACCAAAATTTCGCTAAAAAAGTTTTCACTAGTTCAAACTACGCATTGCCCAACGAAGCCAGGAATTTGCCCGTTAGAAGTAAAAAAAAAGTCAAGAAAAAAAGAACAGAGGAAATTGTCTACTAGTATCTTTTTATATGTCATTACTATAGTAATCAATTTGGGAAATGACTTGCATAATAATATGAATGTGAGAAAAATGAAAGTTGCTCCATGCACACTTGCAAAACCATTGGTCTTAGTGAGTGGCGTGTCGCCTACTGCTGCTTGCTGCTCCCACACTGGTGCCACGCCGCCCACCGCTCCTCCTCTCTGCGTTGCACCGGCCGCCGAGCCGCAGGAACCAAATTGGGGAGGAGTTGGAGTATTGGAGATAGAGATGGATATAGGCTGGTGAGTGATGAGATGGTTGTGGGCTGGTGGAGACACGAGCGGGCCATGGGTTATGAGATGAGCTTCCAAGAGAGTGCACACCAAGGAGTACTAGTGTACTACGAATATGGTCCAAATGCAGAACTAATCCCTGAAAATGTTTTCGATTTTTTGATGTGTCCGGGCACCCCTACTAACTCTGCTCATGATTGTACCCAGAGATAAATTACTAGTACTCTGCAAGTGTGCATCAGGAAGTGACTGTTTCAATTGGCGATTGTAGCTAGCCAAGATAACACCATGACGGAACAAAAGGCTACGCCAAGAACCGAAACGTTTCGTCAGAACAGATGCCAAAAGCTTTCGCTAGCTTGTACAACTAGTCTTTTGTGATAGTACTCTTTGTGATCGATTGCACAATGACTTAGGAAGATGTGGGTGCCTCACTGCCTTAGTGCCTAGCGACTTGCTCTGGTTGGTGACCTGATAGGCTAAATTGTTGAAATGTCCAGCTCAAATACCCAACTGCTAAGTTCTTATACCTAATTAGAAAAAAAAAATATTTATTTTTAGAGATGTCCGTGCACCACGGACACCCCCCGGAGCCGCCCATGGATCTCATTGTCCATCTCCTCTATCATTGATGTGGATGGTTTTGGGTCCACGTATGCAGGTCTCCTGACACGTGTATGAAGGGTTGATGCATGCAGATGATATCACCCCTGTTGGGCTGATCCTCATCAATTCTGTGTTTTCCTCTGCTTGCCTGTCTGTTTTTTCTTTGGCTGTGGTCAAAGCTAGGCTCGTATATTGATGCAAAGAGATTAAAAAAATCGGGTACTTTTTTGAACCGGACAAAAAAAAATCGGGTACTTTTTAATTCAAAAAAATTGGCCGAGATTTTACCGGCCGATAACCATATTAGATTTAAATTTTGTTTATAAATCTCGGCCAAGATTTTTCCCTACAATATTTTTTCCTACCGGTAACCAAAATCATGGAATACTATTTGAACATATCAAGATCACGAAGAACACACAAAATACTCCTAACAGAATAGGCTTAATCATATCTAAAGGATGTATACTTCCACTTACAGGAAGTGCTCCGGCGAAGATCGCAGAAGGGTCGGAAAATGTTGCCGAGGAAGGCACATGATCCAACGAAGACAAGAAGTAGCGAGTAGTCGCGTGAAACGTTTCCCAAAAATCCGATTTGCTCCTTCCCATGCAGGACCAAGAGAGGACCAATTTTAGAGACACGGCTCTCTCCACAGATGGTGCACACCGGCATAGAGAAGGAGTATTCGAGGCAGCGCAACACAGTGCGATGGAACTTCAGGCAAAAGGAAGAAGATAAATTAGGCTTAATCATATCTAAGGGGTGTATACTGCCACTTACAGGAAGTAATCCAGCAAAGATCATAGTGGGGTCAGGAAACGTTGATGAGGAAGGCACATGATCCAATTAAGACAAGAAGTAGCGAGCAGTCGCGTGAAGTGCTTCACAAAACCCCGATTTGCTCCTTCCCATGCAGGACCAAGAGAGGAGCCGATTTTAAAGACACTGCTCTCTCCATAGACGGGCACACCGGCGTAGGGAAGGAGTAGTCGAGGCAGCGTAGCAATGCTATGGAACTTCAGGCAAAAGAAAGAAGACTATGGTGTTTTTTCTCTGATGTGTGTTGGATGGATAAGACGTCTCCAACTCTTATAGAAATCCAACATCTCGGAAGGAGGCACATCAGCATGTAGTGAAAAATTGGAAGTGCGTTAAATAGAATTAATGCATTCCAAAAAAGCCACTCGAGTTTTTTTTTCGAGACGGTGGGAATCATGATAACCCCTCGGGATTTGTGTGATTTAAATGTTCAAGTTTGAACCGTTCTCATCCGCTTCCAATTCGTTCACACACGTCACCATGCGTGGTTCTAGGCTGCAAAATGAAGCTGCAACTTCACACACAACCAAACTCAAAATTGTCGCACCATTCAATCGTACACTGCACGCGCATGAAGGCAAGCAGCTCATTGAGCTAGGCACATTGCGGCTGCGCACGCCCATGACAGCATGGAGGATGGACCCACTTGGGTTCCACGGTACATATAGTTCTCACCTTGTTGTAATTAATTTAAGTCTGACTTGTGTGGGTGGACTCATGTATGTTCCTAAACCTTTCAACACAGGTTGAGAGTGGCAGCCCTGTTTCCACTAGCTAGGATGGGGGAGGTGATGTTGGAGAACGTCACCTCTAGGGTGTCTACATCGAGGCGGTTTCCGTACAACTGGTGCCTCCTGACGGCGCTGGTTGACCGATGGAAGCTAGAGACGCACATATTCTATCTTTCGTACGGGGAGATGACGCCGACGCTTCAGGATGTGGGCTACCTGACCGGGTTGCCCTGCACGGGCTTCTCCATGACAACGTACATCGTACCCGAACACGTGGCGCACGGAGATCCTCACGAGGTTCTAGTGTGCAAATCTATACAAATGAAGACTCGCCATTTTTAGGTAAGCAAGTAACTGGTTTATAAAAAGCACTAAAAAGGTGATAAATTAATAATTTTCTATTACAAAAACGGTACAGTTGTTATATTTTTACCAAAAAACATTACAGCTTTGATTGAATGAGAGTAGTTTAGAATACTCTGATTCCTGTGAAGCCTTCCAAATTAAGAACGTTCCAGGGTTCAAGTTTTTATTTTTCACATATTCACCGCTTTGAGATCAACCGTGTGGAAGCTGGTTAAAAATCAAAACCACCCAGTTTGATAATATCCGGGCTGGTTCAAGCAGTTAAAAGCTGTAACTGCCTGCATCTTGGCATATGTTGAACGTTACTTTAATAGTACTTACTACCTACGTCACTTTCTTATGTCAAAGTAATTGAAAGGTACGAGATCCCCATTTGAACACACTATGAGTAGATACATCATTTTAAAAATTGAGGCAACAAAAGCAAATTTGCCTCTACTGCCATTGTGGCATACAAAGCTCATTGTAAAAAGAAAAAAGAAAAACTAGACATCCACAGAATTTAGCACAAACCAAATACATCAACTGATTATGTATGTGTAGCATTAACACTTGACAGGTGAAGATGAACTTGGGCAACTGCAGAAAATAATAATAACTATGACATGCACCCTTTCCAAGCAAAAGCAGTCAACTCAAATTTCTGTGTCAGCTCATAAGTAAAATGGGTAGAATTCCAGAACAGTAGTTATTTCGAATGCATGCATGAAAACTAACTGAAAGTCCTTCTGAGACATCGGCACTTCGGCAGTGATCAAGAAAACTATGCCACCCTACATGAAGTTCAGGTATGTTTTGACTGATTATCACAAGATAGTGTGCTCTAAGATATTAAAATTAGCAAGAAAACTGAATGGCGTAAATGGATATTATTTATAAACAAGAGAATACATTAACAGTGAACAACTTAACATATGCAGAGGAAAAAGGAACTGTAACAGATTTTAACTGGGATAGCCGCAAAAGTAGTAAAGCATTTTCTGCATAAGGATACAGAAAAGGATACAGCTGAAGGCTATTAACCCGGATGCCTGTATTGCATAGTATACTGCAAGATCATGCCAAACAGCAGTGTAAAAAAATAAGTGACAGACACTAAAAAGAACACAAAATGCAAGTAAGTTAGCATACCTGACGTTAAAAAGAAAAATGAAAAACGGTCTCTATTTGCTTCAGTAATGGAGATCACGCTTTCTTATATGATGTTCGCGAGGGGGTATCTCATCATGGTATATTTCAATCTTTCCTTCAGATACACCATAATGCATGCTTGTTGGAGGATCTCCATCAATATCTGCTTTGGGGATCATATATAGAGTTTTTGGCTAAAATAGCAATGTTGACGTGCGCAATAACAAAATTAGCCCCTGCGCGTATTAAAGGCAAAAATAGCACCTTGTCCATGCTCTAGATGACTAGATTTGCCGACGATGCGACACATGATGAATCCAACCCCCAGGGGCAAGGAAAAAAAAACCCGTCCGACCCTAGAGGTGCGGATTCTCTCTCTTCCAGAAAAGTACTATTTGTCGGAATTTCTAAATATAGCAAATAAGCTCCAAAAATTGTGATATGTTTTTTGAAGGCTCCTGACACGGTGTACTTGCTTTTGTAATTTTTTTATAATTTTATATGTTCTGCATTTTTCTTGAAAATTCCTTTAAGGCTAACGTCTGTAGAAATTTCTAAATATAGCCGAGCTCAAAACATTATGAACTTTTTGTAAAGGCTCCTGACACAGTGTACTTGCTTGTGCAATTTTTTCACAATTTTATATGTTCTGCATTTTTATCGAAAATTCCTTTAATACTACTGTTTGTATGCAAATGAAATAATCGATTTGCCAAAAAAATTAAAAACATGCTCAAAATATTTTATACATTTATTCTCAGTATAATTATCCCAAGTTTACAATTTTTGATGTTACAAATCAAGTCTAACCCCTGGGGGTGGATTTGCCTCGTCCTAACCCCGGGGGGGGGGGATGGGTGCAGTAGTCTCCACCCTTTGTTTTTTTTATTTTTTATTAAAAAAACTAAAATATTGCTTTCGACGTCTCCGGATTCTTGCTAAAATCTTAAAAATATTATTTGATATGATTTTTTCGCATGTGGTAATACTCCCTCCCCCGACAACGAAAGTTGATCTGGTCAGCAGGGACGGGCCAGGGGGCGACCACGTGGAAAAAAACATTTGTGGAATGAAAAAAAAATTTACATGTGATGATATTTACTTCTTCTTTTTTTACATTTACCTTTACCCTATTCTCATCGCAGTCTCCGTAAAGAAGATAAAAATTGTATCGGAATGTTGCTATGAAGTCGGAGTACGATTTACTCAACATCTAGGTCGACTTCGGTACCAATACTATTTTCCTTCGTGCTCCGAGTAGTATTAATCGTACTACTACTTTTACTATCTATGATTTTTTGTTTTGTCTGATCTAATAACTCGATTTGTAACATCAAGAAATTATAAACTTAGGATAATTATATTAAGAATAAATGTAAAAAATATTTTAAGCGTGTTTTTAAAATTTTTCTCGAATCGACTATTTCATTTGCATATCCATATCCTTGTACCCGCATGCCCCGAGGGACATTGGAGTGTATGTTCCCACCACTGGCCAAGTGACAACTCTTCAGGCGCATGGACAATCGTAGACACAGCCATCGTAAGCAGGGACTTAGCTACAACACGGATGTCGTCATCGTTGGATTCGAGGCCTAGCGTCGAACGCGGGCGTCGGAGAGGTGGTGGTGGTGTCCCTGCAGGCATTGCGCTCCACAACGTTGTTGGGGTTGGGATCCGACGTCGAGCACCTGGTGGGCGTCGCAGCCGTGGTGACGATGGCGGTGGGGTCGCGGTTGGCGAGTCCTCCATCCTCGTCACCTACTACAGCAAGCCGCCAATCTTGGTGTGGAGGTGCCGCAACATTTGATCTATCGTCGCGTCCTGTGCCTCCGTGGTAACCAGGGGGGTCGGCACCTCAAGCTCCTCACCAATGGCTTCTAGTGCACAGCCAGAGTGGTGTGGGAGGCTCAGATACTATTTTGTTATGGTCGTGCTGGTACATGGAACTGATCTTGGGATAATTAAGAGGGCATTTGGGACTTGGATAGAAGAGATTGGACAGGGACAGTATGATAATTAGGGATTTGGGGAAGAACACGGAAACAGGGGAGGAAGATAGAGCCTAGATGGCAAATAGGGTTTCCATTTAGTTTCTCTCGTACTTGTCCAACACTCTCCATGTTGCCCTCCATCTCGGTGCTCTGCTCACAAGTCATGAACAAAACTCACTGTATTTCGCCAATGTCGCTGCCGTCCATCTCAGGCTGCGACTGTGCGCTGCGTAACCTGAGTTTGGTCGAAATGCTGCCCTAACTATTTCAGAAAACCAAGCGGGAAATCCACCATATCCAATTATCCACAGCCACCTCAGGGAAAAACAACGAAAATTTGCTAAAGATTAGAAAATGCTGTAGCTGGAGTACACATTGAACCTAAATATCACGAGAATACAACCATATCAGGTGAAAATTCTCGGTACTTCCAAGCTAGAGTTGATTCGTTTTTAAAAAATAGGTGTTCAGTAGATCTGCAAACATGACATGGACGCACTCAAAGACGACTAACAAAATCCAGCGAATAAATAGGGCGGTCCTTCCAGCGTAAAACACACTCAGGAGAATGCTCTAAGCTGCAGCACCCTTGCCCTTCTTCCTCTGGAGCTTCTTCATGTAGAACTCAAGCTCCTTGCCCTCCAGGATATACCTATCAGTTGAAAAAAGTTCCATGTAAGCAATCCAGTAGCTGCTAACAGTGACTAGGCTACTACATGAATTAGAGCACTCTCCTGATATTAGGGCAACTTCATGGTATTGTTCTCAAGCTTCAATCAACCAAGCAGCCATAACTCAAAATATAGAGTTTAATATAATTTTAAGTGCAGTTTCTGCACATATAACAACTTAAAGCATTCTTCTTCACAAACTACATAATTTCCACAAAATATCAAGATCTAAATCCTTCCCAACCAAAGCTAAAGACTGATGCACTGATCTACCTACTTCCCTTCAGAATTCTCATTAAAAAGGGAAAAGAACAAAGTGTTTGGAGTGTTCAGTGTTACTTACCCATCAGCCCGGCCACACTGCCCAGGACGGGAGGAAATGCAGGCCAATAACCTTCCACTGCCAAATTGCTCTTCAATGTGCGGGTCAAGCGTGCGTCCCTGCTGACGCTTTTCAAGCTTTCTCAGGATATGGTTGCTCTTCTTCGTTTCCTCTGCTGCAACCTCACCCTCTTGTCCCTACGCATATGAACATCAAACAATAAAGGTTTCATTCCAAACAGTGAGGAATCGTGTTAGGTACACTTCAGCGGAGGTTTGAGAATCAAAGGAAAAATAATTTAATTGCACTGGCAACCTTGGTTTTCTGCAAAAAGATGGGTCAGAACAAGACATAATGTCTTTATTAAAAAGAAATGTCCCATGCAAATTAAAACGGTTGTTTAAAACTAACAAAGTGTACTTTATTGAATTTATCTATACAAGAGCAATGCAAGGGAAATATTTCATCATTCAGTAAAATCCAATATAAACAATGAGATGGAGAAACAAGATAATCAGATACTAAAATGTTGATAACGGAAATAAGTACTATTGCAATCCCACAATCATAGGTGCAGTGTTTAGAGAAGTTTGCACATGTTTAGAATAATGAAATAGAATAATATTTCACATTAAAAAAACAAAATGCCTCGGAATGGATGAACTAAACTATCCAGTTATGACCCACTTAAGGATACAAGCAGCAGTAAAACATGGGTCACTACGAATAATACCTCAGCAGCATCCTTCTTGGCAGCAGGAGCCTTCTTCTTCCTACCGATGTCAACTCCATAGTGAGTGAGGTACCACTGCTTGAACGGGGCAGCATCAACTTGCACAATGGCACTCTTCACAAGGGTCTGAGTCCTAACAAGCTCATTGTTTGATGCATTGTAGACCACATCCAGGATACGAGTCTTGCGGGTTACAGCCTCACTTCCCCATGCATAGTTACCAGTATCCAGCCGAAGGGCCCTCCACTTCACATTACCTCCGCGAACACGGACCCTCCTCACTGTCTTGTTGCTTGACAGTTTGGTGTTGGCAGGCTGGCGGCCAAGCTCATACCTTCAAGACAAATGAGAAAGGCCAAATTAACATCTGGAACAATGTAGATAATAATGAAAGTCACACCAACGTCCTTGCAAGTTACAACCATTCTAAGCTAGTACTTTTACAAAGAGACAATAACATCTATGCACATTATCACAACCTCAAGAACAAATAATCCTAAATGAATTCAAATGTGCTGGATAAATTGGGTTCTCACTAAATGAAGGTTCACGCAGAATACGAAAGATAATTGTACCTTTACATAGCAAAACATCCATACCTAAACACACAATTGAAAATACAGAATAATTATGCACCACAGCGACTCTCCAAACCACTACATCATCAAAAAGTTATCAAAATTTTAGGTTTTTCAAAAAAAAAACTAACAAAAAATTCATTAAGATTCAACTATTACTTTGTTTCTGACTTACTGCTACAGTGAGTGGGCCCAATTTTATTGGAATCATCAAAGTTCATGACTCTATCACAGTCCATTTATTTGCATGGAAACTAACCAAACTAGCAAAACCCTAGCAATTTCACACATAACAGCAGACACCTCATGTTCGCATGTAACCCGAACCATCTAGAAGCATGAAAACGCATAAATCACTGCAGGTTATAAGTCATCTGCGAACAGCATACCCGCACTCTGGCCTAATAACACACTGTGTGAACAAACCATCCAAATTACCACTCAAATCACTTGGTACAAGCATAGCAAATAAATGATTCAACAGAGAGGTCCAAACGCAGAAAACAGCAATCCATCCACGACTGATCTAAGTACACACTCATCTAATCTACCGAGAAACCTCTATACATCTACACGAATCGAAAGGAAAGGAAAAGGAAGAGAAATCGCCATTACTTTCTCTTCTTGCGCCACGGCTTTTGCTTGCCGCCGGTTGCCCGGCGCTTGTGCATCGAGTCACGCGAGATACCTGCACAACCACAACCACAACCACCGCCGCGGCCATTAGCAACGTCCAAAGCAAACAATCTCCAAGGCACAGGCACGCACGAGAGCACCACAAGCAGAGAGAGAGAGGTAGCGGGAGCGGAGGAGAGGTGAGCGCCGGGGCTTACCCATGGTGGCAGCGGTGGCTGCTGCTCTGCCTCCTCGTCTGCCCGCGCCGCCGCAGCTGTGGTTCGGTCTCGAAAGGAGAGGAGGAGGAAACCTAGGGGCTGGGCTTAAATAGGGTGGGGGCCGCGGCTTAGGGTTTACTTACAGGTGGGGATCGGATGATCCAACGGTGCACGATGAGGCTATCACCATTCTTTAGAGGGACTCGACCCATTAGGCCACGGCCCAGGCCCAGATAAGTGGCTTACAAGAGGCAAGTAGTGATTATTTTGGGCGTCGTAAAAAAAAGAGGTGATGTATTGGGCCGGACCACCATGAGTTATTATTCGTGTTAATTTACTTCCGCGCAAAAAAAAACAATAATGTTAACTTACTTCCCCTGAAAAAAAATTGTTAATTCACAGGAATTTCCTCTAAACCCTGTAGAAAACGAAATTCCTCTAAAAAAACTAGAAGAAATTTCTTCAAAAACACCAAACGAAATCATTCCTATAAAACAAGCGAAGTTAAAAGAAATTTGGATGATGTAATAAAAACAGAATAGTTTAGGTTTAGAAAAAGAATAGAAACAGTGTTTACCGATCATTGACTAGTTAAATCCCGCCACGTTGTTGTGGCGTAAACATGCATGCAGAGTCCAAAGACCAAGCTTGAGCAAAATCACAAGGGGTCAACCAGCTAAACTCCTAACTAGTAACTCCTAAGACTAAGAGGCTAAGACGGACCTCAGCGTTAGTGGCTCAGCCCCACAGGTGTGTAGGCTACCAAGGACGGATGAAGTATGGGCTATTGAGCTGGACAGGCTGCAGATGTGCACACCTGAGCCCTGAGGACTAAGGTTGCAGCGCAGGCGCAGGCTACATACACGATTTTTTTTTGTAAATAATCTATTTTTTATTCGAAAATACAGAAATAATACCGCTTAATTTTTTTTTACAGAAATAATCTCTAGTCGCCGTCCCATTGGGCGACTAGAGCCTCATGGGTATAGTCGCCAAACGGATGTACGACATTAGTGCAAGTCGCCCAACCAGTGGGCGACTTAGTTAAAATCGCCCAACCAATTGGGCGATTTAAGCTCCTAAACTCACAATTATGTAAACCCAATTGGAACAATTGTGTTAAAATAGATATTACATTTTGTAGGTATTGTATTTAGCAAATCGTATTATATGATGTTATTTTTGTAAAGATAAAAGTGTGGTGACAACGTTGGTTGGTGCATTTCTTATTTTAAGTAGAATATGAAGGGTACGAAATATGTCGGACTCATAATAACATTTTGTGATCGTCAGATATTGTTGTAGTCGTCAAATTTACAGAGAATTTTGTGAGGACGATTCAGATAGTAATGAATGGTAAGTAGATAGGTAAGTGATATTCGAAATCTGAAATAATATAGGCTTGCTTTCATGGCTTAAGCGGAGACACGAACGAGAAGTACATTAAAGTCCGCGAATGAAGCACATTACACGTAGTGACATGGCATGATGGTTCGGGTAATTGCTTTAGTCATCCTCGCTACTACTACGGTACACCATGACAGAAGCATCCGGACCATATAAGTATACATGCCTTTAGGGGATAATAAAAAACAAGAGGGGTATGACGGGGTACTACTACGTAATGACCTGACCTACTGCGTGGACCGGAGCCATTTTCCCTTTCTTGCTAGCCCGTCATATGGCTAGGCCTTAATGAATCGCTAACCCCGACGAAAATAGGTACTATACTTACCCGGAACTGCGAAAGCCACCGCAGGGGCGCACCATGCCGCTGTCGCTCCGAGAAGTCGAAGTACGGAGGTGCGGCCTCGCCCAAGAACGCCTCAAACACAGCCAACAGGCGTCGCGCGATCCACACCGCGTCCGTGAGAATGCACGGCCGCTCCGCGATAGGCAAGCCGAAAGCAAACATCGCGACATCCTCCAGAGTCGGGCCATCTCCCGAAAGGGAGGTGGAAGGTGTCGTCTCGGGCGCCAACGGTCCACCAGAGGCGGTCAGAGCGACGGTCGAGCGGAAGCGTCGTGGCCGCTCCGGACCGCTGAACCTCCCCATCGTCGTCGACGACCGGACCGCCGTCCTCTTCGGTGGCCTCAACCATCCGTCTGGCGGTAGAAGACCGGAGCAGCTCGACCTACAAAGCACGAAGACGTAAGTACAAAGTGCGATCTGACACAAAAAAAGTTACAAAGTTTACGGACAAACCTCTCTACCAGCAGGGTCTAGTCTCCAAGCCCGTCGGGTGTCCGCGTCTGAACCACCCCCAACTCGGTAGCGTCACGCCCGCCAACCGGATCACGGCACGACGACATTTCATGCGGTCTTTGACGTCGACGAACCGGTCTAGCGCATCAAATGCCAATCCGAACCACCGGGTCTTGAGCCATACACGCAAATTAAGAAATTAAAAGCATTCATATTACTTACGCATTTAAATTATATTCCAATGGGAAATAAATCATATTTGATATGTTCGTAGTGCCACCTAAACACTTTGCCCCAACACAATGACACAATTTTTCCTACGAAGGCTATATTACGTTAACGCCTATACCGATTGCTATGGATTGCGAGATATTTATTACATCATCGTTACTATGCGTATTTATAATGCGTGAAGCTTTGGAGAAAAAAACAAAATTTCACATGTTTGATAATCCTCGTGTTTGGAACCATGTATCGCGATTTACCATTCTATAAACTAGTATTTGCGAATGCATGAGTTATCGACATGTTTATCATTTTATAAACTAGCATTTCTAAAAGTAACATGTTATCATTCATCTAGCTTGAATGCGCAATTAGCGCAAAGACGCATATAAGATACAACTAAAATTTGACATGTTTGATAATCCTCGTGTTTGAACCATGTATCGTGTATTTAACATTCTATAAACTAGCATTTGCGAATGCACGCGTTATCGACATGTTTATCATTCTATAAACTAGCATTTAGAAAAGTAACATATACGCAATTAGCACAAAGACGCAGAATAGTACAACTAAATTTATTTTTACTAACTCATTTTTCCTTCATGTTATCTCTCAACATTTGCTAACGCACCATGGTTACTAACTAATTATGCCATCTCTAGATATTTGCTAACAATATGTCATTACACATAAAGTTGATTGCTAACCTACCATGGTTTAGAAAAAACTTATACAAAGTAATATCAAAAACTTACCGACCTCTGGCGCTCCTCTTCTTCCCTCCTCTTCTCCTTTTCTTCCCTCCTCTTTCCTTCTCCTCCTCTTTTTCCTCTCTTTCTCCTCTCTCTCTCTCCTCTCCTCTCCTCTTTTCTCTGCTGGATTTCACTACTGGAATGGCGACAGTTCGCCCATGATTTTATAACGCCCAAGTCGCCATACCGTATGGCGACTTGGTTATTTGCCACCATGTCGCCATACTGGTATGGCGACGACCTTAAGTCGCCGTGCGGTATGGCGACTATGCCTCGAAACCTTCAATGTCGCCTTCGGTTGGGCGACTTGATCGTCGCCCAACCGTGCGGCGACTAGAGATTATTTCAAAAAAAAATTAAGCGGTATTATTTCTGTATTTCCGAATAAAAAATAGATTATTTAAAAAAAAAAATCCTACATACACGGTGTTCAAAAACAATTTCCAAAAAAGCTAGGGGCGATGGCTCATGTTGGCCCTCACTATGCTCTGTCCCCGGCTGAGTCAATCGAATAACCAGCCAAATGAAGTGATTTTAGTTCGGGGTTTCCGTGGTACACGTACTTTTACATTCTACAAAATGATATATTGATCCAACTGACCGCGCGCCTGCAGCTCCGCCATCGCGGATGCTTAAGAGCGTTTATCACTGCAACTCGGGTTACTCGGCCATGCCCTCGTCATTGCGGTGGAGCGAGTAGGATAGGCCATCGGACGCTTGCAGGAAGACTACTGCATCAAGGTCTCGAGTTCATTGCAGTCTGCCTGAGCATGTGCTTGCGGACGAGACCGTTGGCACTTTAGCAATCAATTTTGATTCACTGCAACTTTCAATCGGAATCGGATGCACCAAATCCAACTGATGGGGCGCCACCTAGTGTATAGCAAGTACTGGAAAAGGATACTAATCCGACAAAACAAACTCAATAAAAACCACACAGGGGAACCATCTCACCCCAGAAATAACATAGCAAAATCTTAAACACCAGGTCAACTAAGAAGCACAGGAGATAATGCCAGGAGCAGCGGCCCATAGCTGCACAAACAGCTTCAGCCCAAGGAAGGAGCAGCGTTGAAGTCGACTGACAGCAGCAGCAGCCTCCACCATCTTTCCTTCGTCCTCCCAAAGCAACATTTTTCACAACTTAAGAATGGGATTGCTAGGTCGGGCTGATTCAGTATGAATTCGTACAGAGAAGCCGTGCCCATCACTCTAGCAACGGCACCAAAATCACAGTGCCAGCAAAGTTTTGGAGTTTGACACCGATCAAGGTGCTAACTGAAAATGATTGAAGAACGAGCCGTCGCTCGGATGGCCAGCTACACCAGGTGAGCGAGCTGCCCGCCATGGTGACTCCGGGAGTTCGAATCTTGTGCACCTCACCAATTTTTTTTTAAAAAAATGGATACCCACATGCGTGTGGGTGCGTGTGTGGTGGTGTGAGTGGAGTGTGGATGCGTCCGCCTTGTACCCTTTCAAAAAAAAGAGAAAATGATTAGGGATTATAGATAAATTTTGGCATGGTAGAGTAGGGTGGGCACCAGAATCATTCACATTGGAAGCAAATCCTCTACCATTACATAGCAATGTCACGGTGAACAGCAGACATTGTACCGATCGATCTTGTCCTTTGATTCGCAATCCGACAGCTCAGATCCTGGGAATGTCACGGCACTATTCACCCGTGACATTCCCAGAGGATGCAATCCCATCACACTATATGCTTTCTGAATTTTCTAAAAAAGAGAAAATGATTGGGGGTTATAGATAAATTTTGGCATGGTAGAGTAGGGTGGGGCACCGGAATCATTCACACCCTATGCTTTCTGAATTTTGTTCTCTCTGCAACCACTCTTCTTTCATTTGCCATCCCTCAATTATGACCTTGTTGCGAAGCACAAAATGAAATAGCATGATTAAATTTTTCTTCGAGCTTAGGCAACCAATCGAAAAAACAATCTTACTTAGATCAAGATAAGTGATCATAAGGTGTAATTCCTCATCAATCCCCATTACCTCATTATATGAAATAAAATACACTGCAATGCCAACAACAAACGAAGAAAATATGCAAACCACCAACGGTAAAGTTTGCAGGATCACTCACTCATCTTGATCATGTCCATTGCTCAGTGCGGGGAAGGTGGGAGGCCAGACCATCATGAAGGGATGGATGCAAAAGTTTTGACAAGTTAACGTCACCCCATTCTCAAACACCTTCTCCACTGTCCTCCTCTTGATATGCATCAAGTAGAATTCATTATCCACACCCAAGTACACAAACTCAGCATTATCCCCACCTCTAGCAATCAGAACAGCACTACCACCCCCAGACCCCCAACCTGGCTTTGCAAGATGACCAAACATTTCAAGTAGACAGATGGTATCAATCAACACCCAATTGCTTGTCTCGTCGCCGATGTCCATGTCATGAAGCCAAATACAAAGCTGCAACCCCTTGACATGGATGAGATAAAACTTGGAATCATCTGCTCGAGACAGGTCGAGCAATCCGTGATAATTGTGCTTCAGTCCGTCAGGGAGGTTGATGAAGAACAAGCTCATAGACACTAAATCCAATCCGAGAATGTACCCATTCCGACCCAACATATAGAACCTGGCGCTGACAAGCAAACCCGAGTTTTTGCAACGCAACCACGGTTCTGGGAGCTCCATCGATGCCGAGGTACGACTGTCGTCCCAAGCTCTAGCTTGGAAGGAAGCTGCTTGTGCAAGGACGACTCGACGGTTGTTGGCATACACCAATCTCACCTCATGGTAGGACATGGCATCGCCACCGTCCTCAGGGAGAAACTCGTACATGTCGGACATGGTGTAGCCTTGGGGGAGGACGAGCGGGCACCGCGGGAGGAACGCGAAGTCCCCCACCGGGAGCAATGGGCTGCACACGGCAACTCTTCGGCGGAATCGGGTGGTTATGTCCTCAACGCCAACAAGCACGCGACCATTGCACCAGTCCAAAATATTAAAGCTATCGCTACACCTGTATTGCTCCAGAAGGGGAAAGTAGGTTCTTGCGCGGCGGACGACGGCGGCGAGCTCGGGGGGCAGCCCTTGCGGCGGCACAATCTTGGGACATGTAAAGATGGGGATAGGGTAGGAGGCAAGAAGGCGGGGCGGGTGGAGCTCACGGAAGCGGCTGAGGAAGGCCAGGTCGGAGGTGACGCGGAGCCAGCGCTTGCAGACAAGGGCGGCGCGGACGAGGGAGGTGGGGAAGGCGAGGCGGAGGAGGATCTCACGCAGCAGATCGTCGTTCCCGAGAACTATGGCGGCCACGGCCGCCTCTTCCGGCGTCAGGCGAAGCTTACGCGGACGCCCTGGTCTCCTACCCCTCGCCTCGTTCCCTTGAACTCCTTCGGCTCCTTCCACTGTGGCCATGGCCGCACCCTTTCTTGCCTTCTTTTTGTTCCTTTTGTTCCCCATTTTTCACTCCTTGCAATTTGGATATGGTGGGAATTGGGGGTGGAATTCTTGGAGGAGGAAGAGGGATTTAGTAGGACTCGGGGACGGAGGAGGGGTTTGGGAGTGGATCTAGTAGGGTTTGAGATTTTAGGAGGAAGAAGAGGTCGTACTGGGAACTCAAGTTGGATATGGCCTAGCCTAGCTAGCTTGATGCCTGTGGTTCGCAACTGAATGGTGTGTACTGTGGACGCTTGCTACATGTGAAAAGCTTGATCTCAATTCTCAAATGCTAACCAGCGATCTGTGAAACAAATCCTCGTTGAATTCAAAGGAAACGAGATATGGTGCAATAATTATTTTCCATTATTTCCCGCGCCACAGTTCTCTTCCAGCTACTAGAGTTCAAATATCAGCTGTCACATAAATAGCAGCGGGGTCAGATCGAACCTGATTTATTTGATCCTAAAGATAGGTTCGGTCATTCAGTGCCCTGCTCGGCAGTGTACTGCAACAACGGTGAAATATACACAGCAGTATTTCCCTGTAGTAAACCCGCTGTGGCAATAGATCTGAACCTTTGGTTTTCGATCAGACGGTGAAGATTGTTTCTAATGGTATGTCACTGTAGATCCTCTGCATTGATAACTTCAATGCAGATGATTCCAATCCTTCGGTCGAGGGTATTTTGGTCAGATCACGGCAGAAAAAACATTAATGCTGGAAAATATCGAAAAAGAAAATAAAATAGCAAGTTTCAAATGTTGCGCGTTTTAGGGTGGCGAGCTTGTATAGTACTAGGTAGCAAAACACGTTTCGCTGCGTTCGTACAGTGGATGTTCATAGTATGAACAAATAAATAGCTAAACTATTTCAGGGTGCGTAATCTTTAAACATGTGCGGATGTACATGTAGTAAGAGTCACTGAGCGAGAAACTGTTGAAACGCAGGATATGTAACATACTCTGAAAAGTGCATATGCATGAGTCAAGTTCAGGAATGATAGCAGTGAAGCACGACCTCGTAGATTATGAAGAGCATGAGTCCAGCTATAGCATATACACACCGGATCGTACTTCACGCTTTGAAGTACGATATAATCTTATCGGTAGGTAGCTTGGTCTGGATATTATGTTCACGACAGCGGGAGTTACAGTGACGGTAACACGGCACGCATCATAGAGTGAACAAAATCAGTACACGATGTATGATTGCAGTTGTTTCCAGAGTGTGCTGGCGTGGTGAGTCAAAAAAAAAAACCTGTGAAGCTAGAGCTGTGCTCTGTGCTCGACGTTGGCATTTTCTGTTCAAAAAATACGAAGAAGACATGCTGTTAGTTGGCTGAGCACATAATCTCCCATCAAACCACTCCTTAAATTTGGTTTCAGAATTGCCAACGCCCAAGCACTTTTTTGTCCCATCAAATGTGTGCTGTAATAAGAAATACGCCAAAAGCTTCATGCCATAAAAGGTAAGCCTTAAATTTCATACTCCAGCAAAAAGGTTTGCTAATGAAAAAATAGATGAAAGAGAAATAGATGCCATAAAACTTTTGACCCTTGTCTCCCAGCTCAGCGAGTTCTCTCCACCCTTTTTGCCCTTTTATCAGCTCATCCATCCTGAAAGAGCAAAACGTTGTGCAGATTCATTGAACCACCAGACATATGTCAGTTGAACTTTTTTTATTAAATAATCTTTTTTTAATTTTTATTTTAAAGTTAATCCCCGACGTACTTTATTTTTAAAAATAACCCCTTTAGTCACGCCACCACCCATAGCATGACCAAACAACACTGTCACGCTAGGGCAAACTCTTGTCACGCTATAGGATAAGTTCGCAAAAAAACCTCGGCGTGACCAAACAACACTGCCACGCTACCACCCATGGCGTGACAAGAGTTTGCCCGAAACAAAGCTAAGCGTGATAGTGTTGTTTGGTCACGCCATGGGTGGTGGTGTGACCAAAGAGGTTATTTTTAAAAATAAAATGCGCCGGAGGTTAACTTTAAAATAAAAGTTAAAAAAAGATTATTTAATTAAAAAAATTCTATGTCAGTTTCACACAAAAGCACATCATGCTCAAAATAGAAAACGTGGTACGGACCTGAAAAACGGTTTCTAAACAGAAGTAGCTAAATCAGCAGAGGAGCATGCTTCATTTACAATAGCTTCATGACATAGAATGCAGCGATTTTTAACCCAAGAAAAATATGAAAGAATGTAAATTTACAACTAACACTTATACTATGCACTTGTACCTGTTACACCCAATCATTAATGGAAATGTGAAACTACTAAATTATTTTATGTGCTATTGCCATGTTCGAATACTGGAAAGACAAACACAACACAGATCACCTCCACGAAGTGAGAACAGCATCTAATCAATGCTAAGCATGTTTAAGTGAGACAATTCCCACAGTTTATGCCAGTGAACTTTTTTCACCATTCAAGCACTCCCTTTGGTTTCAACTTTCAATAAAGTACATTTGAATGAATCGAAAGGTCATGAACCTTCAGGAGAGGGTAAATAGGACAAGCCAAAAGGATGATGTAATAACAAGTGATCGGGATAATTTTTTGGCAGCAGATGCTTATATACATGAGCAGGGCCGTTCCTGATGGAGGGCCGGCAGGGACGATCACCCAAGGCCCACCAGAGCCAAAGGCCTCCGATCCTGATACATCATACTACATATACGTATATGCATAATTGTATATCATATATATACTCTATTGCTCTGCAGGGTTGTATAACTACTAACTAGATTGTGGTTAAGAGTATAGGGATGGGTATCCTGATACATCTCTTTTCTCTAAATTAAAAGTGTTGCAAATGACTTTGCCACGTGACAATGTCTGCTATTGAGATTTTTTAGTTTGTTAGAGATGTAGATTGTTATCCAAATGTTTCGATTGCTTATCGAATCTTATTTACTGTACCTATGACTGTAGCATCAATTGAAAGAAGCTTATTGAAAAACTATTTGAGGTCATCAATATCACATGAAATGTTGAATGGTCTGGTCACTTTATGCATTGAAAAGGATATGTTAGATCACATTGACGTGGATACTATTATCAATGACTTTGTATCTAGAAATGTTAAAAGAAATTGCTTTCTATGAGTAGTTTGTATCTTTTTGATGTATTGAATAGCTTTACAGTTGATATAAAAATATCACTATTTGTTTATGTTAGAATAAAGGGTCTCCCATTTTGTCTCGCCCTAGAGCCTCCAAAATGTCAAGAACGGCCCTATACATGAGGTACTGGATGAAAGCACTAGCACAACGCTATGGTGCTAACTATCTTTATGATCAACAGAATATCAACAAACCCGTGTGGTTATGCAGTAGAATCTTACCGCCCATCTACTTGGTGTAAGGTAACAATACCGAATCTAGAACTGGCTGAGGTTGTACCATTGAAACTAAGGATTGATTGGCTGTAATTATTAATTGGATTAGGTTGTAAAGAGTTCAGATGATACTAATCTAATCAAAGCACCTTTGATAGGCTTAAACCACACTCAGTACAACTGAAGAGACAATGTAATATTAAGTTAGGCCTGAATAGAAAACAATAAAAATTACCTCCACGGCCATCGTAAAGGGCAAAAAAGGATGTGCATTCATCAAGGGTGGCAAAGCAGCTTGCTGCAACGTAAACATCATCAGAATCAGTTTATCAGACCTAGTAATGGACTCCCAATGCAATCCGCAATCCGACAAACAGGTATATCAAGCTTTTCGCTGATAGGGAAACGGCATTGGGCGAAGCACAACAGAATTTATTCTAGGCGGTCAGTTCCCAGACAACAGGAAACAACAATCTGCCGGTGAACTCACCATGCAAATCTACACACTATAACAGAATCAAGAATTCCTAGCTAGTATCGAACAGAACACTCCCGAGTACCAACTGAAAGGAAGGCCGGGGGGGGAGAGGGGGGCGGAGAGGGCGAAGCAGAGGCGATCGTTCTCGTCGTCCGCGTAGTACTTCTCCATCTTCTCCATCTTACGACTTGATCTGCTACGCACGGCCGCGCCAATCCAACACCTGCCAAAAAAAACACACAAGACAGCCCCGTCCCCGCATGGACGCGAACAGCTGGGCAAATCGATGAGCAGATTCTGAAGGAGGAGACCGAGGAGGCTGGATAGGGAAGGCACCGCACGGGAGACGAAGAACAGCCGCGACAAGGAAGAATCCCCTCTAGAAATACAGACCGACGCAAAGGGCAACCCCACAACCTGCAAAAGCACTAAAGAACAAAAATCGGCATAGAAAGAACAGACAAAGCACAAACGAAAGAAAGAAGAGGTAAGAAGGAAATGCAAGGCAAATAGCGAAGGGCCGACGAGGGAGCAGGGATACAGCACGACCGGACTGAACCGTGGTAGGTCAAGACGACGGGGGCATGCGCAGTAAACAGGGGAACATGCATGGAAAATAAACAGCACCGAGGAGAAAAGGAAGTAACCTGTGTAGGGTGTATTTGGTTTCGCGTATACCTCTATTCTGATTCATATGGGTTATATAGGCTGAATCAGTCAGGTTGAGTAGATGCAAGATGGGTTGTTTGGTTGGCTGTTTCTGTTGAATCAGGCTGTGCTGAGATGTTGTTTGGTTGATTGCACCAGGAGAGTGGATATATGACTTGATGCAATATTGAGTTGTTTGGTTGGCTGCATATGGGAGTGTGTGCTCACCTCTTGTATTGGGTGGTAAGAATACCCCATTAGTAGAATGTGTTAGTAGGATGGTAAAATGGCTAAGGACCTCATGCTTAAGCTAAATATCTCATCATCACCATATTTGAGGTATGATATGGAGATAAGATTAGGCTATCATTTCAATACCAATTTTTTCGTGTTAAAGAAAATCAAAATTTGTAGACTTGAATTCCAAATTTTGTAGACTTGAATTCCAATGGAGTGAAATTGTCTCTGCTCGTTTACATCCAAAATGACATGACACAAAACAACAAATTTACAACCAAAATTTTCGTGCTAAAGAAAACCAAAATTTTGTAGACTTGAATTCCAATGGAGTGAAATTGTCTCTGCTCGTTTACATCCAAAATTACATGACACAAACCAACAAATTTTTAGATACAAACATCTAGGATTCGTAGTAGTCCAAACTCCAGAAGTTCGGTTTTCGCAGTAGTCCAAACTCCAGAAGTCTTCGCAAGGGTCCAAGCTCCAGAAGTTCAGATATCCAGAAGGATAGTGAACACAATGTCAAGGTTAAACAGAATGCATTACAGTGTACAAATCTCAGCACAGCCTCAGAAATCTCAATGACCAAAATTAGAAACATCAATGTACTGTTCAGATATCCAGAAGTTCAGATCTCCAGTAGTCCAAGCTCTAGATACAAATCTTAGATACAAACATCTATAATTCGTAGTAGTCCAAGCTCCATAAGTTCAGAAACATCAATGACCAAATCTCAGCACAGCCTGACAAATCTCAATGACCAAAATCAGAAACATCAATGTACTATAGTTTCCAGACAACACAAATGCACAGAGAAATCACTTTGACTGCTTAGGTCACTGAGATGCTCCAGAAGTTCAGTTATCCAGAAGGACAGTGAACACAATGCGACGGTTCAACAGAATGAATTACAGTGAACTTAATGCATTACAGTGTGCAAATTTCATCACAGAAGCAATCCAAGCCACAGAAGTTCAATAACATCAATGACTGGATCATCTCAGGATAGCCTGACAAATCTCAATGACCAAAATTAGAAACATCAATGCACTGTTTTTGTTTTTTTTATGCTCTCGGGTGTCGGGCTGCTCAAGATGCGATCTTGGCCTCCTCGCCACTTGTGTCAAACTTTGATCACAAATTAAATATGACAGTTACTATGAAATAAACTAGGCCTTGAGCTTCTAAATAATATATTGCAGACAACCAAATAGTACGAAGATATGCGTGCACAGACGCGAGCCAGGCTTAAGCGGGAAACCAAACACAGCAGACAATACAAAACAATAAGTAATCCAGAAGCTCAAGACCAATTTATATACAATTGTCGTATTCAATCTCATTTTGACATTAGTTCTTCATCGAGCATGTACCGAACCCACAGACAATAGCTGAAACATCATGTAGCAGAACCATAACTCCAGAAATAACAGCAGAAATAGCAGCAGTACAAGAAACAGCCGAAGTAGCAGAAATAGCATATTACCAAGACCATAACTCCAGACCCTGCTGTAGTAACAAAAACAACAAAAATAGCAGAAATAGCAGATAGCAGAACCAGAAGTAGCAACAGTAACAGAAACAACAAAAATAGAAGAAACAACAAATAGCAGAACCATAACTCCATAAACAGTGATGGAAGTTTAGCCAAAAGCAGTTATGGAAGTTTAGCTCGATGTACTTACAAAATTGGAGGGGTTTTAAAGTACCACCTTTGGGATGTTCGTCATCCACAAATAGTTAGTTAGGATCAGTTGGAGGTGTGAGCGGCCAGGTAAGAACTAATTCGCATTGCACATCTAGGCTCACTCATTTGGATAAAAACCAGGCTTAGAGCTTTGTTGTTAGTCAAGTAGGTAAGAACAGCCAACAATGCCTTCTCATCAAAGCCTTGGAGATCCATGATAACATTATACAGGTCAGGATGACACTCAGCATGCACGGTGTACTTGAAGGCACTGGCCATCTCACGTACAACATCTGACATGTTGTTCTTCCTCCTCGGACACAAGGGGAGTTCTCTTCCTCTTCCCACCTGAGCTCAATCCATCTTTGCCACTAAATTCAACACCACTAGCACCACTTTGCCACTAACATCCTGAAAGTACCAGCTAATGGTCTCAATGGATCTCCTAAATATTGGTTGTAAAGCCCTAAACCTATGGTTGTGGCCAACAACGAAGAGAAACATGGCCACTTGTTCCTCAACACAGGTATTAATGCTGTCTCAGAGCAACTGTCTTGCACAAAACAAATTACAGAGATGGAAAAAGGGGGGGGGGGGGCTCCTCATTCTAAGCTGCTCCAAACAATGTGTGTTATCTGAATTGTAGATCCATTGGAGGTTCGATTGTCGAGCTGTGTCCCTTTCAACCATAGGACCATATGTAATCACAAGAGTGGACTGTCTAGCACTAGCTCTTCTAACTATGGCAAGCATGTAAGCACACAGGACGACAACTAGCATGTTATGTCGGACCCTGCTACCCCTGCCCCCTCCCTCGGTCTTCGCCATCCATGTTGTCCCCCTGGCCTCCTCATCCTCCGCTATCGCCGCCGCTGCCCCGGTGTCCCTCCTCCTCACCGACGCCGCCTCCGTCCTCCTCCCCTGACGTCGCCCCGGCTTCCCTCCTCCTCCCGTGCTGCCGTTAATTGAGGTTAACAGATGTTATGTCGGACCCCGGGTTTTGAATACCCGAAGCCCTCAGTGTGTACCGTACTAGTCCTATGACCAGTGGCTAGCACACATAATCACAACATTGATATTCACATCCATACATTCATACATACAAAAATAAAGCAAATGGTGGTGGATAACTTAAGCAGTGAAAGGTTATTACATCACAAGCCGACCGGCCAAATAAAAGCAAGTACAATAGAGTAACAAAAGTAGCAGTGGAAGCTGAAGAGATAAAAGTAGATAATTTCCAGTGGCATGCCCATCCAAACCCAAAGGCAACCGACAAGTGACAAGTCCTATCAAGGCCCGTCACAGAACCCACCAACTCCGGGTGTGAAGAAAATATTGTCTAGCGTAGGCTCATCCTCATACTCTGAACAATAATTTAAGTAAGATTGAGTACATTGCGTACTCAGCAAGACTTGTAGTGTATCGTAAAATTTATATAAATGCAAGGCTAACAAGAGATGATGCTTTATTCTACAAGTTACATTTATTTTTAGAGAGCATACCATCTCTCAAAACTATGACTATTTTGAATGAGATAAGGAGAGATGACCAAAAGAAGGACTTAGATAAGAGGAAAATGCTAAGAGAGGTAAGACTTAGCAAAACTTCTAAATTTTCAGAATTATTTTCATGACTAAAATAAGTTGCATGTTGAAATCTAAGTCATAATCTAACGATCATTCTAACTAGAGCTTGTCCTACAGTTAGTATGGCTCTGATACTAGCGCTGTCGGACCCTGGGCTTTGAATACCCGAAGCCCTCATGTGTTTACCGTACTAGTACCATATAGGATTTGTACTAGTACCATATAGGATTTGCCACTGAAAAAAGATAACCTGGTTTGCGTCACACCGCCACGGTGTTGGGAACTCTATCGGTGCCGAGGAACGGTCGTCATCCCAAGCTCTGGCCTAAAAGCCATGATATGTCACCGTTGTCCTCGGGAGGAACTCGTACGTACCATACCATCTATGGTGTATCCATGGCCAGGGTAGAGGAATTAGCGATGGCAGAACGTGCTCAATGGGATGTAGGTAAGGTGCCCCAGAGGGAGAAATTCTCCCGTAGTCTCTAGGGTCTATTTGGAATGGCTTTGACTTTAGCTTTTCATTAGCAAAAGCCGAAAACCGCCTTCAACATGTGAAAATCAAGACTATACCTGGCAATACTACACTTAGCACGCTCATCACTGCGAGCACGACTATTTCAATATATTTACACTCTGCAAAGGGGTACAACTTTACCCACAGCACATGAATTCTCTAGTTTGTTCGACATCCATCGATACCACTGCTCACTACCTTTGGTGAGTAGTCTAGAGTACACGTCGAAGCCTTTACATCATCTCGTCCTAACCTTGCACTTAGCCTGGTGAATGAACATCCTCACTTCACCCGGGTACACCGCCCCCCTCCCCGTCTTAGTGAGGCATTCGCCGTTGTGTTGGCAATCACACATGCTCGTACTACTATTGCCTACCAATCATGCAAGGCTAGTTTTTTATGACTTAATTAGCTAAGATCGTCCCATACCGATACATGTGGTTGCACGCTTATGCTTAGGTCGGATATACCGGCGTTCGGTTCTTAATTGGCTCGGGCGAGAATATCCCCCTATCTACTTGTGCGACTCCTCTCTCACATTTCTCATATTATAGTATAACTCGCCCGCGTCAAAAACTAGGTTTTTTATTTTATTTTTATATAAAATAACAGAGGTACACCCCTCTGGACTTTGTTTTCAAAACTCCCAAATTCATGTTCATCGTGTCGTCCTTTTATAAGTTTTAGAAAAAGATTATCGCTCTAGTCGGCATTTGTGCGATGTTTGCACTTAAAACTCCCAGTTTGACATTATCTATTGCCTAAACCATATCCTAATGGCTACAACAGTAAGGGAATCAATATTTTAAGGAAATTCATCCATCAATTAGGATTACACCTACTATTATCCCAAACATAGCAATTTTATATTGAACATACACGTATACATAATAGATTTTGCAAAAAAAAGTACAATAATTAAGATAGTAGGATCAACATGGTCAAAGGTGGTGCTTGCCTTGCTCTGATTATAAAGAATAGGAGGATGGATGGTCGTTGAAAATATCGTTCGAACAATCGACGTCTAATCAAAAGATCTGGAAACAAATTAAATAAGACAAAATAATTTCAACAGTAACCAAATCCAAATATTTTTGCATATTCTCATAGAGAATAATTTTAGATGAATTTAGAAAAAAGAATCAGCTCACTTGGAGTTTTTATGCAAAATTTATTTAGGTTTCAATTTGGTTTGGTTTAAAAAATCCTGAAAAAGAAAAGGTGATGCGATGACGTATTTCCGATTTTTACGCTTCCCAGCATAGAAAGCATATTCTTCTCTACGTTCTTTTGAGATTTACGCTTTTCAGTAGAGAAAACGTATTCTCTTCCGAGCTTTACTGAGGTTTACGCTTTCCAACCGAGAAAACGTATTTCCTCATATCTAAAGCAGTTTTTTCATTTTTTTTTCCTAGATTTTCATAAATCTTACATGTGGGGCCTAGTTGTAAATCACTCATTCCTTTGATTTATTGATTTCATTTTCTAAAAAAAGAGGGGTCCCACATGTCATAGACTCATATGCTAAAAACATTTAGAATTAGATTTTTGATTAACTATTCGGCTGGTCCCACCTGTCATTCATTCCTTACCTTTGACCATTTTCATTAAGCATTAATCAAGACTTAAACTCGTGCGCATGGCCGAGCGCCACGGCGAGCTCGTCGTCGGTGATCGGAGCGACGACGAGGCTCAGGAAGGCCAAAAATGGGATCCACTCTCGATGATGATGCCATCGAGTGCTGGTGGAGGCTGAGAGATGACTGGAGGCAGCGCTACGCCAGAGAAGAGTGGCGGAGCTTCTCAGGCTCAGTGTGGTTTTCGTGTTTGAGCCTAATCGGCGGTAAGTGAGTGTGCGCATTAGCTTAAGGGTACTATTGCGATGCTGTTGATAGCGGCTCAGGGACCAATGGTCACCGGAGTGGCGACGACATGGTTTCCCGTGGTGGAGCCATGATCGGCTACAGTGAAGTACATGCTAAGCTAGCTAATCTTTCAATCTACCGCGCATAAAAGCTTTAGGGAACTACTAGAAGCTCACGCGAGTCCTTGGGGGAAGTTGGGGGATGGCTGGACTGGTGGGGCAACATTGAACAGCAGTGGCGTGAAGGAGGCTCCCGTTGATAGTGTGCTTGTGACACCCTGATTTTCAGAACCGTTTTGGAAATTTTTAAAATAAAAAGAACCATTTTGTTTTGATGAGAATTCAAAGCTTAACCTGAAATTTCATAATGGATTTAAGTTGACTAACCCAAACTTCAACTAAAAGTTCCTTGTTGGTTTGTTGAGTTGTTTGAGTTTTGAAGATCTTCCCTTCTCTGTCCATCTTTTACTCACCTCTGGCCTAGACCTCCCTTCGTCTGGGATCTAACGGCCCAGACCTTCCCTTCGTTTGGATCCAAAGGTCCGGACCTCCTTTGTGTGGTCCTCCTCTGGTCCAAACCTCTTTGGGTCTAGACCTCCCAAATGCTTGGACCTCCCTGGGTCCAATTCTCCCCTCGGGTTTTCTCTGGCTTACAACCTCCCTAAGCCTACGTCACCCTCATGTGCATCTGAGTTCCTTTGGAATCCTGTTGAAGCTTTTGAAGCTTTTCGTGTTTTCTTGGACTTCCTTCGTTGCTTGTAGCCTTGAAACCTTTTTTTCTGGAGGTTCCCTTCAGTACTAGTTCGGTAGCACCACCCGCACTTGGTGGTACCACCGCTTCTTAGGACCTCCCCCTACCTTTATTGGACCTCTCCGTGTCCTTCAGGACCTCTCCATGTCCTCTAGGACCTCCCCTTACCTTTATTGGACCTCTCCGCGTCCTTCAGGACCTCTCCATGTCCTCTAGGACCTCCCCTTACCTTTATTGGACCTCCCGGTGTCCTACTGGACCTCCCCAGGTCCTCCAGGACCTCCTCCTTGCCTATTTGCATCTCTATTGATTATGAGTTGTCTGATTTGCATTGGACGGTTTGATCCTGGTGAGACATTCGGATGATCCGAACGTCCCACCCTCCTTCAGCCTTAGATCATTCTGGGCGGTCCGATCGAAATCCAGTGGTCCCGACCTCATCCTTGTACATCTGGACCGTTAAGACCTCCCCCTTGGAGATATTAACCATCCAGACCTCCTCTTTATAGATCTGGACGTTAAGACCTCCCCCTTGGAGATCTTAACCGTCCGGACCTCCTCCTTGTACATCTAGCCGTCAAGACCTCCCCTTTGGAGATCTTGGCCATCCAGACCTCCCCTTTTGGCAGATCCGACCGTTAGGACCTCCCCTTGGAAATCCTAACCGTTCAGACCTCCCCTAGATTTGATCCTACGGCTCTAGACCTCCCTTGCGGGTGAGGACCTCCTCCTAGCTCTTGCGGACCTCCTCTGATGCACTTAATATTGGCCGTTTGGACCTCCCCTTTGGAGATCCAACCGTCAGGACCTCCCCGGTGGGTGAGAATCTCCCCTTGTTCACTACAAGACCTCCTTAAGGTCGTTGCAGGACCTCCTTCGCGGGTCTTGGCAGCCTCCGTTGGGCAGTCACACCCAGTTTTCTTTACCTTTGACTGAGTCCTTGGGCAAAGAAGTCTCCACAACATTTAATACATGTTGTATCACATTAAATGTGCCCACCTTTGCAGTACTCCTGTCATACCATTGTCACATTCTTTGCCTACTCTCATTGTCCTCGTCACCAACTCCTGAGGACCCATATTCTGGGTCATGTGCACTGGCTCCAGCTATATATAGTTGGGATAGTCTTCCTTTCTCACTTTCTTCTCTATTTCTCCTCTCTGTCTCAACCGAGCACTCTCTGGACCTCCTCCAACCAGCTCTTGAACATCCTCTCTTGAGTCCTAAGACCTCTCCAGCGAGCTCCTTGGACCTCCTCTTGACATCCCAACCTCTCTGTTGGTTTTGTATTTAAGTTTATTTGGAGTTCTTTGGATCTTGTTTGAGCTTTATTTGAATATTTGGTTTTAGTAGAATTCTGAAGGCCATGTGGAACCAGAGTTCTGTGAGGGAGAGGAAGAAGCTCAAGACTTTGAGCAAGGCAAGTTACACTCTTAATCATGTTGCACCCAATACTTCAAATTACTTATGTCGTTTTCATAGATGTATGCATGCTTAATTCACTAAGATATTTCAATGCCTACCTTTAAAATCGTAGCTATGCCTACTGCTTGGTATGACTACTATCCATGTTGAATCAACCCCATTGTCACCCTAGATAAATCGGGTTCTTGCAATAGTGAGGACCCGAAGCTTTTAAAGAAAATGGAATGCTTAGTATTGCTTAGACCAAAATCTTGATTTGGGGAGTTTTGACCAAAAATATCACTTAATCAAATAATTTGGGCCGTGGCATTGGTGTGCCATGGAGATTTCGGCCATGACATTGGTGTGTCATGGGGTTTTACAAATGGCCATGGCATTGGTGTGCCATGGAGGTTTGAAAAGCAAAATAAATGAAAGATGGATTTGACTTGGGCGAAGCTGGTTGTTTGGTTGGTGCATGTCTATGCACGGGGGTCGTGTGATCCGATGCCCCAGGGTTGAGGTTTGTCGCCCAAGTCGGTTAAGGACTGGTCTTTGAGACACCACTTGCTAAGCCTATAATGGGCTATGCCAAAATTGTGCAACCACATGTCTCCAGTATGGGGCGTGGGACCTAGCTAACTAATTTGCAAAGCTCCTTCGTGGTTGATCCGGCGGAGGCGGTGGGTTGTCATGTTACGACTGTTGTAGTCCCACCTGCTATAAGAGGGGGCACCCCATTAACCCGGCGGGTTTCTATCCAAAGGGAGGATCTGCGAAACCTTAATGTGGGTGGACTGCGGTGGAGCAATGCATTGTAGAGGCCTTGTCATGTGCTCTAGACCTCTCACCAAAGGAAGTGTGAGGTGGTATCGATGGATGCCAAGCAAACTAGAGAATTCATGTCATGTGGGTAAAGTGTACAACCTCTGCAGAGTCTAAATCTATTCGAATAGTCGTGTCCACGGTCATGGACATGCTGGCAATGTCACTCAAAGTTAGCTCTTAGTTTTGGTTTTAAAAGTCACATGAAATTGGTTTTGGTGGTTTAACCAAATTGGGTTTGGGCGGGAAGCCATGTGACAGGAGGGTATCCTTCACCATGTTAATGATGAATGTTATCCAACTGAAAATGGATTTGCAAAAATGAATTTTAACTATTGTAACCTACCTTGAAACTTAATACTTGTATTTGAAATAAAATTGGTTTTATGCAAATCAACCCTAATATGCTCTCCCTTGGTATATACATATGCATGTCATTCTGTTAATTGACAGGTGTAACTTGCGAGCACGGTTGTTGTGCTCACTCTTGCTTGATTCATGAATTGAGCAGATGAAGACTCCTATGATGATGCAGACGATCAACTCAATTAGGCTGCGCCCTCCAGCCAGTCACCTGTGGTGTAATGGGTGGACAATGTCTTTTGTTTTCCGCTGCGTTTGTGTGCTCTTGGTTACTGGAGCTTGTAAGCAACCTTTGTAATCAAACCTCCTTTTGTTGTTAATAAAGTTGTGTGGATGTTTTGCTGTCACTTGCTTGCTGTGAGAACTGGTCGAGGATCCTTGGGGACCAGGTTAGATCGCAGTGGACTTTAGGCTCATCCTCAAGCCTCACGACCTCCTCGGGTTGGCTCCTTTCGGACCTCCCTCGAGTAGCGCGTGGAGCTTGAGGAGGTCTGAGGTCCAACGACCTCCTCAGGGTCGGGACCCCAGACCTCCGAGTGGTTCTATCGGACCTCTCGGGAGATCTGGAGGTCCTACCGGGTTGTCCTCTCGGGACGTCCTGGGAAGTCCTTCTGGGACCTCCCAGAGGTCTGAGGAGCTCTCGGCGCGTCTGGGGTCCCTTTTCGGACCTCCCAGGAGGTCCTGAGGGACCTCCCGGGGGTGCCTAGGGCCGGGTTGTGACAGTGCTTCAACGACGGAGATGCTATAAAAGGGTGCACATTAGCTTTCTAGTACTCTGAGGATGGTGGAGACATAAGTTATTGACAGGGGGCTCACCGAGTCGGCGGCTAACTAGAAAATGGTTGTGGCAGCCAGAAATGAGGAAGAAGATCGGTCCAGAGGATTCTCCGTGATTGAAGCTTCATTAACATACTGAAAAGCATCGGTGAGGTGTAGGACACGATATGACATGAGAAAGGAAGGTTCAAGCTCACCCGATTGCCAAAAACGAAGATACCCCAGAACGGGGGTGCACCGGAGAAGAGGAAGACGATGGTTTGTCAGAATTACATCAAGCACAGAGAGAGCATTAGTGAGGTAAGGGATGCGTGATGACACAGTTGGTGAGGGCAAGGAAGCTCACCTAAGGAAATGGTGTTGTGGAGCTCGCTCACCGACACCGAGAACGACGCTCTCATTCTTTGTGGTTCAAGGAGCTTAGAGCCTAGTGAAGGCACGAGAGTGAACAAGGGGCGAGCTTGAGCGATGGTGATGTGCTTAGAAGCTTAAATAGGGATGAGAATTTCGCGAGATGGACGTCGAGAAGAAATGGTCACTGCGAGAACCTGCACTCAACCCTTCAGCGTCTCCGCCAGAGTGGACATTGAGTGCCAATAAGGAGGTGGGCAGCATGGGCGGGGGTGGGCGGATGTGACTGGGTGGTTGGGTGGCAAAAATAGTGTGCGACGAGGCAAAACGGGCAGAGCACTTGTTGGCGTGGACGAGCGGAGGTGGAAGAAAGAGTCTGTCGCGTGGGTCCCACGCCTCAGCGAGAGGAGAGAGGAAAATTAAATTAGGTTTTTCTGGAATTAAAGGCTGAAGGTTTTGCTGAATTTTTGTACCAAGCATACAAGGTCCAAATTTCATGATTTTTTTTTGTGAGGGCTCCTGACTTAGTATATTTTCTTGTGTAAATTTTCCATAACTTTATCTTGTCTGTGATTTTCTCAAAAATTCTTACAAGTTTCTGTTTTCATATAATTGCATTGTTACTCTTGAGGAAAATTTATAAAAGTTGCTTAATAAATTATTCCCTAAGAAAATATACACAAAATAGTTCTCTCACTTATTCTCATTCTGTTTTCCCTAAAATTCTTACAAGTACATGTTTGTATGAATTTCATGATTTGCTTTACACAAATGTTCAAAAATCTTACATGGTTAGTTTCCCATGTCAAAATATGCTCGAAATTTATTCTCTCATTCGATTCTATTACGTCTTCCCAAATTGTGAATTTTTGGGATATTATATATTAATTATCGTTAGTTGTTGTTAATTGATGTTAATTGATGTTAATTATAGTTAATTATCATCAATTGTCGTCAATTATCGTTAATTTTCATCCTTTGGCTCAAGGGTATTTCAGACATTTCTCAACTCAGAAGCTCTAGCCAGACTGTCAAACTCCAAACATCTTTAGCTCAATCCTTCAGTCTAGGCAAAAGCTGTTTTCATAAAAACAACAATCATGACAAACAGACCCCTAGGCGTTTGTTTGGGCTTCGGCTTTTTTGCCTAAATAAATAGGTGGCTTTTCCAACGTGCTTTTGGGAAAAAAAAACCCAAAGGCACAAATCACTACAAGCAAAAACTAGCTAGGATTTTCCACTCACCTCCGATTGGATCCGGTGGGATTTGACGTGGTGTTTTACGAGTTCGAGTCGGGGGAGATGGATTTTAGGGGGATTGAAATTTTAGGAGTTGGGGAAGGAAGAGGAATACAAAGACATGTACAACGCGTCGTCCGGGCAGGCCACGCTCCAGGGCCCAGGCTCCCCCAGGGACACGGCCCTAACAGTTGGCAGCGATCGAGTCGAGATTGCGGACCCAGGATTTATCGGATGGGTGTTCAGAGTTAATAAAATATTATTGAATGAAAAAAATTAAAGGTCCATGATAGCAAAGAAACAAAGTACAATTTTTTCGTACTAGAAATAACACCACAAAGAATTGAGAGAAATTACAAAATAATTAAGAAAAAATATTAAATTGTGAATTTGGGATTTGGGACCGAGGAATTGATGAATGGAGAATTGAGATGTACATGTCTTTGCTATTGACGTATCTGACCTAATTAAATCGACCCATGAATTTGTAGTTTGCGGGTTTGATTGATCACATGAATTTGTATAACTTGATAAGTTGAGATCGATAAATTATATAGGCGTGTCTAGATGAATTTATGTTCAAATTGCTGAAGTATGCCACCATCATTTGCTACAGCCTGCTAATCTAACTTAAATTTAGAGTTATCTATTAGTCTCATGCTCTCAGCTGAGCTGAAAGTTTAGTTGCTTTGGCTAAAAATGGTCTAGATATTCTATTATCTTCCTATCTAATGAGAACTCCACATGGATACTTGAAAGTTTTCAAAGTATAATGTGTTTATATAAGATTACATTTTATGAGGGCAATCTAATGCCTCATTTTTGTGTGAGCCAATAATGTAATAATCTGAACTACCCTGTACACTTTTTAACGCTCTAAGATCTACAATTCACATAAATACAAGATTCGTTAACCACAATTCATTTTTCAAACCGGTTTGACCATTTGGGAATTATGGATTTGGGATTAGATACTTCACCTCAATGGCTCACTCGTCACTCCTCAAGACCTGTGCTCGGTAGGTCAGGGCTCGCCAGCTCGATCGTTCGATCACCCAAATGGACACGCCCACGCGCTTTGCCCCCCCTCCCCGGCCGTCGCCAGCCAACCAAGCTCACGGCTTACCCTGGTTGCTAGCTCTGGTCCATCGCCAGACCGCCTCCATTGCACCACCCGCTCGGAGTTAGAGCCTCGGTCCTCGAACAACGCCGCGGCATGCCACGCCCTTTGCCTCTCTCACCTGGCCGGCATTGACTCGAGCTCGGTCGCTTGGAAGCGGTGAAGCGGTGCCACAGCGCCACAAAGACTCCTCCTCTTCTCTGAGCGTCCCTTTCTCCTAGGCCGCTGCAGCCCGTAGCCGCCAGTAAGCCTTCGCCGCTTCGCCTCTCCGCTTCGGCGTGGCATCGCGGCCTGCCACTACCGCCGCAAGGCGCAACGGCAAGGATGTATGCGTGTGTGTTTCTTTGAGAGAGAGATGTGCGATTGAGAGAAAGAGAGATTGAGTTATGGTTTGTCAATAAATGAGCCTTGAGATATTGGGCCGAGTCATTGTGGAGGGAAGGTTGGAACAGTGACCGAATGTGAAATGCCTTGGCTTTAGTGGGTTGTGCGAGTGCCAAGTGGGCTGTGAGTGAGGTGCCGACGGAATGGGCTTTTGAGGACATTACATGTTGATTTAACCTAATTTCTAATATATACATATATTATACCTCATATATACTGAATTTTTGTCTAAAATTTTTAGGTGTTCAGCTGAACACCCTTGAACCAAGTTAGGACCGCCCCTGGCCTTGGGGCACCAGCACAGCGTAGCCGGCCGCTCGGTGCCGCGACCTCGTGCCATTGATAGTCATAGATGCTCTGTAGCCACACCAAGCTCAGAAATAAACAAAATTCGGCCGCGTTTTATTATTATAAATAACTCTCGAAGTTCCTCGATTTAAAAACCTTACGCTAACACAATGCAAATCAAAGAAACATATACATAAAAGAGAAGCCATGCATCTATCAAGCATGAACCAGGTTATTTATTTCGTAGCAACTGCTACTGTACTACATATCGCCATTCACCTCTGCATACGAACCCAAAGAACCAACGAAGCACATGTGTCAGCTAGCTTATTATTTCGGGGAAGGCGCGAGGGAGACGAGCTCCTTGGACTTGAGCCACGCCTTGACGACCACGACGGCGTCGAACGGCCTGTCGCCGCCGCCGGCGCGGTCCCGGGCGATGACCTTCAGGTAGTACGCCACCCCGGTGACGACCTGCTTCTGCGCCGCGACCACGCGGGTGAAGGCGAGCTGGAGCGGGACGGGGTCGCCGGCCGCGCCGCCGCCGCCGTGGCGGAGGCGGCGGTTGTGCTCGGCCACCGCGAACCGGCCCAGGGACTGCACCTCCTTGTTGGTACCCACGTCCTTGATCTCCGTCCGGCCGCCCACCGCGGCCGCCGGAGCGTGCGCTGTCTCGGCGGCGGAGACGGCGACGAGGGAGAGGAGGAGGAATGTGGCAGCGGTGAAGGTGGAGGTGGCCATTCCTGCAACTGTGTGCTGTGGAGGAGGGACCGGCCGGCTTGGTGCCTATATATAGGCACGGTGCCGAGCCGACGGTGATTATTATTGAAGAGGATATCGCCCATGCATTGAATGATACGCCGCTCGCCTCTGTGACCAATGACGACAAGAGACATTCGGTGGCGAAAATCCGGCCTCTACTCCATTGCTACCTTGCGATCATATGCATACAGATTTTTTTTATTAAAAAAAAGAGAGGAGAAAAGAGTGTGTGCAAAGCGGTTTGGCTAAGGCAGAGTGCGTGTGCAGAGTCAATCGAACAGCTTGTCAGATAAGATCATAGGATCAGCAGTAATAACTAATAAGTTTGTATTTTTTTCCTTTTCAGCTATCAGTCTAATGCTCACATCCTTCTCTGAGTAGTTTTGCATGCAATAGTAACCAAATGTACAAAAGTTTGATTTCAAGCATATTAAAACCTTATATAGTTTTAAATGGATGGAGTATGATGCATGCCAATTTGCCAATGAAATTCCACATGACAAATAGCTACCGAAAGAGTAACAATTGGAGTATTAGCTAATTGTGTCGATGGCTAAGGAATAAGGACGGGTGGTAGGGGTTGCTTGCAAGGCATCCTAGGAGAACAAGGCCAAAACAGTCCACACACCACCACTCCATGAAACGGCTAAAATGCTAAAATCCAGGAGGAGACGTAGGCGTCGAATGAGTGCAATGATGGCCAATGAATGTTTCGAAGGATTGCATTGCATTATTCATTCTTGAAGTGGGTGGTCCTTGTGTAGAACCATGTGTCACGGGCGACCCAAAAATGGTTGCTTAATCTACTCTCATTTGTACGCACTGAAAGAGAAAGTACGCTCCTCCTTTGCTTCATCAGGATGGATCGAGCTGCTAGCTATTAAAATATAAGTGAATTGTTCGTCTTTTCTCATTAGTTTAAGTTTTTGGATGAACTGGTTGGTGCATATAACTTAATACGATATCAGAGCCCAGAAGTATTAGGTTCAAGAGCCGACTGACACAATTAAAAAATATAACTACAGCCCACACGTGAAAGGGAGCTCATCAGCTTAAATTTTTGGGTAAACTGATTGGTGCATACAACTCAATTCTAGCTTCACCTAGATGATGATAATCAGATGCACTCGCTCTCTCAAAAAAGAATAGAAAAAAAAGGACAACGAGTTGCATCCTTAGCAGAGTCCGGAATGGAAGATCTTCTCTGGTTCTGAGTCGATGAACAGTTTTGTATTTTGTAATTTCAACGTAGATGAATAGAGCTAGCCGAAAATTGTGATCTCTCATTCTCACGAGAACAATACATGGTTTCATCACAAAAGAAAAATAGCTGTTTTTTTTTCTTTTAACGGGCGGCAAGAGCAACATTGCCCATTCATTAAAGGGAGAACAGAGTTTAAAAGATATATACAGCATCCTAGATGTCTATACCGAGATGAAAACAGTACGTATTAAGACTAGAAAATCTTTGTAAAATGGGATGCAATGTACGTCCCCGGTTCCCATGCCCTGCAAGTGAATTGCTCCTTTTTCAGATGGGAACAATATATCGTTTGGGGACGGGGACCCTAACAGCAGCAGCACTTTCGCGTTCAGATCCAGCCTCAGGAGCAGCCAAAGCACCACCTCTGCAGGACTGGCACGTGTTGGATCTGCAAGTATGAACTCTCAACCAGACAAAGATCACTGTTGCCCATAGCTTCCCGGCCGGCTATGCCATGCTAAACCTCCAAAGGATTCAATCAGGGGCTCAAGGCTCAACCCAATCCAAGTCCTCATTTCCCAGCTCCCACTTACCCATGATGGGCGATGGTAGGTAAGGCAGGGGAGTAGGGGGAATGCGCGATGCGGAAATGGATTCTCTATATTGAAGGGTTCAATACTGATAATTTATAATGTCACGTATCAAAAGCCAATCTCTACCGTCCGATCAAAAATCAAAGGTTTAGATCCATCACTATAGTATTTTGTGCTACAGTGTTTTTCGCTACATTAAAATCGCTGCTGTAAATATTTCAATGTTTCTACAGTATTACTACCGAGTGTTGTTCACTCACTCATAGATCGCTGTTCACACAGTGATCCGGATCCAGGCAAGGCTGCCTGATCCCAGCTTGCTCTTTCGTCTCTCACCAAGGTATCAGTATAACGTGTTGTGCTTATCACACAAAACAAATGAAACGACTGGTTAAATGCATGCATGTCAAGGAAAAGGTCTGCTAATTCACTTCGTCGGATATGCTCATGTTTCAGGGCAACATCTGTGAATATGATCTGCTCAGGCCTCAGTCCTCTTGCAGTAGCATCTTGTTGCGCTGCCGGACTGTGAACAGGACACTTCAGAGGACCTCTTGGCAGGCCGAGACGGGAAACGGCTTCAGAAACCAAGTTCGTTGTTTCTAGAAGCCGATTGGGCTAAGTGATTGGGAATCCATCTGAGCAATAGCGGTAGGAAGGCCCACTTAGTAGACCTGAGAGCTCGGATGCAAAAAAGGAAGGTTCCGAGTGTTGATGGGATATGGATGATGTAATCTCCAGCAAAGGAAAGGGAAGCACAGGATAAAATGTGGCAAAGCGAACTCGATGAAGTTGATGGCAAGGGAAGGAGCTCAATTGTAACAGCCCAAATATTGAGAAATGTAAAAATATGGGATTTTTAAAAACTTTTCGTGTGATAACTATTGTTGAACCTCTTGGATGCATTTTCGAGCTTCTATGCTGGTGGCATCGTATTTCTCTTGCTAGTATGCATGACACAAAGACCAGAGATCTCTAAGATATTAGAATACCAACACAATGAAAACCACTCTAGCGACCCCTAGTCTTTTGCCTTCCCATAGCACACGGTTCTCTTGATTGGCCATTGGTCAAGCCCGGTGCAGCCAGACCTCTGGCTGAAGACTGGGGCAGTTGGGTTCGCTCTCTTTTTCCGCGCATCAAGTGCAACCAGGAGTGTACACTGGCAGAGGCTGTCAATCAGCCATTAATCGCCATCACCTAGGGTATCACTCAGCTGCCCATACCGTCCACAGCCGCACCCACTCCTCGTCGAATGTGCCAAGGTGCATGCACCTATTTTGCTCTAAGCCCCATAGTGCTTTCCTTTGTCATTCCAGTGTTAGTCTCACTTCCTTCCTCTTCCAAGAGAGCTTGAGCTCCAGCCTGGCTCCAGTGCTCGCCTCTGTCAAGCGCCACCACACCGCCGCCTTCTCCATTGACAACCATCGGAACAGCCTTGGATATTGTTTCTCTTCCCCTCTGACCAGGACACTCTAAGACCTCTCAGAAGGACCGTCTACTTGGTTCCACGGAGCGCCCTTGAAGAGCAAGGAACACTCTCCTTCCCTAAGACTCTATTGCAGCACAGAGACCTCTCGCTGACGCGGTCCACCGTCGAAGGCTCAACTCCGGCTAGCCCATCCTCCAGTCCCGTGCTGGTAAGTTCGTAGTGGCTAGATATTCTTCATAGTTCGAGCTGCCTTGTTCTTTCTTGGATGTTCCTCTGGTTCTCTCTTTGGCTTTTCCGCTGGTTCATTCGATTGCATCAATACAATTGAACCTGTGCTTCTTTCGACCTCTGTTGTGAAGTCGAATATTTCACTTATTCGACTACGCACGGTTAACATTCCCACGACCTCCCTCCTTGCACAGACCTCCCATTTTTACAAAGAACACCCTCTTAATCGTGACCTCCCTTTTTGCAAAGACCACCTTCTTGGTCTTTTGCAAAGACCACCCTCTTGGTTTTTTCGCAAAGACCTCCCCGGGACATGGCGCCTCCACGACCTCCTAGGCCATAGTACCTTCACGACCTCCCCTGGTCGTAACACCCTCACGACCTCCCCTAGTCACAACACTCACAGGACCTCCCCTGGTCCTGGTATCCCCAGGACCTCCTTTGCGTTCATCTTGACCGTCAGGACCTCCTTTGGGTCTATCTTGACCGTCAGGACCTCCTTTGTGTTCATCTTGACCGTCGAGACCACTTTTGGGTCCATCTTGACCGTCGGGACCTCCTTTGCGTCCACCTTGATCGTCGGGACCTCCTTTGCGTCCATCTTGACCGTCGGGACCTCCTTTGCGTCCATCTTGACCGTTGGAACCTCCTTTGCGTTCATCTTGACCGTCGGGACCTCCTTTGCGTTCATCTTGACCGTCGGGACCTCCTTTCGTTAGGATCCAAGGGTCCAGACATCTCTTTGTTTAGATCTAACGGTCCAGACCTCTCTTCGTTTAGATCTAAGGGACCAGACCACCTCTAGTTTGGATCCAAGGATCTAGACCTTCTTTCGTTAGGATCCAAGGGTCAAGACCTTTCTTTGTTTAGATCTAACGGTCCAGACCTCTCTTCGTTCAAATCTAAGGTTCCAGACCTCCTTTCATTCGAATCTGAGGGTCCAAACCACATTTCGTTTGGATCTAAGGGTCCAGACCTCTCTTCGTTTAGATCTAACAGTCTAGATCTCTCCTCGTTTAGATCTAGGGGTCCATACCTCCCTCTCGTTAGATCTCCCCCGTGGTCTTTTTGCAAAGACCACTCTCTTGGCCTTTTCACAAAGACCACCCTCTTGGTCCAGACCTTCCTTAGTCCTAGCACTCACACGACCTCCCACGGTGGTGGCGCGTTCATAACCTCCCACGGTTCTGATGATTCGGGACCTCCCAGCCACAGTACCTCCAGGACCACCCCAAGTCATAGTACTTCCACGACCTCCCTGTCATATTTTTCTAAAAACACAGTAGCTCCTACGACCACCACAAATCCAATGACCACTGAGTTCTCAAATGTGCTGGTCTCATATTTCTAATATACGCTTTTGCATTATTTGGAGTTCTTCGCATATTTGGAAACGATTTGAGTTGGAATATATGCTTATTTGCCTTTTCGGTTGTTTTGCGATTATAGAAGCCGAGGCGACCGAAGTACAGTTCGTTGATCAGGAACTCGATCAGCAGCACTCTGAACAAGGCGAGTTGACACTTTGACCATATTGCACCTACCTTTTGCAAATTATGTTGCTTTAAATTATGAAACTGTATTGCTATGTTTTATCAAACTAAATTGGTCTAGATCATAGTTAATGCCTTAACAAATACTTGTGTATAACCTTTCAATCCTTGAACTTGGACACTATCCTTTGTCACCCTAGACTTAATGGATTACATACTAGTTACTAAGTCTGTATCTAAGTGTCATGCTTAGCCTTGCTTAGATACAATGTCATGCGGGCATTAAATTGCCGGACTACAATCATTAAAAACTTTGGAAAATGATTTGGGGCAGCCGAGGCTGGGAGCCTGGCTGGTATGTTGAGCTAATGATATTTTCAAAACAATAAAACCTGAAAAATTGTTTTCTACTGAGGCGGCTAGAAAGAGTGGCTGGTGCCGGGGGCACGAGAAGATGTTGGTATGTGGATGTACCGCCCTGGTCAATTAAGGACCGAATCTTGGAATGACCTCTCATGCAAAAACAGTGCAACCACAAGTCCATAATGAGTACGACTTGGCTAACTAATTTGTTCGCCTCGGCGTTGCTTCTCCACTGGTGGGTGTGTGGCGTGGGTAAGGTAAGGGAGCCACAGGAAAACCACACGGTGCAACAAGGGGCCTCTTGGGAGCGTGGCTCCGGGCGGTGAAACCTTAGCGGGTGGAGTTGCGTTAAGGTTGAGCATTGTAAAGGTCTTGTGGTAATCTCCCCTTGATTCACACGTTTAAGAAAACGTGTGTATATATCAAGATGATTACCTCTTATGGGTAAAGTGTGAGAACTCTGCAGAGTAAGAAAACTATCTAGATAGCCGTACTCACGGTCAAGAGCGGTGCTGAGAACTTGCTTGATATAGTCTTCATTTTTACAAAACCATTTGTGATGAAAAGGAAGGATGGTGTGGGACCCCAGAGATTTGAGAAAGCCTGGTCGGGGACCAGTGGTAAATACGGAATAGCCGAGCATTGGGTGGATGGAGCCACTCAATGGTATAGGAGGTGGGACCTCCACTAGTATTTTTACAAATAAAAACTTATTTATAAAACCCCCATTTGTTAAAAATGCTACGTCTCATGATTTTCTATTAAGTTTAATTTAAACTTGGCTTTATGCAAATAAAAGAACCCCAAGCTTCCTTTGATTAGCCTTGCATCTATACAACTGCATTGTGTGTTGGCTCGTGAGTACGGTTGTGTACTCAGGCTCTGCCAATATAATCTTTTCAGACCCAAATGATCAAGACCCATACCAGTACTTCACCGAAGCTGATCCGGATGGTGGTGACGATAATGAAGCTTAGGCCGGGACCCCCAGTCGCTTGCCTGTGGGCAGAGCGAATGGATCCACCACGATTTATTTTGCTTCCGCACTTGCCTTATATTCTGTATGCTTGACTTTTGTAAACTTCCACCTAAGTGACGCTTTTGTAAAACAGTTGGCCGCACAGCCTGATGTTTATGTAATATATTCTAGGCTTGCACTGTTCATAACGAGTACCCTTTACAGTGTGCAAAGTTTACGATTAGTTTGTTTACAAACACTAAACAGATGTCCCATGACCACCCTCGTAGAGCTTATAACTAGCTCTAGTGGGTCTAGGCCCTCCTCAGGACCTCCCTTGACTCCTCATGACCTCTCCTTAGGACCTTCTCTCAGGACCTCCATTGACTCTCTGGACCCCCTCAAGACCTCCTTAGGACCCCTCCTCAGGACCTCCATTGACTTTCAGGACCTCCTCAGGATCTCCCCTCAGGATCTTCCCTCAGGACCTCCCTTAGAATCTCCCCTCAGGACCTCTTCAGGACTCTCTCAGGACCACTCCTAGAACAGTACTCGAAGGGATCAGTGATCAGCAAAAAGATTACTCCAGGACCTCTTCAAGATCATTGCAAGACCTCTTCAAGATCACCCCAAGACCTCCTCTAGATCACTCTAGGACCTCCTCGGGATCACCCTTGAACCAGTCCAGAACCCCTTTGAGACCCCCGTAGATATCCGTCCAATATTGGTTGTAACCATGAACCAAATTGTGTGTCAGCCTTGAGATCCCGTAGTTATGTGAGTAAACCACGACGTAACTGTGTGTGTCACCTACTGATCCAGGGAATGACACGTTATACACAGTGGACCCCAAGCTCCAAATTTGGGGTCTGACATCAATGGAAGTGTGGAATTTTCAGCAACGATGGCGCTCAGCTGACGAAGGAGATGACAACATCGATTTCATCGATGACGGTGACTCAACTCCAATTTCTTGAGGGGAAACGCTGGAGGAGTCTAGGAACATGGCGTGAGGCAATCGTTCTGGTCAGAGACGCGACGGAGCGGTTGAAACACAAGGTGCTCCTCAGCTGCAACAACGACGATGGTGACCAGGGCGCAAACAAATTAGGCTGGTGAGAGCTCCCCCACACCCTTGAGCCCTAGGTGGAGGTGCACGGCCGTGGCGGCTAGCTAGTAGGGGTGGACGTCGGCGAGGCAGTGGTCGTACGTGGCATTGCAGGTGGCGGCAGACGTCGGAGCGCCACGTCCTCGGTATCTCCTCAATGTGCCCCCACGAATTAGGTGGAGAGCTCCCACGTGCCCTCGAGCCCCGGGTGGAGGTGCGCAGCCGCGGTGGCAAGCTGGTAGGGGTGGACGCCGGTGAAGGCGCGTTGCGCGTCGGTGAGGTAGAGATCATAGTCAACATCGTAGGTAGCGGCAGACGCTAGAGCACTGCATCCTCGGTACCTCCTCAACACGGTCAGTGAACCCCCTCCCTCTCTTCTCTGACTCCAACTACTAGTGCTAGTGCTAAGGGTCTGCTGCTTGGTATGTACTTAGCACAAGGGCAAAAACATCTTTTCGCGCAACACTTAACATCCAACTCACGGTGGACTGACGGAAGTGGCAAATTAAGTATGAAAGTCAGGATCAAATGGCAATGAAGGGAGGAGCATTTTTCCGATGGCATATCAGGGATCATATCAACTTCCAGTGGCAAATAAGGAATTAAGCCTATATTTAATAATGTTTTAATATTAAACTGGTTTCAACTCAAAGTAATGCATCCGCATACACCTGATATGGTAAAACTATTCCAATGTTTTAATATTAAACTGGTTTCAACTCAAAGTAATGCATCCGCATACACCTGATATGGTAAACCTATTCCAATCACTTGATAATCCTGGTTTTGGAGAAGGAAAGATTGTCAGAGGCAACAATATTGGTTGGTTTTGGAGAAGGAAAGGAAAAAAATTAAACAGAGCGCAGGCCGGATCAAGGTCGGGTAGCTATTTGGTGCTATTAGAGCGAGCTCAAAAATTAGCGGTATCTTTGCAATGCTATGAGAGCAATTTTCTCAAGTAAATAATAGACCAAGGCGAGCTAAGTGACAAATCTCTTGCAACAAAACTCCCAAGCTTGTTTGGCATGGAAAGCAATATCTCGACAGATAGCATTAGCAGGTATTTAAATAACGTCAATTCTTCGTTGATACTAGTCGCGTGTTTGCGCGACCGCTTGATCGTGCGCCCACGGCGTCGGATGAAGACTGTGTGAAGGACAGCGGGCAATATTTTAGTAGGCGAGCATGTCGTTGCACGGAGGACGAGGACAGAACAGGTTCATGAACATCATTAGTCCGTCACCATGTAATAGTAGATTAGTAGGATATGTGATGCAGTTTATACTTGTTCATCTTTTTTTCTTTAAATGATCATATAACGCTTTAACCGTGTGCCCGATTTGTGTTCTGTCTGCGTACCATTGTGATCCATACGACAAGCTTAACAAAATAGTATTGAATATGTTTATGAGCAATGCTAATAAAATTATTTCTCGACTTGCAACTCTAGGTATTTCACTATTAGCAACTCAAGGCAGAGCTCTATTGGTGGCTCTACCTCTAGCTAGCAACTATAGGTATGCACCATTAGTAAGTAACATGTATAACCGATATCAACTAATGTAGCAAGTAACGTATATAACTGCTAGCAACTAAAGTAGCAAATAACATGTACAGTTAGCAACTAATTACATGTATAGCTAGCAACTAATAACATGTATAACTAGCAACTAATGTAGAGCTGCTAGCAACTGATGTAGCAAGTAAATATGTAGAGCTGTTAGTAACTAATGTGGCAAATAATATGTAGAGCTAACAACTAATGAAGAGTTCGATAGTTACGGGCCCAACACCTAGAAGTGCTAGTTGCCGGCGGCTAAGTAGTGAAACATATAATTACTAGTAGAGGAGATTTACTAGGAGCCAACACCTCTAGAGTTGCTAGTTGTCATCACTTAGGTAGTGAAACCTATAATTACTATCAGCGGAGAATTGCGAGCTACTAACACCTAGAGTTGTCAGTAGTGGACAGTTAGTAGTGGACAATTAGAGTTGCTAACTGAGAAACAATTTTAGCAATATGTTCCCAAAACATATTCAATATAGGACTTGTTTTTGTTAAGCTCGTCGTATAGATCACAGGGGTTCAGACGGAATGAAATAGATATGATCATTCAAATAAAAGCCATGAAATAAGTATAAACTACATCTTGTATTATGTTGTTGACACTTCTATTTGTTGAGGAATCATCGTTGGCGAGTCCAGTCCGAGCGATCACCTCATAGATGGAAGTCGATTCACACAAAACAATCAAGAACAGAATAGTAGATTGAACACAGAGATGTAGGGGGACTTCTTTCTTCTCTTTATTTCTCTTCTCAAAAGTATGTACAATGGTTGGGAGTTTCCCCTTTATATAGTCTACGGGATGGATGAGGAGTGCACCATGGGCCAGGCTTGCGAGACTTGGGCCCGGTTTCTTAACACTCCCCCTAGGACACTCATCCGTTATGTTCATGTCTCATCAAAACTCCATAAAACCCAGTGAGAAAATTTTAAAGAAAGAGTACATGAAACATGTTCTACAGTGCTACACGAATTGCCTTATTAAAAATCTTAGCCGAGAAACTTTAGGAAAACTCGTCAAGAGAAAAAGAGTGCAATCCACCCAATTTCATTTAATCTCTAGTATTTATTCTTTTGGGTACTCGATCTTCGTGATTAAGTTTCAATAATAAGTTTGTGAAGATTCTCCCCCTGAATTCTGCACTTCTCTAAGTCTCATCATTCCAATTCAACGGATGCATCTTTAAAAGCTAGATGCTGGAAGTAACTTAGTGAATAAATCTGCAAGATTTTCACATGACTTAGTATGCAGTACTTTAATTTCATCCATCTTTTGCAATTCATAAGCATAGAAGAACTTGGGGTTGATATGCATTGTGAGTTGACTCTTTACATAACCCATTTGCACTTGCGCAACACAAGCTGCATTATCTTCATAGATAATAGTGAGAGTTTGCGTGGTATTCAATCCACACGATTGCTGGATGTGGTTAATCATCCGCCAAAGCCAAGAACATTCTCGTGAGGCCTCATACAGTGCTATGATTTCCAAGTGGTTCATCGAAATTGATATAAGACTTTGCTTAGACGATTTTCATGAAATTGCAGTTCCACCGCACATGAATACATAGCCTATTTGAGACTTAGCTGTATGCGGGTCTGACAGGTACCCGGCATCTGTATAGCCAGTCATAGTTAGGTCTTGGTTCTTTCTGTAGAACAGTCCAAGATCTTTGCTTCCTTGGAGGTATCAGAAGATGTCATTTATTCCCTACCAATACCTTTTGGTACATTCTGTACTATACCTTGCTAATAGGTTCACGACAAATGCAATGTCCGTTCTAGTACTGTTTGCTGAATACATGAGTGCTTCTACTGCACTCAAGTACGAGAATTCCAGTCCCAGGACTTCCTCCCCCTCTTCTCTATGTCTGTACGGGTCCTTGTCTTGTTGCAAGGATTTTCCGACCATCAGCACTTTCGAAGGATATGTCTTTTCAAAGCTGAACCTTTCTAACACCTTCTAAGTGTAGGTTGATTGATGCACTAAAATCCCTTCAGGGGCATACTCACGCTGTAAGCTTAGGTAATATTTGGATTTACCCAAATCTTTCATTTCGAACTCTGATTCCAGGTAAGAGCTTGCTTTCTTAATATCTTCTAGGGTCCCGATGATATTCAGATCATCTACATACACTGAGATTATACAAAAACCATCCTGGGATCATTGTATAAATACATAGGGACAATTTTCATTATTTGTGTAGCCTTTCTTGCACAGAAAGTCGCTTAAGCGATTATACCATATCCTGCCTGATTGCTTAAATCCATACAGTGACTTTCTGAGTTGCACACTGTACAGATTTCTATTTGATTTATCTTGGTTTGGGACAGGGATACCTTCAGGTACCTTCATATAAATGTTTGAATCCAAGTTTCCATAAAGGTATGTAGTTACGACATCCATCAATTTCATTTTTAAATTCAGGTTTACTGCCATTGAGATTAAATATCTAAAGGTAATTCCGCCCATGACCGGAGAATATGTTTCTTCATAATCAACTCCTGGACGTTGAGTGAAACCTTGTGCAACAAGTCTTGCTTATTTTCATTTCTCTTTCGAACAAATACCCATTTATATTTTACGAGGTGCACATGGGGAGGCGTGCGGCTTATAGGCCCAAACACCTCTATTTTATTCAGAGATAATAATTCTGTTTCTATTGCCTTCTTCTGATCTTCTCAATTTGATCTTTTTTTACATTTTGCGAGCGATGCATGCTCTAGATCAAGATCGATGATTGTGACAATTTTCTTTGTAAAATAAATATCGATATTGGCTGTTGTCTTATTTATAGATTCTCCCGTGGTCACAAAGTTTGTAGCTATTTCTTCATAGGGAGATTTTTCTAATGCTTCTACTTGCTCACCGCTGCTTCCAATTACGGAGGCAAGACCCTTTAGTTTTTCTAGCTCCGATGTGTGCTCACACATCCATACTGGTATCTCCCTCCATGGGAATGTTCAAATCCAGTGTACCTTTCCTGAAGGTTTCATACTGGTGCTAGGTCTCAACTGGCCTCTCTTCTGGTTTTGGGGAACTTCAGTGATCGGATGTGTCAAGTCCTTCTTATCCCTTTTCACTAGGTGTCTCCGGTTACTTGGGATTCAAGGGGCCAGAGTTCTCGTCCTTTTCTGAGGCCTTAGGACGGGATTAGGGATACCTTCATCGGTATTTCAACCCTCTCCAATGCATTGCGTGCAGCATATGTGACTTGGTCACGCTCTTGAAATCACTAAAGTGGTCAAGCAGTTGATTCGCTAATGATTGCAAATTAATTATATTCTAAACTTCAATTGTCTTCTAGACTTCAATTATCTTCTGGACTTCTTTTGTCTTCTGGACTTTAATTGTCTTCTAGACTTCAATTATCCTCTGGACTTCTCTATTTGCTTCACTGGTGCATAGGTCATGTGCATTGATTCCCGTGGCTTGCCACGTTATTTTTCCGACATTTTGCATCAAGGGGTTGATTTTCCCCCTAATAACAGGAAACTATCTTCATCAAATATGCTATCAGCGAAGCGGGAAGTATGCAAATCTCCAGTCATAGGGTCGAAATACCTGATGATAGATGTTGTCTCATAACCAGTGTATATCCTAGACTTTCAGAGAGGGCCCATTGCAGTTCGTTGTGGGGTGGTGTAGGAACATAAATCTTGCAACCAAATCTACGAGGATGGAAAATTTTCGGTGCCGACCCTTGCGCTAGTTGCATAGGTGAATAGATGTTATATACCGGTGGTCTAAAATTGATGAGAGTTGCTGCGTGCATGACTGTGTGTCCCCAACATGTAGCTGATAAATTATAATATACAAAATCTGCTAGTCCATTCTGGGTGTGTACATGCGGTACAAAATGCACAACTTTAATTCTCATTTTCATGAAATAATCATCAAATGCCTTTGAAGTAAATTCTCCAGTGTTGTCCATTCTGATGGACTTCACATGATGATCAGAGAAATTATTCTTAATTTTAATTATTTGCGAGATCAGCTTTGCAAAGGCGTGGTTTCTTGTAGACAATAAACATACGTGCGGCTATTTCGAGGAAGTATCGATGAACACCATAAAGTATCTGAATGACCCTAACAGGGGCTGTATAGGACCGCAAATGTCACCCTGGATACAGTCCAGGAATGCAGGGATTTCATCCTTCACTTTCAAAGTAAAAGGTCTAGTAATTAATTTCCTGGTGGTACATGCGGGGCACACAAAATCTTCCTGATTCGAGAAATTCTTTACATCGATATTATGCCCCTATGAATTGTTAATTATATTTATCATCATCCTAAGACCTGGGTGGCCTAATCTATCATGTCAGAGACAGAAAAGTTCAAGGCTTCTAAAAGTGGTTTTCAGAACAGTATATGCTGCATGTGCCTTAATATTAGTGTAGTATAGCCCAGTTTCATACGAAGATAGTCATACTAATACCTTTTTTTTTTCTATTTTCTTCACACTTTGTAATGAGAAGATATTTCTTATCATACTCTTCTTCGGTTTGTACGTGGAAACCATTAGCACGAATATCCTTAAAACTTATGAGAGTTCTAGTCGATTTTGGTTACAACAAGGCTTCTTCAATGACCAAAGTTGTGCCCATCGGGAGTATAATTGTGGCTCTTCTTAAGCCTATTGTACAAGTAGTGTTGCCTACGATTGTCGTAAGACTACCAACATTCTTGCTGATCGACTGAAAAAACTTCATCTCTCTCAAGATGGTATTCATTATGCCGTTATCTGCTAAGCACACTTCCTTTATAGGGCTCCACACGTGTTCTGATACTTCAAATACCAGAACATAACTTGCTATTATAAATATGATAAAAATAAGTCTTGCAGGACTCATCATAAGAATTTAATGCTTTGCTCTCCTAGAGCTTACAACCATTATTCAAAGGATAAAATAATTCAATGTTCTGCTTCAATCGCTCCATCGCGATCTTCTTCTCTTGGGCAACTACGGTTGTGGCCGCTGCGATGTCCAAAGGAGGGGTAATAGGGGCTACTACTGGGATGTCCACATCCATGAGTACAACTAATGGCTGTGGATCCTCCGTGTCTGCAATGACGAGGTGTGCCTTATGCTGTCATTTGCCCTTCTTCTTAGACTAGAAAGCACCAATAACGTGCTGCGACCCACGGCCGTGCCCTTCTTGCCCCTCTGCTTCGTGAGAAGCTTCATCACCTTGTAGCTGTTAGCATTGGCTTTATGGCCAACATTGCTACTAAGCGGCTGTGAGATGTAGTTCTTCCTTAGAACATCATCTTGAGCTTCCACAACTTGCATTATGTCAATCAATTCGGCATACTCCTTGTAGTCATCTTGACGATAGTTGCGTGCGGATTGTACCGCATTCGGGTGAAAGGTAGAGTGAGTCTTCTCAATCTTCTGCTTATCCGTGATTGCCTTACCATAGAGTTGAAGACTGGTACAAGTTCTGTAAAAATTCCCGGTTCGTGATGCTGATCATCTCCATATTTATGCAAAGAGTTCATAAGATTACTACTGGTAATTTGCATAAAATGCTTGCAAAATTCTCATAATGCTCTTCGAACTCTCGGTTTGTGATCCCGTATTTTTCTATATATTTATCATGATTCACTGTTATTTTCAGTGATTAAAAGTAATATAAATAATCACAGGTAATCAAAGTACAATACATAAATTGCATAGAAATAATAATAACAGAGTTAAACATGCTTCAAATGCTCAAAATGATTTAAAATTTGAATTCTTGAGGCCCTTTTCTGCTGGAAAATGAATTTTCATGGAATCCTGCAATATACAGGGGCTAAGCCGTGAATTTTCAGTTCTGAGAAAAAAATCACGTAATTTCAGAAAACCCGAGGGCTTTTTTTGCAAAATTTTAGGATTTTCTATTTCCAGTTTTTTTTTTCCGTTTCAAAATTATCTCCGGCTGAGCCATCCCTTTTTCGGCCCAAATTTTGGGCCACACCCTCACGGCCCGTTCGGCCTATCCGAGCCCAAAATCGTTGGCCAGCCCATGCAAGAGGTGGCGGCTAGGGTTTTGAGCCTTAAGTAGCCATGGCGCTGTCTTGATGTGGCGCCATGAAGTGTACAGCACTGGCGGGAGTTGGCGGCGCAGTCGGCAATACTTGGCTTGCGCTTGAACTCGGTGTCTGTGGCAGCATGCAAGCGCAATCTGAGCGGCGAGTGGTGCGTGTGGGTGCGTCGAGAGCCGGTGGCTGCGAGCGGCAGCGCATGTGTTGGCGGCGCCCGTCTTGGCGGATCGGCGGCGCAGCGGCCATGCGAAGCGGCCGAAGACCGCGACCATGCGCGTGTGGCGGCGCGCGAGGCGATGGGGGCGGCGGCGACACGGCCTCCATGCGAGGCTAACAAAGTGCGGCGGCCCGCGGAATGGTGGGTGTGCTTAGTCGCGTGGCTTCGGGCTGTCGGTGCGATGGGCGGTGGTGTTCGGTCGATGGCAAGGCCATGCGGGGCGACCGGAGGGCGGCTATAGGCCCAGTCTGGCCTTGATGCGTGCGGCGGCGTCGCGAGCGGCCGCGTGTGGCGGTGTGGGCGTCTTGGTGGCGGCCGATGTAGCTTCAACACATCAACACATGCATGCAAAACTAGTCACATACCAATGCATCAACGCATGCATGCAAAACTAGTTGATGCATACACTAGCCGATGCATCGATGCATGCATCTGGAGGACACCACGACTTGCACATGGAGGAAGACCGGCTGCAAACATGGGCGCGACAACAAGGAGGCCATCAAGAGGAATAGCTGATCGAGGAGTAGGCATCGAACCATCCCGATGGAGGCGCGCCTCGCGTATATGCCTTCGCGTTAAATCGGGCTCAACCTCGATGGCGTCTTGAGTAGCGCATCATGCGGCGGCATCAGACGATGCGGTGGGCGCAGAGACGGCGATGGCGCGGTACCAGATAGGGTCAAGTCAACCTTTTTTTCTTTGTGCATCCATGAACAGTGCAAGCAATAGTCTCTCTTTTGAACCAATCATCTGATCGGCATTGTGCCGGTGAGTACAAGTCGGCTCGTAGAGATTAGAGGAAATTTGTAATCTACGAACTACAGTGCAATCGTCATCTACTCTTTCATGCAACCCACCAATCGGCTTGGCCAGCGACTTCAAGTCAGCTCGTGGTAGATTAGAGAAGATTTGCACCGTAGGAAATAATCTAGAAAGCCAAATTTGCGGAATGGAAAGAGATCTAGAAAGTGCGATTCAATCTACGAGCGTCGTGCTTCGACGGTTACCTTGCGATCTAAGTAGAGTAGGCCTAGAGGTAGGCCGGAGTCGATCGTGCTGATCATGTGTTGAGGAACTGGCGCTGGCGAGTCTAGTCCGAGCAATAACCTTATAGACGAAAGTTGATTCACACATAACAATTAAGAACATAATAGTAGATTGAACACAGAGATGTAGGAGGATTTCTTTCTTCTCTTTATTTCTCTTCTTAAAAGCACATACAATGGTTAGGGGTCTCCCCTTTATATAATCTACGGGATGGATGAGGAGCCCACTATGGGCCAGGCCTGCGAGACCTGGGCCCGATTTCTTAACACTATTCATAGCTCACCAACCATATGCATATGTGTGAGACAAATGAGGGGGAGTAGGCAGTGCGCTTAACAAAAAAAAGGAACAGTTCACGTGGGGAGGCAACACGCTCGTCGAAAAAGGAAAGGGATGGTAGTCGCGCTGGAGCCCTAGCGCGCGAGGTCGCGGGTTAGTCGCATCCTCAAGGCTTGTTTGGAAAGAGAGGGATCAGCTTTGGATTGGATGAGATTTTAGTTCAAATTCTTTGTCAGTTTATAGGGATTGAGTCGTATTACGGTGTATCCAAATAAACCTTAATAAGGTGGGTGTGTTTTTGGTTGCTTGTACGAAGTAGTACATATATCGGTTGATTTAAGAAAAAAATTATCTATATGTTTGATTGCTTGAATATAACTATTCCATCCTAGATGCCGAGATATAAATTTGTAGAATATTCTCTCTAGATGTTGAACCATCTCATTCACCCAAATTAATAGAACCATATGATACAAGACGATCACATCTCATTCAACTTTATCCCACCAATTAAACACACCCTAAATAAAGAGGTAATAGTACCGACACATGGTTTCTACCGTGCTTCGCTTCTGCCTTGATCTGTCATTTGCAGTAGCTCACTCAAGACCAAGCAAGAGTTACCTTTTCTTTTTCCTCCCTACCTACATTGGCCATGGCTGATAAAGTGAAAATACAGGTCACATTTTTTTTTTCTAGCGAAGCCTGTAGCCTCGCTTAGAACGTGAGAATTTTGCTAGATCTATATAAAATTAAGTTGTCTGACGTGAAATTCTATCGAAGTACCGCGTTCCAAACGCCGACCACATCTTTCCTTCTCCGAGTCCGGCAGCCACGGAGGGATCCGCTACTGCGCTACCAAGCTGGGCCGAGCGAGTGTGCTCCAGCTCCACGCGGCGCCACTGACAGGACAAACACCTGATGTCCGCGGCCCATGTCACGTGGGCCCCACACGTGTCGCTCGACGCGCTTCGCCCCAGTTGACTAGTCACCCCACCCCCACAAGCAAGACACATCGCCCAAGGCGAGATCCCATCGGATGCAGGGAGGGACCCATCCATGTTCCATCCCCTTCCTTCCCCGACCCGATCGACGGAGCCTTTCAAAAAAAATTCAAATCCCCCCGTCTCCCTCTCTCTCCTCCTCCTCCTCCCCAACGTCTCTGTCTCTCTCACTCACTCTCTTTAGAGCTCTCTCTCTCTCTCTGGGGACTCCGCAGCGATGAGGTCGCTCTTCTCCAGGCACTCGCGCCACCCCACCACGCCGCCTCCCCCTTCCTCCGGCGGCGAGACCCCGCCGCGCCGCCGCTTCCCCAAGGAGAACGTCGACCCCTCCTCCCCGGCGCACCACCCGCACGCCGCGGACCACTCCCCCTCCCCCTTCCGCTCCCCCAACTCCGCCGCCAAGCCGCTCGGCACCCGCAACCGGAGCCTGCCCCGCGGCCCCGCCGTCGAACCCCTCAAGCGGAAGCTCGACGTCTCCGCCGCGGCGGCTGCGGGCCCGGCGCCCGACGGTGCCGCCGCCGCCTCCGCGCTCGACTCTGGGGTTCAGGTACGGGCTACGGTTTTGGGGTGCTAGGGTTTGGTGGCGCGCTAGATCTGGCTTGACGGGGGGTGTTTCTGCGTGCGGTTTGGTTGCAGGTGGTGGTGAGGATACGGCCGCCGTGCAGGGTGGAGGAGGAGGATGCTGGGGAGGATGGGCGGGGGCCGGAGGCGTGCGTGCGCAAGACGGCGACCAACTCGGTCACGATCCAGGGGCAGGACTTCACGTTCGACGCGGTCGCCGACGCGGGCTCCACGCAGGTGAGGTTGGGTCACTGGGTGAAATTTGGGGGGTTTGGGGCGTAGTTTTTGCGTGGTTAGGGTTTCTGTGGGCTGGTATGGATTAGGGGTTAGGTAAGTTTGGGGTTTTTACCCGGTTGGTTTAGCGCATTAGCGGTTACATGTTAGCTCTGATTCTTGTAAAGCTTTGCTACGTTTTGGGGTTGTTGCGGTAAATGGTTTGATCACTGGTGCTTATGCGTTAGTGAGATTTGAGAGAGTCGATACCGGAGTGGTGTTTTTGGTTCGGTAGTTTCTTTAGGGCTTGTTTGGATACATTGCGAAACGACTAAATCCTTCGGATTGACATGAAATTTGAACTAAAATTCCTTCCAATCCGATGAGATTGGGTTAATCCCTCCCTATCCAAACAGACCCTTAGGTTGATATAAGACGGAAATTTGATTCATTTGATGGTTTTAGCATGATTTTTAGTGTGATGTGCCGCATTTATGGTCAGGGTCTAGGTCTGCTTTTAGTGGAGGTTTGCTAGGTTTAGTTGTTACCGTAGTACCGTAGTGAATAGTTTCGTTTGTTGTGCTTTTTATGTAGCAGTTAGTTTTGTAAGTTTTTTTAAGGGGGTGCAAGCTTATTAAATTTTAGAGTTTTGTGTACTTCTGTATTTTGTCATTTTGTGCTTCGGATCACATTTGCTATTTGGTTCCCCTATAAAGTTATACTTTTCGCTTTATCTTTGGTTAGTTTTATTATATAATTCTGCTAGTTAGTGCTTTGATTGGACATTTGTTGTTTGGTGCGGTGAAGGTTTAGGTCTATCTGTGTTTAAATTGTTTGAACTTTTATAGGAGGATATATTCAAGCTTGTTGGGCTGCCACTTGTTGAAAATTGCTTGTCGGGGTTCAACAGCTCAATATTTGCCTACGGACAGGTGATTTCCTTTTTTATCTTCATTTAACATTTAAATCTTGTTATAACTGGTACTTGGAAACATATTGACTAAGCTATCTCATTTTTATTTGGTCATCTTGAAAAGACCGGCAGTGGAAAAACGTACACGATGTGGGGCCCTCTCTCTGCACTGTCTGAAGACTCAATGGGCAGCGAGAGGGGACTGACACCCCGTGTTTTTGAGCAGTTATTCTCCCGGATTAAAGAAGTAATGTGATGAATTATTCTAAGTTGCCTTCTCTGTTGCGAGTTTTTCTAAGTTGACACTGAAGCTTGTTGTTCTATCTGCAGGAACAAGGAAAACATGCAGACAAAGAGCTAGCTTACAATTGCATCTGCTCTTTTCTCGAGGCAAGTGCTGTTCTTAGAACTCGAACATATTGTAGTTGTTCTTGTTGTTTCCAATAGAAAATGTGACCCATCTTGATTATAATGTGCAGATATACAATGAGCAGATAACTGATTTGCTAGATCCCTCGCTCAAAAATCTTCAGGTGAAAAGCAAATTGCAAAGTTTAGTAGCATAGCCTTTTCATCATTTTACTAATATGAGCCATTCATGTGCAGATTAGAGAGGATGTTAGAACCGCTTGTGTTTATGTTGAATCGTTGACAAAGGAGTTCGTTTGCAATATGAAGGATGTAACTCAGCTATTGATAAAGGTATGTTTATCTCGATATTGACATCTAAAAGATTTACTGATATGTATTTAATCTCATATATTTGTGCTGATGAACATTGATCCTGATTTCCAACAGAGTTGTATTTGGTGCTTATCACTCTCAGATACAATTTTGAACAATGCACATTATACTATTATAGTTAATACTTTATCTATAAGATTTTTCTCGTCTTGTCACTTAACAGGTGGATACCAGTGTTCCCCTAGGCGCTAGGCGCTAGTCGGGCGGCAGACCAGCGCCTAATCATTGCCTAGGCGGGATAAATTGGCTAGGTGGGAGGGCGGCGCCTAGGGGAACACTGGTCACTGGTGGATACTGTCCCCTGTCTATTATGTGGACAGTGGAGAGGGTTAAATTTACAAGAGTTCTGGTTGTCTTGGAAGACAGTAGTACTATCTCGAAAGATTTTTACAGCAACTACTTGATTTACAGATGCTGGATAGTTTTTGTTTTTGCAAAATTTGATCACAGTAGTTGCATGCTTATTTCTTCAAGATCGATGTTGAACTTTGATTAAACACATCATATTCTGTCTTAATTTGATGTTGAACTTTAAGTTATTATGAATGGTGCAGGGCCTCGCAAACCGGAGAACGGGGTCAACAAGTGCGAATGCAGATAGCTCACGTTCGCACTGTGTCTTTACGTGTGTCATTAAGTCTGAATTAAAGGTAGTTCTTGAATTTTGGTTTCTCTTACATTATAGTTTTGTTCATACTATTCTCTACCTTTAACTTTTATTTGGTACTTGCTAAGAAGCAAGGTATAATTGTAACTGTGAGATGCAATAAGTGTTTTGGTGGGATGACCCCATTATCATTTTTCTACTAGTTTTGTGCTTATGAGGGGTGTGGTGGTGATGGATAAACTCATCCCATTCCTCAAACCAAACAAAAATTCAAAATAATGTGAAATGAGTTGGTCCTATGATCAACCCATTCCTCAAACCAAACACCCCATAGTTATCGTCTTAAATCATTGCTAATTTCAGTGTAGATGTATCACTTTAATGCTTCGTTATTGTTCTGTAGAATCTGCAGGATGGCTCAAACAGCACAAGAATAAGCAGGATAAACTTAGTAGATCTTGCTGGATCAGAGCGGCAAAAGCTAACTCATGCAGCTGGAGATCGTTTGAAAGAAGCAGGAAATATAAATCGCTCACTTTCACAACTTGGGTATGGTTCTGTTTATATTCATACTAAGAGCTGAAAGTTAAATGATTTAAGTCGATCCTTGTTAATTTTCTCCAGACATAATCTATATTGATCATATCTTCTGCTGATAGCCGAGTTCAGTTAAATGTCTGTAATGAACTATTTGTGCTGCATTGTTTGAAGTATGTCCTCAAATTATAGCTGCATAACACTTTCAAGGTACTGGATAATTGTATAAGTTGGTGAACATGAGTTATGGCATACGCAATGCATGACTATGAGACTGTAGTACTGCACATGCATGTATTTAGCTATGTCCCATTTGTACCGGTTTCCATCATTTGAGATCAATATTGCTAGTTGTGTTTTCTGAACTTCTGCAGTCATTGTCACCTTGTTGTTTATGGTATAATACTTGAGTTCTGTATATTATTATATATTTATATTCTAGCCTTCTCAATATGCAGAATTTTGCTGGTTCTTGTTGCTTGATGTATCATTATTTGCATCTTGTACTACGAACATTTTTTAAAATTTAGTTAAACCACAACACACTACTCTCTCTGTTTCATATTATATGTAGCTCTTGGCACAATAATTCAATAAGATGTGTACTAGCATGACCAAATTTAACCTTATTAAAGATGTGTAATGTTCTAGCACAAAATAAGCATTAATTATAAACATGATGTTGCAATCAAGGATCCAGAAGCCGGTACTAGACCAAATCCCGCCGGGTGGCAGGGAAAAAAAACCCGGCCGGTAACCGGATTTCCCGGAAAAAAACCGGTTGAATTTCGCTTGAAAACCGGCCGAATTTCGAAAATTGAAATTTAGATTTGCAAAACCCGAAAAAACCGGCCGGGATTTTCCTTCCCGTACCCCGGCCGGTAACCGGTAACTGGCCGTTACCGGTCGGGTTTTTTCCCCCTGGTTGCAATTAAGTGAAAGGTATTAGATCATTTGATGCTTGTTGGTTCATTATATGCATTTTGCACTGTGAATATTTTTTCATTTAATTAAGCTGCAAAATACTACTGTGTCTGTTTGTAATGATGCCGATTTTGTGAATATTCTAGCTCTTGGTCCAATAATTCAGATGTGTGCTAATTATCAAAGTTAACCTTATTTAAGATGCCGATTTTGTGAATAAGTGATATGTAGTTATGTACTGCATGGATATATGGAAAGAATGTGGCAAAGTTGTCAAAAAGCTTTAGTTTTCTTAGTTGGTTCTCTGTGCTTATTTGAGGCAGCTTATTTATATTGTACTTTTTAAGACTTAACTGTTTTTAAGGGTAGTAGTGTACCAAGTGTCAAGTGTCAAGTGTCAAGGGTGTATGTGGTGTTATAATGGTAGTCTAGGGTTTTGTGATTTGTCCCTTGTATTCTATATATATTTAACCTTTGGGCCTTATGCAATACATCCAGTGGAGTTGTGTCTAACACAAATGTTAAACATTTATATTGTATTGTCACCTTTTTTTTTTGCAAGACTTGGTGTATTTTGCAAGACCAGCTTGTACATTTCATCATGATACATTGATACACTAGTGTTGAGTAATTGTGAATTGAAGGTTCTGAATTCTGATAATTATGTTGTTTGTCACTGCAGAAATTTGACTAATATACTGGCAGAAATATCAGTGTCCGGAAAACAGAGGCACATTCCATATCGCGATTCCAAGCTGACATTCCTATTACAAGAATCCCTGGGTGGAAATGCAAAACTTGCAATGTTTTGCGCCGTTTCGCCATCACAAAGGTACTATCTGATTTGAACCAGAAGTCATTTTTTCTCTGCCCTTTAAATGTTGTTTCCTCACTATATTTTCTATATTGTTATACAGCTGTAAGAGTGAAACATTAAGCACTCTTAGGTTTGCTCAACGTGCGAAAGCTATAAAAAACAATGCTGTTGTCAATGAACAAAAAGAAGAAGATGTCAATGCGCTGCGTGAGCAGATCAAGCAGTTAAAGGTACTACTGTGTTCTTATTGACAACAAAGTTTCTTCATAATGCTTTGTTTTTCTGACTCAAGTTTCACCAATAATGTTTTAATTTCTCTATCCGACATTGCAGGATGAACTTCACCGAATGAAGTCCAATGGAGGCTCAGAAGGCAGCAATGGCAGCTTTTCCACTGGATGGAATGCTAGGCGCAGTTTGCATCTGCTGAAAATGAGCTTGAGTCGTCCTACAGCATTCCAGGCTATCAAAGAAGATTCCGATGAAGAAATGGAAATTGATGAGAATGATGTTGAGAAGCCCTACAATCATGAAAATATGGTAACATCTCCTGTTGGATTACAAACTTCAATGGAGATAAGTGCTGGCACTTCACATGTTGATGCATTTGACGGGGACAAGAATTTGATGCCTACAAAAAGGTCGTGTTCTGATGCTAATAAACATAGCAGTGGTATCGACGCCGGAGATAACAAACACAAGTTAAATCTCGCTGCCAGTATACAGAGAGGGCTTCAAGTCATTGAAAGTCACCAAAACAATGGTGCATGGAGGAGAGCATCAATTGGGTTCAATGCTAGAGTTGTGGATGTTCAGCCTTGTAAGGTTGATGTAGCTATTCAGACTGATCCTGAAGAATCTCATGCAAGAGATAACCCTCTGGCTCTAATTCCTACTTGTTTACGTGAGGCTTCTGCAAATGAGAGCAATGATCCTGATGCTTGCAGGGATCTGCAATTAGTACCAGCTGATGGAGCCATACGATCTGATGATCTAGAGCAACAACAGATTCTGAAAGTAAGTTTAATCAAAAGATGTTGGTATGTGTTTATACATCAGTTAGATGGAGTTGTAATAGCATCAGTTATATATAGCTTTTGTCTGTATAGGCTGTGGAGAAGGTCTTGGCTGGAGCAATCAGGCGAGAGATGGCACGCGATGAGCAGTGTGCAAAGCAAGCTATAGAAATTCAACAGCTAAATCGTTTGGTGGGTGTTTTGTCTCTATTCAGAAACAATCAACTATTTTTTTGCCCCATTAACCATTCTGCTTTTGTAGGTCCAACAATATAAGCACGAACGCGAATGCAATGCAGTAATTGCACAAACACGGGAAGGAAAGATTGCGAGGCTTGAAAGTTTGATGGATGGAACTTTACCGACCGAGGAATTTATACATGAGGAGTATCTATCTCTTATGAATGAGCATAAGGTTATCTTAACTTTCCAGTTTCCATTTCTTTTCCTGTATGAACAAACCATGTTTCGTTACCTTTTTAAGTCAGCAGTTCATTTACTTATGAGCTACTTTCCTTGAACTGACAAATGCAGATCCTCCAAAAGAAATATGACAACCACCCTGAAGTTCTACGTGCTGAAATTCAGCTAAAGAGACTCCAGGAGGAATTGGAGATGTGCAGAAATTACATTGATGAGAAAGAAGTTTTGCAGGAGGAAATACAAGATCTGAAAAGCCAGTTGCATTATATGCTTTCATCGTCCGCGTCAATTCGTAGGCTGTGGCCTCCACTGCAATTGTCTCAGGGAATTAATCCTTCACCTGGAACAAAAGATGGTGATGGTGATACTAATGTTGTGGATGCTCCTGATTGTGCTGAAGCTGAGAGTAAATGGGTTACTCTCACAGAAGAGCTTAGAGTAGAACTTGAAGCAAATAAATCTCTTGTTGGAAGGTTGCGGTTGGAATTGGAGTCAGAGAAAAAATGCTCAGATGAAGTTAAGGAGGCATTGCAAACAGCAATGCAGGGACATGCTAGAATCTTGGAGCAGTATGCTGAACTTGAAGAGAGGCATATTGGTTTGCTTGTAATGCATAGGAAGATCCGTGATGGTGTTGAAGATGTGAAGATTAGAGCAGCAAAAGCTGGTGTCAAAGGAGCTGAATTACGGTTTATCAACTCCCTTGCTGCTGAAATGGCAGTTCTGAGGGCAGACAATAAAGGTCTTCAGGACCAGCTAAGGGATACTGCTGAAGCTGTTCAAGCAGCTGGTGAATTACTTGTACGATTAAAGGAGGCTGAGGAAGCGGCAACACTTGCCCAGGTATGAATTTTCCACATTGTTCAGACCTAAGTACATTTCAATAGACATAACAGTACGATGCTTGGAATGTGCTAGATCTAGACATTGAGAATTTTACAACAGAATCTATGAATTTGGGATGTCACCAAACTTTAGGATGGAAATGCATATTGAGAGTGCGAATACACTGTTCTAAATGTGCGTTATCAGCCTAGCATGTTAAAGCGGTTACATAGTTTTCTCGAGTTTTCAAGTGTGTTATACTAGCTAGTATTTTGAGATTAGATTTTTCAGTTGTAGTAAAACTCTCTCTCTCTCTCTGTGTTGCAGAAGCGAGCCTTGTTGGCAGAGGAGGAGACGGAGAAAGCCTACCAGGAGATCGACAACCTGAAAAAGAACTACGACCAGGAAATCCTCGCGCTAAATCAGCGTCTCGCAGAGTCCTCTCAGCATAAAGACGCTACACAGCCTGCCGCATCTGGCGACCTCGAGGCTGCTAGGTATGACACGGTTGGTAGTCCCGCCGGCCAGCAGTGGCGGGAGGAGCTCAACGCCTTCCAACAGGGCGGATCATTTGAGGTCTCCAAGAGCACCGACCTCAACTCGTGGTTTTCCGGGTACGACAAATGTAACATCTGATGATGCACACTGTTTGTTCACTTCTCTTCGTACCTTAGCCCAAGGGGGTAGCATGTTGTACACCTTGTGAGCACAGAGGACGATGCCCCCTGAAGATGCGTTTCTCCTCACTGTCTTGTGACTTGTGAGGCGCGCAGCCATATTCTTCGGATCCTCCAAAGTTGTATTCTGCCTTGTAAATTCAGATGGGCACTTCACATTACAAGAGCGAGGGCGATGCTCACGTGATTTATCGCTGTATCTTTTTGCCAATAAGCTCAAGTTGTTCCCCATGTGAAGGGCGTGTTTGCTTTGGGCCCTCGCGGCGAATTGCCTGGCTGGGAGCGCTTCCCTTTCGGTTGTTTGTTTGGTTGGCTTTCTGCATCGCTGCTAGACCTAGGTGACTAAAAACGAGGGTGTGGGAGCCAAGCTGCTCATCTACTGTTCCTATCCTCGATCTATCATCCTATTTTCCATTCGTCAATCCCCGGCACACGCCTCTAAGTTTGTTTGACCAACTAAAACTAATCTCATTTTTAGGCTACTTACAGGCATCAATTGTTTAGGTCTCCAACCAAGCAAGTCCTTAGTGACCAAAACTCTGCCCCTTTTCCTTCCCGGTGCAATATTAGAATTTTTCAGTGGGGCTAGGAACCTGTAGTGAAGTGGTTTTTACACGGGTTGACCTCACCAGTTACATTTTTCTAGAGCTTCATAACCCGTTTCCAGAATGCTTTTGGATGATGCGAGTATGCGACAACCCGTAGCAGTTTCGTTTCCAAAGTTTCTTCACACCTGGGTGGTATGATATACCTGACCATCTAAGGCTACGAATAGGTCCAAAGCACGTGAGGTGTGACGACGAGATAGGTGCCATTGGATCACGGTGTCGTTTCGTTTGTTGGTTGAGCCATGGCAGTCACGTCTGAATCCTGGCCACGCCGATCAACCTAACCCAATCCATCCATCCAAAGCAGCTGCTGCTACTAGCCTACTGCTAGCTCAGCCTGTCTCCACGACGGCCGGGACCATGGCCGATGATTGAGACCATTCCATGGATTTAACTGAGCGACGCGAAAAGATTTCGGTTGGGGGCGTATCGTGGCGCCTGTGCCGCTACATAAATTTTTTTTTGGGGCCACTGAGGCTAGCCACCAGAAACTCAACAAGGAGTAGCTGCCGTCGTGCTAATGTTGCGGGGTCTAGGGTTTACAAACGTTTGGTGCCACATGTGAATGGATATATATGCTAAACGTGAGGACGAGTGTTAAAACACGAGCATGATTGCCTGCCTGTATAATAAAACCTAACGGAGGCAAAACAAGCACACGTGTAAGCTGATGCAAAGAAAGAGGGGAAAAGCTGATTTGCAACGCTGGGGGCAGGGCACCATAGTGCTGGTGTCAGATGCTCTATATTCTTTCATCTTAGCTGTCTTTGTTAGCTTCTCGTTTGTTTGGATGTCGCTGTGTTATCTCGCTAGGGGACAGTCATCCCAGCGGATGGAAGGACCGGCACTGTGTTTGTAGATCGGTTTAATGAGACCCCCCACCTAACCAATCAAGCCAGAAACCTCCCTTCCAGCCAACACGAATAGGAAAATTCTGAGCATTAAATTTAGAGGCGAAAACACGTCGTTTTATCTTCGTTACCTGAAATGTTGCGCTTTTATGCATAGTTACCTGATTTGTGGTTCGTCGGGTTCGAGATTCAGGTTCACGATTACGATTCGTGGTATGCCACTTCGTAAAAGTAGGGTTCGTTAAGGGTATACCTCTTCGGTTCGCGAATTGGAGATGCGATTCATGTATCCTACAATTTTGATACGTAGGTCTAAGATGTAACACTATTTTATCTCCATAGAAGATCAAAACACTAAGCAACTACAGAATTCCATACACACAGGATCTCTCCGTAACCAACCATAAAAAGGGAAAACGAAAAAGGAAAATAAAATGGGAAGAGAAGAGATAAGGAAGACATGGGCTGATACGGCCCATCTGACCCAGCCATGCAGCAGGGAGTGGGAGGAGAGGGTTAAGCGTGAGGGTTCACATGGCCGACAGCGCCGCCCTTCTCCCTGACGAGTCAGGACTCGCACAGTCGCACGCCTTCCTCCTGATCTCTCTCCTCTCACCCCCTCTCTCTATCTCCCTCGCCAATCCGGCGCGGCGACCGGCGTTGGCGATGGACGAGGCGGCAACACGGCTGCCGGCGAGTACACGAGGCGACTATGCATTCTGGCCTGTGGGGAACAACGAGGCGGTGCGGGCTGGCGGCAACGAACCAGACCGCGAATCAGATCGTGTTCGAACCCCGAACTGGTTCCCGCAACCGGGATCGAGGTTCGACGGGGTTACCGCGAATCCGGTAACTATGCTTTTATGTACCAATCAGCTTAGCGAGAAGATCAGATTGGCCATTGAGAACAGGCAAACATTTCTACTTCTGCATCAACGTACATATTTCCCGCCATGTTTTAGCTCGATCAGGATTATGATGTGAACTTCGTTGATACTTGATCCACCTGTTCTCAATCTAGGATAAAAAGGTGGCAATCCTTCTCATACATGATTTTGAAATCTCGAGGTTGAGTTCATTCGACCACGACCGATCAATTTATTCTTCACTAAATATTCGCCGATCAAAGCTATAAAAAGTATTATGAAAAATCCTTAAAACCTATGCTCATTTTCGATCCTAGATCGATTGACCGCTACTCTTGATCTGCCATGCATGCCGGCAAAGAGCAAGCCTTGATCTCACATGCCTTGCTTGTCGATTTATTACATAGACAACGAGAGCATGGAAAGGAGACAAGTTTTCAGAGCCTTTCAGATTCTGGTCTAGCCAAAATCGACCCTACAACCCAACTGGCATGGCTGCATTCTCCCATCCATCTCTCGTCCCAAACCAGAGAGTAGCTCAAGGGTAAACAGTGGAACAAATTACCACAGTTGAATATACACAAAGGCAATAGTCAATGTGATAAATTTTAGACCAATGGAAAACCGTACATGTCCCCCCTTTTCTTTCAATGCTACATGAAGCATGATCAATTCATTCCTTTTACTAAGAGCATCTACAATAGTTTGTTTCTTAGCTTGTAACTAAGAGGAGAGAGAGTACTCAATCTAATAAAAAGAAACAACCATTCTAATGGATTGTTTCTTAAGCTTGTATCTAAGACTTTAATTGCTACAAGCTTATTGGTAGGCAGTGGGACCCACAAAATGAGTGTTTAGGTAACAACTAAGCCTCCAATAGAGTTTTTGGTTGTTTCTTATGTCTTGGTATTAACAATATGATAGTTTCTTCATGTAGAAACAGCTTTACCTTCTCTCCTCATCTTTTCTCTTCCACATCATCTAAAAGCTGATGTGGCAACCTCTTAGTAATAGCTATGGTGAATTATTGTAGATGCTCTAAATATCCACATCTCGCAATGGAGGCGGGTGAGAAATTCAGGCCTTTAAAAAGTTCCATGACATGTCTAGGATTTTACTAAGTATAAATATTTTGCTATTCTACATGAGAAAACTAAAAACTATATAAATAGCTTCATCGACCAAGAGAGACTAGGGCTCGCATTAGTCCCCATGTCTTCGTCCCTACCCTCTCCCCGGTATTGATGTAGACTAGATAGATGGTAAATGTTTTGGATACAATAATTCCATGTCCGTTTGAGGATGGAAAAACGAGTTGAGACATTCAAAGATTTCCACGACACGTTCAGGACTTCGGTCTCCTCCGTATATTGATGTCGGCTACAGAAAGATGGTGAATGAGTGCGTAACAATTCCAGATCCGTTTGAGGTTGAAAAAACTAATTGATTGCTACGTGTGCCTATGGTTTGTTTGTTCCATGTAGACGAAAGTGAAAGTGTGTTACCTCGGGGCGTTACAAACTGCATGTATATGTAAACTGTTTGAATTCGTGGGCTATCATGTAATAAGATATTTCGCATATCGATTTTTATCACCCAAAAGAAAAGCCAACATTAACTGATATTGCAGAATGCACATTCGTGGAGGTGATACTAACAAAACTCAAGGGTAAACAGTGGAAAATTACCACAGTTGCATGTACACAAAGGAGATAGTCAATGTCATAAATATATTAGACCAATGGAAAGGCGTACATGTCTCCCTTACATCGATTGATAGATAAAGCATGATCAATTCATACCCTGTACTACACATCCACTTCTCGCAATGAAGGTGTAATGCCCCAAGTTTTCAATCGAATATTGAATTTGAGATTTAATTTGAATTCAAATTAGAAGTTTAAAATGAAGTTCAAATCCATAGTTTAGTTTGGCAATCTGAGACCATAGATGTGTAGAGCTCGTCAAGATAGTCGAAATCGACTATTTATTTGCTTGTTTTGGAACTCGGCGTGAGAAGTTATGGACACTAGAAGTTGAGCAAACAAGATTAAATTGGAAATTTTAAAAAACTCTTTTCCCATCCAGTAGATTAAGTTTTGTACGGATTAATTCGGCAATTAGGGCATAATTATCCTTGTAGTTCGTGTGGGTTTATGTTTAGCGTTCCTGGAATTCTCATATTTTTGCGCAAATTAGATCTGGTCAGTTTTTGGGACCTTACAGTCAGACTCAGAAATCGTGATATACTAGGAAGTTTTAGATAAATTGTTTTTGTTTCCATAGAGCTAAAGAACACGAAAATTCTTTGAGTAGATCAAAAGTAATGGCATCTTGATGTGGTCTGTCTCGCAGTGCATTCAAAATCTGCGCTGTTATCTTGTGATGCAGATTACTCATAGTAGATGATATAATTAAATTTTAGGGATAACTAAAAAAGATGTAGAGAACTTTTAATATTTTCCATAAGTGATATGGTTTGCCACTCAGAAATCGTGATATACTAGGAAGTTTTAGATAAATTGTTTTTGTTTCCATAGAGCTAAAGAACACGAAAATTCTTTGAGTAGATCAAAAGTAATGGCATCTTGATGTGGTCTGTCTCGCAGTGCATTCAAAATCTGCGCTGTTATCTTGTGATGCAGATTACTCATAGTAGATGATATAATTAAATTTTAGGGATAACTAAAAAAGATGTAGAGAACTTTTAATATTTTCCATAAGTGATATGGTTTGCCACTTTTTGTATTGTAGAAAAATAGCTACAAAATCATTAATCATGTTGTCCAGTAACAAAACAAAAAAACCTTCAGGGTTGAAATCGAAGGATTAGACGGCTTAATCAAGAAAAAAATTCTATAACTAGGAAAATGTGACAAATTTTGTGTAAATTGCAGAACACATATGGTTTGCTGTGTTTGGATTCAAGAATTGAGAGTTATAACAGTTTAATCGCTGGGACAGTGGGTGCACTGTCCGGTGAAGGAGTGGTTGATTAGGTCGGGTTCTGCTTAGGAGCGATGTCAATCTATTTTACACTTTTGTATTGTTGTCGCATATTTTGAGGTGAGTATTGGTTTTTTTTTCCAGGAGGTGTTGCTTCGGGTTTGGTATTGTCTTCGTATCATTCCTTGTCCCATGGTTAAAAGGCAAGTGCATTGTAGAGTGGTAGACATCGGTTTGTGTGTGTTACCTGTCTTTAATGATTAATTTACCATACTATCTCTATATTTTATCCATGCTTATTACAGTGTCTATATGATAATGATGATGATAATATGATAATGATACAACATGTTAACGGATAATGGAATAATTTGCATTTGCATCATGTGCACCTTCATGTCATAAAAGAGAAAGACCCATCTCAGGTGGACATGTAAGACTTACTTTGGTAGACCTCCATAGGAGTGGAGAGATCTGCGGACCGATGAGGACGTGCTTTCGAGATTGTGAACGTCAACGGGTGTTCACTAAACTATATCGGTATAAGTTATGTAATTAACACATGAGCATGTAGCATAAAATTGCATTGCACTAATGAAAAGAAAAGATGATGATGATGATGGAATACATGAATAATAAGCCTTTGTGTGTATGCTTACTATTTTATCATGTACTTACTGAGTCTTGAACTCACCCTTACTTTGTTATTGTTTTTAGATGATAATTGAATGCGACATGCATAGGATGTGAATACATAACACGTATAAGCAACCATGCATTTATCACCTTTAGTTACCTCAACTATATCTTAGATAATTAGCTCATCTATTTGGAACTTGATCAGTGGTCATTTGATACTTTACGATAGTTGTGTGGATCATGAGTAGTGTTACTGTGTGTGATAACGATGAGTTATGAATGTGTTTATGGTAATAGTTTATTTAATACTATTGTTACTAGTCAATGCTTATGGGCACATGGTTCCGGCGTTCTCGGGTGCGTGGTCCCGAGCGTTCTTAGGCGCGAGGTCTCAAGTTATGCGTGAAATGTTTATCCTTATTTATATTATCTTGATATCATTGTTGTAGAGATTTATTTAGGGATATATTGCGATAATTGTACATATTTCTGGTTTAAATATAGAGTAAAAAAAATATAGTGGTGATATTCCAGACTTTTTGTCGAGCTGGGTGTTAGGCAGGTGAGAAATGGAGAACTTAGAAAAGTTGGATGACATGGTTAGTACTTGGCTCTCCCCGATTTTGATATCGACTCATCTATAGTAAATGTTTGGGATACAAAACATTTCGAGGGCTACAATGTAAGATATTTCACATATCGATCTACAGCCCAAAAGTAAACCAAAACTAACTGATATCGGAGGATGTACATTCATGGAGGCGGTGATCCTACCTAAGGGTGGAAAGAAAAACTCGAAACTCGTGAGCTAACTTGGCTTATTAAGGGTTCAGTTTGATTCAGCTTGAACTTGGTCCCTTAACGAGCCGAGTCGTGCCGAACTGGCAACTTAGCTCGTTTTCTTAACGAGCTGGGTTCGAAATAGCTCACGAGTTGCTCGTTAAAAAACTAGCACCAGACTAGCCTAACCTAGCAACCCTTAGACAGTCCATAGAGACTTAAACTCTAAGCTGTGATCTCTTGACTTTCCTAACGAGCTTAACGAGCCGAGTTCGAGCTTTTTAACGAGCCGAGCCGAGTTGAGTCTAGTATTCTGCTCGTTAGCTTAATAAACCGAGCTGAACTCGTTTTCATAACGAGCTTTATCGAGCCGAACCGAGTCAGCTCGTTATCCACACTTATCCGAACAGAGCCAAAGATGCACAGTGCAGACAGCAGTGTATAACATGACGCATCGCGCAGTGAACAAGACGACATAGTCGTTAATGATAGGACTGTGCCTGTGTGTTCAATCCTATGGTACTCTAGAAAGGAGCCGCCTCACGTAGATCGGCTAGTGTGGACCATGCTCGTACGTGTTGACATGTCTTGTGCACGGACGACTCCACTTTGTGTGATTCACTAATAATAAAAGTGTGATAATTTTTAAAAATTGTTTGTGTGACGTTAAAAGAAAAATAAAAAAGTAATTACATTAGCAGTTGCTCCCTCGGTTTCACTGTATTTATCCGTAGCTCATCGTATGCATAGACCAAAAAAACACTAAATTTAAGAAAAATAATAATGAGAAATAACTATATATACCCCTATTAAATCACAACTATTTAACCTCTTTCAAAACATTTAAGTAGTAGTAGAGAAAAAAATTTAAAATAACTATATTCTAAATTCTCTCAATAGATAAATATATTAAAACAGATATAGAGTATCTACAAAGATAATCACAGCGTGTTTGGTTGCTTGTTCGGGCTCTACGACATAGATAGCCCGCAGCTCAAGGTTTGGAAGAAAGGTTCGAGTTCGACTATGAAAATTACTATACATTTACAGAAAATTCATAGGATAGACCGCTGCTACGCGTAACGAGATTTTTTTGACATCATCTTAGCATCTACTATATAGGCCGGTCTTACATCGCGTTGAAATTGACGTCTTTTCCATCAGTAGCTATTACAATGGGTCTTTCTGTGACAAAATGTTCCCTGTTTTTATGCACATCCACGTCAGTAAAGGGAGTCCAGGTGATGCTTGCCAGTTGCCAGGATAGGAGTGAAAAACACAAGCATACATGGGAATAGGATAGGTCGGTGAGAGAGGACGTCCAACGTTCTATCCCCTCTCCTTTTCACTTTGCAAAGAGACGCCTTCCACTTGCAGGGCAAATAAAGTGCTGCATTTGGGTGGTGACAAGGGCATCGCCACAGGCCTGCTGGCTAGCTAGCACCCACTGCACCCACTTAGACATATATAGCTTAGATTAAGAATTGATCCTCCCTGAGATTAAGCAGAAGTATGTGCTGCAAAGAATCTTTTGCCACGTCAGATCACCACATCTCCAATTGCAATTGCAATTGCAATGCTGTGGTGTCATCTGGCACATTGTCTACTCTAGTCTCTAGATGTATGTAGCCAGTAGACAACAAGCTTTTCATGGAATATGTCATCTGTCAGGTTTGGAGTTCCTCTTCTTCAGTTATAAACAAAAATACATCATGGTTTGTCGGAAAGATGTTATATGCTCTTGATGCTAGGTGTGTGTTTGGTTCGGAGCTGCAGCTGTCATCGGATAAGATTGAGATCATTATAGAGAGTACCGATATGACATCCGAGGAACATCAAGATCACTGCATGTAATGAAGATTTCAGGGGGTTCAGTTCGTATCAGCATCTGAATCATTCAACATTGGAACGACAATCATATACGAGTTAATTATGCTGTTAGTAACAAACTGGGTATCAATATATAACCATATCTCCCAAATCTCCCAACCTGGCCTGCTTAGACGAAATCCTTGTTTCAGTTTGACCAACCTTGCCTTCCTAGCAGGGCCGTTCTTGATGGGGACCGGCAAGGGCGACCGCCCAGGGCCTCTGATCCTGATACATCAAACTACATATACGTATATGCATAATTGTATATCATATATATGTTCTATTGCTCTGCAGGGTTGTATAACTACTAACTAGATTGTGGTTAAGAGTGTAGGGATGGGTATCCTGATACATCTCTTTTCTCTGAATTAAGAGTGTTGCAAATGACTTTGCCATGTGACAATGTCTGCTATTGAGATTTTTTAGTTTGTTAGAGATGTAGATTGTTATCCAAATGTTTCAATTGCTTATCGAATCTTATTTACTGTACCTGTGACTGTAGCATCAACTGAAAGAAGCTTTTCAAAGTTGAAGTTATTGAAAAACTATTTGAGGTCATCAATATCATAAGAAAGGTTGAATGATCTGATCACTTGATGCATTGAAAAGGATATGTTAGATCACATTGACGTGGATACTATTATCAATGACTTTGCATCTAGAAATATTAGAAGAAATTGCTTTTTATGAGTAGTTTGTATCTTTTTGATGTATTAAATAGTTTTGCAGTTGATATAAAAATATCACTATTTGTTTATATTAGAATAAAAGGTCTCCCATTTTATCTCGTCCCAGGGCCTCCAAAATGTCAAGAACAACCCTGCTTCCTAGATTCATCACCTGTTGCAGAACTGTTCTCTATCACTCTACTATTGACCATTCATCCCCTACAGTACGGCATGCATCGCCCAATCTCCTCTTCCCACTCTCAGTGAAATTACAACTGAGCTCAGTACTCACCGACTCCATGTCTGCATAAAGGAGGGCCGGGTTAGGTGGGTAGGTTAAAAGGACCAAAGCAGAGGTAGCCATTGTCGCATCGCATGACTTTCGGGAGGAAGAAGCCGCCCTCACAAAAAACAACAAGAATTACAGCGGAGTTAGAGGCTCCAAAAGTGCACTCCTCGAGGATTATGAAGTACATGTCAGCTGCAAATCCTAAGTGTAGAAGAATAAGATCCAAAAGGATCCAAAAGGGCTGGCTGGGGGGTGGGACCCACGTTGCCAGCTGGGTTCCGAGAAAGGCACCCTAGATTCCACACACAAGCACTGTGTGGGGTTGTGATTATGATATGTCAACAAACCTCCCTGCATGTACAATCATTGCTAATGGGAAGGCAACGAGCTCATGATCAGCACTGATGCAAGTGGATCTTGGCTGCAACTACCAATGCTTGTAAAAGTTTATCTTTTTTGTAGGTGTTGAATTATTGATGCCATTTCTTCGGTTCAACTGTGTGTGAGAGGATCAGCTACAGGCACCCAGGAGCCGCACAATCGACTGTATGTTTGTGGAATCATTGACCTAGAGACTAAACTAGTGTTTTTTATCCATTGCCGGGGAGAAGATAGAAATTCTCGGGCGCAATTTGGATGGCTGTTCTCCCTGTTACAATGCTCTGAGGTTGTGAACTCCCAGTATATGAGCAAAAACAAGGCGTAACAGGAAGAAGATCAACGCGGAAAGTTCCTATCGAAACAGGATCCAGATAAGGAAGAGCACTCGTCGCTCGTTGGTAATTAGAGGCATCCCAAAAGAGCAAGAAGCATGACCTTCACTGACTTTGAAATTAAGTTCTAGACGAGTAGGCAACAGCTAACCGATGCATTGTTGATCAGAGAGAGACATTGGGTTCAGTACAAACAAGATCACCAAAAAGGAGGGTGATCTTTCTTTCCTCTCTACATCCTCGTGCTTGCCATCCTAGGCTCTCAAAAGCTACCACTACTTTCTCCCTACAGTTAGGGCATGCAACCAGGACAGGAGTCCATCACACAACCCCTGGCCTGGCCATCTCTGCCATTTTCAACACACATGCACTCTAACTCCTCCATACAAGATCCACCCTGCAACAAGGCCTGCCATTGCATGCATCCAGAAGGCTTCACTTCACCTCTTCTCCCGGCTACTCCTCTGTGGGCCCCACTTGTACAGAGAGAGGGAGGAGTAATAAAGGAGATAGATGCCATGTATCAGGGTTCAGGGGACTCCTCTCCTCTCATGGTAATGATTGTTAGCTTCCGAGCTGCTGCTGCTGCTGGCTGCTTGTTGCTGTGCAGGAAAAAAAAAGGGGAGTACGTACGGCGGCTGGCGTATGTACAGTACAGAAGGGGCAGGCACACACACATTTATGGTTCAACCTTCGTGTGATTTACTGTCGCCTGGCCTGCATTCAATTAGAGCGAACAGGAAACCTCAACAAACATGGACAAGAAGCTAGCTAGCCTACTATACTTCGAATTCAGCCACAGTTCAAGAATTCTCAGACGGGCTGAAAATGACGGTGATTTGATTTCACTTGCCGTAGAAACCACGGGGATGCGGCAATGGCAATGCTGGAGCAGCTGCCTGCTGGTCTTGGCCGTGGCTGGATGCCCCCATGTGCACTATGCTCTGCAGGTCTTGCTCCCAGCTGAAGGCGCCGCCTCCGCCGCCGGGCTGGAAGGAGTTGCAGGCTTCGTGGTGCGCGGCGGCAATGGCGAACGGGTCCGCGTGCGAGCCGGTGTAGGAGAACGCGGAGGCCGGGTCGTCGGACGGGTAGGCCGGCATCGCCATCTGATTCATCTGAAATTGATGTTGCAAGAGCCAACCGATTGCGTATATTAGTGGTTGATTTGGACTTGCTATAGTGTTGTGACAATGTGACGTTCACGACTGAGATCGAGCCTAAAACTGGTCGTCTCGTCTCGTCTCGTCTCATCTCAGCTGATTGATTTCTTGATTGGACGGCCATGGTTACAGGTACAACGGACCAGAGCTGAAGAGCGGGCATATGCTTACATCTCTGGACGGCAGGTAATGCCCATCGAAGTCCAACTGGGGGCTCATCGTCGCTAGCTTCATGGACAGGAACTGAAGCACGCAAAATCCAAATTAAATTAAGATTTTTTATACCGCAGAATTCGTGTATTATTACTGCAGAATTCGTACGTGTATTATTACCTCGACCTGACGCTGCAGCGATTGGACGTAGTTGATGATCTCGTCGAGCATGAGAGCCTTCCCGGTGATCTGTCCGCCGCATATTCGCATGTGCCAATTAAGTACACAAAACAAAATAAATTCAAACTAAAATTAAACCCAAATTTGACCACCGGCAGCAGTAGTACCACTACGGGGTTTCGGCTCACTGTCGCAATAATTGGGCACTAAAATAATCGTGCGTGTTACCTAAACCACCCGCACCTCGCAATTAATTAATCGGCTGATTAATTTCTTCTCTATTTCACTATAGTTGTCTACATCCCACCGTTGGCTATACGTGTTTACAGCCTACCGTATGCACATACTAAAAGCATGTACAATGAGGTTTATGTCAACCGTCTATAGTCATTGTCATATAGGATTTTTGCTGACGTGAATGAAAGAAAATGAAGAGAGAGAAAGATACTGTCTACAATCTGTAGCCGATTATAGCATAAGAAACAAGAAAAACATTAAAAGATTGTATGTTCTATAAAGACAAATAAAAAGACAGTAGCATTCTGTACCATTGTATAGGTACAGAGAAATGACCATATACATTCCTATTAAATGACATACCACAACTACTTAACTTCCTCTCAAACATTTAAATATAGGTACAAGAAGAAAAAGTTGCAATAACTACACTTCAAATTTCTACAATAGATAAATATATTGAAACAAATACTTTTGATACCATAAACAAATATAGTGAAACGGAGGGAATATTCAACAAAGCAAGAACCTGTCAAATTGATTAATACTGCTGCCTCGAGGACCACAGGGCCTTTACATTACGGTCAAAATTACTGCCTCCACTGCAATGCTGCATTGACTTCACTTAACCATGGCCATTGCTTTGTTCTTACTTTCGGTAAATAAATTATACTTAATTATATCACTCCTAGTAGCAAAAAAGTCCAACAACTCGTACCGGCTAGGCAATATTAAAATGAAGTAATTAGTAGAAATTACTGCTTTTAACTAGCTAATTAACAAGAGGAAGGTGACAAGTACATGTGCTGCTCCATTTATTCAAAAACATATGCCGTTTTCTACGTAGTCACGGTCTGTAGTATATTTTACGAAAAAGCTAATAACATATCACTTTTATATGACGGATCTAAATATTTTTCAGATGTAAATATATGTATATGTATATGTGTGTGTGTATATATATATATGTATGTATGTATATATATATGTGTATGTATATGTATATATATTTGAACGGAGGGAGGCAGTAGTAGGAGATATGTAGCTCCTCTAGTATTGTGTTCATATCATACCTTGTTGCAGCCTGGCACCAGCGACTGCAGCAACTTCATCCGCTCGCTTATCCTCTCCCTCCTCACCTACCGATTAACAAACCAAGTGTTTACTCTTCACACTAGACCAACCAAACAACAATTAACAAGATAACAAGAGTGGTTAATTTAACAATCACTAGTGATTAGTTAATGAAGGTGTGCATCGTGATTCAGGAATGTAGGTGCCGTACCCTCTCGGCGATGCTGTGGCTATCGGTGGCCTGCCCCCTCCTCGCCCTCACATGGATGTAGTCCTTGGGCGGCTCCGGCTTCTCCTCCGCCGCCGCGGAGGCGGCGGCGACCTTCGACCGCTTCGGGCTCGCGTTGGTCGTCGCCGTCTACATTTGTGCCAAGAATTACTCCTCAAATTGACAAGATTAATTAACTGGACAAGAACTGATGGAGCAGTTGGGCCATACTACGGGTACAGAAGAGGAGGCCTCCTTCGCCTTGCCCTTCGCCGAAGCCTTGCGCTTCCGCGCGGAGCCTTCGCCGCCGGCGTTGGCGTCCTTCGCCGGCGGGTCCGGTATTGCGGGGTTACCGGCCATCTTGGAGCTCATCTCCGGCCCGGAGTTCTCCAATGCCGTCGCGGCCGGGGCGGCGCCACCGAGCGACTTGCTGCTGGAGACCCGGGACAGCCTGCCGCTCTCGAGCGCGGCGCCGGCGTAGCCCCGGAACGCCGTCTGCGGCGCTCCGCGGGGAGGGGAGCTGAGCGGCGTGCTGTAGCAGGAGTTGTTGGCGCTGGCCCCGTTGCAGATGCTGCCGAGCCGGCCGATCAGGTCGCCGATGGCGACGTCCTCGTCGCCAACGCCGGCGGCGGCCGGCGACGAGACGAGGGAGCTGAGTGCGGAGTCGAAGTGCGCGGTGGTGGCGGAGTCCGCCGCAGGCAGCTGGTGGTCAGCCCACGGCAGCCCCAGGACCGACATGGCGGCGGCGACGTCGAGGCTGGGCTCGGGCGGAGGCGCGTAGGAGGAGCCGAGGAACGGCGCGGCGACGCCGGAAGGGAAGTAATTGCCGGGGAAGAAGTGCTCGTCGGCCATTGGAGCGCGGCGGCGGCGGCGCTGTCTTGCTTGGGTGAAACGAGAGGAGAACAGAGGAGGAAAGGGAAGAGAAGTGGAGGAGGTAGTTGACCGTTATATAAGAAAAGAGGAGGGAAGTAACCGTATTCAACCGGTGCTCAATAGTAGCAGCCCACCTTGAAATTGATCGACCACTCGGTTCATAGAATTAACAAGATTTTTTCGCTACGCATAAATTAACAAGTTAAAAGCCATCCACACTGTCATTTTTTTTCGATTACAAGGAATATGCACACACACCACACACACGCGCACATACGAGTGCGTCTCCTACTCCTTAGTATATAGCTAAATAGACAGAGGTCCGGGATAAATCCATAAACCTTACAAAATTCTCACTAAAACACAATTATGTGTTCGTAAAGATAGACATCAAGATTCGAATCCTCATAAATAGAATCGTACACCAATAAATTCACCACCACATCAAAAAATGGTTCCCCATCTCCGCCGTCATGTTGTTCCGCCGGCTTAAACCTCATCGGCTACCGTATTGTACATCTATTCTCGGGTGTGCCTTCGCCGCTGCTCACCACCAAGGCACCAACAGCAAGGTGCCCCGGCACATTTGCTTGCTACCTATTTTCATACGTGTGTACATGTCACTGACTGATTAACGAGATCCGTGGTTGAGGATTGGGTAGGACTGTGGTTGTTTTCCCCCCGAGAAATTAACCATGTTACTACCTAAGATTTAGCAAAACTTTTTTGATAGAAATTTCTCTTGGGTACAGTCTCGCACATATTAGTTGTTTTGTATGAAATGGTTGCAACTTGCGTCATTAAAACCAATATGATCCACTAAAACGTGTACAATTCAATTCAATTCATAGACAACACGAACTAAAAGTCAAATTCATTGAAGGTGCCTTCATACATAATTAAGTTCGTAACATTGAATGAAACAGTGAGCCGTAAGCTCGAGCCAGCTATATATATATATATATATATATATATGTGTGTGTGTGTGTGTGTGTGTGTGTTTGGAGCATAATTCAACACTGGACTACTAGTTTGCAATGGAGTAAATTTTGTAAAACCACACATATTTTGATATAACTATAAGAAAACTACACATTTCATTTTATATTTCTCAAAACTACATATACTTTGGCATAACATTGCAATAAACTACACATCCGTTGATTCCCATTAATTGTTATGGAAACTGACATGTGGGACCTACCTGTCAGTGTAATTCCATTATATCAAGTTTAAAATTGAAATGGAATCATTGAGTGTGCAGTTTATTGAAATTTTATGCCAAAGTATGTGTAGTTCTATGAAATATAAATTGAAATGTGTTGTTGTCTGATAGCTATAACAAAACATGTGTAGTTTTGTGAAATTTCCTCTTTGTAATATTGCATATGTAGAGACCATGTGGTTCGGTTCTAATCTAGGTGATGAACAATTGGCATTATTATCGAGAAGTTTGGGGAGTGAACTCTCATTTTTGTAAATTGTCCGTTTGCTATCGAGCTTGAGCGACTGACCGCCATTGCAGAAGTCGGATCGTGATGCAATCTTTGGGGAAATGGACACTAGACACTTGTGTAAATGAAACTATATAGAGATTAATTGAAAAGTCTAGAGATAGGTGTTTTTTGGTGGGAAGCGGTATGACTAGCCACTACATGACATTCAGATTGGTCCCTTGTTGTCGGTGGGGTGCGGTTAGACCAGCCAGAGGCTGACAATTAGACCGACTGTGGCGGTTCAGTGCACAGAGAGGTGTGCTGAACTGTGCGAGTTGACCTAGGGTCATGGATTTGGTGCATATGTAACTACGGTCAATAGCGAGGATGATCGGGACTTGGTTTGGTGAAATCAAGGTCCAGAATGATCGAGGATACCGAGTGGAGTGATTGGTCTCAAGCAAGACGCAATATGAACAAGAATGACAATAACAAGAAGTTTGGTGCAACGGGTTATATCAAGTGGCTTGAGTCGGTGCAAGTGTTGAGGCGGTTCGGTGGGTGCTTGATGGAAGAGACTTACTATCATGAGGAAAAACATTGATAAACCTACGCGTGGTGAAGCATGATACTGCTCCATAGGATTGGTCTCGATCAAGAATGGAAGGATCAAGAAGGGGTATTTTGGTATCATCACCAAAATACCGGGTTTGTGAGCTTGGAGAAACCACGTTGCATGACGGTGCAGAGGAGAAACAGTTTAGGTCATGAGGAGGGCAAGATCATGAAGAGACGAATTCGAGAGCATCCGGATCGTTGTCCACTTTGAGAAACATGCGTGAGTGTAAGATCCGTTTATGTGTAGGCTTAACGGGTGCCCGTCAGAGTTTTCTTGCTAGACCTAGCCTCAATTATATAAAGGGTGGTGCAGGATTTGCACACCAACCCAACCAAGCCTAGAAACCCTAATATGATATTTGGGGAAAGTGAAGAGAATAGAGGAGGTTAGAGCCTGAGAGATGTATTGAGAGAAAAAATTATGGGATTGGGTGCTCATGAGTGAGCACCCAATCCCATAATTTTAGAGATTGGGTCCTCCATGGTGGAATGACTGTAAACCTTCAATTCCTTAACATCAATCCAATCAAGTTTGTGCAAAGATGAGTTCTCCCTTGTTCTTGCTCTCTTTCTTGTGATATTGGGTTCATGTGTTTTAGATATTTTGCCTTGGTCTTTTGCTATGATCTAACTTGCTAGGACTTGTAACAGTTGATCTAATGTTATCTTGACTATCTTTCATCCACGAGCAAAACTTTGGACCAAGTTTAGGTTTTCACCCGGTTTTAAGCCCTCTTGCACTCAATAAAAAAAATCATGGAACCCTGTCTATGTTCATCTCAATATTCTATTAGAATAGATTCCTGACTTTCTTGTTGAGCTATGTTTGAAATCTCAAGTGATTTGGATCTCTAGATCAAAAGTTATGTCATTTTGTGGATCCAAAATTGTGATGTTTTTCTATCAGCACTGAGGGAGCAGCCAGACCGATCGGGCGGTTAGACCGCCCGTTTCTTGGTGGTCAAACCAGCTGAGGGGTATCAAAGTTTGATTTTCTTGATTTCAGCTCTATTCTTCCACTTAGATTTTGAGATCTCGATCTTTGTAGCTTCACAAAGCTATTAGAGTAAAAAAGGAGTAGAATTTAAGGGGAAAAAGTGGGATCCTATTCACCTACTCTAGTCGCTCAAATGGTCCAACAATATAACATCCTCTACATAAATAGCTATCATATACAGTCATTTTCTTGCATCCTATCCGTTCAAAATTCATATGGTGTACAGGTGCATTATATCAGAGAAGGAAGAGTATGCATCTTTTTATTTTATTGAAATGGTGCTCTTGTCCCACCAATGAAAGTTTGGTGTGATAAACAAATAATAAAGAAATCATGCCATGCATATTTTGCACGATAATGGTGTTTTGCTACAAATACATTTTTATCTCTTTTTTAATAGGGACAAAACATTTTTTTCTTGGGGATTGTTAGGCCGTTCTTTTAACAGAAAAAAGAAGTAAAAAAAATCTCCCCCCTTTTACACTCATTATAGGGAGCCGATGGCTGGCTAGCTGCGGGAGCAATGTAGACAAATATATGTGCATGATTGATTTAAAACAAACAGTCAAGCGTGTGGCTTGCTTGGATCTTTATTTGTCAATTATGTGATCTGTTTGGGTGCACAGATACAACAATGTCCTCAATTATATGGGGATCATTTATGATTTAAAAAATATTGGGACCATTTGCAGCTATATATCACCCTTGCATGAGAAAAAGATTATATTCACAGAATAAAGGAATTATGTTGTCCTTATTCGATCCCCGGTTTGCTTCCTATTTGAAATATCTACTCCTCTTCGCAAAAAAAAGGCAAGAAATCACTACTTCTCTCCTATAAATCTACTAGGCGGTGTGCGTGTTATGTTCCATTTGTATCTAAAATATTATTTGCAGTCCTCTGCTTTTCATAAAAAAGATGTAATTACAATATCCACTTTAGTTTGATCTTGTTACAATGGTTCCCACTCTATGTGTGGCCATGTAAAGAAGCCAGCCATAGAATGGTTTCTTGTAGGAAAAAACTTGGTTATCATTAATTTAATGATTGCAACTTCAGTTTCTTTAATTAGTTTGCTTTCATTAAATCTAAAGATATAATACCTTCATTTATAATTATTTATTAGACTTGGGTATTATTAATTTAATGATTGCAACTTCAGTTTGTTTGATATTAGTTTAATTATTTTATTTGTTGTCACCCAATGTTCTCGGGAGCTTGGTTTTGGGCGTCACTCGGGCCCATGTGACCCAAGAGTTTCTTAGGCGCAGGTGACCTTCGTGTTCTTGGGTGTATAGTTCCAAGTTGTGAAAATTAATCTTTTATGCATGTAATATTGTTAGAATTTTTTTTAAAATAATCCCTTTTTATTCCGAAATACAGTAATATACCTATCTTTTTTATTTTACAGAAATAATCCTTTGTCGCTCCTCCGTTGGGCGACTTGGGTCTAGTCGCTCAACCAGTGGGCGACTGATCCAAGTCGCCCAACGATCCAGCGACACATGGACTAGTCGCCCGATGGTTGGGCAACGAGGATCAGTCGCCCAATGGTTGGGCGACAAGTCCTCTGTCGTCCAACCGTTGGGCGATTTGACAACAAGTAAAGTCCCCGTGTCGCTATACCATTGGGCCACTACTTGTTGCTAAGTCGTCCAATGGTTGAGCGACTACACGGATGTGTAGACAGGCACACTCAAGGTCTCTTTCACCATTTCTCTTGGGAGAGAACTAGAGGAGCTCGAGAGAGGAGAAAAGGAGAGGAGAAGAGAAGAGAGAACGATGGGGGGAGAAGCAGAGGAGGAGAGGGAGAGAATGAGAGGAGAAGAGAGAATGACTGGGGGAGAAGCAGAGGAGCCCAGGAGAGGGAGAGGAGAGGAGCTCAGGAGAGGGAGAGGAGGAAGAAGAAGGAAGCTCATCCATTCTTGTTCAGGTCTTCGTGTGAAGGTAATAGTCTCATCCATTATTGGTTTAGCACGTATTTCATGAATGTATTATGATAAATGGATAGTTGAAATGTTTGAAATATTTGCAGTGAGAAATCAGTCATGTCTAAGCTGACAAGATTAAAAGTGAGTTGCGGTGTTGGTACGATTCGTGAAGGTCCATATGGTGTTGACCTGAGTGGTTTCCGGCAAGTCAGCATGGTACACCCGGATGCGAAGAATACTTGAATTGGAGATGTCCTACACTGACTCACCCGCAGCTTCTCCTTGGACCCCGAGGTGTGCGGTGTCGTCCTACATGGACTTTGGAGTCAGTCTGTTATGCACATTCGGTGGGAATTGAGCAGACTGATGCGCACGGTTGCATGGAAGGGCTTTGTGGAAGGTTGTCGGCGCAGTGGATACGAGTGTGTGCTACTCGTGCAAGCATGTATGAAGGGAGTCGAAGGAGGCCCTGCCGACAGCTCTCGTCCGGTTGGTGGGAGCAAATCGGGCGCGCAACGCGTGGTTCATGAAGAGGACGCGGTGGCCGATGTTGCAGAGGAGGAAGAGGAAGATCGTACACCGCACGCTCAGCCCACTACACAGGCGGATGCAGGGGAGCATGTCGACATCATAGTGCGTCAGATGGAGATCGATGACTTGACGGCCTAGGCGGAGGAGGAAGCTTTAAAAGAGGATGGCGAGGACTCTTCTGATGAGGACGAAGGTCCCATCCCGCAGGAATAGAATATGGTGGACGTTGAGGGTCTTGCTGTGCACGACGAGCATGAATCACCGTGGGAGTACTATGGTACGGAGGTTCTGCTTCACACAATGTTTGCTTACAATGGATCACTACAGGATTCCATTAAGCTGTGGGCCTTCTCCATACAGCGGATGTTTCGGGTCCTCAAATCCAACCAGGAGCAGTACACCGTGGTATGCGAGCAGGTTGGTTGTCCTTGGTGTATGCACGCACGTAGACCCAAGTACGAGACTCACTGGATTGTCTCTAAGGTGGAGGCGCACTCCTGCGTGCTCAGTAGTGTTTTGCTGAAGCATCGCAACCTAACGTCCACCTTCATAGCCAATGTCATGTACGGAGAGATAGTGAAGAAGACGGACCTGGAGGCCAAGCACATCATGGTGGCTATCGAGCAGAAATTCAAGTACAAGATTAGCTATGCGAAGGCATGGCGTGCGAAGCAGAAGGCTTTGAAAAGGATGTTTAGTTCTTTCGAGGCGGCTTACGATAACATTCCTCGTATGCTCTAGGTACTGCAGGATAGGAACCCGGGCACATATATTGATGTGAAGGATAAGCTATTCAGAAGACCGCCGCTAAGTTTCATGGTATTGTAGAGGGCCTTCTTAGCCTTCGGTCCCTGCATCGATGCATTCAGACATATGTTGCTCGTGATCTCAGTGGACGGGATGTTTCTAACTAGGAAATACAAGGGCATGATCTTGATAGCAATTGACGTTGATGGCAACAATCAGATTCTGCACATAACCATCGCTTTCGTCAAAAGTGAGAATTTCGACAACTAGTTGTGGTTCCTTCGACATCTGAAGGAGGGAGTATTTGGGGCATGTCCTGATGTCTGCATAATCTATGATCGCCACCCCGGAATGATGAAGGCCATCAGAAAACTTCAGCAAGACCCCGATGAGCTGTTCCCTTGGCTAGACATGAGGAATAGATGGTGCATTCATCATCTGGGGGCAACTTCTTCAAGCAGTTCAAGCAGCAACCATTGATGAGGATGTTCAAGAGGCTGGCTATGCAGAACCAGCAGCGTAAATTTGATGCGTTGTGGCAAATGTTGGAGGAGCATAATAGGAAGCACGTCGTCGAGAGGAATAAGCGTCCGCCCATTCCTGGGGCGGCGCAACCCGAATGTCTCACACCACTACAGGAGCTTGACCCTCCCCATTTGACGCGGAGGACCTTGAGGGACATCGGGTGCTTCTCTCATTGGATTGAGGCCAAGCCATTGGAGAAGTGGTACTTGCTTTATGACACGGATGGTGCAAGGTACGACATAATGACTACTAACTTTGCCGGGGTGTATAACTGGGTTATTAGGAGCCTCCGTTCTCAGCCCCTCGTCGCCATCGTGGAAGACATTCTGCACGGTACAATCGGATATTTCAGGGAAAGGCATGCAAATGCGATACTTCATGCAGCCAATCCACACACACCGTACTGCTCGAAGATTATAGCGTACATGCAGGCCAAGACCGAGAAGGGTCAGTCACACACGGTCTTCGTGATGGGTAATACGGAGCATCGTTTCGACATGCTCCTTCGGGACAGAGCCGGATTTGGGACAACTCGCTCTCTTATTACCCACGAGGTGTGCCTTGAAGATCATGTGAATGAACCTAGCTACACATGCAACAAGCCAAAGCTCCATCATAAGCCGTGCTCTCATGTCCTCGTCGCGTGTGGGACCATCAACTTGGACCCATCGAACTTCATGTGAGAGTACTTCATGAAGGAGAGGGTGCAGCAGGCGTGGTGCGGTGAGCTAAGAGGCTTCAGGGTTATAGGCAACTTCGCCACGTTGGATATTGCACAGAGGACTTGGATTCCGGATCTTGACCTGTTGATGGGTGGGAAGGGCCGTCGGCAGAGTCGTCGCATCAGGAACGATATGGACGAAGGGGAAGCTGGAGCAGCGGGTAGACGTTGTGACCACTGCTGCCAGGAAGGCCACACTGTGAGAACTTGCAAGATGCCTACCGACACGTAGGAACACGTACCGGCGTGAAGTGCAGCACCATGTCCCATGTATTTCTAATTCTCTAAAGGCATACGTATATCGTCCTTGGTTCGTTGGCCTACATGCCATGTAACCCCCTTGTCGGATCAACTAGTTATTCTCATTCATGAAGGACCGCGATGCATAGATAAAGAGTGGACATTACAACTAAACTTCTACTTGGCAAGAACAACATCTAATAGAAGAAAGATCGCAAAACTAACTATCTTAACTAATTTTTGAAGTATTTTTTCAACTCTTTCCATCATTTCATCCAACCTTTTAAGTCTGTTCTCTTCATTTTGCATTGGTTGATCAGCGGGTCGAGCCACTGGACGATATACAACAACACCACGGGAGTCTTCTTGCAAGGAAGCAATTTGCATTGCAATATCTTGAACCACTGGGACAGCTTCGTCAGCCCACTGCCAAAACCAACATGTTATGTTCCAGAAAAGAATTGCAGCTTCAAATATATATAAAACAACATGCTATTTTGAATGGAATTCATTTGGGATGATTCTCAACAAGTTACCGTAAGATTTGAACACTTCATAAACACTCGGGATGGATTCGTTGGTGTATGTGAGGTGAACACATTCGCTGGATCCTTGCAATGAGGGCAAACCAGGTGCTGCTGCAGTGATTCTAACTGTCTGCTCACTCGAAAGTTAGATGAGACCGAAAACATCCTGTTTAAGACTAGAATAAAGGAGAAGAGGAAGTGAAGAGTGAGGTGAATGGCAGCCAAAGCATCCATATATAGTCAGTGGTGCCCCAGAAGAGACCACTCTCTGCAAAGCACGAAGATACCACTCTTTGCAAAGCGGGACGTGACGTCTCTCTGCAAAGGAGGACGTGACCACTGCCCGCAAAGTAGAACATGACCACTTTCTGCAAAGCAGGATGTCACCACTCTCTACAAAGCAGAACGTGACACTCTTTGCAAAGCAGGACGTGACCCAAGGAGGCAGCTTTGCGTAGCGATGTGACCCAACTAGGCAGCTTTGTGCAGCGACTTGACCCAACGCTGCAACAAGATTCCTCCTCGCGGACGCAAATTTGCTTCAACCGGATTGCACTTCGGCCACTATGGAGCCGGTACAGCTGCGTCCACTCTCGCTATAAAAACCGTGCTACTCGGTCAGGAATTCCACATCAACAATACTACCTAGATAACATAGACAAGGAGAAGGAATGAGAGCACATCCGCGAGCTTTTGAAGGACTGGGAGTCTCCCCATGAAACCACCGCTCGCCGTAGGGCGTTTAGTCAGCAGCCTTACACACACACACACACACCATATGGAGCTCGTCAATCTAAGGAGACTGCCTCGCAGTACGCCCCACGATTCCGGGTCGAGCTGCGACCCTCCTCCTATGCCCGCTAAACGCCTTCCGGAAGGGCCCCCGAGGGGGGTGGAGCCACCTCTTTGCTGGTGCTAGGACGCCTGCAAGTGTGTCAAACCAACCAACAAGTGGACCATTGGGCAGCGCTATTGGTGCTGCCCAAACTACCGCGTGGACTACTCTGACCACAGGTTTGACACGCCGAGCCACAGGCAGCCGGTAATGACATCGCATTTTAGTGCACACCACTATTTTGCTTCCCATTACGCCGTAACTACGTCTCTCTTCCCACCGCAATCTCCACCGCGCCTATGTGACTTCAGCCAATGGATCGACGACAAGATCCACCCCTACGAGATGTGGATGCTGCTGACACGGAAGGAGTGGGCCAAGGAGGACTGCGAGGACCGTGAAAGGCGCCTCGAAGAGCTGCGAGCTGAGATGGAGGAGAAGAAGAGGTGGGAGAGGCTACATGAGGAGCAGGAGCACGAGCATGCTAGGCGACGCGAGGCCGAGAGGGCACAGAAGAAGGCCATCGCGGCGGAAGCTAAGGCGCAAGGCGAGGAGTACAACACCGAGCTGGGCTGCAAGGGCAAATGGCCACGTTCCACGCAGTAGTTGACCCTATTCGTCCATATGTTCCATGTATTTCTAATTTCCTAAAGGCATGCGCGTGCCATGTAACCCCCTTGTCGGATCAACCGTCATGTTGTTATCATTGCGCTATTTCTCCAAAGTTCTCCACTGTATATGAATTCCTTGGCGTATCGCAATATCACTTACCTTCCTACTTACGACTCATTGCTACATCAATCGTCCTCACAAAATTCTTCAGAAATTTACCGCACTACAAAAACAAACGACGATCACAAAATGTTATTGCGAGTCTAACAAATTTTGTACCTTTGGGAATCTGCGAAAATCAAAAACGGCCCAACCAACCTTGTCACCACACTTTTATTTCCAAAAAAATTAACAACCTACAGACAAGATTTGCTAAATGTATTACCTACAAAAATTGTCATTTATTCTCCCACAATTATTTCCATCGGATCATTAAAAAAATAATGTTAATATTTTATATCGATCAACGGTCCAGTGACACGTGGACTTGTCGCCCAACTATTGGGCGACTGATACTCGTCGCTCAACCACTGGGCGACTAGTCCACGTGTCGCTGGACCATTGGGTGACTTGGATCAGTCGCCCACTGGTTGAGCGACTAGACCCAAGTCGCCCAACGAGGGAGCGACAAATGATTATTTCTGTAAAATAAAAAAAGTCAGGTATATTACTATATTTCAGAATAAAAAAAGGATTATTTAAAAAAAATCTATATTGTTATGTTTGTTGATATGTGACCCATTGTGGGGTTTTATTCAATGCATTGTTTGATGGAATTATTGGTAATTATTGTTTAAATTGTTAGTGAGAATGATTTAGGCGACATTCTAGGCTTAGTGTCGGGCTGGGGTTTTACAGGTACTCCGTCTAGTCACACAAAAGGAAGTTGTTTTGGACATCAACACGGTCCACAAAATACATATTTGACCATTCATTTTTACTGTAATATATTAATAAAATCAAATAAAATTATGATATTATTAATGTGCTCTTCGAGAAAAATCTACATGTATCATTTCATGTGTCCAATCTAAATACTCATAAAGATATTAATAACCAAATTTTAGAATGTCTGACTGTACGTATCCCAAAACGACTTACTTTTGTGATCGGAGGGAGTATTTTCTATGAAGAACTCCGAGATACTTATATGTGATTGATAATTGAAAATGGCCGATAATCTTGATGTCTATATTTTTTAATACTAGTGCTAAGGCCTATTTGAAACACATGATTTTTGTAAGAAACAAACTAATTGCACTGGAGTTTATATGAAAATGAGTAAGTTTTAGAAAACCTCGGGTCTTACGGTAGTAGTAGCACAACACCAGGGGTTTTATGACTTGTGGCACATAGCCCGGGTTTTACGACTGGTCATTTTGTTTCAGTAAGGGATTTTCATGTATTTGCCACTCCAAAGAATGGTGGTACAGAATTTGCCATCGAACATATTATAATCATTTTTTTGCCATCCCCAAAGTTTGGGAAATCAATATTTCACCGGTTTCACACTTCTTTTTTCTTTCATTTATGTGTTCTGAGCCATACGAAATGAGTTTGGGAGGAAAAAAAAGGGAGGGGTAACAGGGTCATTTCAGAGAGCCAAAAAACACGGATATGGATAAAATAATTCAAAAAGTGGCAAAAAGATTGATTTCCCAAGCTTTGGAATGGCAAAAAATGATTACGATATATGGAAATCCGAAAATCGGGATTTTATGCAACTACAACTTCAAAATCTGGTGATTTCAGGAATTTACTTTAAGGAAACCCTCGAATTCAAAAGGAGAACTCCGAGCGAGGCCCAATCATACCAAAAAGATCGTACTTAATTATAAATTTTGATTGATACGCCTGCACAAGTCTGAAGCCATGGCTATCTGTCAAGTTCCATCTCTTAGAAATGCATGAACATGTCCCTCCACTGCACTCTCTCTCAACTCATCCACCCCATGCTTAAAATGCAAACAAAGCGAGAGCGACTGCATACATCTTCCCTGTGAGTCGGGGGCTGGCCCGGTTTAGCTTTTGTTACCAACCAAACAGTGAGTTTAATAAAGGCTTCGGAGATGGCCGATAGGGGTAGACGATGGGCAGCTCTAAATGCGCGGATGCTCGGCCGAAATCTACCTTCTCCTTCCGCCTTCATTGCCGCGCGCTGCCACTGACTGCAGTTTCAGCCTCCATATCGAGGAAGAACACGCCACGAAAAGAAGCGACGGCATGGGAGATGGATCGTCTGCGCCGGTGCCGGCCGGCCACAGTGGGAGTGGGAGGGGGCGGGCACAGTGGTCTGAACGATGCCATGGCTGACACCGCTGCCGACTGCGAAAGCACACATGCACCCGCGCGCGGTTATAGCCAAAACTCGCGGGGAATTTGTATGGAGCGATGAAAATTCAGTATTCTGATTTGAACCATAGCCTTCGGTCACACTATTCGCCGAGCCGGTGCCGCACCGACTGAACTAGCCATCGGTCGACGACAGAACCTCCTTTTCAAGTCCGCAGGGAACGATAAACAATTCAAGATCAATTCAATTTGCATCCTAATAGACGACGGATCCCAATACTAACTTTCAGCCACAGCGCCTGATAGACGGATCCAGTTGAGTTCCTATTCGGGTCAAGGGTTGGTTGATGACAGGTGATGGATCATCAGACTCTGCCTCTGCCTCCTTGCCTGGACCAGCGGTCGTGGAGACGGTACGGCGCCTCTCGCATTACACACACACTCTCTCTCCTTCCATCGTCTGAATCAGAGGAAAACATGCATCTCGCAGCTGAAATGCTGCCGGCTCGCTGTAAGGCTCCAAGCACCGGCACCGCCACGAACTCCGCGCACTGTTCAAGTGATGTCCCTGTGTCTGTGTGCGTTTCAGCTTTCACACACGACAAAAAATAAAATGGAGCACCTCTCAAAAAGAATTTGCAGTATATTATTGTTCTTAATTCTTTGGGTCTGAGACACGTATGTTCCAAGATGTCATGATTCCAGGTTTATATATTCGATCAGGGCTGCTTATGAAAAGACAGAAATTGATTTTTTTTTTTTATTTCTGAAAATGTAAAGGTCTGTGTTGGTAGCTCGAGGAACCAGTAGTAATTCCCGTTTAGATAAGTATTCATCGGAAATTGCTTGCTTCACTGAATTCTAAGGTGTAGACAATGAAGTCGAAATCTTGTGAAAATTTCAGGAGAAGACGCGATTCTTTATGATACGAAGAGCTAGACTAGGGGGGGATCAGTGGCGGAGCCAGGATTTTACCGATGAGGGTGCAAACTTTTTTTTACGAATATAAGGAAGACACATATACATATACCCCCACCACACACACGTGTGAGTACGCCTCATATCACATGTCTAAAAGGCGAAGGTCGAGAATAAATCTGCGACCTTACAAAATATCTACTGAAAGCGCACTCGTGTGTGCATAAAGGTGTGAACTTAAATGACATATTTCAACATAAAAGTTTAAATGACATAGTAAAGATTGAAGTGGAACAAATTATATGTTTTTAGTACAACTGACATCACAAAATATTGCTTGTGTTGATGGGTTGCTGACTATTGATTTCCACCCCATCATATATATCCCTCAGCCTCAGGCTCAGGCCTAGTCTGGATTGGAGAAAAAAAATGTAGGAAAAATAGATCACAGGAAATACATTCATTAAGAATTGCATGTCTTCTCTCTCACCATTTGGATCAAAGGAACTGCTGCTAGCTAGATCAGCATTTAATATATCCTATAGAAATTAAGCCTTTCGATCAATTTTACCGACCCATACTTAATTCAAAGGGAAACAAAAAAGTGCTCCAAATTAACTAAGGGAAAATCACAAATTTTTGGGGGTGCAGTTGCACCCCCTTGCTCCAACGTGGCTCCGCCTCTGGGGGGATCAGGAGTTTAATCGCTAATATAATTTTTCAATCCTCGCAAAAAATAGAACTTTTCAAATGCAGATCGAGTAGTACAATGTTATTTATGCAAATGAGGTATACTTTTCTCCAAACGTTCGTGTATGTTTCCATAGTTCACTCAGCATTCCATAGGTACAGGTGAGAAGTGTGTAAACTAACAAGACACCCGGTAATTAAGGTGGATGTTGTGAATTCAGACCCCACTGTAGTTTATAAGATCATCTTAAATGCCTAGTAGCCACAAATAGTAGCTTCAGAAAAGAGATACATCAGTTGAGGCTGTGACCCAAAACGCTCCACTCCAATGCATAAAAGTTTTAGGATAGGTTCACAAAATATGAAGCAAGGCTAACAACAGCCCACTCCAATGCAAAGTAGCTTCAGAATGGGTCCTAAAAAATTTGAAGCGAAACTATGATACCTCTCTCTCCAACGCACCCGAAAAGGCATTGGTCCAGGCTGGACCCACACGCATTAGTTAAAGCCACTGTAGCTTGATGAAGCTACAATTTTTGTTGACGAGGCATCAGTTCAAATTAATTGGGCTTTGGCCCACTTCGTTATCAATAATTCTTAGAAAAATCTCAAAGGTCTACTTATGCATGGTGGTATATGGAATACATTAGTCCCATATTACTAGTTAAGGTCGACAGGCTTCGCGGGCGCGCGACGTGCGACGTGAATGGTGTGGTTGTTTCGGGTTTGGTGGTGGGTCTAGATGTAGCTTTCTTTTGCAATTTTGTTTTGCCATACAATCCTGTCAGGATGGAAAGAAACGCTCTGATTATGCGGCTTTAACTGCGAATTAATTGCGATTAATGAGCCTTCCGTCTCTAAAAAATATGATTGTAGTTTGTTGATCTGAGCGCGCGGTTTCCTACTGCGGTCTTTAAGAGGAAAACTCTGCCTATCTTCTCTCTAGATTTTGCGAAACACATCCGTGTGAGAGTTGAACTGTTCTCGAGCGCTGTGCTGTTAAGAGCTACTCTGTCCCTGCGCCCGGCGTGCACCGATGGTGGGGAGAGCAGGTCTCCAGAACCGTCGTCCTTGCGATCTTGTACAGGAGTGGACGAATGAGGCTTTTGGGAAGCGGCTCTGCGACTGTTCGTCATTCTCAATATCGTCTACATCGACATCTTCTTCATCAGCGACATCCTCTTCTTCGTCTCTATGACACTCTTCGCTTCGCATCGGTAACATCTAGTACTTTGCACTTACTTCTAATTGTCAGTATGAACATATATGTTCTGTTGTTCGTATTGCTTATCGTCCTAGTTCATCTTCTGGACATGTTTAGTGCTCATGCTATTTTTGTGGTCATGATTTATTTGTGAAATTATGTAATCACTAAAGTGCTAAATAATCTAACAATCCAAAATCCTGATGATGAATTTGATAGGCACTCTATGATAAAAATGGCTAGTTTTGCTGAGGCAATGAAACCAGAGAAGTTCAGTGGAGTGAGCTTCAAAAGATGGCAAACAAGAGTCACTTTGTGGCTCACAGCTCTTAACGTATTTTGGGTTGCCTCTGGAAGACTTGAGGGAGAATTCACTCTCGAATAGGAAAATGAGTTTAAAGCAGCCACCATAATTTTTGTGGGATGTGTTCTTTTCGATCGTCTGTGCGACGTGTATATGCACATGACAGGCGCAAAGGAGCCGTGGGAGGCACTCAAACATAAGTTCACTGCCTCAGTGCTGCTGTTTCATGGAGGTTTTGCAAACATACCATTTTGACGAGGTCAACCATGGAAGCAGAACTCACGACATTGGATACAGACACTGTTGAAACAGAATGACTGCGTGAACTCCTGATGGACTTGTCAGTGGTTGAAAAACCGATTCCGGCCATCCTGATGTACTGTGATAATCAAACGGTTCTCATTAAGGTGAATAGTGCAAAAGATAACATAAAGTCCTCTAGGCATGTAAAAAGACGATTGAAATCTGTCCAAAAATTGAGAAATTCTGGAATAATAGCTGTGGATTATATCTTAATAGCTAAGAATCTAGCAGATCCCTTTACAAAGGGTTTATCACAGCATGTGATATATTATGCATCAAAGAAGATAGGAATGAGACTTATGGGAGTTACACCACAGTGGCAACCCAACCTATGTGATCGGAGATCCCGTGAAGTAGGACCTAGGAAAAACAAACTGTTTAGTTAACTGAAAAAGAGTACACTCTATAACCCACTCCACTGAAGATGTCGTACTCTCAAATTTGTATGGTAGGATGACTTTGTCTTAATATGTTCTGTGGCTTTAAATAGCAAAGATGCTATCCTACAGAGCATTCTTAAAAAGAACACACCTATGTGAGCTTGACTACTAGTCACAGTCTGTGAGAAATGGGTACTCTCTAAGAAGCACATGAAGAGACACCAGGGTATGTCTTATATGCTCCACCTGAGGGGTAGCCTATTAGCAGCCTAGTGTCAGTCAAGGCTTTAGGTGAAACTCATTCACACAAAACTGCCAATTCAAGGCTTAGTCCATTGTGTTGTTGTGAATGAATGTAGCTTAAAGCTCTAGGTGGATGTTCAACCTTAACTGGTCTCTACGGGAAAAATGGTATATTAATAGTACTTTGGAATAGCATGCAAACTTTGTGAGCATCTGGGATCTGGTGGGAATTGTTAGAATTAATTGGACTTTGGCCCACTCCTTTATCAATAATTCGTAGGAAAATTCCAAATGCCCACTCATGCATGGTGGCATGTGGGATACTTTAGTCCCATATTGCTAGCCAAGGTGGAGAGACACCACCTTATAAGGTGGTGCATGTCTAGCCATGGTACAACAAGAGAAAGGAGGACTACAAGCGCGCTCTCGCTCGCCTCGCCTCACCACGCCACGCCACGCCACGCCAGGCCAGGCTTCGCGGGCGCGTGATGTGCGTGTGAAGGGTGCGGTCGTTCCAGGTTCGGCCGTGTGCTGTCAAGATGGAAAGAAACTCTATGATTACGCGGCTTTAACTGCGAATTAATTGCGATTAATGAGCCTTCCATCTCTGAAAAATCTGATTACGATTTCCTGATCTGAGCACGGTTTCTACTGCGGTCTTTAAGGCCTTGTTTGGATCATGCGTTTTGTGAAAACCGGTTTTTCCTAAAACCGTTTTTAGCACTGTTTTAGGAAAACTCTGTTTGGATTGGGTAACTAACTCTCAAGATAAGTAAAACTGGTTTTTCATAAGTCCAATATATTGCATTTTCCCAAAAACGAGGGCTGGTCCTTTTTTTACAAAAACCAATTTTACATACACCCGATCTCAGTGCCATCGCCACCACCGCATCGAACGCCCAAGAGGCACGAGCAACTCACCGTCGGTGTCCACCCGCTAAATCCTTTGGGATCCACGACTCGGCGCGTCTTGGCTGCTTTCGCTGGGCAGCCAGCGCCCATGCGCAGACCGCCTCGTGGGTGAGTCTTTGGGCGAAATCTTTGGCGGTAGCCAACTCGCTCCACCACCCGCAGCGTAGAGACACGCTCACGCCGTCGTTAGCGAGCAAATGGCTGGGCGACCTCCTCTGCTCGCCGACTTCCACGGATGCTTGAGGTCGCTGGTGGTGCTCAAGCGACTCCTCGAGAAGACAGCGCCATGGCTGCGCCGCCGTGGCGGGCCCGTCTTCTTGCAGGAGAAGACTCAGCAGAAAGCGAAGAAGAGAAAGGAAAGCGGAGAAGAAAGCCAACCAATGAAATAAAAGCTTCCAAGCTCTCGCTTTTGGAGGTGAGGGCCGCCGTCTCCTCGAAAAGTGTAGGTGAGGAGATGTTCCGGCGATCCACCACCACCACCGCCGGGGCCTTTGTCGGCGAGGCGCCCAGGCAGCAATGCTGCCACGGCATGGCGGTGGCGAAGGCGAGCCCGTGCGTTAGGGGTCATTGTTGAGTCGGTGAATTGGGAGCAAAGTCCGCGTGCACCGATCAAATGGAGATGAAGCATCCGGCTCGGTTGGTTCTTTGGCGCGAGCGCGTCTGCAAGCGGCCGTCGGGTTGGCTCGAAGCATCGCCCGATGTCGGCTGCAGCCGAGCCGACCTGGCGCCAGCTCCGCCATCGCGTGGGGCGGCAGGAGGACGCCAATACCGCTCTGTCGCCGCTCATCGTGTCACCGGCCGGCGGGGAGGCGGACGGCCGGATCGGGAGGAGGGCGTGTAGCGAGGAGGTGGTCAGGCCGAGGGGAGGAGCGGTGGAGAAGGCTGCGAGGTAAATCTGAACTGAGTTGGGAGATGAAGTGAATCTGAGCGCTTTTTCTTTTCCCCACTGGGCTAGTAAAATACATTTTAAAGTACATCTTTAGCCAAACACAAAATTGGTGAAAGCTTGTTTTAATTTTTCAGATCCAAACAAAGTAATCCATAAATTCATCCTAACAGAATAACAACTTAAAACCAGTTTTACTAAAAATTCTTCTAAAACTAGTTTTCTTAAAACCCATTTCTTATTCCTGAGATCCAAACAACCACTAAGAGGAAAACCCTGCCTGTCTTCTCTCTGGATTTTGTGAAACACATCCGTGCGAGCGTTGAATTGTTCTCGAGCGCTGTGCTGTTAAGAGCTACTCCGTCCCTACGCCCGGCATGCACCGGTGGTGGGGAGAGCAGGTCTCCGGAACCGTCATCCTTGCGATCCTCTACGGCAGAGGGCGAATCAGGTTTTTGGGAAGCGATTCTGTGACTGCTCGCCGTTCCTTGCATCGTCTACATCGACATCTTTTTCGTCGGCGACGTCCTCTTCTTCGTCTCTGCGACACTCCTTGTTTCGCATCGGTAACATTTAGTACTCCGCACTTATTTCTAATTGTCAATATGAACATATACGTTCTGTTGTTCGTATTGCTTATCGTCCTAATTCATCTTCTAAACATGTTTAATATTCATGCTATATCTGTAGTCATAATTTATTTGTGAAATTATGTAATCACTAAAGTGCTAAATAATCTAACAACATCTCTTCCCCATGTTAATAGTTAGTGCGACTATCCGTGGTAGGGCATTGGAGATGTCGTGATGGTATCACGTTGAAATCGGGGCTTTATGTTAATCCAAAGAAACAATTTGTGTTGACGTGGCATCTCTCTCCCATGTGAACATGTAGATCGACTATCCATGCTAGAGCATTGGAGAAGATAGTATATACGTCACATTTTATATGCTTATCGCTAACTATAGCGGATCCTAGCGTCTCTCTCTAGCTGATGATCATAGTTGGATTCTCATCAATCACAGGTTGTCAATTGTAAGATAATTGTATTAGACAATTGTTCCCATCTTAGAGAAAAGTTTATGTGCTTCTTTTTCTTTGAATTTAAAGGGGAAAGGCTTGTTTCGCACAGTTTTTGGGTGGTTTATCCTACTCCCCCTTTTCAAAAATATATAATGTTTTAAACATTGATATAGTCTCAAACATACAACTTTGACAATTACTTTTATATGAATATGTTCATAAAATAATATAAAACTAATATATTACGAACATATTGTTCATGACTAATCTAATGGTATTATTTTCATATAACCAATACAAATATTATATTTATATATATATATATTAGTGGTCAAATTAAGGAAATTGGATGGCACGTTTTCTATAATGTCATATATTTCTCAAGGAAGGAGGAGTAAATTTTAGCATTTATTCTCGATTTTTTTTAAATAATTTATTTTTTATTCAAAAATACAGAAATAATACCGCTTAATTTTTATTTACGAAATAATCTCGTGTAAGCTATACGGTTGGCGAGTCGAAAAGTCGTCCAACATGATCGACACATATTGAAGTCGTCAATGGAACAGCGACTATAGCGTTAATCGCCAAACGGATGTGCGAGTTTTGGACGTCGTGCGTTGGTTGGACGACTTAGTTCAAGTCGCCCAACCAGTAGGCGATTTTAGCTCCTATACTTGGAATTATGCCAATCTAATTGGAACAATTGTGTTAAAATATATATTACAATTTTTAGGTATTGTATTTAGCAAATCGTATTATATGATGTTAATTTTAAAAAGATAAAAGTGTGGTGACAACGTTGGTTGGTCTGTTTGTTATTTTCGTAGAATATGAAGGGTACGAAATTTGTCAAACTCGTAATAACATTTTTTGATCGTCGTATATTGTTGTAGTGCGCTAAATTTCTGTAGAATTTTGTGAGGACGATTGAGATAGTAATGAGTGGTAAGTAGAAAGGTAAGTGATATTACGATACGTGAGGGAGTCTCTCCTCGATGAAGTTATGAAGATGCTAAGAACGCTCGTTGTGGTTATGAAGATGCCATAAAACATGGATGATTCGATGGCGGTGCGAATGGTTCTTTCTAGGATTCCACTAGAAGAGGCATACTTGCAATATAGGCTTGCTTTGATGGCTTAGCGGAGACACGGAACGAGAAGTACATTAAAGTCCGCGGACAGAAGTACATTACACGTTACAATTAGTTCCACAACATACTAGTTCCATAATTGCTTACAAGAACCAAAGTACTGATTGAAGTACATGTTACAACATACTAGCAGTTATAATACAAGTTCCTACGTGTCGACATACGCCTTGCAAGTTCGACGAGGTGCCCTTCTGGCGGCGTATGCTGAACGTCTATCATTGCTGCTGCTTCCTTCGTCCATATCGTTACGAATCGCGATTATTCGGCGACGGCCCTTCCCCTTTCAATAGGTCTAGATCCGGAATCCAAGTCCTATTTGCGGATCCAACGTGGCGGTTACCCACAACCACAAGCCTCTTAGCTTGCCGCACCACACCGCCGCACCCTTCCATGCAACTGTGCGCATCACTTTGCTCAACTCCCACCAAATGTGCGTGGGAGACCTACTCCAAACCCCTTGTATGACGACACTCCACACCTCGGGGTCCAAGGAGAAGCTTCGGTGAGCGATGTAGAACATCTCGATTCGGGCATTCTCCGAGTTGGTGTACCAAATCGACTTCTTTGAAATCACTTAGGTCAACACCTTGCGGACCTTCACGAATCGTACCAACACCGTAATGCACTTTCAATCTTGTGAGCTCCGACATGACTGCAAATATTACAAACATTACAACCAGTGATTTCTCAATATACATTCCCCATATACGTGGTAAACAAACAAGTAGCTACACGTCGCTTACATTCGGCCGAGAACAAGAACAAACAAGAGTATTATCTTCGTTCGTCTTTCTCTTTTACGTCTACAGCTCCTCTCCTCCCGAACCGCCCTCTCCCGAGCTCTGCTCCTCCCTGTGTACCTATCTCCCAAGCTCCTCTCCTCCCGAACCGCCCTCTCCCGAGCTCTGCTCCTCCCTGTATACCTCTCCCAAGCTCCTCTCCTCCTATTGTCTCCCTCTCTCGAGCTCCTCTGCTTCTCCCTCTCCCTACCTTCTCCCATTTTTCTCCTCTCCCGATCTGCTATACTTGTCCGTCGAGATAAATGGTGAAAGAAACCATGACGGGATTTGGGCTGCCTTCTATATGACCTGTAGTCGCTCAACCGTAGGACGACTTGGCAGGAAGTGCTGGCCCGAGGGTTTAGTGACACGTGCCCAAGTCGATATACGGTTGGGCGACTTTGATTGAGGCGCTAGCAATTCGCTCGTCCGTATGGCGACTTTATCCAAGTCGCCATACCATGAAGCGACGACGCCTCGAACGTTTAAATAACCGTTCCATTGGGCGACTTCAATATCTGTCACACTGCGGTTGGGCGACTTTCCGGACTCGCCCAACCGTACGGCGACACGAGATTATTTCTATAAATAAAAATTAAGCGGTATTATTTCTGTATTTTTGAATAAAAAATATATTATTTAAAAAAAAACTCGATCACTCAATCATACTACGTGAAACAGGACTGTAGACATGTAGTCGAACTGAAGCTGAGGATAATTTTATTGAACACGTTTTGTCGTTCTTGGTCATCGGACCAGCCGAATTAATATACACGGAGCGCTAAAGTACAAGTGAGCATTAATAATTTCATACCTATGTGCTCTTCTATAAAATGAGGAGTCAAAATTTATTTAAACGAACTCAGAGGAGCCGATGGTGTCGTGATGTTCCTTGGCTCCACTACTACAGAACAGATCTTTGGTCGAACTGCCAAATGGGCAATAGTCTCGGAGAAAATTGCGTCCGGGACCAAAAAGATCTTTAGTCCCGGTTGGTAACACCAACCGAGACTAAAAGTCCCCTGCCCAACGGCTCGGTGGCGAGCTTTGCGGGAGGACATTTAGTCGGTTGGTGTTACCAACCGACTAAATGTCAACCTTTAGTCCCGGTTGGTACTACAATCCGGGACTAAATCTTTAGTCCCGGATTGTAGTACCAACATAGGACTAAAGGTTGGCATTTAGTCCCGTTGGTAACACCAACCGACTAAATGTCCTTCTATTTAAACTCTGTTTAGCGTTAAATCACGGGGAGCCGGAACGCTGCGCCGCCATGGACACGCCGCCATGCTTGCATTGTCACCACCGAGCTGTTCATTCACTCAACCGTATTCACCGGCGTGTTCATGTAAGCTCTGATGCTAACCCTGCCGTCCATTATGAAAAATATGAAATGTGAAATTTGAATAATTTTTATATGTTATAAAATTGCCAATTAATTCATAAATGGAACTTTCATGATTTTTGTAGGCCACAATAAATTTCCAAAAATCATGAAATTTGTTTTTCCACTAAGTTACACTGTGAACAGTCCATATAAAAATTTTAAGACTATTTGGACAAAGTTGAATTTATACCTATTTTATGCTTATTTATTTAATTATTATTCCATGAATTTTGTAGGCTAAATTAATGATCCAAAAATTCTGAAAATTGTTTTGCCATCTAATTAGGCTATGAACTATCTGTACAAAAATTTTGGGATCAATCTGAAGACTTTTATTTTTCACCTTATTTAATAATTATTTAAATAAATGAAAAATGACTTTTACATGTGTTAGTTAGGTTAAGCTTTGAGGGTGTTTGATGAGATAAGTCTTATCTTATCAGATCCAACCTCTTGGGTAAAAATAATAAATATTAATTTTGTTTTAATAAATAAGTTTAATATTTAATTATTAAGTAATTAGTTAATCTCTTAATTAGCTTAATCACTTAGTTATTGTTTGCCTTTTGGATTGATTGTTGACCTAGGGTCATTCACCCTTAATGACTTTGGGCAATTTAGTTAATTATTAATTATCATTTAACTTGATGTCCTTCTCCTTAAGCTTGCTGTTTAGGCGTTAAATCACGAGGAGGCAGAACGCCGTCGTCATGCCACGGACACTCCATGACGCTTAGCAAGGCGAAGCTCCTAGTGCTGTATTTGTCAAATAGTGCTGATTCTTTGAAAATTCAAAATAAATTCATCTTAATTTCAAAAATTCTAAAAATTTTGGGTAGCCTCTCTATCATGTGTACTATCTGGGAAAAATTTGAAACTTAAAATTTAATTATGTGATATGTCATATAATGCGAGCGATGACACGCCATTGGATGTACAATGCCGATCGCCGCTCCAAAGAGTTCATTGATGGCGTGCATTATTTCTTAAGAGTGGTAAAGAGGCAAACAAGCGGGATGGTTTCATGTCTTTGTCCATGTGCCCTGTAAGAATTTGAAGGAATATTCGGCTCAAGGAGTCTTCACTCACACTTGTTGAAGTCGGGTTTCATGCCAAACTATATTTGTTGGACCAAGCACGGAGAAACCAGGTTATAATGGAAGAAGGTGAAGAAGAACAATTGGACCCTAACGACATTATTGCTCAATACGGTGACTTCGATGATCTTGCAATGGGCGAAGTCAAGAAGAGGCAAGGCGAAGACACACTCGCCAAGATGATGCTCTTGGTGATGTCATTCGTGATGCACAAAGAGATTGCGAAAGTGAAAAGGAGAAGGCTAAGTTTGACCGCATGCTAGAGGATCACAAGAAATTACTATACCCGTCCGTCAAGATGGGCAAAAAGTTGGGTACAACATCGGAGTTGCTACAATGGAAGGCCGAGAATGGTGTATCCGACAAGGCATTTGGGCAATTATCAAGATCCAAAAAAGATGCTTCCGCCTAACGAATTGCCCGCCACTACGTCACGAAGCAAAACAGTCGTCGCCCTTTGGGATTAGAAATCCGGAAGATACATGCATGTCCTAATGATCGCATCTGTATCGTGGCAAGGACTACGAGAATTTGGATGAATGCCCGTATGCAAAGCGTCGCGGTATAAGATCGGCGAGATGACCTGGCGATGTTGAGGCGAAGAACGTCCCAGAAGAAAATCCTGCCAAGGTTATGTGGTATGCTCCTATAATACCACGCTGAAACGTCTGTTCATAAACAAGGACCATGCAAAGTTGTCGCGATGGCACAAAGAAGACCGTAAGGTAGACAACATGTTGAGACACCTGGCGATGGGTCCCGTGGAGAGCAATAGACGAGAAATTCCGGAGTTTGCAGATGGCGCAAGAAACCTAAGGTTAAACTTTAAATGCGGATGGTATGAATCCTTTTGGGGACGAGCACTAGTCATAGCACTTGGCACACATTACTCTATGTATCTACAACCTTCCTCCATGGTTATGCATGAAGCGGAAGTTCATTATGATGCGGTGCTCATCCAAGGCCCGAGGCAACCCAGCAACGACGTCGATGTCTACTTGAGGCCATTAGTTGAGGAACTCCTGCTTTTATGGAGCAAACCGGTGTACGTGTGTGGGATGAGTACAAGCAGAACACTTCGACCTGCGAGCATTGTTGTTCGTAACAATCAATGATTGGCTGCTCTAAGTAATCTTCGGAGACGCACAAACAAGGGATATAATTCATGCACACAATGTTTTGATGACATTGACGGTATATATTTGAAAAAAATATCGAAGGTCGTGTACCTTGGCCATCGCTGTTTTCTTCCTATGAATCACCAACTAAGAAAGAAAGGCAAGCATTTTAACGGTAAGGCGAACACGAACCAAGCCTCGCGAACCGAATCGGGAGGATGTACTTGATATGGTCAAGGATGTGCAAGTAGTCTTTGGAAAGGGACAAGGCAAATAACCTGTTCGAAAGATGCTAAGGGACACGCACCCATGTGGAAGAAGAAGTCCATATTTTGGGAGCTACCCTATTGGCAAGTCGTAGAGGTCCGCAACGCGATCGACGTGATGCACCGACAAAGAATCTTTGTGTGAACTCGCTAGGATTCATGGATGTGTATGGAAAGTCTAAGGATTCACTTGAAGCACGACAGACTTGCGGCGCATGAAAGAACGAGACAACTCGCATCCAGAGAAGATGACGATGGGCGCCATTACTTAAGACACGCTAGCTTCACTCTTAGCAAAGAAGAGAAGGAAAGCATGTTTGAATGCCTAAACAAAGATCAAGGTCCCATCTGGATTCTCCTCCAATATAAAGCGTATAATAAATGTGCGGAGAAGAAATTCCTACACTTAAAGTCCCATGATCGCCACGTGCTTATGACGCAATTGCTTAGGTTGCTTTAAGAGGAATTCTACCTCCACATGTACGTCTGCCACCGTGAAGCTATGTGCATTCCTCAATGCAATTTCTCGAAGGCAATCAATCCAATGGAACTAGCTACTCTACTGAATGATGTGGTTCAATGTCTTGTCGACTTTGAGTTGGTGTTCCTCCATCCTTCTTTAATATCATGACACACCTCCTAGTTCACCTAGTCAAGGAGATTAATATTCTCGGTCTGTGTTCCTACACAACATGTTCCCTTTGAGAGGTTCATGGAGTCTGAAGAAATATGTTCACCAACAGCGTGCTCGGCGAGAAGGAAGCATCGCCAAGGGCTACAGGACGAGGAGGTCATTGAGTTCTGTGTTGACTTCATTCCCGACCTTGACCCGATTGGTGTTCTGAATCGCGACACGAGGGAGACTTAGTGGAAAGGGAACACTAGGGAAGAAAACATATATCGATGCGGGGGCGATTATTTCAATAAAGCGCACTACAGTTCTTCAAAACTCCTCCGTGGTGGAGCCGTATGTCGAGGTACACAAGGAGTTCCTACGATCCCGCCTCGGGGAAGAATGAAGCTTGGATTAGGCGTCATCACATGGAAACTTTCAGCGGTTGGTTGCGAAAAGAATGTCAGGGTGATGACAATATTGATGAGCAACTGTATTTGTTGGCTAGGCAACCATCGTGGCACATCCTCACGTACAAAGTGCGAGATAAATGGAAATACATTTTACACCGTAGCCCAAGATAAAAGGAGCACGAACCAAAAGCAAGGTGGTGTCGCGAGATGCCACAGACCCAAATGGAAAGAGGCAAACATATTATGGCGCATAGAGGAGATTTGGGAACTAGACTACGCACCTAATTTTAAAGTCCCTTTGTTCCAAAGCCAATGGGTGAAGATGACCGGAGGCGGGGTAACGAATGACAAGGAGTATGGAATGACAACAAGGACCTCAACAATATTGGGTACAAAGACGAACCATTAGTCCTTCTGGCGATGTGAATCGGTGTTCTATGTGAAAGACATGTCTACAAAACCCAAGAGAGGGAAAAACGACGACAAATCAACCAATGAGCCAAAACGCCACATAGTTCTTTCAGGGAAAAGAAACATCGTGGGAATTGAGGACAAGTCAGACAAGTCAGAAGATTATGAAAGGGATGACCGAATCCCGCCCTTCAGTGTGACCAAAGACCCAAGCATCTCGCTAAATGCCGAGGACACTCCATGGTTACTGATGATCATAACCAAGGGTCATCGTCAAGAAGAAGTTCACCATGTGCCGCTTGATATATAGTGATGTTTAATAAATAGTGTGTATTAGAGATTTTATGTAATAATTGTAACTTCAGATGTTTCTATCATATTTTTCTTGTTTTTTATCGTTTCAAATGAAATTCCTATTCGATAAAAGGACACATGTACCTCTGTGAAGCATGTCTTCTCCACCGTGTAAAAATGACTTGAAATTTTTTAGCAAGTATTTATGCCTTCAAATGAAATTCCCGACTTGTGGTTTGAGCCCTTCATTTTGTTTATAGTTGGCTCTTCACTTCCTAGCTTGTGGTCACTATAAAAGTCGTTTGAAATGTCAATAAGATAAAAGGAAATGCAACTATTATTTTTAAAAATTTATGCCTAGTATTTAATTTACTATGCATTTAACAAGAATTAGCATATTTATACAAATAAACTTAATACAAAACCCAAACTGTGAAAACTGGCGGGATCGAATAGTGGGGACCTTTAGTCGGTCCAGACACTGCTTGGGACTAAAGGTCACTGACCGACTAAAGGTTCTCTGGAAAATATGTCCCACAAAAACCTTTAGTCCCGGCCGTGGCACCACCCGGACTAAAGGTCCACCTTTTAGTCCCGGTCCAGACACGCCGGACTAAAGGTCACACACCCGGACTAAAGGTTCTCTGGAAAATATGTCCTCATAAAACCTTTAGTCCCGGGCCGTGGCACCACCCGGGACTAAAGGTCCAGCCTTTAGTCCCGGTCCGTATTACCACCCGGGACTAAAGGTCTTTAGTCCCTGTTAGTATCTGCCCGGACTAAAGGTCCCCTCGATATTTAAACAAAGGGCTTCTTCCTTCTTCCACCCCTTCCGTCTCCTCGCCGTCTCCTCGCTGCAAATTCGTCGGCTCCGGCCCGTCGCGCCCGGCCTCCTCCTTCCTCCGTGGCGCCCCACTCCGCCACCACCTCCACTCGGCTCCTCCTCCGCCGCTCAGCTCGCCCGCTCCTCCCTCCGCCGCTCAGCTCGCCCGGCTCCTCCTCCTTGGCCGGATCCGGCCTTGGCTCACTTGGCGGCGGAACCGCCACCAGTGCCGAGCCGCCTCCTCCACGCCGGTGAGCTCCTCTCGTCTCTTATCGCATTTGCGGGAAGCGAAAAAGGAGATCGAGAGAGAAAATATACGGTTCACAGAGAGAGGCAAACGAGATTAGCTAGCCGCTACTGTTGTCGGTGCCTCGGTGGCAATGTGGTATAGACGACGACACAGCACTAACCCCCGGCGGCGAGCCCTCTTTTTGTGACCGGCCATCGAGCCGAGAAATCATTTTTGCAGGAGCTGGCGAATTGAATGTATATGTTGTTTTTCTTTTGTCGATGCATGTCACGAACCGCACGCCACTTGATGCGAAATCATAACCCGATCACTAGGGGTGGAAAAAAAGCCCGAAACTCGCGAGCCAGTTCGGCTCGTTAAGGGCTCGGCTCGACTCGGCTCGAACTCGGTCCCTTAACGAGCCGAGCCGAGCCAGAAAAAAACTCCTTTTGTTAACGAGCCGAGCCGAAGCTGGCTCGCGAGTAACTCGGTTAACTCGTTAAGCTCGCTTCGATTCACTTCTAAGATTAAGCTCTAGTGGGCAGTTTGCCACCTTTTATGAACGGTATTCTCTTGACATTCTAGATTGTCTTGGAAGCCGATGGTTATCAACCATATCTGATATCTCCAGAGAAAGGGTTGAGATCATTGATAAAAATAGTACTCAAAATGGCAATGGTTATGTATGGATCTGCATGCATGTTGCATGATTTGTGATATGGACTGCATGGATATGATTTATGAATGCTATAAATGTTTATCGATGATTGTGATTTGTGAACTTGTGATGATGATTTGTGATATGGACCTTTGCATGGATGTTCATGGCATCTATAATCATTTATTTTTGGGTTTAGTTCAAAGAACACTTGCTCTCATGAATTGCCATACATGTGTTTGGTTGAATAAGGCATGTTTGGGTGGTCAATGATTGTTCTTTACATCTGCTTTCTGAAAATTTCATGAAATTTTAAGATGTTCACCATGTTTATCGCTAACGAGCCTAACGAGCCTAACGAGTCGAGTTCGAGTTTTTAACGAGCCGAGCCGAGCCTGGGTTTTTGCTCGTTATCTTAACGAGCCGAGCCGAGCCGAGCTCGTTTTCTTAACGAGCCTTAACGAGTCGAGCCGAGCCGAGCCGAGTCACGTTATCCACCCCTACCGATCACGAACCGTTCTAACGTCCTACACATATATTTGCGAAATGGCCGACCGAATGACAACATGGGCGATGCCATGATGGATATTATCAACAATGACGCCTTACAAGGTGCCCAATTCAAGGTGATGACAACAATCAAGAAGTAGATGGCGGAGTCGATGCTTTTGCCGATTATGAAGATGAGCAAGACAATCTTTGGCGAGGTCTATCTACAATCTCTTATGTATACATGAAATTCGAATAATTTCATTTGTCGTATAAATATATTTATTTAAATCTTTGTGTTTCTACATTCAGTAGCCCTCTGGATCGGCGACAACAACGGGAAGAGTAGAAATGTACGAGGTCGAAGAAGCCGTTGGAGGTCGGTTCATTCTCTCGAATTCGAGGAGGATCTGAGCAAAGTACTTGGACCACATGCACGAAATTTGTCAACCATTGTGGGTACCTTGTAAGGGACAGATCCCGATCAATGCTCGTGAATGGAAGCAAAAGAAAGTTGCTCCTCATATTAGTTTTGTCTCGATCGTGACAAGGCACTAGTTTGGCAAGATGTCCTTCAACATTTCGCGCTCGTCTGAAAGATGAAGCTTTGAAGGAGAGAGTTAGGAACTGGGCTATGAAGAAGATGGCCACACAATTCCAAAGTTGGAAGAAGAAATTATACAACACATTTATCGGTAAGAACTCGACGCTTGATTTCAACACTAAGGCCTACGTCAAGTTGAGGCCGTTTTGGGATGAGTTTATGCAGTTCAAGACATCGGAAGAGGGTGAGGCACGGTGAGAAGGAACCAACAGAATGCGGACAAAAGCAATACCACCATCACTTGGGATCGGTGGCTCTGAGTGCCATTCCTAAGTGGGAAAGAATGGAGCGGAGATTCTTGCCAAGGGATCGAACGAGAATCAATCAAGCGCCCGAAGCGCCAAGTATTGGTTTTTCGGTCATGGGGAAGCTTGGACCTAGAGACCGGAAAGATAGTGTATGGCGAAAACTCCAAAGAGCGACAAAAAGATTTGCTTATGCTCGAGGCTTGGTGAGAGTGGCGGTGGCACGAAACGAGATAAGGATGAGTGACATCATACGGAGAGTCTTGAACACGGTGGGCGAACAAGAGGCTATGGGGAGGTGTCGTGGGAGCATGCCTTCCCTAAAGACAAAGCCACCTATAGAAGCCGCCAGAGAAAGAAGTACGAGGAGGCAGAGCGGATCTGCGCAGGATGGAGAAATGGTTCTTGAGTCACGGAAGTGGCTCGTGAAGCAAGAGAGCGAGAAAAAGCACTTGAAGCCAAAATGAATGAGGAAATCAAAAGGCAAGTGCAGAGATAGCGATAAGTTCCATCCAAAGGCAAATCGCATCGAGCCGAGTCAACATCACCCCCTAATCGGTTGAAAAGATTCGCTTCCACGGAGGTGCCATGATTCAAGATGACGCAGGTGCGCTTCCGTGGATGACATCACCGATCCTCTCACGACATGTGAGCCGCACATTCGAGGGGAATGCCACAGTCATGGTGGCTATCGGTGTTGTATCTCGTATCGACCCTACGAAGACACCAAGATGCCATGGGGCATTAATACCTCCTGGATATGCTAGCGTCTCGGTGGATAGAGTTGTGAAAGGTAATAGCAATGTGCCTCTTGACATTGAAGGAGGTGATGGGGAGAAGACTTTAGGAGAAGCGGAGAAGACATTCATATGTTGGCGCAAGCGCTATATCATTATTCCTAGGGCGTCACCTCCTCCTCCTCAACAACCTAACCCTAGGTGCGGATGAAAGTGAGCGAAACATTTTTCACTAATTATGTATTGGCTTAAATAACGGTTTACTCATACCACGTTGTTTTCACAGTGAAACCTCCCCAACCTAAGTCCAATTATCCATTCACCACCGTCACAGGTGTTGCGGGCGATGACAATGAAGTGGAAGACACGGTGCATCCCCACCGCCCCATCGCCTCCACGGCGGCTCCAACGCCGACACCGCCGCCCCATCGCCTCCACGGCGGGCTCCAACGCCGCCATCGCCCCATCGCCTCCACGGCGGGCTCCAACGCCGCCACCGCCGCTCCATCGCCTCCACGGCGGCTCCAACGCCGACACCGCCGCTCCATCGCCTCCCACGCGGGCTCCAACGCCGCCACCGCCCCATCGCCAAAGAAGAGGCGCACCCACAAGCAAGCGTCGGCCCCACCGCCGCCAAGAAGAAAGCCTCGGGAGAACACCGGCTATTTCTAAGACGCGAAACTTTCCTATGAGAAGATCGCCGAGAAATAGATGCTTGATAACAGATGTGGGCGGTTTCTTCGCGAAAGTCAAGGCTAAAAAGTGAAGCGGCGAAACCACGAGAAGTCGTGCTTCTTCGTACGTCCAGAAGTTCTAAGGCAAAGGGTGGACGCTCACCAGAAAAAGTTACGTCATGCTCGTAAGGATTCGCCACTATCGGACTATGACCGCACTCTCACCAAGTCAATTGAGGAGGCGAAGAAGAAAGAGAAGAGAGCACGGAAGGGTGTTGCACACTCGGGAACAATCACAACAATCGAGTGCCCCGCTAGTTATTGGGAATGAATATGGTTCAAACACGAGCGTGCTAGAACAGATATCCGAAATGTGCATTTGGATCAACTTGATGAATTTTTCATGAAATGGTCTAAGCATTTCCCAAATGCTCGGCGGAGCACACATCAAAAGTGCTCCGGAAGTTGATCATTGGAAGAAGGAATATGTATATGGCAAGAGTCTATACAACCCTGAGAAGCTCATGGAACTTCGTACGCAAATGTACTTGTTAAACAAGTGGTACATGGCGGCGTGTCGCATGAAAAGCGGATGACTATATTTGCGTCAAAATTAGAAACCATCATTACTTAGTGGCGATGACATTATAATGGTTCGGTTTAATGAGTTACACCACTATGCCACATGAACGCTCTAGACAAATCTCTCATCATTTGCTTTTGTGCATGCGTGATTCTTTCTTTTAATAATCTCACTCTAGCATATGTATATGTATAAGTAATTATCCTCACACTAGCTAGCATGTCTATACATATGCAGAGACATGATGAGAGACCTCACACGTAGAAAGGACAAAAACATTGGTTTCATTGATCCATATATCGTATTCAAGGACCCAAACACTCCCTACGATCAATGGAGACCTCAAGCGGAGAGGAATTTCCGGAGGTTCTTGATCAACCAAAAGAACAAAAGATTTATACTCTTCCCTACAACTTTGGGTGAGTGTTGTTATCGTGTGCACATTTTACTTTACTTACTCAATCCAACATAAAGATATATATGTTGACTCTATAAACAAATGCGACTTTCATTTGGATCTTGATTGTCTTGATCTCTCCGACGGTCATTTGCTAATCTATGACTCGTTGAGAAAACCGCAGAAGATTACCAAGATATGATAGACATTATCCAGGGTAACCGATCTTTAAATATTTATTCGTGCTCTTTAACTCGCAATAGTTAATTAACGATCAATTATTAGGCGGGGTTTGGGCTTGGTTCGTTAGCTACACCGTTCGGATCTGAAAGCGCCACTTCTGATCCACACCGATTGGATGTAAGTTGTACTAGCTCCCGCATCTTTACCTTATCATGCTTGACTCACGCGGGATAGCGAGAGTAATCTTTTTATATCGTCATGATGGGTTCTACGACCACCGAGCAACAATTTGTGTGGATACTACGTTTGCGAGTTCCTCATGGTGTATGCAAAAGAACCCATCTACAGATCTGAAAAACGTAACAAGTATATATAATAAATCCATTTTATTTATTTGTTGCTATTAAATAAATCTTATGTATATTAATACTTCTTTCGTTTAATGCAAATTGAAGGAGATATGGTTGAAGGAGCAGTGTTGGATATGGACCGCCTCAAAGGAATTCAAGAGACAATCGCAGGATTTCTTAATGAGCATGTCCTCAAGCCCGCACCGAGTTCTACTTTAACCCAGATGAACAATTGAAGCCAAACCAGATTTAACATTTGTATGACATTTAAGTGGAGGACAACATTTGTGTTGTAAATACCAAGGATGCATGAATAATGTTGTAAATTTTATGTGCATATATATATATATATATTATACATATATATAGCTCCATAATATATATATAGTTTCATACTTTATTTGTGTGTAATAATGTTCCAAACTAAATTATATGTGGGCGTATACATATATTAGCAAATAAGAATACGCATTTGAAAACCTAATGTAATTGTAAAACCAAAATCAATAATGAATTGAAATGGAAACAAAAAGAAAAAAAAACACCTTTAGTCGGTTGGTAATACCAACCGGATTAAAACGACCCGTGTGACCAAATTTCAATGACCTTTTGTCGGTTGGTATTACCAACCGACTAAAGGTCGACCTTTAGTCCGGGCAATTGGACCTTTTAGTCCCGTTGGTATTACCAACCGGACTAAATCGACCTTTAGTCCCGGCACGGGACCCGGACTAAAGGTGAGACATTTAGTCGATTTCCTAGTCCCGGCTCTATAACCGGGACTAGAGGCCCTTTAGGCCCGGGACCAAAGGTCTGTTCTGTAGTAGTGCTCTTTGACACGGTTCTGCGAGACCTGGTTAAATTATTGGCTTAATGCATATGGATCTTATTTTTAATTGGGAAATGATAACCGACTTACGTACGGGCCGAAGGGAAAATATCCGAAGGGAAAATATCAGACATGCATCGCGGTCATCGCGGTCATTACGTCTGATCCAATAATTCAGTTTCAAGGGCATCGCGGAGGCGGTCATCAGTGGGCGGCGCACCGAGGGCGCGAGCTTGAGCGCCGCGCGGTCGGTCCAGCTCGTCCGGAAGCTTGCCACCGCCGTGTCCGACGGCCAGAGCGATCGCGTCGCCACCAGCATCTGGAGCGTGAGGGACGATCCGGAGACTTTGGAGGAGGTGCTCGCCTTCTCCTTGCAGAAGCTGGAGGCCATGGCCGTGGACACGCTCATGATCTAGGCCGAGATGGCCGACGAGGACGCGCCGTTTGAGGTGGCCGAGGCCGCGGGGGATACGAACGTCTTCGACTCGTTGGTGCCGTCCGACGAGTGGTCCGAGCCCCGCAACTCGGACGGCCACGTAACATTGTTTTCAACGGACCGCAACATCAGCAGAAACAACAAAGGATAACTATTCGGAAACAACATCAGAACCGGCGCCATACGCTTCGGAGGCGCCAGCAGCGTTAAGGTGGCCCTCACGTCGATGTCGATGACCTCCCGCACGTGGCGCGCTCGTCCTCCTCGCCCCCAGAGGAGTCGTAGATGGTGGCACCATATATACCCCTTGTAAGCCACATGGGAAGAGTTGATGACTCATGAAAATCCCTGCGTTTTTGTAAACACTTTTTCTGATTATATGCAATACAATCCATGCATCTGTAGAAAAAGACCAGGGTGCGATCTTATATATAGTATCCACACTTTAATGGTCTCTGACGCGTTTTTTTAATGCGTACAAAAAAAATATTGCATACTATTCATGGCGATATTGTAATTTTTTCTAACGCATTTTTTTTTCAGATGCTTTGTTTTTTTATTTGTGATGTTGCAACTGTTGTGCGGGGATGTTGCAATCATTATCCTAGGATGTTGCAACCGTTGTGCGGGGATGTTGCAACCTTTGTCCGGGGATGTTGCAACCGTGTTCGGGGGATGTTGCAACCGTTGTCCGGGGATGTTGCAACCGTGTTCGGGGGATGTTGCAACCGTTGTCCGTGGATGTTGCAACCGTGTTCGGGGGATGTTGCAACTGTTGTCCGGGGGATATTGCAACCGTTGTCCCGGGATGTTGCAACCGTTGTCCGAGGATGTTGCAACCGTTGTTCGGGGATATCGCAACTGTTCGGGAGATGTTGCATGCAGTGGTGTACTTCTACCCCTTTTGTGTGGTGGGTGTTGCTCTGTGCGTCTTATCTCCCCTTGTCATCGTCATCTCCACAAAAAAAAAATGATTTCAAAACTTTCTCTGTGAAGAAATTGGTAAATGAATAGTCAAACTTAACATCAACAACTACTGGTCATGTGGATGTACTACCAGGAAAAGTTGCATTGAAGCTCTTCAAGTTTCTTATGCTTTTTCCAACGTTCGGTTCTAGCTTGATATACACCGCGCGCTCAGTCAAATTAATTTTGTACGCATGTATATAGCACGCAAAAGTTTATAATGCTAGCACATGTAGCAGTGCTAATGTTTTTGCTTCCATCTGGAAGAATATGGCCACATGCAATCTAGTGCAACTCACACACATTAAAACTTGTGACGTAGCAGCTCGATCAGTGTCGTCTCACCTGCTGCCGACGCCAATTTTTACGTCCTGGTTGCGCACTGTCTTGAGCCATATTTGGATTTGGAACCGGGCGTCCGATATTTTGTCCTAAATCGGACGTACGGCTGCTAGTTACTTCCTATAAAAAAAGAATAAAAACCAATACTTCATTGTTCATAGCAGATGCTGTCTGCTTGTAATCAATTAGGCTGCTCCCAATGGGCAGTATCTTAGTGCAGTTTCTTAGCGTATAAGGAGTGTTAAGATACTATCTTCCCAATGCATGGTTTCTTATGATGTAGTATCTTAGGTCTTTTTAATTAATTAGATGTAGAATCTCAAGGAGATGGTGTGTACAAGATGGAAATGAGTTAATTTTCTTGTCTATGACTTCGAGCTAGAGTAGTCTCTTATTTAGATACTGCAACAATCTATCATATTATTTAATCTACTGCCATCTCAGCACTTTGTCTACATGGCACCCTTAAGATACTGGCCAGGGTGGAGCACTGGGAGCAGCCTTACCTCTAAAAACAGCTTCATCTTTCAAAACTTGTAATTGCTAGCTAGCCTGGAATTAATAACCAATAGTAATAGTATTAAATATTATCTAATGCATGCATTGATCAAAACTATATGATGAGAATTTTTTTTTGCTAAACTAGTTGCAGGGAAATGCTGCATCCCATGCTGCGTAGGATGGGATAGACAAATCAGTAACCTCCAGGGAAGACAAATATTAATATAAAAAAAAGGAAAAAACAATGGACTTCCCACAATATACCAACAACATACATCCACGTGTCAGCGACATAATTTGATTAATGTTTTAGATGAGCATAATTTGACTAAATTTCATTATTCGTTCATTTTTTAGTTGCGATGAAGTTCCAATTAACTTATCGTTCTAGGAAATTGAGCTGCACAAAAAAAATGAATTAGTTCTAACTATATGTATACATCATTCTTCTATCAATTTCTATCAAGCACAGGTTACAAATATGTAAGAGTGTCCAATCTCTCTGCACTTTTCTTCTTCGCTTCAGTGAACAGCAGGCAAGATACATAAGTTGTGATTTTGTTTGACTACAGTTTAAAACCCTTTTTTCTCCGTGGGGTCGTTCGCGGGCCAAGTCAGTCCAGGTCTCGACTACAGCGCTCTGATGCTCGCCTCCATCTCGACCACCTCAACCGCACGGCGATGTCCCGCCTCCGCCTCTCCTCCATATTCGCCACCTCCACCGACACCACCGCCGCCTCCTCCTCCACCGCGCCTTCACCACGCGCATCCCACGTAGGCCTTGCCGCCGCCACGGAGCGCGTACTCTCCGCGACGCTCGGCCCGGTGGACGCACACCACCTGTTCGACGAATTGCTGCAGCAGACCACCCCCGTGCCAGCCCGCGCGCTGAACGGCCTTCTCGCCGCCCTCGCTCGTGCGCCGCCATCCGCCGCCTGCAGCGACGGCCCCGCCCTCGCAGTCGCCCTCTTCAACCGCATGTCCCGAGGCGCCGGCCCACGGGTGGCGCCGCAAACTGTTCACACCTACGGCATCCTCATCGACTGCTGCTGCCGCGTGAGGCGCCCTGACCTAGCGCTCGCCTTCTTCGGCCGCCTCCTCAGGTCAGGGCTGGGGACGAATGCCATCGTCGTCAACAACCTCATCAAGGGGCTATGCGACTTGAAGCGGCCAGAGGCGGCTGTGGACGTGCTGCTCCGCAGGATGCCTGAGCTGGGCTGTATTCCTGATGTCATCTCGTACTCCATACTTTTGAAGAGCTTATGTGACAATAGGAGGAGTCATAGCGCGCTCGAGCTGCTCCGGCTGATGGCCGAACAAGGAGGTGGCTGCTCCCCCAATGTGGTGGCGTACACCACGGTCATTGATGGCTTCTTTAAGGAGCGGGAAGTGGTCAAAGCCTGTGACCTATTCCATGAGATGATACAGCAGGGGATTTCACCTAATGTGGTGACTTATAGCTCGATTATTGACGCGCTGTGCAAGGCCAGAGCAATAGATAAGGCAGAGAGGGTCCTCCGCAATATGGTTGATAATGGTGTTCTACCGAATAACTTGACATATACTAGCCTGATCCATGGATATTCCACTTTGGGGCAGTGGAAGGATGCGGGTAGAATATTCAAAGAAATGACAAGTCAGGGTGTTCTACCAAATGTTGTTACTTGCAACTCGTTCATGGATGCTCTTTGCAAGCATGGAAAAAATAAAGAAGCTAGAGAAATATTTGATTTCATGGTTGTGAAGGGCCAAAAACCTGATATCATCTCCTACTGTATTATGCTTCATGGGTACGGTGCGGAAGGATGCTTGGTTGATATGTGTGTTCTTTTTAATTTGATGTTGGGAGATGGTATTGTACCTAACCACCATGTTTTCAACATATTGATTAACTCATATGCTAAATGTCGAATGATGGATGAGGCTATGCTTATAGTTGAACAGATGCAGAAACATGGAGTGAACCCTGATCTAGTCACATATTCAACTGTAATAGCTGCACTTTGCAGGATGGGTAGGCTGAATGATGCTATGGACAAATTCAATCAGATGATTGATAAGGGTATACCACCTAACGCAGCCGTTTACCACTGCCTACTTCGGGCCTTTTGTACTCATGGTGATTTGGTCAAAGCCGAGGAATTGGTTTCTGAAATGGTGAATAAAGGTATCTGTCGTCCTCACATTGCGTTCTTTAGTTCAATAATAAACAATCTTTGTAAAGAAGGAAGGGTAATGGAAGCTCAAGATATCTTTGACTGGATTATACGTAGTGGTGAGAGGCCTGATGTTATTATGTTTACTTCACTGATCGACGGATATTGCTTAGTCGGCAAGACGGAGAAAGCATTCAGAGTACTTGATGCTATGGTATCAGTTGGCATTGAGCCGAATGTTATTACATATGGTGCAGTTGTTAATGGCTGTTGTAAAAATGGAAGGATCGACGATGGGTTGACCCTATTCAGAGAAATGTTGCGTAAGAGAGTTAAACCTACAACTTTTACATATAACAGCTTACTGGATGGGTTGTTTCAGGCCGGGAGAGCTGTTGCTGCAAAGCAAATGTTCCATGAGATGATTGAAAGTAGAATAACAGTGAGCATTTCCACATACAGTATAGTTCTTAGTGGACTTTGTAGAAATTATTGCATTGATGAAGCAATCACACTGTTCCAGAAATTATGTGCAATGGATGTGAAGTTTGATATTATAATTCTCAATATTATGATTAGTGCAATGTACAAGGTTGGGAGAAGAGAAGAAGCTAAGGATTTGTTTGCTTCTGTTTCCGCCAATGGGTTGGTGCCTACTGTTCGAACCTACAGCGTAATGATGACGAATCTTATAAAAGAAGGGTCAATGGAAGAGGCTGACAATCTCTTTTCATCAATGGAGAAGAGCGGCTGTGCTCCCAACTCTCGTATGTTAAATAATATCATCAGAATGTTATTGATAAAAGGAGAGATAGTGAAGGCAGGAAATTATATGTCTAGAGTCAATGAGAAGAGCATGTCGCTTGAAGCTTCAACTACTTCGTTGCTCATATCTCTCTTCTCAAGGGAAGGGAAATACCGGGAACACATAAAATTGCTCCCCGCAAACTATCAGTTTTTTGAGGGAGCCAGCCACAGTTGATACATTATATCTGAACTTATATCCTTAGAAGGAACACTTGAGTTATTGCTTGCTGTAAGGCCCTTCTGCTGGTACAAGAAATGAAAATTACCTGCATGTAAAAAGTCAGTCCCTGATCCTTCTGTGATGTGTTGAAACCACAAAAATGTGAATTATCTGAGAATGTTTTTCTCGTTGTAGGATGAGCAAAGGTAGACCAAGTAGTGTAACACAACTGGTTGCATTTTTAAGGATAATGACTTCTGATGGTGATTGGGGGAAGGTATGCATGTGTTGTTCCACGAGAAGCACATTGAATATCTATGCAATCTTTTCTAGCATGGTACCCGCCACCTTTGATATATATAATCTTAGTAAAACAGTTACTTCCCTTCATATGCATGCATTTTTAGTATATGCCATTCTCAGTGATCCGCTTGATATGCAAGGGTTATTTTACTTGGTTCGATGAATTTGTTGTATATGTGAGGGCAAATCAGCCATAAAAGAAGGAATGTTTAAAGTTGCTAATGCTATGTTCCTTCAGCAGATAAGAGAGTTCATGTCGAAGTCTCCTACGCTCTATGTTGTCAGTAGGACTGGTGGAGCTTGTTGCATACAGGTGAGATGAGCATTCCAATATGATTTCTTTGTGTTAATGAGAACTCAATAAATTGAAGCTTCAAGTACTTTCCTCACAATGTAGGGAAAATATAAGCAATATTTTTTTTGGGTGCGAGCTTTCACTTCAGACACGACACACCTTCGATCATATTATCTGAGAACTTATATTGAGGGCAGTCAGGGCACCAACACCACCTGCGCACAAGTGGAGAAGGGATCAAACCACTCGCTTGAATACTTTACTGATGTCTCTCCACTGGGAGGCAGCCACAATTGGTACATGATAGCTGAAACTTGCATCCTACAAAGGCATTCTTTTATTGTTGCTTCTGCTTGATACTGTTTGGAATGAGGCATATCTATTTCAATGAGTCAGAATGCCAATATATAACATGTACAGGGTTGACCATTGTGCAAAGAACACTTTAGACTATATACATATCTAACACTCTCCTCGAGCTCTTTGTGGATCAAAAACACTGAGTTTAGAGAGGTAGAAGCTATGCTGAAACTCTAGTTTGTGCCTTGGAGAAGAAATCTGCTAACTGAAACTCCGAAGGCACATACTGAAGATCAATAACTTGGTCTTGCACCTGCGATAGCATATACGATGCATCCACTCCGATGTGTTTGGTGAGCTTATACTTCATGGGATCTCGAGCAATGCTGATTGTGCCAGTACTATCTGATAAGAGAGGAGTCGGTGCAGAAGCGGAAACGCCGAAATTCTCAAGTAGCCACCGAAGCCAGGTGATCTCGGCTGTCAACGACGTCGTGACTCTAAACTCAACCTCAGCACTCGAACGGGAAACGGCAATCTGCTTCTTGGTTTTCTAGGCAATCAAGTAGGAACCAAGAAAAACACAATAGGCAGAAAGAGACTGGCGATCAGAATAATCGCTAGCCTAGGTCGCATCAGAGTACACATAAAGCTGCAAAGAACTGGAGCGAGAAAAGAAGATGTGACGAGTGATTATCCCGCGAAGATATCGTATACTCTAATGGTGTTTGCTGACACATAGACGACGTGGTCCCACGAGGAAAACCAAGCTTCTTGAGAGTCAAGCAAGAGGCTTGGTTTATTACTCTTGTTGTTTGCCGACACCTAAACGGCGTGAAAGCGTCGTGGTCCGGTGATCTTCTTAAAAAGTTTGTGAGAAGGCTCGGCGTGTTGTGAATGGTTTGGTGCTCGCCATCTCCGGAGTGGACGAAGAGCAACCCCGGGTGGATCGAGGTGTTCATTCAAGTTGTGAGCCGATCCAATTCGTTTGGGCTTACCTCGGAGATTTTGGCTTAATTCGTAGAGCCGGTCTAATTCGTTTGGACTTATCTCAACGTGGATTAGGGGAGACCGACAAGTCACCGAACTCCACGGTAAAATATCTTTGTGCCATTGTGGTTTACTCTCTTGTGATTTATTTTGTGCAATTTACTTTCCTATAACTAAATTGATTGCATGTCAAACTAGGATTTCAAACCTTGACTTAGACTCAGGGTGTTGGTGCACTTAACAGAAACTAGAATTTTTAGGTTTTAATTGTGCAAAATCGAATTGATTTTACTTCCGCATTAGAAACCGATTTTAGCCTTAGGGATTTTTAGAAAAAAGTATTCACCCCTCTAGTCGGCCTCCTCGATCTTATAGTGGTCAGACCGTCCGTTGCTTGGTGGTCAAACCAGCCGAGGGGTATTGAAGTTTGATTTTCTTGATTTCAGCTCTATTATTCCGCTGTGATTTTGAGACCCCGATCTTCGTAGTTTCACATAGCTATTGGAATGAAAATGAAGTAGAATTTAAGGAAAAAAAGTGGGATCCTATTGACCTCCTCAGCCGCTCACACGGTCCAACAATATAACAGCCTCTACATAAATAGCTATCACATACACACATTTTTCTTGCGTCCTACCCGTTCAAAATTCATAGGTGGTGTACAGGTGCATTTTAAGCAGAGAAGAGTATGCATCTTTTTATTTTATTGAAATGGTGCTCTTGTCCAACCAATGAAAGTTTGGTATGATAAAAAATAATAAAGAAATCATGCCATGCATATTTTGCACGATAATAGTGTTTTTGCTACAAATACATGTTTATCTCTTTGTTTTATAGGGACAAAACATTTTTTTCTTGGGCTTGGTAGGCCGTTCTTTTAACAGAAAAAAGAAGTAAAAAAATCTTCCCCCTTTTACACTCGTTATAGGGAGCCGGTGGCTAGCTAGCTGCTGGAACAATGTAGACAAATATATGTGCATGATTGATTTAAAACAAACAATCAAGCGTGTGGCTTGCTTGGATCTTTATTTGTCAATTATGTGATCTGTTTGGGTGCACAGATACAACAATGTCCTCAATTATATTGGGATCATTTATGATTTAAAAAATATTGGGACCATTTGCTGCTATATATTATCCTTGCATGAGAAAAAGATTATATTCACAGAATAAAGGAATTATGTTGTCCTTATTCGATCCCCGGTTAGCTTCCTATTTGAAATATCTACTCCTCTTTGCAAAAAAAAAAAGACAAGAAATCACTACTTCTCTCCTAGAAATCTACTTGGCGGTGTGCGTGTTATGTTCCATTTGTATCTAAAATATTATTTGCAGTCCTCCTGCTTTTCATAAAAAAGATCTAATTACAATATCCACTTTAGTTTGATCTTGTTACAACGGTTCTTAGTGTATGGGCTTGTTTGAAACAATTGTGACTTTCTGGCTTGGCTTCCGATCGGGCGAAGAGATTTGGTGCTTGACTGTTTATCTTTTATGTAGGTTGGCTGCAGCTTCCGAGATAGGAAATGTCTGAAATGCCCATGAGGATAGTAACAGCTTGTTTGATACCGTTTAATGCAATTAACAACATTTAACGAGAATAACGGCAGTTGATGATAATTAACGACACTAAACACAATTAACGATATTTAAAGACAATGAACAACTAGCACAATTGATGACAACTACTACAATTGACGATATTTAATGATAATTAACGACCACTACTCGAATTAGGGCAATTGGTCACATTTGACGACGACTACCATAATTAACTATAATTAGCTGTGTGCATGTCTGATTGACAGATTAGTTGGAAAATTTCATGTTATGGCAACATGCTGCTTAGTGGATACTGGATAGATGTCCGGACTATTGACAAGTACTACCTGAAGCAAAATGCAAGACCTGATGCTGTAGTAGCAAAGGGAAAAATTTAGGCAATAACTGTACATTCACCACCTGAATTTCCTGCTCCTAATTAACTGCACATTCGTCAACTTAACACATACACCCATGGAAAATTAGTACATTCAGTTGATCGCAATGAAAAGAGGACCTGGTCCACTACAACTTGATATACCTGTACAACGTTTCATTTTCTATGGTACATCACACCAATTATGTTTCCCTAAATGCTGTATTGACTTGGATTGGCTCTTCAAAGTTCTCCAGGATCACATATCCGACGTGTACAGCCGACTGCTAGAGCATCTCTGCACAAATCAAACCAAAAAATAACTCACATTTGCAAAAATGACTCTTATTGAATCTATCAAGAACGTACATTTGGTTAAGGATTATTGCACAGAAAAACAAAAACTGTACAGCAAACTTCTTCCACATTGAAGTTTAATTCCTATAGCTATTTCTAATAATTAATTCTTAAAACTTTACTCACATTTGCATAATGAATAACAAGCTTCGTTCAGTTTGGGTAAGCAACAAAACTGGTCCTGATTGTGCCAACGTCCCCTCTGATTTGCATCTCTCTAAATCAATGAATTCAATCACCATCAAGTTTATATGTGTTTTGATCGAGTACATCTGCAGTAGCACTTTTTTTCCAGATTACCATTTCTGTACTACTAGAAAAATATTTTCCAATTCATGATCAAATTCGGACTGAGAAAAGGCAAATTGTGGAAGAAACTAGACACAGAAGATGAAGCATCGAAGAACTGCAAACTAAGATATTTTTGCATATTGGAATGCAAATTGGGACACATTTGTGCAAGAGAAAAGTTGTTGCGACCCCAAAAACTGCAACGGCGCAAGAACTTATCATGCACAGTTCATGTTACTGACAAAACTAAATGACAATTGACGACATTTTTTAGTTGCGATGAAGTTCCAATTAACTTATCGTTCTAGGAAATTGAGCTGCACAAAAAAATGAATTAGTTCTAACTATATGTATACATCATTCTTCTATCAATTTCTATCAAGCACAGGTTACAAATATGTAAGAGTGTCCAATCTCTCTGCACTTTTCTTCTTCGCTTCAGTGAACAGCAGGCAAGATACATAAGTTGTGATTTTGTTTGACTAGAGTTTAAAACCCTTTTTTCATCGTCCAAATGGACTGTGCCCATGCCCAGCTGACTAAATAACCTGTGTTGTGCCGGCCCATTGGCCAAACTGCTGTCCCGAGGCCGTCCTGACTATGACTACAGTGGTAACCACCATCGAGCCCCGCCACGTCCATTGGGGCCAGGTCAGTCCAGGTCTCGACTACAGCGCTCTGATGCTCGCCTCCATCTCGACCACCTCTACCGCACGGCAATGTCCCGCCTCCGCCTCTCCTCCATATTCGCCACCTCCAACGCCACCACCGCCGCTTCCTCCTCCACGGTGCCTTCACCACGCGCATCCCACGTAGGCCTTGCCGCCGCCACGGAGCGCGTGCTCTCCGGGACGCTCGGCCCGGAGGACGCACACCACCTGTTCGACGAATTGCTGCGGCAGACCACCCCCGTGCCAGCCCGCGAGCTGAACGGCCTTCTCGCCGTCCTCGCTCGTGCGCCGCCATCCGCCGCCTGCAGCGACGGCCCCGCCCTCGCAGTCGCCCTCTTCAACCGCATGTCCCGAGGCGCCGGCCCACGGGTGGCGCCGCAAACTGTCCACACCTACGGCATCCTCATCGACTGCTGCTGCCGCGTGAGGCGCCCTGACCTAGCGCTCGCCTTCTTCGGCCGCCTCCTCAGGTCAGGGCTGGGTACGAATGCCATCGTCGTCAACAACCTCATCAAGGGGCTATGCGACTTGAAGCGGCCAGAGGCGGCTTTGGACGTGCTGCTCCGCACGATGCTTGAGCTGGGCTGTATGCCTGATGTCATCTCGTACTTCAAACTTTTGAAGAGCTTATGTGACAATAGGAGGAGTCAGAGCGCGCTCGAGCTGCTCCGGCTGATGGCCGAACAAGCAGGTGGCTGCTCCCCCAATGTGGTGGCGTACACCACGGTCATTGATGGCTTCTTTAAGGAGCGGGAAATGGTCAAAGCCTGCGACCTATTCCATGAGATGATACAGCAGGGGATTTCACCTAATGTGGTGACTTACAGCTCGATTATTGATGCGCTGTGCAAGGCCAAGGCAATAGACAAGGCCGAGGTGGTCCTTCGACAGATGGTCGAGAACGGTGTTCTGCCAGATAACTTGACATATACTAGCCTGATCCATGGATATTCCTCTTTGGGCCAGTGGAAGGATGCGCGTAGAATGTTCAAAGAAATGACAAGTCAGGGTGTTCTACCAAATGTTGTTACTTGCAACTCGTTCATGGATGCTCTTTGCAAGCATGGAAAAAATAAAGAAGCTAGAGAAATATTTGATTCCATGGTTGTGAAGGGCCAAAAACCTGATATCATCTCCTACTGTATTATGCTTCACGGTTACGGTGCAGAAGGATGCTTGGTTGATATGCTAAATCTTTTTAATTTGATGTTGGGAGGTGGTATTGTACCTAACCACCATGTTTTCAACATATTGATTAACTCATATGCTAAATGTCGAATGATGGATGAGGCTATGCTTATAGTTGAACAGATGCAGAAACATGGAGTGAACCCTGATCTAATCACATATTCAACTGTAATAGCTGCACTTTGCAGGATGGGTAGGCTGAATGATGCTATGGACAAATTCAATCAGATGATTGATAAGGGTATACCACCTAACGCAGCCGTTTACCGCTGCCTACTTCAGGCCTTTTGTACTCATGGTGATTTGGTCAAAGCCGAGGAACTGGTTTCTGAAATGGTGAATAAAGGTATCCGTCGTCCTCCCACTGTGTTCTTTAGTTCAATAATAAACAATCTTTGTAAAGAAGGAAGGGTAATGGAAGCTCAAGATATCTTTGACTGGATTATACGTACTGGTGAGGGGCCTGATGTTATTATACTTACTTCACTGATCGACGGATATTGCTTAGTCGGCAAGATGGAGAAAGCATTAAGAGTACTTGATGCGATGGTATCAGTTGGCGTTGAGCCTAATGATGTTACGTATGGTGCACTTGTTAATGGCTACTGTAAAAATGGACAGATCGACGATGGGTTGACACTATTCAGAGAAATGTTGCGTATGGGAATTAAACCTACAGCTTTTATATATAACATCATATTGGATGGATTATTTCAGGCTGGGAGAGCTGTTGCTGCAAAGAAAATGTTCCATGAGATGATTGAAAATGGAATAACAGTGAGCATTTCCACATACAGTATTGTTCTTAGTGGACTTTGTAGGAATAATTGCATTGACGAAGCAATCTCGCTGTTCCAGAAATTATGTGCAATGGATGTGAAGTTTGATATTACAATTCTCAATATTATGATTAGTGCAATGTACAAGGTTGGGAGAAGAGAAGAAGCTAAGGATTTGTTTGCTTCTGTTTCAGCCATTGGGTTGGTGCCTACTGTTCAAACCTACAGCATAATGATGACGAATCTTATAAAAGAAGGGTCAATGGAAGAGGCTGACAATCTCTTTTCATCAATGGAGAAGAGCGGCTGTGCTCCCAACTCTCGTATGTTAAATAATGTCATCAGAATGTTATTGATAAAAGGAGAGATAGTGAAGGCAGGAAATTATATGTCTAGAGTCAATGAGAAGAGCATGTCGCTTGAAGCTTCAACTACTTCATTGCTCATATCTCTCTTCTCAAGGGAAGGGAAATACCGGGAACACATAAAATTGCTCCCTGCAAACTATCAGTTTTTTGAGGGAGCCAGCCACAGTTGATACATTATATCTGAACTTATATCCTTAGAAGGAACACTTGAGTTATTGCTTGCCGTAAGGCCCTTCTGCTGGTACAAGAAATGAAAATTACCTGCATGTAAAAAGTCAGTCCTTGATCCTTCTGTGATGTGTTGAAACCACAAAAATGTGAATTATCTGTGAATGTTTTTCTCGTTGTAGGATGAGCAAAGGTAGACGAGGTAGTGTAACACAACTGGTTGCATTTTAAAGGATAATGACTTCTGATGGTGATTGGGGGAAGGTATGCATATGTGTTGTTCCACGAGAAGCACATTGAATATCTATGCAATCTTTTCTAGCATGGTACCCGCCACCTTTGATATATATAATCTTAGTAAAACAGTTACTTTCCTTCATATGCATGCATTTTTAGTAGATGCCATTCTCAGTGATCTGCTTGATATGCAAGGGTTATTTTACTTCTTGGTTCGATGAATTTGTTGTATATGTGAGGGCAAATCAGCCATAAAAGAAGGAATGTTTGAAGTTGCTGATGCTATGTTCCTTCAGCAGATAAGAGAGTTCATGTCGAAGTCTCCTACACTCTTTGTTGTCAGTAGGACTGGTGGAGCTTGTTGCATACAGGTGAGATGAGTATTCCAATATGATTTCTTTGTGTTAATGAGAATTCACTGCATTTCTTTGTGTTAATGGGAAAATATAAGCAATGTTTTTTGGGTGCGAGCTTTCACCTCAGACAGGACACACCTTAGATCATATTATCTGAGAACTTATATTGTGGGCAGTCAGGGCACCAACACCACCTGCGCAAAATAGAAGGGATCAAACCACTCGCTTGAATACTTTACTGATGTCTCTCTTCTCAAGGAGACGGAAATTTCGGTAACACATAAAATTGCTCCCTGCAAAGTATCAACTTTTGCAGGGAGGCAGCCACAATTGGTACATGATAGCTGAAACTTGCATCCTACAAAGGCATTCTTTTATTGCTGCTTCTGCTTGATACAAGGCTCTTCTTGTTTGTACAAGGAATGCAAATTACCTTTATGCAAAAGGGAGTGTCCAGATCCAGATTTCGAAATCCGGAACTCTCTATATATATGTGCACTAGTCTCTGGATCAGTAGCTAGTTAGTGTACACAGTTACATCATTCAATATCAACACTTATCTTGCAAACGTCAAACTATTGTATAATATTGAACGAAAGAGTAATGACATTATGGTCGAAGCTTACAATTACCGTCCTTTAAGGCTAAATAACTTGAATAAACTGCAGCAAGAAGATGGTCCATCATATGCTCACAGACAATCGATGAGGGGCTCGCGACCTAGTATTGAACTTTTTTTTTATTTAACCTTTTTTAAAATTTTATTTTAAAGTTAACCTTTGGCACACTTTATTTCCAATTCCGACCCCTTTGATCACGCCACCACCTGTGGCGTGACAAAACAACACTGTCACGCCAGCCCATTTCTGATCAAACTCTTGTCACGCCATCGAAGTGGCGTAACATGATTTTTGGTCACGCCACGACCAAAGGGCGTGACAAAAGTGCTATTTTTGGGACTTATTCAGTGCGTGGCGGTGTTGTTTTGTCACGCCACCACCCGTGGCGTGACCAAAAGGGTCGAATTGAAATAAAAATCTTGAGGGTTAACTTTAAAATAAAATTCAAAAAAAGATTAATTAATAAAAAAAGTTCCCTAGTATTCTGGTGTCCTTCGTTGTAGCCACACGCGTAGAAGTTGTAATCCTTCTCGGCAATTTTGAAGGCTTCTGAGATTTATTTTGAGTGTAGCATGTGAGTACATAAAGTACTTCGCAAGTCTTGAAAAAATGTATATGCATAGATTTAACAAATAAGGCTTATATAGTTCTTTTGCATAAAGTAATATTTTAAGTTTAACAGTTTTCATAAAACACATTTGACAAAAAGTAATTTCAATAATTAAACTAATTATATCACTAGTGGAGATCTTAGCTACCAACCACTAGTAAGACTCTAGCCACTAAGGTTCAAAGGATTAGACTCTAGCCTCCAGAAAAACTACCTGAGAGTTCCAACTGCTCCTAGTGTAACACTCTGGCTATGCGGAAGCCAAGATATTACCTAAAAGTCTAACATACATCAACAATACGAAATAATTTTGGCAATCTATCAGCTAATAACAGATAAGAACCAACAATTGATAGACTTATTGTAAGATTTGAATTAGATTCAACAACATATCAAATTCTAATTACCTAATCAAATTGAATCATCTATGATAAACCTATCAATAGACTATACAAAGATCTTAGGCAATTACTAATTCAATCATATCATAAGGAAGGTTAACATCAACTATTAAACTTTATTTATTACAATCCAATGATTATCGAATGAAAGGTACTAACAAATTTATCTAATTAACAAGTAAATAATGTGAAGTGAATGAATGATTCGTGACTATTCCCTCCCAAGCATGCCGTCTTCAATGTTTACCTAAAACAAACAAACACGGCAAGAATGAGTCCACGACGCAGCAAGTACAACAGAACAATATGAACAATATTGAATAAGAACATAATAATTACATAATAGAATACGAATGTAGAATGGATGAATAAGAACATAGCATCACAGAATAGAATTCGAATGCAGAAAAGATAAAATCATATGAATGGATGGAATGCATGATCTTCTCTTCTGCTTATACCGGTATTACCAGTGAACACCCGTCGGTGTTCACTCATGCCCGCATTATCCAAAATACAGGGATCCAAGGCCCGTATGAAGAATGTTTCATGACGGGGATCCAATTTGCTCACATTAGAATGGTGGGTCTTACATGCCCATATTGGAATTGATGGGTCTTTACATCCCACTCCCGTGGGTGAATCATGAACAATGAACGAATGCATATATGAATTTGTAAGACGAAGACTCAAGAAGCATGTATTCACATACATGGAATAAAGTAGAAATCAATGAAACTTACTCACAGACCATGGTACTCAGTCATGACATGAACATAAAATACTATGAACAAACAATAGCAATACATTACACAACGTACTTGCCCATATTGGAATAATGTGACTTCACTACCCACTCCCGTGGGTGAACATGAAAGAAGGAACGAATGAACATATTGAACGTAAACATATTATCGAAGAATCATGGTATATCAATTATGAAGGGAAACAAGTAATATCGAAATTACCCATTGCATAATCATCAATCAAGTAGAACAAACAACAATCGAGACAATTCAATTGTACTTACCTTTCCGCGCTGCGAAGCGTTATGAGGCAAGGAGGATGTCACTAAAATCGAACTCCCTCCTCCTACACAATTTAATTACTTGAACAAGAACACCATGATATCGAGACGCTACTCGCAACATTTCTAACTCATCTTTCCAAAGGCCAAAATTCATATGTATGATCTACTCAATTTAATCGATATTCTAGCAGAAAGGTATACTAGACAGCAAGACTAAAAACTTCATAACTTTTAATTTGAAACTCAAAAAGGAGTGATCTCATATCCTCTAGAAAGGTAACGAAAACCTCCTCATTAAACTAGCTGGCTAAATTCTCTAATTCAGCCTACAACTTAGGCTAACATTCAAATGAAAGTCTAATCTATAATCTGTCTAACAGAATTAAACAGCAGTAAAGAAAAATTCATAACCTTTGATTGGATTAACCAAAATCCAAGATTTTTATCATTCTGGAAAGCTAAGAACATAACCTTCAAAAGTCTAGTTGACATGATACTCAGATTTTGCCTTTAACAAAATGTAGTACACAGATCAAATCTTCTGTCAGAACCCGACATACAATCTGAACAGTAAAATTGAAACGTACATAACTTTTGATTAGCATAATCAAATATAAATATTTTTAACAATATGGAAAATCTTATCAAAATTTCTACAACAATCTAGTTGGGTGGAAACCATGAATCAGCCCTTAACATAATCATATTTTTATAAACAAAGTGACTGTTAATTCTTGTCAGACTCTTTGGACAGCAGAAAAGAATTCAATATAACGTTTAGACCACAACTCGGAATTGAGTGATCTTTGAATCTATGGAAAACTAAGAACGAAACCCACATAACTCTAGGAGATAAGATCCTATAATTCGGACTCTAAATACATGAAAACCGACGCACAAGAATTGGACAGAATCTGATCTAATCGCAGCGGGGCTTCAATCCACTAAACATGGCAAAATACGCATCTACTACGATTCAACCAGTGAAGAACATCGATCATTACCCTTGAAGAACCACAGGAGATCGCTAATCAAACTCACGAGGAAACCCCCCTTCCACACCTTCTTCCTTCCTCCTTTTGACCGACAACAAGGGGCAGCACCAATGGAAGGGTCGGCAATGGAGATGCTGGGCCGGAGGTGTGGCGGCTTGGAGATGATCTTGGAGGGGCGGCACAAGGGAGAGGAGGCGCCAAGGAGGGAGAGGGCAGGAGGTGGCAGCGGCCAAAGAAGGGGAGGTAGGGGTTTCGGCCAAAGGGGAGGGTGGAGAAGGGGGGAGGGGCGGCTAGGGTTAGGAGGAGGCGCCTCCCCCCCTTGGTCCACTAAAGGCCGGCCCAACCAGGGCCCCCTTGGCTTGGGTCAGAAGCCCAAGACCCAAACTTCTCCAAAAAAACTGAATTTTGAACTTAATTCCAATTCTAAACTATAAAGCAATCGAAATTGAATAAATTTCGCTCTCCCGAACATTTATCTTTCTAATTGAAATTTGGGGTATTACATTCTACCCCCCTTAAACAGGATTCGACCCCGAATCCTCACACAGCTCTACGCGAAAGAACAACCACAACAGAGAACTATCAATGGTAACTACGTACCTGTTGTGAACAACTCCGGATAACGCTCATGCCTACGAAACTCCAACTCCCAAGTGACCTCTCTCTCGGACTGATGAGACCACAACAATAATGACGTACAACGACGTCTGTCCTAACACTCAACCCGGCAATTCCAGGTACACTCATCAGGAGAGAATCGAAGGTAAGACCCTACTCGATAGTCAACGTCTCTAACGAAATCCCAAGCTTTGAGCTGCTCAGCTACTCACTCAGCACTAGAACATACCAGACGTTGCGTTCCTCGCGTATGGACCTGGGACGGTCAAAGCGATATGCCAACTTCCTAATCCCTGCAACTGTCGAAAACGAACCAATGTACTTGGGCCAACTTCCCCTTTGGTACAAAAACACACAACATGCTCAAAAATCGAACTTTTCATCTAACAAGGAGCACCTCCTTTAATCAAGAACACACAACAGAACTCGCTTTAAACAATTCTTCTGTAACCAGAACCCCATTGAAAATAACGGATTCTCATCGCAACCATGAAATGGCAACTTTACACCAAAAAGGGTCAAACTCAAAAACGAAGATCCATCATGAAATCCCTTTTGCTTTCCATGTAGGCAGTTTACAATTAAACACCTCATAAGCCAAAAGAGAAACCGCTCAAACACCAAATCAAATACTTCATTTCTTCTTTCTGAACTGATAAGAACCACACATGCCAACATAAAATCAAGCTCAAATTGCGAAAGACACTCGTCAACAACACATAGCTCAAACGAGAATCAAGAAAACGTTTCACTACTTGAGGGAACATCCTTTTTCTCAGTTTCTCTTTTAGGAATAAATTTCTCTCAAACCTTGGAATTCAAATTCATCACATACCATATGAGCTCAAATCTCTTAAATTAACACCCTCAAATTATGCTCAAACCGAAATACATCATCCACACCTTTGTGGAGAGGTTCTATTGATCCCACCGAACACTCTAGACAATTCCTTCTACTGACGAAATTAATTTGACAGAAGGCACCCAAAGCACCTCAAAATAGATCCCACGCAATCACATCATCTCCAACTTTCAAGAATAACAACTCAGAATCCTCAGTACACACGCTCATGTACTACATCAGAAGGGTTCTATCAATGATCATTCCACTGCTCAGGAAAAACCATTATTCTATTTTTTCTACACACAATTATTGGCGACCAAAGGTCTGGCATAAGAATGCAAAGCCCAAATTTAACATCCAAGACCTCTACAACAAACTTCTCTTATAACAGATAGAGAAATCATCAGATTAAATCTCTAACATTTCAACATGAACTAAGGTTCTGGTATTACACTATACCATAGGTTCTACTTAATCATAACACTATTTAGTTTTACTACAATGATATACATTCGATTTGAATCAAATTTCCTCCAAGAGGTACATGCCAAAAACAATTCATTGTCTACTACTCCTCCAATAGCTTGGTAGCAAAATCTCACCACTACAATTACTTAACCATCACCAAACAGTTGCCAAATTACGCTTTGTAAAACTTTGCAACACAAAACTGTTGATCCTTTCTCAAAAGAAAGCGGCGAACAAGGACAAGTTTCGTTACACAGGAAAACGTTGCTCCTCACAGCGAGCACGAAATCAAAAGAAATAATATGATAACGTTGATATTGGAAAACGAAAGTTGGGTTCACAGTTGAGGGCACACATCCCTCAAAAAGAGAATAGCAAATAACAACCAATAAGAATATGACATAGCGATTGAAACTCGACAACTCTTGTGCGGAAAGAGCAGAAAGTTTAGGCACGATTCAAATAACCACAAGCTACAAAACTTGACTCTAATTCTCAAATACTCCTACTGCACTCTTTCCTTTAACACTGAAATTAATCCTTTGACTATAACAACACTTCGCCACATCGAACAAGATAAGTTCTTTAGTCCAAACCACAAGAACTATTTAAGAACTAATAAAATTCTTCAACATGAAATTTTTGCTCGGAACAGTTCAAGTACGCATGAATCATGAGGTAGCAGTAGGTGGCGGCGGCCAAAGAAGGGGAGGTAGGGGTTTCGGCCAAAGGGGAGGGTGGAGAAGGGGGGAGGGGCGGCTAGGGTTAGGAGGAGGCACCTCCCCCCCCTTGGCCCACTAAAGGCCGGCTCAACCAAGGCCTCCTTGGCTTGGGCCGGAAGCCCAAGACCCAAACTTCTCCAAAAAAACTGAATTTTGAACTTAATTCCAATTCTAAACTATGATGCAATCGAAATTGAATAAATTTCGCTCTCCCGAACATTTATCTTTCTAATTGAAATTTGGGGTATTACACCTGGGTTCCTAAAATTTACTCTTTTGAAATCAAAACCAAAATCTACCATGTGAAAACGCACATTGCTCGCCCTTAACCGTGGGCACGACTATTCGAATAGTTTTACACTATGCAGAGGTTGTATAACTTGACCCACACGAGATAATCGGCTTATAATGTCGGTCATGACATGCTTCCTTATACGTGCGACTAAGTGATTATTACAAAGCCTTTGCAATACCACGCTCTAACACCAACCACGCATGACATTAGTGTTCTTAGTGGACTTTGTAGGAATAATTGCACTGGGGAAGCAATCACGATGTTCCAGAAATTACGTGCAATGAATGTGAAGTTTGATATTACAATTCTCAATGTTATGATTAGTGCAATGTACAAGGTTGGGAGAAGAGAAGAAGCTAAGGGCATGTACAATGGTACAGACAACTACTGTCTATAGCAACTCTCTATGTCATTTGTAGACAGCACTAAGGGTGTGCTTGGTTGGCAGAATCCTCCGAGGATTACCAGGAATCCTCTAGTAATCCTATGAGATTACCTTGTTTGGTAAAACATTCAGAAATCTGAACCATGAATCTAAGATTACCTTTGGAAACATATTACCATCAATTTCGGGAATCTCTTTCTCGTAGAAAATGGTGTCTATCTTAGATTACCAAGGGAAAGTAATCTTTATTATTGCGTTTTTTTATCATGTGCTTTTGATTCATCACAGTCAAATTTTGAACTTTCAGAATTCAAAATCCAAATTATGATTTATTTTAACATTCGAATATCTGAATTATGGAATTTAAAAATCATTTTTCAAAATATGAATTTCGAAACCAAAATATCAAAAAATTGAATCTTAAATTTTGGAATCTTAAATTCAGACAATCTAAAATTTAAAGTTCAAAAATTTCAAGATTGAGTTTCAAAAATCTTATATTACTGGTAATGTATTTACAAGTAACCAGATTGAGGGGAATATTATATTTCAGGGAAATATGAGATTACATGTACCAAACACACCCTAAAGACAGCTCATACAATAGGTTGTGGTGATACAGTCGGCTACAGGATTGCAGACAACACATGTTTTTCTTGGTTATGGTGCTACAGTCGGCTACTGAATTGTAGATAGCACATTTCTCTCTCTTTATTCTCTTTCATCCATATTAGCTTAAATCCTATGTGGTAAAGGTTATAGACAGCTGATGTATACCCATTATACATGGCCTAAGGATTTCTTTGCTGCTATCTCAGCCAATGGGTTGGTACCTACTATTCGTACCTACTGCATAATGACGACGAATCTTATAAAAGAAGGGTCAATGGAAGAGGCTAAAAATATCTTTTTCATCAATGGAGAAGAGCGGCTGTGCTCCCAACTCTCGTCTGTCAAGTAATATCATCAGAATGTTATTGAAAAAAGGAGATGTCGGTGTTTTAGGACCGAACTTACGTAAAGATTGTTTGATTCGGGGGTTCCTCTAGGCTCAAAATCACACAGAGATGGAGCCACGGGGATTTTTATGCAGGTTCGGGCTTTCTCCTGGGAGAATAACAACCCTACTCCTGTGTGTATGTATTGAGTATGCTGGATTACAAGATGGAACCAAAGACTAGAGTATTGTGCTTCTAATGCTCTTCGGATCGCCCAGATTGTCCTGATGATTCTGCCTTTTATACAGTCCCCAAGGTGTGTCATTGGATCTCCAGTATAAAGGTCACCTTAGCATTCCGGATCGTGGAGCCGTTACTGGAGGTTATTACGGGAGTTGTAACGTTCCCACGTCGCTAGGCAATTATCACCATAACAGGGAGTTAAAATCGTGCCATTATTCCAGAGAATAACTGCGTAGTTTACTGCCCATATCTTGATATGGTGCGGAAGATTCCCTTATCGATTGGCCCACATGTCTGTAAGCCCTGTCGATTAAGGACTGGTCGTAAGAAAGCTTACGACCAGGTGGTGATCGTAGAAGACCTTACGACCACAGAATGATCGTAGAAGAGCTTACAATCACAAGATAGTCGTAGAAGGACTTACGACTATGGGGTAGTCGTAAGGGGGCTTACGACTACTAGGTGGTCATAGAAGAACTTACAACCTCCAGCTTCTCCCTTATGGCTATTAAGAGGTATACTCAAGAGTTATCTGACGTCATTATTACCCATAATATGAATTATAGATAAATGATAAAATGAGGATTATTATATCCTCGTCAGGAGAGATAGTGAAGGCAGGAAACTATATGTCAAGAGTCGATGAGCAAAGAGTAATATAAAGACTTTTGTGCTGAAGAGTTGTTAATATACCAGTCTTTCGGTGTAAGTGCCGTACGGATTGAACTTGCACCTAGAATAACAAGATTCATCTTCTCAAAACTGATGAATGGACTATGCCTTGAATTCACAGTCTTTCGTGATTAGATTTCACTTGAAATCTCAACTGATACTAGGCTGTCAAAGAACCAAGCCTAACCGTAGCTTTATATGGTCATGCTCCCTTATCTACTCATGAGCTTTCTAAAGAATGCCCATATTCTCGTGAACTGCGACCCCAGTTAAGCTCAAGTAGGTGTATTCATTCTAGGTATCCTGTAGGCTAATACATTTTTCCCTCATTGGACACTAGAATACATTAAGGCTTTAAGCCACCCTCTTCCTTACAATTGAGAGCACTTTATCTATCAGGACACGGGTACATATTTTATTAAAATGTACTCTCTTGTTCAAACATCAACTTGTTTTTCCCATTGCCTAAGTCACGGGATCTCCGATCAACAAGGTATGGGTTACTGTTGAGTTGTAACTCCAATGGGCCTCATTCCCATGTCCATAGATGCAACGGAAATCGCCTTTCGTGCTAGCCCCTTTGTAAAAGGGTTTGCCAGATTTTTCTCAATTCGTATATAATTCACAGTAATCGCTCCGAAGTTCCTCAGTTTTCTGACAGATTTAAGCCTACGCTTCACATGTCTGGAGGACTTCATGTTATCCTTAGTACTTGTAACCTTAATCAACACTGTTTGATTATCACAGTACATTAGGATTATCGGTATTGGTTTCTCAACTAGTGGTAAGTCCAACAAAAGCTCTCTAAGTCATTCAGCCTCAACAGTAGCTGCGTCTAGTGCTACAAGTTCTGCTTCGATGGTTGACCTTGTCAATATGGTCTGTTTACACGACCTTCATGAAACTGTAGCACCTGTAAGGGTAAACACATACCCACTTGTAGCTTTGATCTCATCTGCATCAGAGATCCAGTTTGAATCACTATATCCTTCTAATCCAAATGGATACCCAGTATAGTGAATTCCATATGAGGTTGTGCCTCTCAAGTAGCGCAACACTCTCTCAAGTGCCTCCCAGTGATCATCTCCTGGGTTAGAAGTAAACTGACTTAATTTGCTCACAGCAAATGATATATCAGGTCTTGTGGCGCCAGATAGATATATAAAAGACCTAATAATTTGTGAATATCTCAATTGATTTTTGCCTAATCCCTTATTCTTTTGAAGCTTAACACTAGCATCATAAGGAGTTGGGGAAATCTTGCAGTTCTCAAAACTGAACCGGCTCAAGATTTTCCCAGCATAATGGGATTGGTTCAAAGTGATCCCATCCTCATTTCTGATCAATTTAATATTCAGAATAACATCTGCTTTTCCTAGGTCTTTCATATCAAAGCATCTAGATGAGAAAGATTTGACCTCGTCAATAACAGCAGTGTTTGTCCCAAATATAAGTATGTCATCGACATACAAACACAAAATCACTCCTTGACCCCCACCATAACGATAATACACACACTTATCTACCTCATTTACTGAAAAACCAGCAGATGTTAAAATTTTATCAAATTTGTCATGCCATTGTTTAAGTGCTTGCTTTAGACCATACAAGGATTTGATTAATTTGCATACTTACTTTCTTGTCCAGAAATCACAAAACCATCCAGTTGCTCCATATAGATTTCTTCCTCTAACTCTCCATTAAGGAAAGCTGTCTTCACATCCATTTGATGAATGAGTGGACTATGGGAAGAAGCTAATGCAATAAGTATCAAAATAATCCTCACCTTCTTTCTGGGTATAACTCATGGCCACAAGTCTTGCCTTGTAGTTTTCAATAGTACCATTAGGCTTCATTTTCTTTTTAAAGATCCACTTGCATCCAACAGGTTTACACCCAATAGGACGTTCAATGATCTCCTAAGTCCCATTAGCCATGATGGAATCCATCTCGCTATGGACTGTCTCTTTCCAATACTCAGCATCAGGTAATGCATAAGCCTCTGAAAGAGTGTTTGGCACATCATCTATGAGATATACAATAAAGTCCTTACCAAAGGTTTTCTCAATCCTTTGTCGCTTGTTCCTACGAGGAGCCTCTTGGACTAAATTGTTATCTTCTTCAGGATTATCACTCATTAGTTCAGAGATGGTGGTAGGTTCAAGACTATTATTCATAGTTTGATTATCCTCAGTTTGAGAAGTACTACCTGCAGTTCTCATAGGATAAATATCCTCAAAAAATGAAGCATCTTTGGACTCCATTATTGTGTTAACAATAATCTCAGGAGTTTTTTATTTTACTGTTAAGAATCTATAGGCCATGCTTTTTATGAGCATATCCAGTAAGACACAATCGACTGTTTTAGGTCCAAACTTTCTCTTTTTCTGCAATAGTATATTGACTTTTGCCAAACACCCTTAAGTTTGCAGAAAATTAACATTGAGTTTTCTCCCCTTTCATCCCTCATACAGAGTAATCTCATAGCTTTTAGAGATTACTCTGTTTGGGATGAAAGTTGCTATCAAAATAGCTTCCCCCTCCCACCACCATCATAACTTAGGCATATCAGCACTCTCCAACATGGCATTCACTAAGTCTGTAGTGTCTAGTTTTTTCTCTCAGCCAACCCGTTTGATTGAGGTGAGTATGGTGGTGTAACTTCATAAACTATTCCATGTTCAGCACAGAATTGAGAGAATTCATGAGAGATACACTCTCCTCCACGATCAGACCTTAGTATTTTAATTTTATTTTCTAGTTGGTTCTCAACCTCAGCCTTATAAATTTTAAAGTAATTTAAAGCTTCATCTTTTGTTTTCAGTAGATACACATAACAGTTGATGCATCGTCAATTAGAGTTAGAAAATATCTTTTGCCTCCTTTGGTCAACAATCCATTAATCTCACACAAGTCAGAATGGACAAGATCTAATGGTGCCAAGTTCTTTTCCTCTTGTAACCCCTTAAAGGGTTTTCGAGGTTGTTTTGCTTGCACACAAGTTTGGCACTTTGATCCTTTGACAATTTCACATTTTAGAATTAAATCTAATCTGGACATTCTAGCAATACTATTAAAACCAATATGACAAAAACGAGAATGCCATATATTGGCCTCACATTTATTTAAACCAATTGCAACATTCAGATTATACTCTAAAGTACTCATGCAGAACAAGCATCCGCTCTCATAGCCTTTACCAACAAAGTTACCAAATTTAGACAATACAATTTTATTTGACTCAAATACTAGCGTATTGTGGATATCATGGGGATATGCTCATGATCTTAGGATGATGTTATAATTGGCAATGACGTTATCGATTTGTCGAAACACGCGTTTAAATCGAAGTTTGGAATCTTTGTCGGTCAAAGCGGTCGACCGGCGTTGGCGTCTTGGTCGACCGCCAATGATCGACCGCTTGTAAATGGCGGTCAGACCGGCCATCGGTTAGACCGGCCATTGAATGGCGGTCTGACCAATTTTGTGCTGTTCATCAGCCAAAAGTGGCGATGAGGTTTGGGTTAGGTCAAGTTCATGTGTTTCAGTGCATATGTTGCATGAAGCATGTTTTGACTAACGTGGGTCAAGTTGTGAAGAACTTATTCCCGGAATCGATTTCTTTGTCTATTATTGTGTAGGTTGCTTGGAGGTCAATGACGGTCAACGACGAAGATGATCGGGACTAAGCTTGGAGAGCTGAGGTCCAGAACGATCGGGGATGCCGGGTGAGTTTAATGGAGTCAAGTATGGCGCAAGAGGGACAAAGGTGATCGAACGGGCAGTTCGGTGCGACGGGTTGGATCAAATGGCGCGGGGGTCGGTGCAAGTGCCATGGTGGTTTCGGTGGGAGCCGGATGGGAGGGACTTGCCGACATGATGAGAGCTGCTGGATCAACCTACACGTGGCGAAGCATGGAAGTGCTTCACGAAAATGGGACTCGGTCTTTGCAAAAAGATCGAGAAGGGGTATTTTGGTAATTTTACCAAATACCGCCTTGGTGACCTTTTGCCAATCCGTGGCGTAAGACGGTGCGTGGAGAAGCGGATTAGGTCAAGAGGAGATGAAGACGGCACTTTAAAATGCGTGCGTGTGTGACCCATTTGTGTGTGGGCCTTAACGGGAGCCCATTAGGGTTAATGCTTCTAGAAGGTCTAAGCCTCCACTATAAAGAAAGGAGGGAGGTGGCTGCACCTCTCTTCAACCCTTTTATTGTTTTGAAACCCTAGTTTGCTTAGGGAGAGGATTAGTGGAGGTTATGGTTCTAGAGAGTTGGATTTGATTTCGTGCTCATGTATTGAGTCTTTATCCTCCATTGATGGAGTGGTTATAAACCAATACCATATCAAATCAATCCAAGGAAAGATTGCTCAAAGATGTGTCTCTTTGCTTTCCTTCTCTCTATTTGATGATTTTGAGTCTTTCTTTGATCCGTGAGTTTTTGCTTGGTTTCTTGCTTTGATCTAACTTGCTGTGACATGTGGGAACCCATCTAGGATAATCTTGATCATCAATTACCCACGAGCAAGTCTTTAGATCATATTTCGTATTTGGCTCGGTTTTGGAGTCACCTTCGTTCAAACTGAAAAAGATAGGAACTTTGGCATGGATCTCTGCGATCCTTGATTGGAATAGGTTCCTAATATCTTTGAGAAGGTGTGGTTTAAGTTTCGTGGAGTTTGGCCATGTGAATAAAAAATTAGACCGATTTGAGTTTTGGTTTTGGTCATGCATTACTCGTTCATCGTGCTTATGGTCATCCAAGACCTCGGCCGCCGATCGATCGTAGTGCGGTCGGTCACCACAGTAATAAATTCCGGTCGATCCATGATACGGTCGATCCAAGACTGGATTAGGTTTGTAATTTCCTGTTTTGGTCTTTTGCTTTGGGGATTTTAGATTGGATTCAATACTAGTCTTCCGCTGTACTGGTATATTGATCTTCATAGCTTCCATAGCTACTGGAGTGAAATTTGTGTTGAATCTGATCAAAGTGAAAAAGTGAGCGTGCTCCTATTCACCCCCTCTAATCGCCTTTTCAGTCCAACACTTATACCCATCCCTGCATAGGAGGGAACCACTAACAAGATTCTTGTTTATGGTTGGCGCATGCTGCACGTTCTTCAAGTGGACAAGTTTCCCTGAAGTAAGCCTCAAATCCACCGTGCCAACACCAAGAACAAAAGCATGCGACCCATTCCCTATTAGGACGGAGGAAGCTTTGGCTGCCTGATAAGAAGAAAACAAGGAAATATCAGAACATATGTGAACATTACTCTAGTATCAACCCACCAATCAGTGGATTGACATGCTGAAAATACAACAGGTAAATTACCATACCCTCCTGTTGAGGCCTTGCCTATGATCATGTTGACAACCTTTTTCTTTGGCTGTGCACCATCCTTGCTATTGCGAAAATGACAGTCTTTGGCCATATGACCGTTTTTCCCACACACAAAGTAGGTGATGTTCCTCATATCCTTCTTCTCAGTTTTCTTCTTAAAGCTAGTTGTCTTTTTTGGTTTAAAGCCTTTGTTATTCTTGCCATATCTCTTCTCTATGACATTTGCATTGATCTGATTGTTCTGACTGGAAGTGCTTGGTGCATCTTTTGCTCTTGCCTTTTCTTCCACATCAAGAGCAGTAATGAGATCCTCAATAGATATCTCTTCCCTCTTGTGCTTTAAGCCAGTGGCAAAACCCCGCTATGAAGTAGGAAGTTTGGCAACAATACCCGCAGCCACAAACTTAGGAGACAAGACACAACCCAGATGTGCAATCTCTCTGACCAGTAGCTGTAGCTCATGAGCCTGTGCAACTATCGACTTAGCATCATCCATGCTGTAGTCGAAGAATTGCTCACACATATAGAACCACTGACCAGCCTCTGCTTTGGCATATTTGTGCTCAAGTGCATCCCACAACTTTGTGGCGGACTTGAAGTCCATGTACATATCATAGAGCTGGTCGAATAGTATGGTCAGTATGCATCCAAGGGCTGTGTTGTTGTCTATGTCAAAACGTCTGGTCTGTTCATCCATAATTGGATACTGTGTATCGATCACCCACCATAGCCCCAAAGACATGAGCCAAAACTTGACCCTTGTCTGTCATCTACGAAAGTTCTGACCAAAAAACCTCTCAAGTTTCATAGTATCAGAAGCACCAACCATTGCTAAATCACAAAAATATCCACAACAAGGTTTCTGGATTGTTTGAAATATGGACAACATTTTAATTCCAGATTTGATTATGAGGCAAATATCATAAATAACTAGTGATACATAAACCGATACTAACAGCAGACTGCTCATTGCACTTCTAAATATACTCAATAAAAGATTTATAACAGAAAAAGTCTAGTCGAAGGACCAACTTACAGTCGAGCTTGATGAAGAACAGGAAGCAGTGCAGACTCAATACAGTGCTGATCGGAGACGTTGCAGTGCAGCGAGCGGTCGCGCAGATGCACTGCCCAAAAACCTTATTGCCACCCCGCGCAGGTGAACTCTGCGACAATGATTCGGAGATACTGCTCACCCTCCTTCCTGGTGCACGCCGAGGAGAATGGACGGCTTGGTTCAAAACAGCACAACCCTCCAGCACAAGAGAACAGAGAGGAAGAAGCTCAATAATTGTAATGGAAAAAGATCTCTTTTGGTCTGGACCTCTCGATAACCTTTTAAGGGTCGAGTCAATTACTCTCTAGTAACTGCTCAATAAAGCACATATCAGAACACTGATAACTGCTAATTAAAAACCAATTAATGGTAATTAAGCAGAATTTATCATATCCTTATTACACGTTGGTCTTCCGCTTTGACCACTGGTCTACAGCTTTGATCACGTTCTTCAAGGGAGGTCCAAGGGGATCTCCTGAAAAGGTCTAAGAGAGACCTCTAAGAGATATCCAAGAGGATCTCCCGAAGAGCTCCAATGGGACCACAATGTTCCGACTATATTCTCTTGAAGTGATCCAAGGGAGGTCCAAAAGATCTCTTGGAGGTCCAAGAGGATCTCCACACTCCAAGGGAGGTCCAAGAAGATCTTCTAGAGGTCCAAGAGAAATCTCCAGGGAGGTCCAAGAGGACGTCCTGGAGGTTCAAGAGAAATCTCTAAGGGAGGTCCCAGAGGACGTCCTGAAGGTCCAAGAGAAAACTCCAAGGGAGGTCCAAGAGGATCTCCTGAAGGTCCAAGAGAAATCTCCAAGGGAGGTACAAGAGAAATCTCGAAATCTCCAAGGGATCTCCTGGAGAGGTCCGAGTCAGCAAAAGAAAGGTGGACTTGGTTCATAACACGTTCATGGTCGTGGTCGTGCGTTGCAAGTCACAAATCATGCGATTGCCACGTGAATAAACGCGTGCGCGTGCGTACATGCGTGTGTTACTTTAGCTATAGTTCTCCTCATATCACCCTATGACATGTATCACATGTATCAAGGGGTGGCAAGAACTCCACCTTATAAATTGTTCTCCCACCACTTGGTAAGGCAGTATGGGGCTAAACCATGTATGCTTTGGAATTTAGAAATGGCCCAATTCTAACAGGCAAAAGGGACAAAAACTAAGGGTTGTTTGAAGTTGCTGACACTATGTTCATTAAGCGGATAAGAGATAGTTCTTGTCGAACTCTCCTACACCCTATGCTGTCAATATGACTGTAGGAGCACCTTGCATACAGGTGACATAAGTATTCCAGTATGATTTCTTTTTGTTAATGAGAGCTCGCTGCATTGATGCTACCGTCAAATACTTTCTTCACAATGTAGGGAAAAATATGAGAAATATGTTTCTGGTGCAAGATTTCACCTCAGACACGACACCTCTTGTAAACCACATGATCTGAGAACATATCGAGAGCAGCAACACCACCACCTGCTCAAAAAAGAAGGGATGAAACCATTCGCTTGAATACTTTGCTGCTCCCTCTCTTCCACTTTGTTGATCTCTCTCTCTTTTTGGGGTAAGGGAAATTTTGGTAACACATCAAATTGCTCCATGCAAGGTATCAGTTGGAGGGAGCCAGCCACAGTTGATACATTATAGCTGAAACTTGCATCCTACTAAGGCCTTCTTTTAGTTGTTCTTGATATATAAGGCCCTTCTTGCTTGTACAAGGATATTACCTTTATCCAAAAAGTAGGGACACTGTGACGGTGTGCTTAAGAGAGTAGAAATCTTTGTTGAAGTTGCAATTTCCTCCAACGTAAAAGTCTTTGCTTGGCGGCTCTCCTATACTTCGCTAACCTGAGATGATATGTGTTGTATATTCGGGGCTGCAGTGGAATATTGATCCCATGCTATATTCTGTTTCACCTCACCAAGCTGTTTGAGTTCCCTGAACCGCAGCATCGACTATTGATAAATGATAATGACTCAAAGAATTGGACCATGGAGCTACTAGGACAAAATTGAGAGGAACTGACTGCATGCCCTGGTGTTGTTAATATATATGTTGTTCGCTTTGGGGCCGCGGGACTTGGTTTAGGTTCTTTAAAAAAGAAGAAGAAAGAACTCCCTTTGTAACTGTTGTCAAATTATACATTACAGCAGCCTGGAGCTTTCAATTAGTCAGAAGAGACCATAATTCCTCGTCATCATTTACATGCTATTCTCCAGGTACAGCAGTTGGTGCTCCAGGACGGTTCGTTGCTATTGGCAATTGGCATCATTGCTGACCACACTGGAAAATTTTCCGATGGTATGATTAGTGCATGTTATTATGAAGTGTGAGAGACTCAAATATTAGTTGTCCTATTTAAGTGCCTGTATGTTGCTACGAAACATCTCATCAATGTAATAGTTTATCAATTAAAGTAGATATAATATATATCAATTCGTCAAGATGCGCAAAGCAGAGCAGAAGAAAAGGGACAGAGAGGAGGAAGTGAGGTCCGTCCAGATCCGGCCGATGGAAGCGACGACGGGGGAGGGGGCGGAGGCGTGCACAGAACAGAGCAAAAGAGCGGGGGTGGAGGCGACGGCGCAAAGGAGGAGGAAGCGCAGGCGGCGTCGTAGGTGATGCTAGGAGAGGAGTAGGGAGCGCATGATGCGAGGAGATAGTTTACTGATAACGTAGCTCACATATTAGTAGAGAGAGACAGGGGTGGGAGGGTGGGAAGAACGGACGACCATCAACTCCAATTTTTAACTAGTAGAGATTGAACACAACCCGAAAAGCAATATATAGTACAAGGACACGCACAAGAGTAAACCCTATACTAAGAGTGAAATACCATAGATATCCACACCCCTCCCGCAAATGCAAGGGTATGTAATAGCATTGCATTTGAAAGGGTTGACACTAAAATAGGGAAAAAAAAAGCTAAAATCCGAGTCATGATAACGTCATTGTAGCGTGCGATTATTGGAAAAATATGTCGAGTATAAAAAAATCTTCTATCTAAGGTTGTGTGACATCCCATAAAGCACAAGGTGCAAGGGCTGAGAAAGCAAAGTTAAGCGGGAGCAAAGTCGACCGCGGCAACACGACGAAGAAGATGATGAAACCGACATAAACGGAGATTGCTATAAAGCAAGCCGAAGAGAAATATATACAAGTATGACAGCGCAAATCGAAGTTCGAGATGGCGGCGGCGCAATATAGAAAAAGCACGGCGGTCTTAAAAGCTCGAGTGGCGGTTCAGAGATAAGTGGTGGCGTCATAACAACTCCTATAATCTGCAGTGGCTTAGAGAGGAGCGGCGACTGCTGCCATGCTAAAAGGAAAGAGAGGGCCACACTTGATCCAAGAGGATGGACCGTGGCTAGCAAAGCAATCGGCTAACTAATATGGAATTTGTGGACTCATATGGTTTAGACGAACTCGGAGCAGCGGCGGAGCCAGCCACCGGTCAAAGCCCGGGCAAGTGCACGGCGCGGACAAACTCGAGAACGGCGCGTGCACACCAAGATGCGTGGCGACGACATGGCTTCAAAGCCTTGGAGTGTTCAGTGGGCCGAGGGAGCAATGCAAACAAATGAACGCAGCAGCTACGACTTTTTACTTTACTAGTAGTAGTGATGGACTGATGTCTGATGGTGGTGGTAACTGTTGCGGTAAAAGGAAAGATATATGATGTAGCCCGCGCCTGAGCCTGGGTAGCTGATGACTGATGCCTCTGCACGCGACTGTACTTTTGTCTTCATCGCTGCCAGACGCTCACGCAGCCAGGCCTCTGCATGACATCGGGCGAAGGCCGGGCAAGTGCCCGGTCTGGAGGGCCCTTGCCTCCGCCCATGACTCGGAGATAGATGCTACGACGGAAGCAAAAAACCCTAAATGAAATACTAGAATACTAGCACCAGCAACGAGCAAACACCAGCCTAACTACCAGCCGAGATGGCAACCGCTTCAGCCCACATGTGCAACCCAGCATGGCCCATCAAGGGTAAAGAACAAGCAGAGCTGCAATCGAAGGAGCAGAAGCACAGTACATAATTGTTTCCTGGGTACGAGTTACAGCAGCTGAATCACCTCGACAAGCTTCGAGGATGGCTAGGGATCCACGGCCTTGAGAATGTTGGATGCAAAGACGAAGCTCTTGAATCACACTGCAACTCTGGAGCTACAATTGTTCAAGGTACCCAGATTGGATTTTTGGTGTGCAAGGACTTGGTAGTCTTGGAATGCAGCCGATTGGGAGCTCTTCCTGAACGTAATGATTTTTTCGTCCATCTTGGTCATCTGACACTTGTGCTGCTGCTGGGATGCATTGCCAGATAATATGGAGCACCTCACGTCGCTCAAGGGATTGATTATCTCTGAATGCGAGAATGTTCTGTCAGTTCCAGCTCTTCCCCAGTCTCTCGAGTACTTCGAACTCTCGGACTGCAATGTCGTGTTCATGAGGCCTTGTACAACAATCGGAGATCCAAATTGGCAAAAAATTGGACACATTCCCAATAAGGATATTGGGAGTTAATTAATCAAAGTCACTCCCCCTTTACAGCAACAGCTTGGAAATCCCTTTGATCCACTCCTTTTTCGTTTTATCTTGTGTACTTAAGATAAGAGATACTAGCGGAATGGTCCGCCCAATTGTTGCTTAATTTGAGCATCTTAGTTATAACATAGTATTATTCTCTCTACACGTATTTTATTCATGTTGCACTTTTACAGTTTTACTTATATCTCTTATTGGTGAAACTCGAATTCAAATTCAAATATAAATAGTCTAAGAGTACATTTATATTCATCCTAAGTTTGAATCAAATAAGTTCCATTTGGATTATGTCACTGTTGATGAGAAATCATCACCCTTACTGTGTTGACACAGACAGATATCAAGCTGCATATCCGAAAATTCCAGAAAACATTCGCTGCAGATTGCTCAATACCCAAGCGGTACACGCATTCCAGAACATATACAAACTTCCTACTAATTATTTCTTTAAATGGCCAAACCAATTTTTGACTTGGTTGTTAGATTCAAGAGTTCCACGAGTCCATAAGAACATAGCTAATACTTCATTCGAGCTCACCTCCCTAGTTGATTTCAAGCCATAGTTATTGACAAGAGTTTCATGAAGCCTGAGAAAAAGTGATCGTATTTTGAACATGTCATAACACTCTTGTGAGTTACTCCCTTCAGTTAACAAAAATAAGTCGTTTTGGACATCGACATAGTCCCTAAAATATAACTTTCACCACTAATTACTATTATAATTATTTATAAAACCCAACAAAATTATAATATTATGAAATTACTTTCCGAGATAAATCTACACACATGATTTGTATACATCTAATCTAAATATTTAAAAGATATCTATACCTAAAGTTTTCAAAGTTTAACTGCATGCATTCCAAAACGACTTATTTATGTGAACTAGAGGGAGTACTAACTGGCCAACCCCTCCCAATGTGATGAGCTAATCATAGTATGGCCAAGTAGCACTACCAGAAACAGGATTTTTCCCGAGTGCCAAAAACACTCGGGAAAGGGGGAGACACACTCGGGAAATATATTTCCGAGTGTCACACTCGAGAAAAGCACTCGGATAGATTAGTCGGGATAAAAGCAGCTTCGAGTGTTACACTGAACTATAACTTTACCGAGTGCATCTGTAGACACTCGGAAAGTTAGACACTCGAACAAACCTGCCGAACGGCTTCTCCACCAGACGGAAGTATTCCCGAGTGTCAACACTCGGGAATACCCTTAAAAAACACTCGGGAATGTTCCCACCGTTTGAACGACGAACCAGCGAAAATTGACACCTGGCAGTCTTTCCCGAGTGCATGGTGGAAAAGACACTCGGGAAAGCTTCCGATGGATCCGCAAGCAAATTGCCACGGGTCAAGTTTTCCCGAGTGTCGACACTCGGGAAAGTTTTGGTCTATTTCCCGAGTGCCAAACACTCGGGAAAGCCAGAAGACACTCGGGAAATCGACAAACCAGCTAAACCCCAATTTTCACAAATTCATTTAAAATCCATTCCACAGCAATCAAATAATCCATCCATCCATTCAACAGCAATCAAATAATCCATCCATCCATTCCACAGCAATCAAATAATCCATCCATCCATCCATTCCACAATATATGTATATATATATATGTATAGATCGAACAAAAGACATCATAACAGTTCCCGAGCTCACAACATTCAAGTTCAAGTTCGAAAATGTAAGCATAAGGCATTATTATACATATGACAGTTCCATATAGCAAGTATCACTACAACCATTTGCATGCACAGAATTTCCTACTTCAATCTTCCGTGCATGAGAGCATCATTTTCAAAGTTCTGCAGATAGAGCAAAACTTAATATTAGTGCCATGTTACAACAAAAGTTAGGAATTGATGCATGAAAAGATAATTAACCAAACTATTGACAAAGAAAAAAAATTCCTTTAAATCATGATGAGTAACCTAATAACATGGCAAATCAGTGAAGGGCATGCCTGGGGTGTGGGCCAGCTAGCTTGTGGCCTAATTGATCATTTACTTATGTCATCTACAAAGACATGCAAGAGAAATTTGAGTATAATGATGTACTACCGTAAAAAGGAATGAGTCAAACTATATATGGACTTAATTAAGAGATGCGAGGAGTGATATTTTGTTAGATATATAATTACATGCATGGTATCCACTTGTATGATGTACCTTTTAAAAGCTCGCAAATTCATATGTTGACGTGCTTATTAGCACCTAACAATATAGAACATGAAAAGCACAAAAGCTAAAATGTTAAACTCCAACTCTCAATATTTTGTCATTGTGAACTACTGATCAACATTTATGTCTCAAGCACTTATCATCAAATTCATAGAAAGGAGTGTACATACAAATTATTATATGTTGACACATTTCAAAAGAATTTATGATATAGATATAGAGAATTAGTTATATATGTAGCCATTTTTATCCATTTTTAGCAATCACCGATTGTGAATGTTTTCTCATATTGGTATCCTTTTAGTATATCATGAAAATAGCAAGCACTGTGGTGGCCTCTCGGCGATGGACGTCGTGTGAACATTAGGAGCAAAGATCTTGACTTGAAAGATTAGCAAGAGAAGCAACCGATCCCGCCGCTCCCTACATTTTCATAAGAAATCACATTATAAGAAATTTGCAAGAGCGACCAATAATTATATTGCATGTCATTGCAATGTCTTCGAATCAAGCAAATCATAAGAGACTAACAATATAATAATCAAGATGCGCTACTAACCGAGCAGATAAGTGAGGCGGGGTTCCCCGACGGAGAGACATTAAGTCGAGTCCGGTCCCGAGTGCTCTGATATTTGTTTGCACATTGCCATACATTAGCCAAGTATGAATATATATATATATATATATATATATATATATATTGCATATTACTTTGTTATTGTACTACCACGCCCAACTAACTCCGCAGGAGCATTTGCTCCAACAAATGCTTAGCCTCAATTTCTTGTCGCAATTGCTACCAAGCTCGTAAAACCGAGATTGGGAAACATGTGATGGTTGTTGCCGACTTTGAAGGTGTACTTCATCCGTTGATGCAAAGACTCGTGGATCGGACCTCCGAGAGGGTTGTCGGTGTGCTAATGTACCGCACCCATGAAGAAACGACCATGTTTCTTCCCCTTCCACCTTTGTACACAAGACTTTTCGCGTTTAGTGGTGAATTCATGACGTCGTAGTCCGGCCATGAATCTCCTTAGCGAGATCGAGATATGCACTGTTGGACAAAATTATCGGGAGCGAAAATCATCGAGGACAAAATGATCGAAATCGCACCAAGTTCTCTGTCGTCATACCGGCGCACAAGGTGCCCTCCGATCACCCTCCTAGTCGCTACATATGCCTCCATATCGAGACAGCTCGCTTCGCTTTTCTGCACCCAAAAAACCACGGCGGTCAATACATATGTATCTACAACATACAATCAATATGAACATGTTGACCTACCGTGTTCTTCTTGTAACGTGACATGGAGGAGCCGCTTGACGATGTGTCTGTCCGCCCATCAACAATCTCCGCTCCCTAGCAAAGACGAGAGTCTCAGAACCATCATTCGTTGCACCAACTGCCTTGGGCAATCCGCGCCATGCATTTTCACACTTAAGGGCCCACCAAGGTATTGCCTAAAATTAACCAAGTGTTAAATATGAATAAACTAGAGTTGATTGTAATCAAAAGGACATCGCTCGCTTCGGTTGGTTACCCGCATGTACTCGCCCAAAGTGATATCGCTTGTGGCGTCGGCCCTACTAATTTGTCTGCCCAAGGACTTGTGTATAGTATCGATCACCGCTTGATGCGTTTCAGAGAACATCTGTGGGATCGACTTCTTAACACAATTACACAAAGACTCTCCTAGAATCGACTTCTTGTCCCTCAAATTTCATCGAAACCACCACTACAATCCAAGAATAAAGAATTGATAAAGAATAAGATGATTAAGTTACTTGATGAAAGCGAAAAGGAATTGATAAAGAATAAGATGATTAAGTTACTTGATGAAAGCGAAAAGGAATTGATAAAGAATAAGATGATTAAGTTAGTTGACATTTATTACTTGGCTACTAAACATCCAAAAGAGGTAAATTAAACATGTCAGACTACTTGAAGTTTTAGTACCAAACAAGTGAGATTAGCCAGGTTAGGTTTGCATAAAAACACAAAATATACGACTTTGTCCTCAAATGGCTTATAGGTTCTTCAAAATGTTAGTAGTCCTTGTGCAATTTTATCCTCAGGATGTCTTCCACACAGATCTTTACATTACTTTAGTGATACATCTACCATTACTTTAATATCAACACTTCTATGAGCAAAAGGTTAGTGTGTTGGAAGTCAGAATTTAGATAGGTGATTGAACATTGGGGCCATTATTTTACCCAAACATTTATGCCTCATCTAGTCATCTAGTCACTAAATTGAGACTCGAGAGTTGTGACCTAATCAACCCTAACATGCATAGGAACACATAGAAGCATATTTGAATATTCATCCTTACCCAAAAACTTTCCTCCACCACGCAAACAATCACAAATGGAACCTCTCCTTCAAGAATGGCAGTATCTTCAAGACCTTGTAGTGGCACCATGTCCATGCAGGCTCCCGCCTTCCTCTGTAGGTGACCAAGCCAGGGAAGTGCCATCGAATCAACACGCCTATTATGCCATTCGGAAGTCTACATTTGTCACCCCCGCCTTCTTCTCGCCATTGCCTGCATATTAGTTTTTTTTTAGGTATGCAATTAAGTGGGCTAAATTAGTGAAAGTGTAAACAGCTTCTTCGTGTCGCCAACAGAACGATGATGATCTTCTCCTCCTCTCGGGTTGGTCGTCGTGGCGAGTTCTGCAGTCCTCGCATCCAAAATTCTTGTGCCTCATGGTGCTCATCCTCCTCACCTCCGCCGCCTCGGGTGCTCTTCCTCCTCACCTCCGCCTCACGGTGCTCATACTCCACATCATCAAGACGCGAGGGTCATGGGCACAGAGCCCGATCTACTAGAGGTAGACCCCCACGCCCCTCGAGAGGCCGCGGCTGCCCTCCGCCTCCTCGAGGGGCCATGGCTGCCCCTCCGCCTCGCCGAGTGGCCACGACCGCCTCAGGCCTCTGGAGGGGCCGAGGCTGCCTCAGCCTCCCGCAGAGGCCGCGGCTGCCCTCAGCCTCTGGAGGGGCCGAGGCTGCCTCGATCCTCCGGAGGGGCGGCTGCCCTCTGCCTCTGGAGGCTGGCCGGGCCTCTGCCTCCTCGAGGGCAGCCACGCCCCTCTGCCTCCTCGAGTGGAAAACAAGCGTCTGCCTCGACTAGAGTATCTTTGCCTCGCCACTCATATTTTGGTGTCTGAAATGAAATGAAATAAAATAAATCAATTAATATAGCGTAATCAAGTAAGCTCATAGAAAAATGTAATATAACGTAATCAAGTAAGCTCATACAAAAATTAAAAACATGTAACAAATAAATGGAAGACATACAAGATCATGCTCAAGTAGTCATCTACAATGGGATCCTCCGCGATGGGCCCTCCAAAATGTCATCGTCACTATCATGAGGTGTTGACTCAACCTCATCCCCTTCTTGCCATCAATGTCTAAGCGATTAAGTAGTTCCAAGTCCTCTTGGTTTACAACCTCATCGGCATCGATTTGAATATCATCCATGTGATCGCCCTCTTCCCCAATTATTATTTCAAAAGTCCTGGTAGCCCATCTTCTTGAAAGAATAGGTCAACACCATTGTTGGTCTCCATGTTGTAGTCGTGCTCACTAGGGGTAGGTAGTTTACCATATGGTTGCACCTTATGTACTACCCATCAATCCACTAGACTACTCATAGTTTTGCATGGGTGCGGATGTAGTATACTTGGGTGGCTTGTCGAGCCACAATAAATGGGTCATTGCTCGGTAGGATTGATTGATGTGCAATTTCAACCAAATTTCAAGTGATGTATCCCGTCGACTTCTAAACGGATGGAACCAATGACATTTGAATAACATAAGTTTGAGAGGTTTGCTACCATAGAAATATAGTTCAATTATTTCTTCAATTACTCCATAGTATTCAACAGTGTATCGCTCCCATCTTGTCCTATAGTCACCAATCCACTTGTTAATTGTTGTTGCATTAGGCCGCTCCTCTCATGTGTGGATGTTTGGAAGCGGTACCCATTCACATCGTGGTACTATAGGACAAAGACCCGAGTGTGGCATCCTTGAGCAACTTGCTTCAATTCATTTGCTCATAGACTTGTCCTTCAAACTCTACAAAGATAAATAGAATGGGTTTCATGTATTAGTTCCTCTTTACTTAGTAAATATTACGTGCAAGGGGAGTAGCTAATAGAGAAGTTACTTTCTGATAGAACCAAGTCGGAAAATTCGGTTTACAATTCCCAGCACCCTTCCTAAGAAGGGTCTCAACTTGTTTTTTGGATGGGTCTCGACGTTGCTTCCACTCGCTCCTAACAAATTCCCTATAGACAACAAGACAAGTAGATTAAAACACTCATGCATCAATTATTGGGAAAAAATAATTGTTGCATACCTAATGTAATCATCCGCTTCGGAGAGGTTAGTAAAGACATACAACATCGCAGTCAACCACTCCTCCCGCGATAAAACTTTGGGAGTACCACCGCTTGAAGTGTCACCACTTCCGGTGAAGAGGCTAAGTTGGCAATTATTTTGAGGGATGCCAATATTGTATCATGAGGATTGATTGTGCACCGTGCGAACATTGTCAGCAAAGTATATTGATGTGAAATGGGAAATTTCCTCAATTATGTACGCCTCCGCTATGGATGCTTCAACATGCGATCGATTTTTTGCTTTGCCTCGTAGTTCCTTTTGTTCCCTCTCAATTGGATACATCCACCGGTTTTGCACTGGTCCCCCCATCCTAGCTTCATAGGGTAGATGGAGAATCAAATGTTGCATTGGATTGAAGAAGCTGTGGAAAGATCTTTTCCAACTTACAAAGCAACACAGTACTTCACGCCCATAGTTGACATTACCATGGGATCTATCTCTTTTGCACATAGTCGTCGATAAAAGAACCTCAACTCCGCCATCACTTGCCAAACACACTCGGGACGAGCTACGGATCATCACAGTAAAAGGCGTTCCATGAATATGTGGTAGTCATGGCTCTTTAGGCCATTGATACGCATGGTAGCTAAATTCACTCCTTTCCTTAGATTTGCATACCCATCAGAAACTTTAGGTCTCAAACCATTCCAAAATCTCCTTCCTCTCAACCCTAGTTAGGCAATAACTAGCTCTTGACTTCTCTCACTTGCCAAGAGTCGGCTTATGGATCATATTCACGAGGGCTGTTGCAAAGCTCCTCCTGATCAAGGCGAGCCTTCACATTGTCCTTCGTCTTGTCTGGAATGTCAAAGAATGTGCTAAATATGGCCTCTCGCAACATTCTTCTCATTATGCATTACATCTATGTTATGGGGAAGAATGAGCTTATGGAAGTATGGCGTACCGCCACAAACTTGAAATGTGAGTCCAATTGTGCTCCTCACCATATTTCTAACCCATCACCATCATTAAGAGGCTTCAAAGCATCTAGCCATGCACGAACCTCCTCACCTGCCAGACGACATGGTGGTCCACTACGGACAACAATATTGGCCCTAAATCCAGTTGTGTCACTTCTGAATTTATGGTCAATTGGAAGGAATTGACGATGACAATCGAAAAAGGAGTGCTTATGACCATGCTTTAGCCAACACCACGCAACGCCTCCCTACAGATTGGGCATGGCATCTTCCCATGTATGCACCACCCACGTAATATCCCGTGACGCCGAAGTCATGCATGGATGTGTGGTACGCGACCGCATGGTGAAGTTCTGCTTTCAATGCCCGATCATATGTCACTATGCCTTGTTCCCAAGCATGTAACAATTCATCCACCACCGCTCCATGAATACACTCATATTCTTCCTCGGGTACTCGTGACCGTGGATTATCAAGGAAAGGAATATGTATTTATTCGCATGCAAACGCCAGTGGGAGGTTAAGGAATGACAAACACAAAGCTAACAGCTTGCGCAGGCGCAATTTCATACCAAATGGGTTAAACCCATCGCTTGCAATTGCAATTCGAACGTTCCGAGGCTCTGCAGCAAACTCTACATATGTTGGACCGAAAAGGTGACTAGAGGGGGGGGTGAATAGGAGCACTATCTATTTTTCGCTTTGATCCGATTCAAACATGATATTGACTCCAATAGCTATGAGAACTATGAAGATCAATATATATAAGTATAGCGGAAGACTTGTACTTAATCCCCTTCAAATCCCCAAAAGAAACGACCAAAAACAAAAAAAAGCACCTTATGAACAGTCTTGATGAACAAGAATGGTCGAACCGATGAACAAAGAGCGGTCAGACCGCAGTCCGGTCGAACCGATGAACAATGTCGGTCGTTCGCATGAACAACAAGAAAGTCAGCGAATGAACAAAGAAATGCTTTGAAAAACGAAAACAAAAATCGACGTAACTTTTGATCCGCTTGGCCAAACTCCACCAAATTTGAAACACATCTTCCTAATGATGTCAGGAATCTATTCCAAGCGACGATCGAGAAGATCCACGTCAAAGTTTTGATATTTTTGCATTTTACCGAAGGAGGGTTCAAAACCGAGCAAAAACGTAAAACTTGATCTAAAACTTGCTCGTGGGTGGATGATGATCAAGATGACCTTAGATGGGTTTCCACATATCCCAGCAAGCAAGATCAAGAAGAAAAACCAAGAAAAAACTCACGGATCAAAGAAAGACCTCAAATCACCAAATAGAGAGAAAGAAAGCAAATGAACTCATCTTTGAGAGAACTTTCTTTGGATTGATTTGATATGGTATTGGTTTACAGCTACTCCATCAAGGAGGACAAAGACTCAATACATGAGCACGAAATCAAATCCAACTCTCTAGAACCTTAACCTCCACTAATCCTCTCCCTAAGCAAACTAGGGTTTCAAACACAATGAAAGGGCCGAGGTGGTCATCCAAAGCACACCCCCTATTTATAGTGGAGGCTTAGACCTTCTAGAAGAGTAACCCTAATGGGCTCCGTTAAGGCCCAAAACAAACGGGTCACACACGCACGCATCTCGGCGCCGTCTTCACTTTTCTTGACCTAATCCACTTCTTGACGCACCGACTTGCGCCACGGGTTGGCATTAGGTCACCAAGACGGTATTTGGTGAAATTACCAAAATACCCTTCTCGATCTATTTGCAAAGACCGAGTCCCATCTTCGTGAAGCACCTCCCATGCTTCGCCACGTGTAGGTTGATCCAGCGCTCTCTTCATGTCGGCAAGTTCTCCCATCCGGCCCCACCGAAACCACCATGGCACTTGCACCGACCCGCCGCTTGATCGAACTCCGTCGACCGAATCGCCTGTTTCGGTCACCTTTGTCCTCTCTTGCGCAATGCTTGACTCCATTGACCTCACCCGCATCCCCGATCGTTACGACCTCGGCTCTCCAAGCCTAGTCCCGATCATCTTCGCCATTGACCGTCGTTGGCCTCCAAGCAACCTGCACATCAATAGACAAAGAAAACGAATCCGGGAACAAGTTCTTCACAACTTGACCCACGTTAGTCAAAACATGCATCATGCAACACATATGCCATGAAACCCATGAACTTGACCTAACCCAAAAGCAATTCTCCAATTGAAATGACAATCAGCACAAAATCGGTACTACCACCATGTTATGGTCGGTACTACAAGATCATGAGTAATCAAGACTCCATAATCGCGGTTATACCGCTACCCAGAGAAAACCAAAACTTCCCAAAAACACTCGCTCGAAAAACCATACCGCACATCATGCTGTCATTCCGTGATGCGGTACTACCGACGACCAAGGCACGGATTATCAAGATCGCGATCGTCATGCGCTTACACGCCGCATCTGATCGATTATCCTAACACTTACTGAAAACGCTGTTTCGACAAACCGAGAACGACATTACCAATTGTAACATCATCCTAAGATCTCAGGCATATCCCCATGATATCCACAACATAGTCTCGGTCAAATTGCTTCCATGCTTCACCATCAGATGGGTGGACCATCTTGTCATTATGGTACCGACGACCATACTTGTGCCATACCATTTGTTTGGCAGAAACCTCAGACATGTATAACCGTTGGATTCGTGGCACAAATGGTAGATAGCGAAGTATTTTTCTGCCAATAGGAAGCCGCCTCTTCTCGACCATCACCGAGTCAACCTCAACAAACCTAGACTCACCACACTTATCACAAAGATCTTTGTCCACATTCTCATTCCTAAATAGCATGCAATGATTTGGACAAACATCTATCTTCTCATATGGCATATTTAGTGCGCTTATCAATTTCTTGGCCTCATACAAGTTAGCGGGCAGTTTGTGACCATCTCGGGAGAAGAGTGCTAAACACGCTTAAGAATGCATCAAAACAAGCAATGCTTGTCTTTGAATCGAGACTTGACAAAGAAGTAGTCGTGTGATGGCATCTAGTTGGGACACTGTGTGTGCCCATGAAGTGGTTGACTTCATTGACAACATATCAAAGAAAGCCCTTGTTGCGAGCTCGGTTCTTCCTCGTGGTGGCCCATATGCATGACGCACATCATCTAGCATGTCTTCTATCCTACTCTCATTGTGGCCGCCATCGTCCGCTTTCTTCCCTTAGCACATCCGATCGCTATGTTGTGACTCGCCGTGATACACCCACACGGTATAGTCTCCTCCTAAATCTGATTTCTGCAGTGTGCGATCATTGTTGCCCTCATTTGTGGCCGTGTGTTGAACAACGAGAACAAGGGCACAACACACCCCGTCCATTACGCCTAGCAAATGCTCGATCCACAAAATCATCGACTTTTCCATCCATTCTTGGGTACAATCACCCATCGCTCTCGCCCAAAGTACATCCAACTACGATCCTCAGCCATCCTAGTGTACAAAACATAATGCATATTTTAATCCAACTTTTATTTATGTCAAAAATTACAACTACAGAGCTAGCTAGAAGCTACCCTATTATGATGCATGCCCTATATATGTACACTAAAACAGATTGACATGAAGACAATATACATGATCAACGGAGCATAAAAACACTTTCTTTCAAGCAATATGAATACCTTTATTTATTAACACGTTAATGTAGCATTGTAATGATAGCATATCAATCCACCATAAATGGACAACACAAAAGAAAATAAGCAAACTTTATTTCTTTTTGCACTTATCCATTACCTTACAGTACTTCTTGGAGCTGAGGAGCCGAGGAGCTACGGTGGGGAAGATGGTCTGCAATTGTCGGTCTGGAGGCAATCGGCGAGGGGAGGCGGCAGCACTGTATTGAAAACCATGAGCTATATTAGGATAGAATCGCACTTAAGCATTGAAATTTAGACAAAGCAAAAAAATCGCTACACACAAACTAATTAAGTTTGCACGGGAATGTGTACGTTGAAAGTGCTACTGTAACCAATCGTTGTTTCATGTTTGTCCATATTGATATAGCTCAACAAATTGTACGGCAATATCATTTTCTAGTACTATACCCATTAATAACCCGAAAGGGGAAGAAAATATCAGCTCATGAGTACTTAACTTTCTATCTCTATTCCAATTCCTACTCAAGTGATCTTTTTCCCTAGAAGAAGATCATCTACAATGAATACTTATTTACTTGGTACACTATACTGCTACAAGTGCTAGAAAAGGTCTACCTAACATTCCGAAACTATCTAAATCATCATTTGATCAAAATGATAAAAATAATAATATCAGAAGCTCACACGATGCTAGTTTCAATTAACATGACAGTCTCAAAGGAAACTGGAATGGATAATGACTAATGAGTTAATCAATTGTCGTGCCATTTAAAACATTGAGAGAAAATATCAATCCTAAGTCGCTTTGCCCTCTCCACGATCATCAAAATCAAGAACTATGACCCAACCAATAACAACAAATTTTGGACCAACCACATTCGGACATTCCTACAACATAATTTCAGACCGACAAGCAAAACCTCATTTGTTTACAAACTGGCAAGTCAAACAATGCCCTATGCAGATAACAAAATTCCATCTAAACCACTCAAGAAACCAAAACATAATAGCAATCAACAAGACATAAAAGCAATGATCAATCAAAACATTACATTAAGTAATAGAGTACTGAGTCATCTATCATAACAACTCCAAATTCAAAACAAGAACATATGTGCATAGCCATGCATAGATACAACTGGATGCTAATTAAGTCCTACCAAGTAAGCTAAAACAAGCGAATCCACTAAAATCTATGGCCATCCAACAAAGCTATATTAGGACAGAATCGGCACTTAAGCATCGAAATTTAGACAAAACAAAAATTTTTATTGAAGTGAAGTGTAGATGTAAGTACTGTTGGACATACTTAATCTTATGGACCTTATACAGTACATATAATACAGTAAAAACCCTAGAGCTCATTCTCTCAAGGAACCAGTGAGGAAATTAGGAAGAAGAATATTGTTAATTCCTGTGAGGTATCAGATTAACTATATTGCACCCTTTCTATACGCTCTTTTCATAGACTAATAATGGAGAGAAGCTACGCATGGTTGATTGGTTGGTTCCAAGATTTTAAATTCAAGTACCAATTCCTGTAGAACCAACAACAATACATATACATGCGTGATTGAGAAACCTTAGAAGTATGCATACAAAGATACACGAACAACTAATAATTGGATCATTTAAAAAAAGCGAAACAATTCAGCAGGAGCAAGTCACAGGAAGACTTGTCTGCTCGTATAATCACGAAGTCAGATTAGTTTAATTTTTTTATTTGTATAGTTACAAACAAGATGTACTACATACTTGTGTATATCTAAAAAGCGAGGAGTGTCTCTCAAAAGAAAGTACATACTATATACTTGTCTCTTGAAAAAGAAACAATTGGAGTATGTATACTAATCTCAAATAAAAATCCAAAAGGAGAACATATGTACTGCTCTCTGAACAAAATGGAATATATATACCATGAAAAAATAGTACATACTAATCACTGTTTATTACATTAAGTAGAACAACCGTCACTGTCATTAGAAAATTCCATTGGAGTTTTTTTTTTAAAAAAACATTACATTAAGTCAATATTGGATCAAAGTATAACCTCCCTACAGGTCTTAAACGCCGAGTTATTGCCCTGCCGGTGTACTCAGTCTATTCTAAATTAAGTCAATATTGGATGCAAGTTGAAATGACAGTTAAGCAAATGCTTCAAGCGAAGCTAAGCAATCATCTCAATTTAACTTTGGGAACTTGCATGCATGTGTAAGAATATGCTTTTATAACACCAATTCTGAAGTTAATTTGATCACTGTGCACTAAATGGCTAAACCAACTCAGTGAATGCCACTGAAACAATTGAACCATAACCTATTCCCACCAGGCAAGAAGTTCAGTGAAAGCAAAGTGAATGTCACTGAAACAAATGAACCATATCCTATTCCCACCAGCAAGAAGTGAACCAAGCTTAAAGGACAAAAGAGTGCACTTGATCCTCCAATCCCGGGGGAACCACCAACCTATTGCAATCAGAGAAAAACTACAGCCTACAAAGACCATCAATTACAAATGCAATTTCAGAATACATATAGTACATGATGTCCTCGAGAACCCAAGACTAGCTAAACAGTAAAAGATGTTCTGTGGCAACCACCATTATACTGCATTCAGATCATCCACCATTGAGACTCAACAACATAGATGTACATGCCATCCAATCGCAAAATGAAAGCTCGAGAATTTAGCATATCAATTTCTCGTCCTAGTGTGATAACAAATTTCCAACGTTGATCACATATCATGCACTAACACACATATCATTCCTTAACAGCAGCAGATGGATTCAACTTGTTGAGTTTGATAGTTAGAACTGTGGTCGATTTGGCATTGGTGGAGTTTAATCCATGTTATTTCGTTGTAGTGGTAACATATCTACTTTTTAACAAGATGGCACATCTAAGTTCATCAAATCAGGCAGACAGATAAGGAAATCAGTGACCAAAACGCGGCAAAAGGCCGCACCATTCTAGCTTTCTACACTGAACCAACCAAAGCAATAAATCACAACGAATCTGGCGAATTGATCGAAAACCCTAAATTTCTGATCAAGCTCCATGCGAAGGGGGAAACTCAACCGCTGTCTGCAACGATACACCTCACTGACTGATCGAACTCAAGCCCTAAATTAAGCCCTAGGAACAGAGGTAACATCAAGCATGCATTCATATTGATCCACAAGTATCATGTTTACCAAATTAAAACAGAAACAACCCATAAGCATCGATCTCACTTGCACCAACACTTATCAATGTAATTGATGTCAAGTTAGTGAGCATATTTACCTCGCCGGACCGAGAGGTCACAGAGAGTAGCCTGAGAGGGCGGCACGGCCGAGGAGGGAGCCGGGAGGCGGAGTCCCATGGCGGCCATGAGGAGGAGCCACGAGAGGAGCCGTGAGGCGGAGCCTGGGCCACGGAGGAGGAGTCAAGGAGGAGGAGCCGGGAGGCAGATTCGAGGCGCAGCGGCAGTGGACGAGGGGTGACGGCGGGCGGAGGAGGAGCCGGAGGCGGAGTCGAGGCGGCAGCAAGTCTGAGGGTGACGGTGAGGAGGGAGCCGGGGAGGCCGAGCGAGGAGGCAAGCAGCAAGGGAGGAGGCGGAGGCAAGAGAGGCGTGAGGACGGGAGGAGAGCACACGGGGGATTGGGGAGAGAAACTAGCATGGGGATTGGGAGAGAGAAAGCAGGTGTGATGAGAACTGGTTACAAACGCTGCAAGGGTGCGGGAAATGGCGCGGCCTGTGCGTTTTAGCTCCCGAGTGTCGACACTCGAGAGATCATTTCTCCCGGCAAAGTTTCCCGAGTGTCCGATCGGACACTCGGGAAATCCAAATTTCCTGAGTGTTTTATTCTCTCCCCGAGTGTTTCATGAGGCACTCGGGAATTTCCCGAGTGTATTATTCAAAACACTCGGGAAACTTATGAGCACTCGGGAAATTAGACGATTCTAGTAGTGTAGGCCTCATGGCCGACTTTTCTGCAAATCAGTATACAATAGCTTAATATTTTTCTTGTTCCTTTTTATTTTTTGATTTGATTGTTTGGAAAATTTGTCTTTTTTATTTTCGCAGGTGTGGATCAAATTTATATTTGAATTTTTGCGGAATAATACATTGATTTTGTGTCGATGCTACCAAAAATTTTCGGAACTTTTATAACCATTCGCACCGTATTTTATGGAGGGTAGGTATTTCCCATTATCATGGTGCTTCCATATTTCCCTTCTTAAAATATGGTGCAAATATAAGGTGTGATACCCATGGTGCTTTGGTACTCACCCCGGGCACCACCATGAATAAACCTCATGAGGTAGTGTTTGACAAGATCCGAAAAACCATGTCTAAATTAAAAGTAGATATGGAGAAACATGATCTCCTTATCTTAGTCCGTCCAAATCGTGAATTGCACTGAGGTCGCGTATTTCATGATCAACTGTGTCTAGTGATCGTTGAAAACCAATTACCACTCCAATCTGTAACATGGGGTTGTTCGTCGGCTAAAGTGGCGTTTGGCTCAGCTCTAGTGCTAGGATTCTGGGCTGGATCTAGAAAAATCCGGCCGAACGCTCTGGACTCCTAAGCCCAGCTCCGGAGAAGCTGGGTTGGACTCCTACAAAAATGAATTACGAGAGAGAAGCTATCCATGTGAGGCTTTGACGGCTTTTGAGGTGGAAATTTTACTGAATTGGAGCTGAAGCCTGAAGGCCAGAAACTGGCCAAACGTCCCAATTGTTTTCGAAATTGGCTCTTGCCTCTTGAGAAAAAAAACAACTAGAGCTGGAGCTCGGCCAAACCGCCAAACGGCCTCCTGAAGCAGATCCTCTCCGCCAATCAGAGGGGTACTGTAGCGTGCAGTTGGGGCTTCTGGAAGCATCAGATGAATCAACGGACGGTCCTGATCTGGGGGTGATAAATTGCCAATTTGTCACGAGATATTCCATTTCTTGCGTTCTGTTATTCGGACCGTTCGATGTCGATCCAACGGCCAACAAAGGTGTGCAGCTGGGATTCCAGTCCTCCAGGGCTCCAGCCTCCAACCCGATGTCCTTCATCTCGACCACCTCCTCTTCCTCACGGCAATGTCCCGCCTCCGACTCTCGTCGGTCTCCTCCACCACCACGGCCTCCTCCTCCTCGCGGTCCCCACGCGGTGGCGGTGCCCGCCATCCTGCCATCGTAGCCTTCACGGAGCACCTGCGCGCCGGGACGCTCCGACCTGACGACGCACGCAATCTGTTCGACGAATTGCTGCAGCAGGCCACCCCCGCCCCTGCTCACGCGCTGAACGGCCTTCTCGCCGCCCTCGCCCGTGCGCCGCCCTCCTCCTCCTGCAGCGATGGCCCCGCCCTCGCCGTCGCCCTCTTTAAACGCATGGCCCGAGCAGGCCGCCGGGCGGCGGCACCCACCGTCCATACCTACGGGATCATCATCGACTGCTGCTGCCGCGCGCAGCGCCCGGGCCTCGCGCTCGCATTCGTCGGCCGCCTCCTCAGGACGGGCCTTGGGCTTGACGTCATCGCCTTCAGCAACCTCCTCAGGGGCCTCTGCGACGCGAAGCGGACAGAGGAGGCTCTGGACGTGCTGCTCCGCAGGATGCCCGAGCTAGGTTGTGTGCCTGATGTTGTCTCTTACTCCATAATTTTGAAGGGTTTCTGCAACGATAGGAGAAGTCAGCAGGCGTATGAGATGCTTCGGATGATGGCTGAAGAAGGGGGTGGCTGCTCACCCAATGTGTTTGCGTATAACACGGTCATCGATGGCTTCTTTAAGGAGGGTGAAGTGGGCAAAGCTTACGACTTATTCCATGAGATGATAGAACAGGGCATTTCGCCAGATGCTGTGACTTATAACTCGATTATCAATGGACTGTGCAAGTCAAAGGCAACGGACAAGGCTGAGAGGGTCCTTCGACAGATGGTTGATAATGGTGTTCTGCCAGATAAGATGACATATAATAGCTTGATCCATGGATATTCCACTTTGGGAAAGTGGAAGGAGGCAGTTAGAATGTTCAAAGAAATGTCAAGTTGCAGCCTTATACCAGGTGTTGATACTTGCAACTCATTCATGAGCGCTCTCTGCAAGCATGGTAGAATCAAAGAAGCTAGAAATATTTTTGATTCAATGGTTGTGAAGGGCCCAAAACCTGATATCATTTCCTACTCTACTCTGCTTCATGGGTACACTACTGAAGGATGCTTCGTTGATATGAGTAATCTCTTTAATTTGATGGTTTGTAACGGTATTGTACCTAATCGCCATCTTTTCAACATACTGATTAATGCACATGCTAAATGTGGAATGATGGATGAGGTTATGCTTATATTTAAAGAAATGCGGAAACAAGGGGTGAGTCCGAATGTAGTCACATATTCAACTGTAATAGCTGCACTTTGCAGAATGGGTAGGCTGGCTGATGCTATCGACAAATTCAATGAGATGATTGATATGGGAGTACCACCTAACACAGTTGTTTACCAGTGCCTTATTCACGGTATGTGTACTGAAGGTGATTGGAGGAAAGCTGAGGAAATGGTTCTTGAAATGCTGAATAAAGATATTCATCCTAACACGGTGTTCTTCAGTTCAATAATAAGCAACCTATGCAAAGAAGGAAGGGTAAAGGAAGCTCAAGAGTTCTTTGAGTTGATGGCACGTACTGGCCAGAAACCTGATGTTTTTACTTATAATTCACTAATGGATGGATACTGCTTGATTGGCAAGATAGAGGAAGCATTGGGAGTACTTGATGCTATGGTATCAGTGACTGGCTTTGAACCTAATGCTGTTACCTATGGCACACTTGTTAATGGCTATTGCAAAAATGGAAGGATCAATGATGCATTGACTCTATTCAGAGAAATGTTGCGTAAGGGTGTTAAACCTACAACTATTACATATAACATCATGCTGGATGGGTTATTTCAGGCCAGGAGAACTGCTGCTGCAAAGAAAATGTTCCATGAGATGGTTCGAAGTAGAATAACTGTGGATACTATCACATACAGTATTGTTCTTAGTGGACTTTGTAGGAATAATTGCACTGAGGAAGCAATCACGCTGTTCCAGAAATTACGTGCAATGAATGTGAAGTTTGATATTACAATTCTCAATGTTATGATTAGTGCAATGTACAAGGTTGGGAGAAGAGAAGAAGCTAAGGATTTGTTTGCTGCTATCTCAGCCATTGGGCTGGTACCTACTATTCATACCTACAGCATAATGACGACGAATCTTATAAAAGAAGGGTCAATGGAAGAGGCTGAAAATATCTTTTCATCAATGGAGAAGAGCGGCTGTGCTCCCAACTCTCGTCTGTTAAATAATGTCATCAGAATGTTATTGAAAAAAGGAGAGATAGTGAAGGCAGGAAACTATATGTCAAGAGTCGATGAGCATAGTATGTCGCTTGAAGCTTCAACTACTTCGTTGCTCATCTCTCTCTTTTCAAGTAAAGGGAAATGTCGGGAACACATAAAATTGCTCCCTGGAAAGTATCAGTTTGTTGGGGGAGCCAGCCACAGTTGATACATTATATCTGAACTGAAATCCTCAAAAGACACTCTTGAGTTGTTGCTTCTCATAACGCCCTTCTTCTGATACAAGGAATGGAAATTACGCGCGCGTAAAATGTAGGTTGTTGATCCTTTTGTTTTGTTGATTTTGTGATGTTGTGTTGAAATCACAAGAATGCAAATTATGTGTGAAATTTTTTCTTGTTGAAGGATGAGGGAAGGTGGACGATGGAGAGCACAACTGATTGCATTTTTATGGATAATGACTTCTGGCATGAAGGTATTGTTCTGCAAGAAGCATATTGAATCTATGCAATCATTTTTAGCATGGTTTACCTGCCACCTGGGATATGTATAATCTTTGTTAAAACAGTTAGTTTACTTCATATGCACATATTTTTAGCAGATGTGACTCTAGGTGATCTGCTTGGTATACAAGGTTCATTTACTTTTGGTCTGATGAATTTTGTATGTGTGAGGGCAAAAGGGACAAAAAATAAGGGTTGTTTGAAGTTGCTGACACTGTTCATTAAGCGGATAAGTGATAGTTCTTGTCGAACTCTCCTACACCCTATGCTATCAATGGCTGTAGGATCTTGTTGCATACAGGTGACATAAGTATTCCAGTATGATTTCTTTTTGTTAACGAGAGCTCGCTGCATTGATGCTTCCTTCAAATACTTTCTTCACAATGTAGGGAAAAATGAGAAATATGTTTCTGATGCAAGATTTCACCTCAGACACGACACATCTTGTAAACCACATTATCTGAGAACATATCGAGAGCAGCAAACTCCACCACCTGCTCAAAAAAGAAGGGATGAAACCATTCGCTTGAATACTTTGCTGCTCCCTCTCGTCCACTTTGTTGATCTCTCTCTTTTTGGGGTAAGGGAAATTTTGGGAACACATCAAATCGCTCCATGCGAGGTATCAGTTGGAGGGAGCCAGCCACAGCTGATACATTATAGCTGAAACTTGCATCCTACTAAGGTCTTCTTTTAGTTTTTCTTGATATAAGGCTGTAACACCCCAAAATTGGGACTTAAAAATTCTAAAGTTAAAAATACAGAATTTTTAAAACTTTTTTGATTCATCTTAGTGATATTCGAAATTTACTGGATTTTAATTGAGTTATTAATCGAATTATGGATCTTAAGGATCAAATGAGGGAAAACAACCCAGAGTTTAAGAGAAAAGAAAAAGAAAAAGCACAAGTGTGGTCCAGGTCAGAAACTACCCGGTCCAACCCGACACCTCCCTTTTCTTTTTCTCTCCTTTTTCTTTTCCTTCTTTTCTCCTCCTTTTCTTTCCTGGCTTTCTTCTCTGGCGCCGGCCGAATCACACCGCCAGCTGCTGCCACCAGCGCCACACGCGCCGTGCCGCCCGGCAGCGCCATTCCCCCACACCTCCACGTGCCAGCGTGCCTGCTCCCGCTCGCCACGTGCCACCTTCTCGCTCCCTTCCTCTGCTCCTCTGCCACACACAGCACCCGCACTGATGCCACGCCGCTCGCCATACCACACTATTGTCGTGCCATGCCGCCGCCTATAAGTGGCCACCCGGAGCCCTTCCCCTTCCCTTGCCTCCCCCACTCCATCTTCCTTCCCCTTCTTTTATAATTCTTAGTGGACTTTGTAAAAATGATTGCATTGACGAAGCAATCACGCTGTTCCAGAAATTACGTGAAATGAATGTGAAGTTTAATATTGTAACTCTCACTATTATGATTAGTGCAATGTTTGAAGTTAAGAGAATAGAAGAAGCTAAGGATTTGTTTGCTGCTATCTCAGCCAATGGGCTAGTGCCTTCTGTTGAGACCTACTTCTTAATGATGACAAATCTTATAAAAGAAGAGTTGCTGGAAGAGGCCGACAATCTCTTTTCATCAATGGAGAAGACTGGCTGTGCTCCCAACTCTCATCTGCTAAATCATGTCATCAGGGTGTTATTGGAGAAAGGTGAGATAATTAAGGCCGGAAATTATCTGTCTAAAATTGATGAGAAGAACCTCTCACTTGAAGCTTCAATAACTTCGTTGCTTATATCACTCTTCTCGAGGAAAGGGAAATTTTGGGAACACATAAAATTGCTCCTGGCAAAGTATCAGCCTTTCGAGGTGGCCAGCGACAATTGATACATTATATTGGAAACTTCCATTCTAATAAGTAATAAGGCAATATTGACTTGTTGCTTGACATATGCCTCAACTTGCTTGTATAAGGAATGCAAATTACCTTTGTGCAAAAGGTTGGTCATTCATCCTTTGTTGTTTTTGTTGGTTTAGTGATGCAAATTACCTTTGTTGTATGAGAATCATCCAAGATTATTATTTTTGGGTTGTGGGGTGAAGAAGGCTTGAATAGGAGCTTAACACAACTGGTTGCATTTTATCGGATAATAACTTTTTTTTTTTACCTCGAACGTATGACTGTTTGTTGTTCTGCAAAATGCATAACAGATGTTTCTGTGTAATAATAATATCAGATTGCTGACACGGTACCTGCCACTAGGCATATATAATCAGAGTTAAAACAGTTCAATTTCCTGTGCGTGGATGTGTTTTTGGCAGATTTCATTCATGGTGATCTGCTTTGTACGCATGGGTTCATTTTATTTTGGTTTGACTAATACCATAGAAGAGCGGCTGTTTGAAGATGCTGACACTATGTTCTTTCAGTGGAGACGAGTTTGTTGCATAAAGGTGAGATGTGCGATGCAGTATGTTTTCTTTCTTTTGATGAGAACTCACTATGTTGAAGCTTTCAACAACTTTTGATCTCTCTTCACCATGCAGGGGAAAATGCCAGCAATAAGTTGCTCTCTGCTAAATGCCAGCATTTTAAAGAAAACAGAATCGAATGGAAGAAAAAGCATTTTGTGACCAGCGACATCCTAATTTATATCCCAGGTTACTTCAAGTATCGCCTCTCTCTCTCTCTAGGAACAATTGTGCTCCTTAGATTTCTTATCAAGTAAAAGTATCACAAGTATATCTTATCAAGTAAAAGAAATAAAATTCTAAATTCCAGATCTGAACGTTGAAGGAATATTTACCTCGGATAGGAACAATTAGCGACCTCCTTAGATTTTCTTGGAAATGACGCACCCTGGGAATTCGCATTCTGGCAATTCTACCCAAAGCAGTAGGGAACCAGCTCCAGCTACCTAAAAGAAAGAGAGGGAGCCAACAAACCGTGCCTAAATCCATCAAATAAGTGGGCCTCTTCTTGACTTTTGTGTTGCCGGTCATCAAATATCGTGTCACCAGATCAACACTAAGGGCATGTTTGGTACAGTTTTTACTCCCAGCTTCTCAGTTGATTCTCGTGGAGTCGTACCAAACACCCTGATTCTCAAAACACCCGATTCTGATTCTCGCGTGGAGCTGTCCCAAAAATACACTAGCGAGGAGAAGCAGCCTTTCCTGGGATTCTCCTGAGAATCCAACTTGATAGAGCAAAAATACCCATTGAAGTTCTAATTATTTACCCGTTGATTGCCATCCAATCACCCCCCGTAAACTCCAGCGCCGAATCGTTATTCTTCGTTATTTCGTTCTTTCTCCTTCTCACGAGCGACGCGAGCGAGCGAGCTGCCTCCTCCCCGCGATCGTCGGCGTCGGCCTCGGCCTCAGCCGCGCCGCCTCGTCCGTCGCCTCCTCCTCGCGGTCCTCTCTCTGCTGCCTCCTCCTTGTTCCTCCATCAGCCCACAGAACCGGCGTGAGCCTCGAGCGCACCGCCTCCGTCCGCCCGCGATCGAGGCGAATTGGCGTTAGCCTCGAGCGCGCCACCTCCGTCCGCTGCCTCCTCCCGCTGGTCCTCCACTGCGCCGCCGCCAGATCCGGGTGCACTGCTTGAGAAGACAACCGCGACCCCGGAAACACTAGAGGCCGCCACCATTCCCCACCTTCTTTGCCGCCGCCGTTCCCGAGCACCCCCGGCCGCCTCCTGTGAAGGTATAGTGCTAGATCCGGCCGTCCCCCTTGCCCTCCCTACTCCTCCCTTCGTCTTCTTGTTCGTCGGCTGTCCCCCTTGCCCTCCCTACTCTTGTTTCCTTCGAATGTGGTGTATGTGGATGATGTAATGTGGAATCCCTTGCAATTACCTCAGTTCATTGTTTGTTTTGGTTTGCACATTTGATGAATGTTTTGTTGCAGCTCCACACAGCCTCCTCATGTGCATTCTTTTTCGTATTAATGACTGTTTGTTTGCATGGTGATGCTGTGAACTCCTGTCCATTGTGACTTGTTCCAAAGTTGGGAGTAGATGCTGTGAACTACTCAAACGCAGGCAGTTCCAAAGCTGCAGATAGAGGAGTTTACCAATTAGGGGCTAAATCTGCCTGATGAATATATTGGAGCGCAGATAGATACATGGTATTGGAGGAAGCATGATATTGTGAATGACTGCACTGTTCACCTGCTCTGTTTCATATATTCTTCTTTCAGAGTTTTCTTGATATATTTGCAAGTTAACATTTGAACTAGAAGAATGCTAGCTCTAGAAGACTGAAATTTGTTGGTGCTGTTGCATTTGTGATCTTGCTACCTGATATTGCAAGTTAACATTTGAACTAGAAGAATGCTACCTGATATTGCTCAGAGTTCAAACTTCATAACTATAGATGGCTGGAGTTGGTCCATTTCATGCACTGCTTTGAAAACTTGAAATCATTGAGTTTGTCCACGAGAATCATGTGCATTCTTTTTCGTATTAATGACTGTATGTTTGCATGGTGATGCTGTGAACTCCTGTCCATTGTGACTTGTTACAAATAATAATCGACATGCTAGAAAGGTTCTATACTGGGTGATTTTTTTTTGTCAATTCCATGTGTGGATATTGTGAAGTAGATCTGATTGGGAGGGAGATTGGTAGTAGAGGATGATTATGCATATGAGGACAATTTTTTAATGGTTGTCATGCATATATAATTCACCGGTGTTAGTGTAGATGCTAACTTGAAGATTTCCTTTGTAATGGAGTTCAGAGATAGTGTTATAGAATTACAACAATGCCTGCATGCTGAAGTTGACACAGATGGCATGAAATGTTGAGCTGTGGCTTTTGTGTTGGGTCCTTCTGTTTAATTGACTGTACTATACATACCTTCAATTTGTTAGGAAATGACTGTACAGACCTTCAAATTTTTAGGAAAAAATACCCTTGCTATGCAAAATGTTGCGACACAAGATCCAACCCCACTGTACATGTTTTGCTCACACACTTTCTTTGCCTTCAATACTTTCATGCTTTGTAAGGCTTGTTTGTGTTAGAGATATATGTCTAAGTGTGTTATTCCCCATTGTTATGAGGGGTTATGTGCATATTCACCACCTGTATTTTGTGTATATATACTGACCCATTGGCCTCATATTGAATACAAGCGCTATTCATAACATGGTATCAGAGCGTACCTAGGGTTTTTCTGTCGCTTCGCTTGTCATCCCGCCGCCGACTCACGGCGCCGTGTGGGCCGCCGCTACCTGTGGGCGCACCACCGCCGCCGGTATCTCGGTCGCCGTCGCCGCTATCGCCGAGCCGTCTGCTTTCGGCCTCCGTCCGCCGTGCCGCTTTCGCCGCGATTGATCTTCACCATCGAGCCGCTGTTCGGCCTCATCGCTGTCGCTACCGCTTCTGGCCGCGATTGATCTTCGGTCCGCCGCCTCGCGGCGTTCATGTGGCCGCCGACGCTCTCGCCGTGGTGCACCACCGACGACGCCGCCTCGCGGCGCTTCGCTGTGGGCGCCGCCGACGTCCGCCACCTGGCGCGCGCCACCGACGGCTCGCCATCACACTGCGGTGCTTCTTTGCTCGCTTCGCAGCTTCACTGGCCGTTTCTCCGCTGTGGCGCACCACCGACGGCCGCCATCACGCTGCGGAGTGCTTCTTTGCTCGCTTCGCCAGCACTTTGAGCCGCCGCCATCGCCAGGGAGCTAGGGCTTACGCCGTTGCCGCCATGAGCTAGGGTCGCCTCGTTGCCGTGGAGCTAGGGTCGCTTGTTTTTTCTTATTTTGCTTGGGCGTTTGAGTCGGCCCATTAAAAGAACAAAAGCACCGAGAAAAAAAATGTCGTTCTAACCGCCACGCCCGTTGTCGCTTGTTAGACCCGTTACCTTTGGTCGCCGCGCCCGTCCAGCCCGCTACCAATGGTACTGCTTCTCCTCATTTCGATGATCTTCGATGGTGTCAATTACACTGACTTCGTGTCTCACATGCGTATCCACATGCGTGGTCTTCGTCTCTGGGGCGTCCTCTCTGGCGATGTCACCTGCCCACCTTGCCCTACTCCTCCGACGGAGCCTACGCCTATCACGCCGCTTCGACGACCAACAAGATCTTCTGGCCGAGGCCGCTCGCCTTGCTGATGATGAGGCTGCCTCTGCCTACCAAGAGGCTCTGGATTCCTACAAGGATCGACTGACCGCCTACACTCGGTGGTACGACGACGACGCCAGTCAGCCGCTTTGTCTTCATCGCCAGATCGGCCTCGATTTTCTTACGAGGTTGTGGGACTCTCTTCGGCTTTCGAGATGTGGACTCACCTTCGTTAGTGTTACGAGCCCTCTGGTGATGCCTCAGACTGCTCGTGGTCCGTCAGACCACTCTTCAGCAGGTGATGCTATCATTGGCGTTTTTTACGCTCAGAGCTCTACTGTCTGGCGTCAGCTGGACTCTCTCCACACTCTTGGTCGCCGCTCTCCGCCTGCATGTTGCTCGCTATACGTCTTGACACAGAGTTTCAGCGGGTCTACGAGTTCCTTACTCGCCTTCGTCCCGAGTTCGAGCAGAGGCGTGCCCAGCTCCTTGCACGCCACCCTCGTGTCACTCTCCTGGAGGCTCTTACCGAGATACGCGTGGAGGAGACTCGCCTAAGTGGTGCTGGTCTGATGCCACTCCCCTCTGTGCTCGCCGCTCGTTCACCTGCTACACTGCCTCCTCCAGCGGCTGCCATAGGTGGTGGTGGCCGCCCTCCATCTGGAGGTGGCCGTCCTCACTGCTCCTACTGCGACAAGGTCGGCCACATTGAGTCCCAGTGCTATAAGAAGAAGCGGCATCTTTCACGCCGTTCTTCTACTGGCACTGGTGCTTCTACATCGACGTCTGCATCGACTCCTTCAGCCATTTCTCTCCGGCGAGAGATAGCCGACTTTGACGCTTGCTTGCCGCCGAGTTCTTCCTCGGCGAGTTCTGCGGGTTCGCTCATCGACTCTTGAACCGAGAAACCACCCTCTACACAGTCAGGTACCTCCCCGTGGATTCTTGATTCTGGAGCATCTTTTCACATGACTTCGATGCTTCCACTTTGTCCTTCATGACACCTCTTGATTCTCTGTTAGTGTTCTTACTTGCGATGGTACCTCTCTTTACGTCTCGTCGAGGACCTCTTAGCAACTCATCTTTTCATGTTCCTTCATTGCTCATGTTCCTCGCCTTACCATGCGGCTTCTTTCTGCTTGGGCGACATCGATCTTGGTTGTCGGTCATTCTCGACTCGACTCTTGTTGTGTTCAGACCGCCACACGGAGCTCGGTTGGTTTTGGCCCTCGGTGCCTTGACTCACAGCTGTCTCTCGGGAGCTTGACGGCTTCACCTTCCTTTCGCGCCACCACCGTCATTGCTAGTCTCTCCGCTCGCCACCCGTCTCTGGCTCTTTCGCCTGTAAGTGGCATCACCGTCTTGGCCATCTGTGTGGATCTCGCCTGTCGTCTTTAGTTAAATGTCGTGGTCTTCAGGCGGTGTTCACCTAGGCGCTAGGCGGAAGGCGGGCGAGAGTAGCCGCCTAGCGCCTAGCTCGCCTAGGCGCCACCTAGGCGTCGAACAGAGAGCAGGCAGTGCAGCGATCAAACAAGAAGAAGGAAGCGGTCGGGGAGAGGGAAATGAGAAGGAAAGGCGAAGAAAAATGACCAGAGAAAAAGAAAAGAGTAAACTTGCCCTACTGCCCAATCGAGCCCACCACCCATCACTTGTGCATTGCTTTTCCAGCTCAGAGGCTAGGTTTCCTCGTCGCTCTCCAATCTCGTCGCCGCCTCCCTCTGCTTCCACCTCTCTCTCTTCCTTCTCTCGCTCTCCCATTCCGCCGCCACCTCCTCATCACCTTCTTCGCTTTCTCAGGTCCCTCGATCTAGGAGACGACGGACGAGGCGCTGCAACGGGAGCTTGGCCTTTGAGGCGGGCGACGGAGGGAGGCGGCGAAGGAGACCCGAGGAGAAAATGGCGCGACGACGGGGATCCGGGAGACGACGCGCGATAGGGATCTGGAAGGCGATGGCGCCACGGGTGAAGTTCTCTTCTTTGTCTCCGCGTCGCCCAGCCCGCCTCGACCCTAACTAGCGCCTCCTCGCACAAGCTTGCAAACCCGACCGCCCGGCCCGCCAAGCGCTTGCCCTCCTCGGCCACTGGTACGCCTTGGACCGGCGTTGACCTCCTAGGCGGGCTAAGCGCCTAGGGCCCGATTGAGGCCAAGTCGCGGCGGTTGCCTGCGCCAGCGCTTAAGCGGCGAGGCGGCCGCCTAGGGAACACTGCTGGGGTCTGCATCTCAGAGACGTGTCTTTAGATTGTCGTACGTAAGTTAGGCAAGCGGCTTGACTTCCTTATCCTCATAGTGAGTCAAGATCTCAACGTCCATTTGATCTTGTTCATTCGGATGTTTGGGGTCCGCTCCTTCGTTTCGAAAGGGGGTCATCGATATTATATCATATTTATAGATGATTTCTCTCGCCACACTTGGATATATTTCATGTCTTCTCGTAGTGAGGCCTTGTCTATCTATAAACAATTTGCCACTATGGTTCGCACACAGTTCTCCACTCCTATTCGTGTCTTTACGTGGTCGACTCTGCCGGGCGAGTACCTCTCTCGTTACTGCAGCCTTCCTTGGCGAAAGGTGGCACTCGCCTTCGATTCTCTTGTCCTGGTGCTCATGCTCAGAATGGTGTTGCTGAGCGCAAGCATCGTCACCTCCTTGAGTCGGCTCGTGCACTGATGATTGCCGCCTCTATTCCACCTCACTTTTGGGCCGAGGCTGTTTCCACTGCCACCTATCTCGTCAACATCCAGCCTTCTTCTGCTCTTCAGGGCGCAATCCCTTTTGAGCGTCTCTGTGGTCTCCTTCCTGACTACTCGCCTTCGTCTGCTTTGGTTGCGTTTGCTATGTTCTCTCGCCGAGAACGCACCAAACCGACCGCTCGATCTGTTGAGTGTGTCTTTACGGGATCGAGGTGCGAGCACAAAGGCTATCGGTCTTTGGGATCTGTTGGTCGACGGATCGATTTCGGGATGTGACTTTTGACGAGTCTCGTCCCTTCTACCCACGTCTGTCTCTCCTTCGGCTTCCTCTGTGGAGTCTCTGTCTTTTTTGACCTTTCTAGATACACCTATATCTATCTTGCCCTCGTCCCACCCGGCCCCATCGAGTCTCCACATATTCCTCCTGTGGCCTCTCCGTCGTTGTCGCCGCTTTGCCTCTCTGCGGCTCCTCAGTTCCCCACTACACTCGTCGACCTCGTGATTGAGGATCTTCCAGATGAGCCATCTTCTTCTCGATGTTCCATCTTCTTCGATGCTCCATCTTCCCCGATGGGTCATCTTCTCCTCGCTTCGCCTCCGCGATCGCTAGTCGATTCGCCCCTGCCTGCTTTTGCCTTTCTTTGATGCGACTACTTGTGAGCTTTGTCTCCTCTCCGAGATGTCAAGTTACTCACCCCGAGTGGCAAGATGCCATGGCCGAGGAGATTGCTGCCTCGAGCGCATCGGGTACTTAGGATCTTGTTCCTTTTCCATCTCACTCTCGTCCCTATCACGTGTAAGTGGGTCTATAAGATTAAGACTCGCTCGATGGCTCTCTTGGCGCTATAAGGCACGCCTTGTTGCTCGTGGCTTCGGTAGAGGAGCATGGTCGTGACTACGACGAGACTTTTGCTCTTGTGGCCCACATGACCACCGTCGCGACTCTTCTTTCGGTGGCGTCGTTGCGCCATTGGTCTGCTTTCTCGACTTGATGTCAAGAATGCCTTTCTTAATGGCGAGTTGCGTGAGGAGGTCTACATGTATCCGCCACCGGGTATTCATGCTCTCGAGGGCATGGTCATGTCGCCGTTGCTCTCTCTATGGCCTTAAGCAAGCCCTCGTGCTTGGTTTGAGCGCTTCTCCTCTGGTCATCGCTGGCGGCTTTTCAAAGAAGTGATCATGATCCTGCGCTCTTTGTCCACACTTCGCCTCGTGGTCGGACTCTTCTTCTTACGTATGTTGATGATATGATCATTAACGGAGATGATTCTCGAGTATATTGCCTTTGTCAAGGCTCGCCTTAGTGAGCGCCTTATGTCGATCTTGGTCCTCTTCACACTTCCTTGGGATTGAGGTTACTTCCACTCCGGATGGTTTCTTTATGTCCCAAGAGAAGTATATTCAGATCTTCTTGATCGCGCCTCTCTCATCGATCAACAGATCTTGTTGAGACTCCCATGGAGCTCAATGTTCACCTCCGACCCTCGATGGCGAGCCTCTTTCGATCCGACTCGCTATCGCCATCTTGTTGGGAGTCTTGTCTACCTTGTCACATACCGTCCTGATATCACTTATCCGATTCACATTACGAGTCGGGCGTTTTTGCTCCCACTCAGTCCACTCTGACCACCTTCTTCGAAGTTCTGCGATACCTTCGTGGGACTATATCTCGCCGCCTCTTCTTTCCACGCTCCAAATTTTGTTACGCTTTTAGGCTTATTCAGATGCTACTTGGGCCGATCCCTCCGATCACCGGTCTATCTCTCGCCATCAGATTTTTCTTGGTGGTTCTCTCATTGCAGAAGACAAAGAAACAGACCGCAGTGTCCCGCTTGAGTCTGTGGTGAGTTCTGAGCTATGGCTCTCTTGACAAGAGAGATTACACAGCTACGGTGGTTACTTGAGGATTTTGGTGTTTCTGTCACTACACCGACTCTCTCTTGTCGACAAGACAGTGCTATCAAGATGTGCCCGTGATCCCGTGAAGCATGAGCTCACCAAGCATATTGGTGTTGATGCTTCCTTCATGCGGTCTTGTGTGCATGATCAGGTGATTGCTCTTCAGTATGTGCTTTCCGAGCTTCAGATAGCGGATTTCTTCACGAAGGCCCAGACTCGAGCACAGCATGGCTTCTACCTCTCCAAACTCAATGTTGTTGATCCACCATGAGTTTGAGGGGGGTGTTAGAGATATATGTCTAAGTGTGTTATTCCCCATTGTTATGAGGGGTTATGTGCATATTCACCACCTGTATTTTGTGTATATATACTGGCCCATTGGCCTCATATTGAATACAAGCGCTATTCATAACAGTTTGAACTACCATACATGAATTACAGGCATCCTCCTTCGTGCATACATTCAACTTGATCTGTAATGCAAGATGTGTGTGATTATTGAACCATTTATCGTTGTGTATCCGCCACATCAATTGGTTGATTCCCTTGTATAACACAGTGGTGGTAAACTTTGTTTGGTTCGTGCTACCCAGACAAAGAGCACTAGTGGTGAGAAAGAGAAATTCAACCATTTATACTCGAGTGTTCGCAACGTAATTGAGAGATTCTTTGGTGTATGAAAGATGAAATGGAGAATTCTTCTTAAGATGCCGAGCTTTCCCATGTCCAAGCAAAAGATGATTGTTGTAGCAACCATGGGAATTCACAACTTCATACATGAACATGCTTCACCGAACATGCATTTTCATAGGTTCGATCGGGATCCTAATTATGTGCCCACAATACCATCAAGATATGCCAAATATGTCATTTCTCAGGATGCATTGGATGCGTTAACGTCGCAAACAAGTGCTACATCCATGGATAGTTTCCGTGATAACCTTGCAAGTGCAATTGCTCATTCAGGATGATGGACACACTACTAGTGATTTTTTGTGGTCTTTTGTAATGGCTCATTTACCATTTCAATGCTTGTACGTAATATCATTTAATTATCATTTGAACACTTACACGATATGAATGCGATATCTCTAGCTTCATCTATCGCAGCGTGAACAGTACAAAATTTGCTTATACACAGTTGTAATCTATCATGAAGTGTAAATGCAATATAACCTGGCATTGTGTAAACATACAACGTATATAAATTCACATGGTCTAAACAAATTAAGAGGAAAAAATTCTATAATTTGTGTACAAATACATAGGAGAAAGACACAAATACAATTGAATTATTACAACTAGGGGTAATATGGTCTATTTGCCTCTAATCCCCCTCATATGGATTTGGGAGCCAACCTACCAGTCAAACGCTTTTAACACACAGCTCCAGATTATCAGAGAAGTGGATTATCAGAGAATTAGGAGCAGAATATGAAAAATGAGAATCTGAAGCTCTACCACACGGCCTAACTCACCATCGACAAACAGAACTGCAGGGTAAAAATCTATGCTTGTCACCTCTCCCTTAATTCACTGCCAGTTGGTCAGCTGACAAGAAGGCACAATGTGCCCTGAGCCTGAGGTGATTATTTGTTGTATGTGTGGGGGCTGAGGTGGAAGATTGGTCCCATGCTAAATTGTAAACAGATCCCAGCGTTCTGCATGGATGATAATCTGAAGTGTTGCTTCATGGAGAGCCTAATCGCCCAAAGTTCAGCTGACTTGATTCACGAAAGCTGGTCACTTTGGGGGTCACTAGACATGTTTTGTGCTACTCACGAAAGCTCCTGTCATGAATGATACAGCGCAGCTGCCTACAGCTCTCAAGTAAGCAGTGGTGACCTTAATTCCTTGTTTGCATGGTATTTTCCTCCAGGGTGGACACTCGAAGACAACATGGATAGCGCAGCTGGTGAAAGATTTCAGTGCTATACTGCTATTGGCTTTGTTGCACTAGAAAACTTTCTCACATCACAGTGTAGGGTGTGGTGCAATTACTCTGACGTCAAATATATAGATGGAGCCACAAGCATATATCGATAGTTCTGGAGACAAAGTTCAGCATGGAAAACGGATATACAGTGTGCTCATATTTGTCTGGCCATGGACTGCCAGTCTATACCAAGATGCGTGAAGGAAGACGGTTTTTTTTTAAATAATATTAATTTAAAAGATATTTACAAAAATAAATAGTAGTTTTTTTTTTACAAAACTAGATGCATATCGTCAATTGGAATGACGATAGACTCCTGTTGCCATTCCAAGTAGTGACAGGGACCTATGCCCTGGTGACATTTAGCGCCCACGCGCTGAATAGCTTATTCTGCGCGTGGGTCGTAGCCTGGGCAGCACCACGCCCGATGCGCTAGTCCTCGCTCCCACCGTGCTACGCGCAGTGCGCACCTGTGCCTCCCGCTCGAGACCAGCAGTAAAACCCGTACGCGCATCAAAACAGTAAAAAAGACGCTAAAAAAGCTCGGTACCGTTCTAAATCGATAGTAAAAACATCGCAACGCGTAGATCGCACGTTACCTGTGGCATTAAAAAATATATTTTACTGTCGTTCTAGCGATAAAGATGTGACTGTAATATTTGGAATGTTGTTGTACTGCGAAAAAGCATGTCGTGTTGCTGATCCAATGAATGTTATCGTGTGTTCAGTGGTCGTTTACCGTTAATGATGCCTAATATTACTTCAAGAGGCACGTCGTGTAACTGCTGTAAACCCGTTTGCGCCACGATATTACTGCTATACCCCGCTGAAAACATGTCTTTACTATCTGTTACGCAAGTTCGTCCAGTAATCATAATATTACTGTGAGTTACAAAAGAATTTACTAGATATTAAACGTATAACAAAAAACTACTTCGGCTTGTTGTGCGGTCTAGACTTCTCTAGTGCGTCGGGGAGGAGGTTCATGTAGTTGACCTTGTGGAACAACAGATAGAACATCAGCTCGGCCCTGTACTCATTACCCTTCTCCTGCATACACATGATAAAAAGGTCCATACATCTGAAAAAACACTACATGTTGCGGGTGGTGGGAATTTCTTACCGGCTCTATCCGAGTGGCTAGTGTCGAGCTTTCCGAGTGGCCAGTGTCGAGCTTTCGTTGTCCCAGAACTTCAAGTAGTTCATTGCGAAGAATGCGTAGTCGTTCTCTAGGACCTGCTTCGGCGTCACCATGGTGTGCACCCTCTAGTTCACAACGATCGGTAATTTCCTACTGGCCACGGACTGCAGGGCTACACATAGACGAGGGATGATCCTTTTCCTCACTGGGTCATGGTGGTCCTGTACTTTGGCGCCCGTCTGCTCGTAGTCGTTGGAGTCCAGCACTTCCACGCGCTTCTGCACTATGTTGAAGCAGTAAACAAACCAGTGCTGATTGTGTAGAACTGGGAGGAAGAGCTGCAAGGGAATAAAAAGCCGTAAGAATACATCTCTGGTTATAAAAAAAGACTACACGTTGTATGAGATTTACTGTAAGGAAAGATGTAATTTACTGGATCATGAAAAAAGATATTTATTGGATGTGCGGTGGGATGTACATAACTTACTAGGTTTACGTGTATGATGTCCACCCCCGCCAGGTGTTCCTTCAACATGCTCACGGCCTGTTCGTTGTTGTACTACTTGTTTTTAACGTACTCCTCTACGTTTAGTAGTTTCCGTCGATGGACAAAACACAGTTGTTTAAACTTTACCGATGGTGACGATATGCTTTACTACTATGCGAGTAAACATTTACTGTAAAAAGGATTTTGCAAAAAAAAAAACATCTTGCCGACAGTTCGATGGGAAGGAACGTCCTGTACCCATCGCTTTCTAGCCCCAGTTCGACGTCGTCTTTGTGCAAGCAGTCGATGAACCGAGAGATGAACATGTCTTCGGTCATCTGTCCGTCCTTGAACGACTTCGCCATGTTTTTTCTAGTGGCCGCTATGATTCAGTCACTAGACTGGAGCAGAGCAAGGCTGTAGTACAAATGTCATTTATGTTAGTAGTAAAACATAAGTGTATTCTCGGTAAAACAAAATGGGCGCTATAAAAAACGGTGCAAGATACAATAACTATCTATTGATAGAGTAGTAAAACAATGTTTATGTATCGGTAAAAAGTGTGACGATATTCTCTCACCTTTTCAGACTCTCATTGTTGCATATCAGCTCCCTCACCACCATGGCCATGGCGATAGGCACTTCCGACCGCCTTATGTAAGGCTTGAATGGCGACACCATCTTGCTAGGAGCTTTTGTCAGCCTCTTCCCAAATGCACCGGCGTCGCCGGTGCCCTTCTAGACCGAGGGAGCCATGCTCTTCCCAACAGTGGTCTTCTCCACGGGCACCACCTTTTTGGTCGCCACTTTGCCCGTCTTCTTTGCCTACGTGGTAGGGGGAGTTTTATTTTGAGCATTGGTACGGCTGCAGCGTCATGTAGTAAAAAGGGTCTCTAGTTTTACTGACGTATTATATTGTCTACCCGACGGGACTTTACCCAGAAAAAAGGCATGATAAATTACTGCTATGGATCCTATACCTTAGCCATGCTGGGTCTACCTGGTAGGACTTTACGCACATTGGTAGGCTCCTTCTCTGACACCTTTACTGGCAGAGGTGCCTCGGGGGTCGTCCGTTGCACCCTCTTTTGTTGGTTCCAGTGGTACGGAAAATAACATTGTTTACTGTCATGTGTTTAACAAACTACTCTATGTGACATCACATAATAGTGCAAGTGGCCCCAGTACGTGCCTTTGTCACGCTGACGCTAGCCACGTGCGCCTCCTTGACTTTGTTGGTGGCAGTGGAAGCCTTCTCTACCTCCCTTACTGGCGGAGGCACCTTTGGGCGTCCGTTTCAACCCCTTTTGTTTGCCCCTGTGGAAAAAACTTGGATTGAGTTGCTGTCAAAAGTAAGTAACATTACTTGTTTTCCTCATGTTTTACTCACTACTACAAAAAAAGGTCTTCACAGACGGTTCAAAAACGTCATCATAGACAGTTTCCGGAGCCATCTGAGTTTATGGGTCAATGATGACATGAGGTCATCACGCATTTATTGTCGAACTGCTCGTGATGCATGCTATCCTGAGCGGTTATTAACTTCGTAACCGCTTGTGATATCTCGACTATCACAAACGGTTCATGTTTAGAACCGCTCAGGATATATCGACTATCACAGACGGTTACGTGTTTAGAACCGTCTATGATATATATTCTCTACAAAACCTCCAGCGGTGGCTACTTGTGCCTTTAAAACCGATTCATATATATATATATATATATATATATATATATATATATATATATATATATATATATATATATATATATATATATATATATCTGATACTTTGAGATGGTGAGTTGGATATAGTTGACGGACACCTCTCATCGGAATGGTTGGTTCAGTATATATGGAAACGTGGACTTACAATTACACGGAGTAATTGTATGTCATGTATCGCTTGAACCAACCATTCCTTGATGTCAAGTCTAATTACCCATCGACGACATCCGTAATTGTATGTCCATGCGCCTCCTTGCAAAATTACAGCATTTCTTGAATTTGCGTGCTTGATGAGAGGTTGCCCGTGGCGCTTGTCTCATCCTCCTCACGCACCCCTCGAAGTGGTCAGACTACAAACGATATATATATATATATATATATATATATATATATGAAGTCGCTTTAAAGGCACAAGTAGCCATTGCTTAGAGGTTTTATAGAGAAGATATCAAGAATAGAATGGTAGGATGTATACGTACCTGCGACGCAAGGGAGGAGAACTTGACCAGTATGAACACGGTTACAAATTAGCCTAACCTTTACAAATTTGAAAAGTTAATTGCAGCCAAGCCCCATTCGAACAACATCGATCCCATGTAAGCCAACCAAGCACAAAGAACCAGCATCAATAACTCTCAGTATCCATTAGAGAGCATTAACTAAACCCACCGTTTTGCCCCATTCATTTTTGTCAATCTGAACCCACAACATGAACTAAGCAAGATGCACATACACCAATAGCCCTCAGTTTACATCACAGAGTAAGGAGACTATTAATATGAACAAATTATCAATTCAATTTTAGCATAAGACTATTAACATCATTACATCACAGAGTAAGGGGACTATTAATATGAATTAATTATCAATTCAATTTCAGCATAAGACTATTAACATCATTGAGCAGTTCAACAGCAAGATAGCAAGATCAAGGGTATCCAAACCCACCACACCAGTAGTAGCCCTCGGCATCCATCGCAGAGCACTAGCCATTTTCATAACAGAGCAATGGGATAGAGACAGAGAGGGAGTAAGGTAGGGTGATACCTCAAGACAAATAAGAACCACAAATGGCGATTCCCACCACCAAAGACAACCCTCATCCATCTTCTTTACCTTGCATAAATCACACGAACAACAGGACACAACTTAAGGCTCAAGCATAAAAATCAAACTCAACAAAAGACATTAAGCTAACAGATAGGAGAATAGAGGGAGGATGGGGAAAGCAAAGCCAGGGGGGCCAGGGCCCGAGCGCAGGAGGTCGAGCGTGGGCCGTGCTGGAGAACCAAGCCATGGACGCGGGCAGGCAGTTGGTGCAGGTGGCTGCGTCACCGTAGTTGTGGCACGACATTGACATTGCATAAGACACTCCTATTGTACGAGTGTCTTGTGCAGTGCAGAGTGGTGTCACAATCGGCAGCGACAGGAAGAAGGGCGGTGGCGTCGAGGTGGGGAGGGGAACAAATGAGAGTAAGTGCACTGAGGAGTGACGAGTTAGGGCGGGCGCAAACCCTAGCGGCCGGGCTCCTACTAATAAAGAGACTTATCACAGACGGTTCTATTATGGAATTGTCAGTGATAGTTATCACAGACGGTTCTATTATGGAATTGTCAGTGATAGTTATCACAGACGGTTCCATAATAGAACCGTCTGTGATATGGTTTTTCTCAAGTATATTATCATGTATATACACTTACATGATATGAAGAAATTACATGTTTATATGTCAATTTTGTCATTTAAATACTGCTGAAAATTTGCTTTAACTATTTAAATACTGCTGAAAATTTGCTTTAACTATATATGATACATACATACATATAGTAACTTCACCTCCAAACTAGATTTTTTTTTCATTTTGGAATTTTCATATGGCCAAACTGTGAGGACCCCGGTTTATTTAGCTTGTAATGTTTAGTCATCCCTTGACCCTAACATCACAAACAAAATAACATGTGTCTTCGAGATATGTATACTTCCCAGAAATACAGTATACACACCCCTTTACAAAATCGTGCATCAATATTATACAAGACATAGAACCAAAGCACGAACTAGAATAAAACAACGACATACGTAATATAGAGAGAGTTATTACAAAAGGGCGCCTGCCAAATAACAACTAAGAAAGATAAACACAATGAAGCAAAAGCCATAAGATGACGATAAACAAAAGAGAGCCATAAGGTTTGCCTTTAGCCCACAAGGCAACCGACCGGCCGCTTAGCTAGTCTTCCCAACCGCAAAGACATTCACAAAAGTAAAGCCCTTTGGGCTTTACCTCTCTACAACAAAGTTATTAAGCAAAGCAAATGAGTACAAAAATGTACTCGCAAGACGACGTGTAAGGGTAAACAGACCTATACATATGCTACATGCAAGCTTTATTTAAGTGGAAGGCTTTAGGCTCATTTTAGCATAAAGCAAGTTTTCATTTGCAATATTTAAATAGATTCAAAGCAGTTTTGCAATTCATTTTTAATTTGCAAGTACCACGAGACAACAACAATAATAACAATAGATAGATGACAACAATAATCCTAGAAGTGACTAACCCAATAGCCACCACAACAATAGCATGAACATCCATCCATACCAAACCATGTCAAGTTTTAATTAAAGGTTGTAGTGTAATTCTTGCGGCAAATAACCAAGCGTGTCCATAACCTAGGACGAGGCTATTCGAATAGATTTAACTCTGCAGGGGTGTACCAATGTACCCACACGTTAGACCGCCTTTTCGCCAAGCTATTAGCACACTTCCTTTGGTGTGCCGGCACAGCTAAGTCCAACGAGACCTTTCCAATATTGAGTGTCAACAACGAGTTGCCCATATGGGGATACAACCTCCCCATACGTTGATGTGGAGTCATCAAAGATGCTCACCCCCTTATACGGGTGGTGCTCCTTGCAGTGGATGACCCACTACTACTCGTCCAATAGCCCACCATGCAACTCGAAACACCCGCCAAAGTACTTAGCCAAGAGAGGTCCCATATCCCCCTCGTGTGGTTAGCACGCAAAATTGCTTGGATCAATGGCGCAAGTAATTCGGTCCTTGGGGACTTATGCACCATTCCATGCAAACCCAACAAATCACACCAACTTCCATTGTGCCCAAGTCATGAAACAATTTTGTTTTCATTTTCATTTTATTTGTTTACAAAGTAACAAAGCATAAGATGGACATAATGGAATAATAATTTTTGTGTGACCAAGGTCATCGACATAATGCCGACAACCGCATTTCTTCCATTATCTAAGCATTTCTAAGCATCAACAACGCAAACTACTAAGTGATAAGGGTACATCCATCGAACTCTACATCACAGCAAGATAATCCTAGGCTTAGTAGTAGAGAATGAACATTTACCTACAGGATATGCATCTATAGGATCACTAAACGATATCAATTAACAACAAAATAGCAATGCATACATACAAGTTAAACAATATAATAGACTTTAAAGTAATGGGACACAAGGGATATGATCAAACTTCTTGCCTTGCTGGGGCTGCTCAGTTTGCTGCAAAGTATCGCTCACGGGATCAACACACTCGTCGACACCTAATCGAAAAGGCGAAAAGAATCGATAAGAACGACGAAAACCAAAAAGACACCACAGAAAACTTGCTCCAATTGCTCTGAAATTTTTACAGCAGCAAGAGGATGAATTTTAGAGAATTTAGCAACAAGAACCAATTGATTTGGATTCTCAATGCAAAAGATATGGCCAAAATAATTCTGCTCAGCCTGGAAAATGCTGGAAAATTCAAATCGGTTACTGTTCATCCAAATTAAATTCTCTAGCACAATTTTCCAAAGAGGTGTTGCACCTGGGATTTTTAGGGTAAGACCAGCACCTCATGAGATGAATAACACAATTGAGTTCACCTCATTTGGAGCTATGATGCATGTTTTATGATTTTTCAAAGACATGCAAATGAGCACAAATAAAATGCACCCACAATTCTTTTGAAAACTGTGACATGCCTAAATCCTATTTTACCATTTAGTGCACTAACAGAGGAAGCCAACAAAGTTGGATTCACTCAAAAAGGATCTATAGAGAATTACTTATGCATTTTACAAGTTAAATGAATTTTTAATGCAACATTTAAAGTCTATTTCTAAACCAAGTTGCAAATCCATTTTCTGGAGCCAAATTGAGCTCACAACCATTTTTAGATTAAAACCCAGATCAAACCAGAGCTAACAAAATTGGAATCACCTCATTTGGATTTAAAATGAAATAGATATGCATTTTTGAAGTTCATTACATTTTTCAGTTCACAAATAAGTCCAACCGGGAATTTCTAAAATCAAAACGACGGGGGAGGACATGAGCCGTTGATTCTCAATCGGACGGCCCAAGACCTCAGTGAAAATGTGCACTCGCGCGCCCGCGGGATCGATGAACGTGGGTCGTGGATCCTGGATCCAACGGCTGACGTCCTCCCGGCAACGCGCGCTCGCGCCCGTGCAGGTCCGATGAACATGGGCCGTTGATCTTGAATCCAACGGCTCATGTCCTGCGGCAGCGCGGCGTGTTTGGATCTTGCGCGCGCGAACGAGGAGGCGGTCGTGGCCGTTGATCGCGAGATGGACGGCTTGCGACCAATGCACACAGCGCATACGCGGACCCCTGGGAGGTTTGAGCCCCAGATCTAAAAACAGACGGCTCTAAGGAGGTCGCTACAGTTGTCGGTTTCGTCCGACAACGAAACCGACGGCAAGATCTGGCCATCGTTGGCGTTCTACGGCACGGTGGCGCAATTGGGTGCTAGGTATGGGTGCGCAATAACAACATCGCGCCCATCGGTACCACCCACACCCGTGGGGTGGACGAGCGCCATGGCCGGAGATGGCGGCGGCAAGCAAGACACACCAAAGGCAAATGAAAGGAAAGCTCCGCAACATCATACAAGCGGGTGCCCAAAGATCTAGAGGACTACCAGAGGTTACCTGGAGGTCTTGGAGGTGCCGAGGAGGTCTGGGAGAGGAGGACCGGCGATGGTGAAGAAGGGTGCTCCACTACCAAAGCTCCAAGCTCCAAATTAGGCCACTTCAAAATGTCCCAACCAAACAAGTTAGGATTTTGATCACAGAGGGGAGTGGCTCAAATTGAAGTAAGGAAATGGAGAGGAAAGCCCTAGGGACTCTGTGCCACCGAGGAGCTCTAAGCTCAACAATGGCAGTAGGGGGAGGTCTGTGGAGAAAGAGCTCAGCCAAGCACAGTGGGTGCGATCCTGGGCTCAAAGGTGTGTAAAGGAAGCCAAGAGGGGAAACCAAGGGAGGTCTTATAGCCCAGGGGAGCAGAGATCATGAGCTAGGGCTAAGCTCCATGGTGAGCTTAGCCCATGGCTCGGTCCTTGGCTCCACCAGGACGTGGAGGTGAAGGGGGGGGGGGTAGGTCTAAGCATGGCCTAGGGGGCAGAAGGCTGACACGCAATAAATGCTTGCAGGCAAAGAGCTGTTGGGGAAGTGACAGGTCACTGACCTCCTCCTCTGCCATGGCGCACGCGCGCGCCCGAGCTAGGAGAAGAACATGACCTCATATCAACCGTTGGATAAAAACAAGGGGAGGTCGTGACCCTCAGATCCGCAACGATGCGATCTGGAAAGGCACGGGGGAGGTCTTGACCACCGGATCTGCATCGCACGGTGGCGCAAAGAAACGGGGAGGTCGCAGCCGTGGGATCTCCATCACACGGTTGCGAAACCAAACGGGGAGGTTGCGCGCGATAAGGGGATAGGAGGTCCAGGCCGTTGGATTGCGATCCAAGGGCGCGGAGCCGATGGGGAGGACTTAACCGCTGCGCGCGACTCTGATAAGCAAGGGGAAGGTTATGGCCTTTAGATTTTCATCCAAGGGCACACAATGATGAGGGGAGGTCGTGGCCATTGGATTTACATCCAAGGGCGCACAACATTGAGGGGGTGTCGTGGCTGTTGCGCACAACACAAAGGGAGGTCGTGGCGGTTGGATGTTGATCCAACCAAGACACCACGATGAGGAGAGGTCATGGGCGCTTGCGCATGACACAAGGGAGGTCGTGGTGTTGGATTTTGATCCAACCAAGAACGAACGGAGGTAGGAGGTCGTGGTCATTGGATGTCAATCAACGGCGCACAACAATGGTGGGAGGTCTGGCTGGTGCGCACGATGCTAAGGGAGGTCGTGGCCAGTGGATCTTGATCCAATAGCGACGAGCGGATAGGGGAGGTCGTGGCTATTGGATCTCGATCCAATGGCGACGAACTGAGGCACGGGAGGTCTGGGCCATTAGGCCAGACACTGGAAAGGGAGGGGGAGGTCCTGGCCGCGAGATTTCCATCTGACGGCGATGAGAGGAAAGGGGAGGTCGTGGGTGTTGGATGCTGATCCAAAGGACACGACCTCGCGCGGGTGGGAGGTCTGGTGCGCATGACACCAAGGGGAGGTCGTGGCCGTGGATTTTAATCCAACGGCGCACAACACAATGCGCTGGGGAGGACGGGTGTGTTTGCTAAAGAGGGGAGGTCATGGCCGTGGATCATGGATTCGACGGCAATGAGATGAGAAGGGAGGTCGTGGGCGTTGGATGCGGATCCAACAGACATGACCTCGCGAGGGGAAGGAGCTGGCTGAGCTGGGAGGTGGGAGGTCTGAGGCGGAGGTCGTGGGCGTTGATTCTGATCCAACAGGCATGACCTCACGCGGGTGAAAGGGCTGGGCCGCGATGGTTGAGGCGGAGGTCGTGGCTTTTGGATTGGATCCAACGGCTACGACCTCACGCAGGAGGAGGACCTCGCGGTGAGCTGAGGGCACGGTTGGGTTCGACCCACTTGGAAAATGGCTCGGACCCAAGGAATAGTGCCAGTTTTGAATTTAAATTGAAGGCTGAGGTTGGAGGAATTTTTAGAGGTTTTTGTGCACTGCATTTTTCTCAGGAAATTCATCAAGGCTGCTCTAGGGTTTGATTTACCTCTAAAAATTATCAAACAAGTTTTAAAACTTTATGAAATTTTCCAGAGGGTTTCCACATCATCTCTAGAACCTAGGAAAAATATTTCCAAGGGTTGGCACAAGATTTGTGACAAAGTGGAATAAGGGTTTGACTTTAGTCAACAGGAGGTTTAGGTTTTTGAACTCCACAACTCTTGACAAGAATTATGGCAATATTCAAGAGTTTCAAGATGTGAGAAAAAGTTTTAATTTCTACACATTTTCTTACATTTGAAACACACACCTGTTTATACATTTGGGATGTGACACAAACAGCGTGGCTAGTCGTTTCTTACAAAGATTAAAAAAAGTAGAAACCTATAAATAAACAAAGTTTTTCTAGTGGAGGAGGCAGGCTGCTATCTCCGTCTTCAATACTTCGTAGGCGGTGGCGTCTGCGTCGGACTGTTCGTGATCGAACGAAGTCTGAAATGCGTTCACCCGCTGACACGCTCGTTCGAGTGTCTCCCGAAAACCCTCGGACTGTTGAATCAAGAAGAATTGAGCCTATAGGTTCTCTTCCCTTGCTTGAGGGGTCTCAGCCTGGTCGACTCGGTAGCCTGTCGTCTCGATTAAGCAGTCCAAGTAACGGCAAGCCTCCTAGAGACGTGCAACGTCGTTGTGGAGGACCATGTCGATGACGCGGTAAACTCGCCGAAAGTGGGAGATCACCCGGAAGACGCGGTGGAGGAGGATGTCAAGACGGCGGAAGGTGGCCGTCACATGCTTTGGCAAATCCTCGGATAGAGGAGTGAAGACATTGTTGAAACAGTGTTCTTCAGCAGCACCGCCAACGTACAGCTGGAGAGGTGCTCGTACAGTACGACCAGGTAGGCCATCAATGCCGGCGACAAGGAAACAGAAGAGGCAACCATTTCTGCTTTTTTAGAAGTAGTAGAGTTATATGTGGGGATGATCATCTTCGATGGCGGATGATCCTTTTTATAAAACAAGGAATAAATTCGGAGCGTGAGACGAAGAGACGCATCGAGGAGCCGAAGTAGCATTGATGCAATGAAGAGGCGCATCGGTGATGAAGAAACTCATCGAGCTTCAACTGGGAGCTGTAGCGATATTATCACAGACGGTTATAATTAAAAACCATCTATGAAGTCTGCAATTATCACAGACGGTTATAACAAAAAACCATCTGTGATATGTAGTAATATCACAGACAGTTATTGTTAAGAACCGTCTGTGAGTTTTCACAGACAGTTATTTGTTGAAAACCGTCTATGATATGTAGAATTATCACTGACGGTTATTGTTAATAACTGCCTGTGATACTTCATAGATGGTTTTAACTATGAACCATCTGTGATATTATCTCTTCACAGTTGGTTTTTAGTGCAGCCCGATAATACGATTTGTCTCTAAACCAAAACCGCTCAGGATTAGATATATCTAGCGGTTTTGGTCAACCGTCTGTGATGAGGCGTCCAGTATTAGCCTTTTTGTAGTAGTGACTACGATGTTACCTCCGTGTGCTTCTTTACTGTCGGGCCTCCGACGGAACATCATTGGATCCCTCATTTACTGTCTCCTGTGATGAAAATGAATCAAACATGTATTACGGTAAAAAACGAACAACCTTGCTTGATCATACATAAGCATTTTACTACATTCAGTACCCCGCTTTGCTCCGTGATGGTGGTCAGTGACCCATGACCCGTCCCGACGCCGGCTCGATTGGAGCTTGTGTAGCAAATGCGACGGGGTGTATCCCTAGGATTGCGTCAGCTTCAATCGAGTCTATTATATTGTCGATGTTTGACTCGACATCGCCGCCTCGCACGTAGCTTGCGACCACGTAAACGTCGTAGACTGTTTGCCAGGAGACACGAGGAATAGGCCCTCTCGGGTTTTGTCGGCCCTTATGTGGAATTCTATATAGGAGAATTTGGTATCTTTGTACTCTTTGAACACCACATGTGTGTACACCCTGCTCAGCTGCTCCTTGAATGCGAACAAGGTGGCCCTCACTAGTTGGCTCTGTGAGCACGCAAGTCGGGATATGACATGCAGTAGACACATAAACAACATGAAGTAATTATCTACATGCGTGTTAGGAAAGAAGGTCGGGTGCATTGTATACGACATGTAGTAGACACATAAACAACATGAAGTAATTATCTACATGCATTGCAGTAAAGCAGGATGGTGCCTGGGACGCACCGATTACGTCAATTTAACAGTAAATCATGGACAAAAGGGAAGTAGATGTGTATATAACGTGCAATAAACCTATTTTTCTACGTATCGTGGAGCAGTGCGACTCTTGAGCCTTAGAGTGCTTCCTCTTCTACAGCACCCAGTGCATCTTTCGTGTGAACTAGTGGAGCGAAGTCATGTTATCCATGAAGTTCCGTTCTGTCATCTTGTTCATACTCTCGCTTCTCTACATGGATGTCATCCTACCGTTGTACACGTCCTTGAAGTATGCTGTGATCCACCTTTCGCGTAGGTCATAGAGGTTAGCAATGACATGACTCTACTCGACGCCGTACTCTCTCACCAGATCCTCCCACGCATTCTCGAATTCTCTCGGAGTAAGTAGATGGTTTATGATGGAAACCAAATGCTCCTTCAGCCCTGCGTGCTCCGCATATAGCTTGTTCAGGTTTTGCTTGTACTTCTTTAGCACGTGTCACCTGCACAACCAGTGATGCGTGTCGGGGAAGACGCGTGGGATAGCAGCTGCCATCGTGGGGTCCTGATTTGTAGTATTCATAAACACATTAAGAAGTGAAACATGTCTAGAGACGTAGTAAATACCATCATTCACAGTACAAATTAGCGTAATTTGGGAAATACAGTAAACACATATGCAATAGATAGTAAACATGCGCGACATATGAAGTAATTAGCCCATAATAGTAAAAAAAAATCATTGGTTAGCATGCAGATGGGGGTCCTTGCCCTCCATGCAAGTCTGGAACGTCCTGAATAGCCACTTGAAGGATGTTGCATTCTTGTCACGGAGCTACGCGACACCGAATATGGTGTTCTGTAGATTTAAGTTGGAGCCAACAAACATAGCCAGAGGCATCTCGTACAGGTTTGTTCTGTAGGTCGTGTCAAACGTGACGACGTCTCCGAAGTTAGCTTACTCCACGTGGTAGCTTGCATGGCTCCAGAAGACGTTTTTCACGTCGTCGTCATCATCCACCTATATGTTGTAGTAGAACTTGTTCTGCACACGACACTCGTTGAAGAAAGCCATCAGCTTGTTCACATTGTCTACGTGATCAGTGTGCGTATTTGTAGCCTTCCTGAGATAGACAGTAGAATGGATGGTAAAAAATAGTAAATTGACACGATCGTAGCAGTAAAAACGAGAACAAGAGGAGAACAGTAAATCGACACTCTCATAGCAGTAAAGACAATGACAGAACACAATAAAAACCTATTTTCTAGGTCGCGCGTTGTGAATGGTGTGTTATGATGCACCCTATGCATCTCAGACAAAATGTTCATCATAGCGTTGTGAGGGACCCTGCCGACCAGCATGGTGTCGACGAGCTGCACCATGGAGGGATCAAAGTTGTTGTGTGATTGCATGAATGCGACCAACGATGGCGTCCTAGCGAGGGGATAGTTGTGCTCTAACACAACCCGCTCGATGCAGTCAGAGCCATCTTTCGGGCTCTTCTTCAGCTTCATGAACGCCCTGCACCCAATCCTCTTGGTGGTCTTGCAACGTTCATGCTTCTTCTTCGGCATGTAGAAGTCGTGTTTCCCCTCTAGACCACAACAAAACTCCTTGATCGTCTTCCTGCTCATGTTCTTTCTGACCCCCGAAACCAGCATATTGCACGTACCGACAGTAGAACTGGTAAGCAACACCCAGATTATTGAACCTCATGCAGACCTAGGGCACCATATGGTCGGAAACATCCTCGTCCTAACAACAACAAATCCCAGTTAACACGGTAATATCTAATGGAAAAGAAAGTAAAGGATAGGTACATAGGACAGTAAAATAGGGAATAGGGTAAAGTTAGTAATAGAACGACATCTTGATAGTAAAAGCGCGCGTAAAGACCCGTAAAAACACATAGATGAGTGTACGACCGATCGGTGTCGAGTGTCCTCATCTCGCTCGGAGAAACAGCGTGGGGTGGTGTCAGGACCGAGGTGTGGAGCAGAGGATCTCGTTTGTCATGAGGATTACAACCAGAGGTACAACGTTTACCACATGGTAGTAAACGACTAGGGATATCTGCATGCGCTTGAGGCAGATCTAACTGACACGGGCGACGGAGAACGAACACCACCGAGCAGGGTTCCTCCATGCCTGCGAGGGGGACGACCAGTAGTCATTCTCCCTGCCGATTTGTCAAAAGGGAGAAGTTGGAAGGGGACACTGAGGGTGAGGGAAGCGATGTTGATCGGGTGTATGTGGGAGATGGGTGAATTTTATGTTCGGTTACGTGGGAGCGCGTTTGGTTGGATGCATAGGATCACACACTTTTTTATTAGGCGGCGCGAGAGGACGTGGGGAGCGCTTTTGGTGGAACGCACAGGATCACGCTAACATATTGGGAGTTCTTTGTCATATAGTAAAATACATTTTTTAGTAAAGTAAAACGTAGAAATAAGAGCAATAATTACAAACATACACATGAGCAGTAATACTTCACGAAACTTACAATAATATAGCTCGAAATAAACAGTAAAACCGCATTGCACCACAGTAAACGGGCTAGAGGACACAGTAAACGATGGCGGAACCAGCTGTAAAAATAGGTCGTATACATGAGTGGAGGGAAACATGCGTCCACATGTGTTTCCGGGTACTTTTTTTACCACTGATCTAGTGTTTCTAGGACTAATTTGACTGTCAAGCAACGTTCAATTTGCGGGTTTTACTATCGATTTCGGAGTGACCGATTTTTACTACCGATGTGGGTGACGCGCGATCTTTTTTTTACTATCGATTTTATCGCAAATTGCTAATATGTTCATGTGATTTTACCACAAATTGCATGATATGGAGGTTTTACTACCGGTTTGGACAATACCGAGTCATTTTACTGCGGCTCGCAACACGCGTGTGTGTGTTTTACTGTCGATCCTGCGTGGGAAGCGCGAGGGTTGGCGAGCCGCACTGCCCAGGCTACGGCCCACGGGTAGAATAAGCTATTATATATATATATATATATATATATATATATATATTCTTTAGCATGCTCCTCCTTCCCTCGCGCTTTCTCCGAGCTTCCAACTCTCCAAATCGCTGAGAAAAAGCGCGTCATTCTCGACGCCAGTGAGCGAGCTCCTTCACACCATTTTCTCTAGTGACCATCCTTGCCCTCACCACCTGCGTCACCATACGCCTCTTGCCTCACTGATTCTTCTTATGTGTTTGATGTAGCTCCGGGAACCACGTAGATCAGACAAGCGATCATCTTCTTCACCTCCAACGCACACCTCTTTTTGGACATCTTCGTTTTTGACGTTCTGGTGAGCTTGAACCTCACTTGACCGCGTCATTTCGTGTCCAATACTTCACTAATGCTTTTCCCTCGGTTGATGAGGATCCACACGCAGAGAATCCCTCGAATCAACCTTCTTCCTTATTTCCAGCCGTCGCAACCATTTTTCAGTTAGCCACCACCTCGATGAGTCTCCAATCGATTCCTTCTACCCCTACCATCCTCTGTGTGCATGCAAGCTAATGCGCACATCCTTGTAGCATCTCCACCCCTACAACGCGATGTCACTGAGAGCTTCCTTCACGCCACGGCTGCTCAACATCGCCAAGTCACTTGGTCATCCCCGACGCCATCAAGGACTTTGGTGAACTTCTAGTAGTCCCCTAGAGCTATTGGCGCTGTTAGATTGGACGATTAGCTATCATAGCATAGAATTCATCGTAACTGATCATGGCGCCACCGCAAGAAGTGTTTCCACTGTCGCTCCGATGACCATTGGTCCCCGAGCCGCTGCATGTAGCATCGTCGTTGCCTCCCAATGCCAATGCGCACCTTCTCTTGATGCCGATTTGCCCCAATCACGAAACCCACCTTGAGCATGAGGAGCTTCACCGCTTTTCGCCAGCGTAGCACCGCCTCCAGTCATCTCTCCGGCCTCCACCACCACCCGGTGGTATCGTTGAGAGAGAGGAATCCATTTTTGCCCTTCCCGAGCCTGGCCGTTGCTTCGATTGCTGGCGACAAGCTCGCCATGGCGCTCGGCCATGAGCGCAGCTCCCCCTCTCTCCCCCTCTCTCACTGCTAATGGGCCCGAGGGATTAAAACACTAATTAGTGCTAATTATCAAAGTTTAAATGTTACCAGTCTATGACATGTGGGACCAAGCCGAAAGGGTTAAGGGAAATCTAATTTCAAACGTTATCAATAAATGAGTCATTGACAAGTAGGTCCCACGTGTAGGTTAATAAAAATCCAGAAAAACGATAAAGTCGCCTTTAGTTCCGAGGAAAATACGCTTTATCTATTAGAAAGCGTAAACCTCGGTAGAATGCTGGGAAGAATACGCTTTCTCTGCTGGAAAGCGTAAACTTCGGAAAAATAAGCTTTCGATGTCAGCTTTTCTATTTTATGGAATTTTCAAACCAAAGCAAATTAAAATGTTAATAACTTTAGCATATTTAACTCCAAATGAGATGAATCTTTTTATAAATTCATCTAAAATCATGTTTCTACTTGAATATCCAAAATATTTGGATTTTGTGACTATTGAAATGATTTTGCTATATTTAATTTACTTAGGCTCTTTTGAATAGACGTTGATTATTTGAACGAATTTCACGACGATCCTTCACTTTCATATTCAGAGAAACCAGAGCAAGGAAAGCACCCCTTTGACCATGTTGATTCTACTATTTGAACTATTGTACTTCTTTTTGAAAAATCTATTATGCATGCGTGTATGTTTGATATAAAATTATTATGTTTGGGATAACGGTAGTTGTAACTCCTATTCGATGCATGAGCCTCCTTGAAATATTGATACTCTTGCTGTTGTAGCCATTAGGATTATAGTTTAGACAAACGAATGATGTCAACTTGGGTTTTGAATGCGAATCTCGCATAACTCCTTAGTAAGGCATTAGTCTTTACTAAAATTTGCTAAAATGGACGACATGATAACTATGAGTTGGGAGTTTTTGAAATGATGATCCGAGAGTTTACCTCTGTTATTTTGTATAAAAATAAAATAAAAAACTTAGTTTGCAACACGGGCGAGTTATATTATATTCTGGGAAGTATGAGAGAGGAGTCTTACAAGTAGATAGGGGGAGATCCTCGCTTGGGTCAATTAAGGACCAAACATCGGTATATCCGACCTAAGCGTAAGCTTGCAACCACATATGCTGGTATGAGATGGCCTTAGATAATTAAGTCATCGAAAACTAGCCTTACATGATTGGTATGCAGTAGTAGTGCGAGCATGTGTGATTGCCGACACAACGGTGAATGCCTCACTGAGACGGGGGAAACTGAGTGAAGTGAGGATGTTCATTCATCGGGCTAAGTGCAAGGTTAGGACTAGGTGATGTAAATGCTTCGACGCGTGCTCCAGACTACTTACCAAAGGTAGTGAGCGGTGGTATTGACGGATAGCGAACAAGCTATATAATTCGTGTGTTGTGCCAGGTTGTTAAAATCGCGACTCTAGTCGAGAATCGCATTTATTCTCGATCCTACAACACCAATAGAATCCAAATCATACTTAGAGTCGCACCTAGTAGAATCGCGCTCCTAGTCGTAGAATCGGGTAGAATCATGGTAGAATCACGTATCACCTCAAATTATAAAAGATTTAGGTGTTTGGTTGTGTCCTATCCCTCAATTCAAGTTGTATGATAAGTACTAAGTAATTAGTAGGTCAGACATTAAGATTTGGATGTTTGGAATAATAAAAATTATTTTATTTATTTATTTTATTTTTATGTAAAATGTTAGTGTAATGGCAAGGTTGTTATAATCAATATCTTAGTTGTATCTCCGAATGATATGGAATCTAAACTACGATTTAGACATTTATTAATTAAATTAGATGTCAAATAACCAAATAAACACATATATCACTCTTGGAATACATGACACATTGAAAAAAAAATATTTTTGGTAGAATCAGGTAGAATCTTAGATTCTACGATTCAATCCTAAAATGCGATCCTACCGAAGTGTCTCCAATTCGATTTAGAATCATGATTCTGACAACCTTGGTGCTGTGGGTAAAGTTGTACCCTTCTGCAGAGTGTAAATATATTTAAATAGACATGCTCGCGGTGATGAGCATGCTAAGTGTAGTATTGCCGGGTATTGTCTCGATTTTTCATAAAAGCAGTTTGATGGAAAAGCGTGGGAAATGATTTGTTGATTTATATTTGAGTTGAGTGCCATGTCTATGGCTGAAAATGAATTGTGCTCGCAACCGAGGAGGGTTGCGAGTTGTTGTTTATTTTATTATAAAATTGTTGTCCTTTTATCTATTAACTGCTCTTTAAACTTTCGTTGTAAATTACTACTTATTGTTATTGCAAATAAAACTCACTTGATGCTGAAAATAACTTGTAGCTTAGAGTCTGCTCCTTTGTTAATCTTGCATTTATATAAATTTTATGATACACTACAAGTCTTGCTGAGTACGAAATATACTCAATCTTGCTTAAATTGTTGTTCAGATTTAGATAACGAACCTACACCAGACGATGCCTTCTTCACACCCGGAACCGGTGGGTCGGCGACAGGTCTTTTTAGGATTTGTCTCTAGTTGGTTGCCTGAGGGTTTGGATGGGTATGCATGAATTTTAAACTCTTATTACATTTTGCTTCCGCCATTATATTTGCTACCTTTAACACGTAAGCCTTTATTTGGCTGGTTGGCCTTTGTGATGTAAATATTGTAATCGCTTAAGTTATGTATCATTTTTGCTTTATATTGTACATATGGATGTATGGATGTGATCATTAATGTTGGAGTTGTGTGTACTAGCCACTGATCATGAGATTAGTACGGTATACACACAAGAGCTTCAGTATTCAAAGCCCGGGTCCGATAGACATGGATGGTCGATATAGACAACAGCTTGTCATACCATTGTACATGCCCTAAGTATACAACGATTATGTTTATGCAATTGCAATTATTTGTGTAAATTTGTTGAATTGTGCTCACATTCAAATTTATGAACTTTCTTATCTACCTTGTCTAGCAAATATGGATTAACCTTTTGTATCATATATATATAAATCACTAAACCCTCTTTGCATCATTTAAGAAACTAGTTCAACGTACTTAAACAAGTCCCTGGTGCTCTGACGAAATGCTTCCAGAATTTTTCTACTGAGAAGGAACAAAATAGCTTGTTGGAATTTAGCGGACAAGACCGCTGTTGTATTTGAATGGTTTGACTTCTCAATATAACATTACCCTACCAGCAAGTTAGAAAATAATTTTCAAGCTGTTTGACTTTGACCAACCATTCAAAGAGACTGACCCTAGTACAAAAGAATGGTCAACTCCCATGACTATGCCTTGCTGCTCTGAACACCTGGTCAAGGTAGCCTGGCCCCGTTAATATTTTCCACTACAAATATATAACATCCTCGGCCAAATATATATCATCCTAGTTAAATACTTAAGCTCATGTTGGCAATACGTTGGCTTTTCAAAATCACTTATTATTTCTACTTTTGGATGTAACAGGTAGTTGAAATAATCTTTTATAAAGTTGTAAGAGCAAAATCTTGCTGGAATAGTAAAGATTTCTCTAACTAACTGGTTCTATTGTATATCAACCGTAAAATTTTTCACTATTAATCTCCCGTTCACAATTTAACTAGAATATATATGATGTTGTTATACCTCTTTATCTTTTGGAGCATACTCTAATATTGATTATAATACTACCAATAGAGTTCCATGAAAATTTTTATCAAATCCACTTTTTATAGCATAATTTGTGTATATAACCCTTTTTATATATGGAAAATGGTGTATAGTAAAAATAAAGGGATCTGATGAAAATTTTTCAACCACGTCGCATCGGAGTATCTTAGAATCAGTATTTAAGTATACCAAAATTGATAAAGAGATATAACATATTAGTTTAAGTGGTATATATGTGTATAAATAATTCTTTTGTTTTCTAACATCAATGCAAATGCAAGAGATAGGCAACAAGCACATGATTTGACCTCACCAGCTTTTTTTAAGGGTACCTCACCAGCTATTAGCCGAACAGGGCTGGCACCCATTGATTTGTACTATTCCACTTGCAAAGCGTCCCGTTTTGGCCGGATCCCATCGAATTTTACACCGGAAATTTGGCCGAAACCTCCCGCGCGTGGGAGACTAAGAACTGCAGAAATTGATGAACAACCAGGGACTGGACGATTCAAGTCTCGCATGGACGATATCGATCAAACGATCTCGTCGAATTCTTGTTCTTACGGTCGAAGAGGAAAAATCTGTAGTACATAGACCTCAACGTACGTCATGTACACATAGCAAGAATTAATACACATTAAGGCTTCAAAGTTCAAAGCACGAGATCAAAGTACACGCAAAGCTCACTTCACCTCTAGCAAGCTAGCTCTTCAGCCCATCTATAAAAAGGATATCACTGTGAAAATATTTTCTCCAGAGATCAGTACTGCGGCAAACTGAGAGATAGATATAGCTCAAGAAGAGAAACAACTCCAGATAGCGATCTCGTGACATGGTGGCGGCGGCGGCGACGAAGGTGGCGTTGCTGCTGCTGATCTTGAGCGTCCTCGTCGCCGTCATCGCGGCGGCGAGACCCATGGAGGGGGACGGCTGGTCGCAGAGTGGATCGGTTGGGATGTTGACGCAGATTTTGCAGTCGGGGCCTAACCGGAAAGGTTACTGCTGCTAAAGACTAATGAAGCGTGCGATGAATTAACCGTAGCTACTGCATGCCTATATACGTTCTCGCGTGATTAGTTGTTTTTTCTCCATTCTTCCGTTGTCATGGTTTTGCATGCTCATGCATAGCTTTCATATGAGAGCCGATCAGCCTATATATAGATCAAATGTGGTTAATTAACACGTACCACGTATGGATAGGTCATAGGTGCATGCATGCGCGATGATTCTGTATGCTGAACATATATATATAGTATTTCTTCACTTCTACACAAATAGTGACTATGGCTACCTTAAAAAAAGGATTAATTTGGTCAGTAACATTGCGTTGATGTGTAAATTAGAAAATAACATCCAATATGAGGATGACAGGTGGGCCATGGAGCCACATGTCATTCTCACACCGATGTTATTTTTTAATTCGTGATTTTTGAGTGATGTTACTGAGCAAATTGCCCCTAAAAAACTATTGACTATGGCTTGTCTTCTCGATATTTAGTTCTTTTCTATGTTCTGCTCAAAAGATCTGCGCTCGCTAAGTGCTATCCATCTATTATACTATCTACAATATTATTAAAACAAACAAAAAAGAAATCATCGCGTTCACTCTTAGAAATTATCACGTTATACTAGGAGGAAAAGGAGAAAGATTTACACCGTCGATTTTTGTGTGATCCAAATTATAACGGTCCAGATCAAACGGGCATATATTAGAGTGTGGTTATAGTTGTATAAGAAACAACTTCGTTTTTTTTTAATATAAACATATGTATTACAGTATCTAGCCACGCGGTTGCAAAGAGAATTTGGCTAGTTATTATTAAAACGATGTTAAAAGGGGCTTCCACGTTTACTCCGAGTGCCTAGAAATTATAGCATGAATGAGAGAAGAAATTATCTACATTGCTTATTTTGGCAGGTCTAGATTATAACAGTGCAGATTAATCAGATGTATATGAGAATTGTTACTTATAAGAAATACTATTATATTTTTTGTCATAAACATTAGTGTCAGATCCTCGGGCGTTGAATACCCGAAAACCTTATGTGTGTACCGTACTAGTCCCATGATTAGTGGCTAGTACACATATTCACAACATTTGTCATTCACATCCATACATTCACATATACAAAGTAAAGCAATATGGTAATTAACTTAAGCGGTTACAATAATTACATCAATAGTCGACCGGCCAAATAAAACAAGTACTAACAGAGTATCAAAATAGCAAAGAAAGTAAAATCGGTTGGTTGCAGAGTGGATCGGTTGGGGTGTTGACGCAGATTTTGCAGTCGGGGCCTAACCCGATTGGTACCTTCTGCTAAAGACTAATGAAGCAGCGATGAATTAAGCCGTGCATGCATGCACGGACTTGCACATGCATCATGCATGCACGTAGATATATCGACTTGTAGCTACTGCATGCCTATATATGTATATACGTTCTCGCGTGATTAGTTGTGTTTTCTCCGTTCTTCCGTTGTCAGTTTTGGATGCTCACACATAGCTTTCATATGAGAGCCGATTAGGGATGGCAATCGGGCACGGCGGACACAGATAGTGCTTGCCTGTACTCATACCCGCCACCGTATTTTTCACATACGGGCATGTACGCGATGGGAGACGGGCAGAGAACCCCTCCCATGCTCATCGCCCACGGGCATGCCCGTGTGCCTGCTAGTGCCAGTTGCTTGGAGTCCGGAGAGGCGGGGCGAGGGGCAAGGCGGGGCACACATAGATAACCAGGGGGCAAAGCACGGCATCGTCGGTGGAGGGGGGGGGGCGAAGCACGGACATCGAAGGCAGCAAGCTTGGTGGCAGTGTCGACGAGCGACCTCCGCGTGTCCAGGTGCGCCCCGTTAGGCAGCCTCCCCGCAGCGTCAGCGAGTAGGAAGAGCGCCTTGGGGAGGAGGGATAGGGCCCGTCAGGGGCGAGGAGGAGGCAGAGGTATGCGACGGCGCCAGGGAGGGCACTACTACAAAAAGGCTAATACTGGACGCCTCATCACAGACGGTTGACCAAAACCGTCTGTATTACATGCAATCATAGACGGTTTTGGTTTAGAGACCGCTCGTATTTACTAGTTGAGCTAAAACCGCTCGTGAAGAGGTAATATCATAGACGGTTCATGTTGAAAACCGTCGTGAACTATCACGAGCATTTCGGTCAACAAGAACCGCTCTGTGATATTACTAGTATTATGAGCGGTTTCAACAAACAACCGTCAGGATACTTCACGAGCGGTTTTAATAATGAACCGTCAGGATATAAGACTATATCACGGACGGTTCCATAATAGAACCGACTGTGATAAGTCTCTTTATTAGTAGGAGCCCGCTAGGGTTTGCGCTCTAACTCGTCACTCCCCAGCGGCGCCCTTACTCTCGTCTGTTCCCCTCCCCACCCGAGTGACCCCGTCGCCGATGCCGCCATGCATTCTTCCCATCACCGACGGTTGTGACACCACGGTTCATTGCACAAGACACTCGTATGATAAGAGTGTCTTTTGCAGTGTCACCGTTGTGCCACAACTACGGTGACGTTGCGCGCCTTTGCCTCTTCCTCCTCCCCCCCGGCGTACGCGACCCCGGCTACCTCTCCATCGGTGATGTCGAGGTAAGACAAATCTATCACCTATTGGTTTGTGCTGTTGGTATTCATGTGAACCGAGCTCCTCCTCCCTCGCCGCCAGCTCCCGCACCTCCGGATCAAGTTCCCTCCTCCCTGCGCCGCCGGATCAAACTCCCAGTCCCCCCTCGCTGCGCCATCGGCCCTGGTTCCTCCTCCCTACGCCACAGCTCCAGCTCCTCCTCCCTCTCGTCGCCGGCTCGTTGCGCTACCTCGGACCTCCCTCGCGTCTCCAACCTCTCTGGCTCTCCCACTAACGCGTAAGTCCCCTTCTTGTCTTCTTGATGTTGTCTGGTTGTTGGTTGATGCTGATGATGATGGCCATTGGCCAGAGCCCAGATGCTAAATGCGTAATACATACATACATGATGAGAAGTGCATCATTGCAGAGAAGTGTAAATATGTAATACATACATGTAGAGAGAAGTAGAGAAATCATAAATATAAATGAATGCAATGATCATGCAGATGCTTGTTGGCTAGTGGCACCTTGCTAGCTGTTGAACTGCTCAATGATGTTAATAGTCTTATGCTGAAATTGAATTGATAATTAGTTCATATTAATAGTCCCCTGCTCTGTGATGTAAACTGAGGGCTATTGGTGTATGTGCATTAATTCTGTGCATCTTGCTTAGTTCATCTTTGTGGGTTCATATTGACAAAAATGAATGGGGCAAAATGATGGGTTTGGTTAATGCTCTCGATGGGTCTTGAGGGTAATTGATCTTTGGTTCTTTGTGCTTGGTTAGCTTACATGGGATCGATGTGGTTCTGGATGGGATATATATATATATATATATATATATATATATATATATATATATATATATATATATATATATATATATATATATATATATATATATATATATATATATATTTAGTCCTAGCCCTTTCCTTCGATTGGGTGCGTGAGGAGGATGAGGCGACTACCACGGGCAATCTCATCGAACTACTGCAAATTCAAGTAAAGAATTTGCAAGAAAGCTCGTGGACATACAATTACGGATGTAAATAAGCTAGGTAATTGGACTTGACATCAAGGAATGGTTGGTTGTCGATACATGAAGCCATTCCTTGATGTCAAGTCAATTACCTATCGACGACATCCGTAATTGTATGTCCACGAGCTTTCTCTGCAGCCTTACTTGAATTTGCAGGGCTCAATAAGGTTGCCCATGACAGTACCAAGCCATCCTCCTCACGACTTCCCGAAGTGGCCGACTACAAGCGATATAATATATAGGAAGCCTTTTTCCTACTCTCGGTGTAGTTACTCCTATTTCGTATCTCACAACGTAGGGAGTATCTTACGCAACCGAGAGTATATATGTGTAGTATCTGACGAGTATATAAGACCACCTAGGTGGTATTCACACCTTTTAAGGGGGTGGTATGTAAAATTTTTTAGACATACTCCTTTTTATGTGACATACTCCTTTTTATGTGCGAATATGAAGATATTTACAAAATATGCTAAAAACTATAGACTCTCTTGCAATTTTTTAAATGCGGTTCACATTGGAGTATCTTATAATTAGTGTACGAGTATACCCAAAGTGATAAAGGAGTATGTCAAGTTCTTTTAGGTGGTATATCAAAAGTGGGAGTAACTACACCGGGAGTAGAAAGTATTTTTCATATATATATATATATATATATATATATATATATATATATATATATATATATATATATATATATATATATATATATATATATATATATATATAAGCCGATTTAAAGGCACAAACAACCATTGCTTGAAGGTTTTATTTATATATCACAGATCATTAGTGTTTAGAACCGCTCAGTGATAGTCGTGATATCCTGAGCAGTTACGAGTTAATAACCATTTGTGAAAGTATGCATCACAGAGCGGTTCGCAAACCGCTCATGATGACCTCATGTCATTACTTGACCCATAGACTCGAGGCGGCTCACGAAACCGCTCTGTGATGGCGTTGAACCATCTGTGAAGGCCTTTTACGTAGTAGTGGGGGTGCGCAGACAGGAGGAGGCGGGGAAGAGGGAGGTGTCGCAGGCGGAGGAGGAGAGAATGCGATGGAGGGAGGAGAGGGGTGGGGATGTGGCGATGGAGGACGAGGAGCGGCGGTGGAGGGTTGCGTGCTCGGAGAGGAAGGCGGAGCGGGCAGGTGAGGGAAGGATTGGGAGTCGGGAGATGATATTTGAGATTGGGGAGAGGACGAGTGCGGGAGGGTGGCGGTTGATGTAGCGATGGCAGAATGGGTATCAGACTTTGTGAATTAGGATTTGCTCAGGCCCACCTATCAGTGTGGGTTGGTGGGTAAACAAGCATGGTAGGCACGAGTGAAGCTCACCCATACCCACACCTATTTACCTGATGGGCAAAGGATTGCCCCTATTTCCATGTCCGTAGGCAAAGAAAGCCTCCTATGCCCGGCTCCGTTAGGGCATTCGCCCACGGGCATGCGATAATTGGACACGATTGCCCTTCCTAGAGCCCGGTATATAGATCAAGTGTAGTTAATTAACACTATCACGTATGGTTAGGTCATAGACGCATGCATGCGCGATGATTCTGTATGTTGAACATATATAGTATTTCATCACTTCTACACAACTAGTGACTATGGCTACCTTAAAAAAAACTAGTAACTATGGCTTGTCTGCTCGATATTTAGTTCTTTTTTCTATGTTCTATTCAAAAGATCTGCGCTTGCTAAGTGCTATCCATCTATTATATCTATCGACAATATTATTAAAACAAAGAAAAAAGAAACCACCGCATTTACTCTTAGGGGTTAGAAATTATCACGTTATACTCGGACAAAAAGGAGAAAGATATACACCGTCGATTTTTGTGTCGTACAAATTATAACAGTCGATTAAACATGCAAGGGGGCGCCAATAGGCGCCGAGGCGGCTCCAATAGGCACCCAAGGTGGCGGCCGACACCAGTCTTGACGCGCCCGTCGTGAAGCTGCAAAGCGGCGACACGAGGTGGCGGGCTGGTGCCGCGAGTGGCGCTCAAAGTGGGCCTTGTGCTGGCGCCATCCGGTGCGGCGGCTTTGGCCGACCATGCGAGCCTGCGGCTTTTGGGCGGCCATGCGGGCAACCAGCGGTCATCGAGAGGTAGCCAGGCGGCCATCGAGGGCAGCCAAGCGGTCATGGGAATTTCGCGAGGCGGCTGGTGCCGGCACACGGCTAGCCGGTTCAGGCGAGGTGGGTGGTGCCGCAGCCAGAGTCTTCTTCCCCCCTTCCCCCTTCTTTCAAGGAGACGGTGGTGGCTGCTCAAAGGAGCCCGTGCGGTGGAGGCTGTACGGGGCGGGACGGCCGGTAGCGCGTGTGATGGCCGTGCGAGGCCAGATGCGGCCGTTGCTCAAGGCGGAGACACCATAGCCTTGCGGGGCCGTGCGTGTTCGTGGGGATGGCAGCTTCTAGCACGCCGGTGCGTGCCGGTGGCCTTGTGGGGCCGTCGCCGGATGCGGCCAGGACCAGCGGCTTCAAGTGCACATGGAGCGACGTTGAGCTTCAAGTGCGGAGGCAGCGCGGCCGTACAGGGCCGTCGGTCGTCGCCCCCTGTTTTTTCATTTTGTATTGTTCATCGTGATACTATTCATTGTGGTACTGTTTATGCAATCCACTGATCGGCTCGGCTGGCTACTTCAAGTCGGCTCGTGGTAGATTAGAACGAATTTGCAATTTCCAATCTACGGTACAATCGACATCCAATCTTTCGTGCAATCTACCGATTGACATTGTGCCGGTGACTTCAAGTCGGCTCGTGGTAGATTAGAGCGTATTTACACTGTAAAAAACCAATCTAGAAAGCGAATTTGTAGAATTGAAAGCGATCTAGAAAAATACGATTCAATCTACGAGTGTCATTCTTTGACGGTTACCTTTCGATCCAAGGAGAGTCGATCGTGCTGATAACGTGTTGAGGAATCATCGCTGGCAAGTCCAGTCTAAGCGATTACCTTGTAGACAAACTCAGAATCGTAAGAATAATGCAAGAACACAAGAACAAAATAGTAGATTGAACACAGAGATATATGGGGCTTCTTGCTTCTCTTTATTCCTTCTTTTAATCGATCAATCGTTTATAACGAATAGCACCCCCTATTTATAGGCTAGTGAATGGATGAGGAGTCCACCTGGGCTAAGACTCTCTGGCCTGAGCCTGGTTTCTTAACAGTATTCACGTTCATTTAAGAAATGTGCCACTCCAGTAATGCTACATGTAGCATCTTGTCTCAATGAAAATTCCTCCCCAATTAAAAATGGCCCTGTTGCTCAATATATGCCTCTGAATATCTATGATTTCACCCTAACCAACATTACTGAAAAAATAACAAGTAACTTGTGATGAAATTAATTATTTATTTGTTGGAAAATTTTCGCTCTGTTTCTGACGACGTTCCCTGGTTTTTATTGCATATATTTGAGCGTTGATGTGCATGATCATGAAAATTAAACCACAGTACATTAACGGGATGCATTTTACATAAAATCATTTATCTTCAAGATAAATTTGTTCCGTGGTTAATTATTTTTCCTCACCATGAACAAGACAAAAAAAAACCATGACCTCGACGGGTTTGATCCCTTGAATTCTGACTAATCAAAAGACTGACCGCACTTTGTCATGGTCAAATAGTTAGAGCCACTAATTCATATATTAACGGGATGCTATTTGTACGTTGTTTGATTTTTTTTACCCCAACCTTCTATTTTCTTGACCTTATTTGGTTTAGCTTTGAATAAATTTGTTCCGTGGTTAATTATTTTTCCTCACCGTGAACAAGACAAAAAAAGGGGGAAATTAGATAAGTCACATCGCGTTCAGTTGTATTTAGAGAAACACCACAAACAACAGAAAATATTGAAAATAACACCGCCGTCACATTTTCCGTCAACCTTTAACAGCAAGTATGTCCATTTTACCCCCTCTTCTCTCTCCATCCTTTTTCCCTCTCTCTCCGGTTCGACGGCAGCTCTATCTCCAGCTCCACGGCAACACACCCCAACGGGATCCGGCGAGAGCGCAGTGACACGCTGAAGTGGGCGTTGCGCTACAGGTCCACGGAGACGTCGGCAATGGCCCACAGGTCCTGCTCGATCTGCCGGCAGTAGCAGAGGAAGCTGAACTCGTGCGTCGGGATGACTGATGACATGTGCAGCTCCTCGTACATCTGCACGACAACGCCATTAAATTGCTCATTGTTTCTTGTAACGATCGCGTGCAAAAACAACCAAAAACAAACAAGAAGTAATTGCTCGATTGTATTAAGTAATTCGTAATGCAGAGTGTTAATGTGCAAGATAATTCCATTTGGCTTGGACTGAATACAAGAGCTAACCTTATTCACATGCATTCGACTGAATGCAATTTTCAACCTGATACTATTCACTGTCATTGAACAACCTGATACAACACCTCTATTCACTACTACAGAAAAGATCTTCACAGACGGTTCAAAAACGTTATCAGAGATGGTTTCGTGAGCCGTCTGAGTTTATGGGTCAGTGATAACATGAGGTCATCATAGGCGAGTTTGACCTATGCGGATGCACTTATCACAAACGGTTATTAACTCAGAAACCGTCTATGATGGTTGACTATCACAGACTGTTGGTAGATGGAATCGTCTGTGATAGTTGACTATTATAGACGGTTTGTAGATGGAACCATCTGTGATGACTCTTCTCTATAAAGTCCCAAGAAGTGGCTGCTTGTGCCTTTAAAACTGGCTTCGTGTGTGTGTGTATATATATATAGGAAGCCTTTTTCCTACTCCCGGGTGTAGTTACTCCCTATTCCGTATCTCACAACATAGGGAGTATTTTACGCAACCGAGAGTATGTATGTGTAGTATACGAGTATATAAGACAACCTAGGTGGTATTCACACCTTTTTAGGGGGTGGTATGTACAATTTTTTAGACATACTCCTTTTTATGTGACATACTCCTTTTTATGTGCGAATATGAAGGTATTTACAAAATATGCTAAAAATTATAGACTCTCTTGCAATTTTTTCGTGTGGTTCACATTGGAGTATCTTATAATTAGTATATGAGTATACCTAAAGTGATAAAGGAGTATGTCAAGTTCTTTTAGGTGGTATATCAAAAGTGGGAGTAACTACACCCGGGAGTAGAAAGTATTTTTCCTATATATATATATATATATATATATATATATATATATATATATATATATATATATATATATATATATATATATATATTGTTCTTAGTCCCTACCACTTTGGAGGGTCGTCCACGCAACATGATGAGGAAGAGACAACAACCAATGGGCAACACTTCAGCGAGACTGCAAGTTCAAAAAACATGGCTGTCAAATGAGCACATGGACATCCAATTACCTGGATGTCGTCGATAGATAATTGGACGTCGCTATGTTTAGAAAATGGCGTGGACGCGTAGGTGCTCCGACTGGAAAGTGGCATCATGCATCAGCAACCAACCATGTTCTATGGTTATATATATATGAAGTCAGTTTTAAAGGCACAAGCAGCCACTGCTTGGCGACTTTATAGAGAAGAGATCAGGAATGGAATGGTAGGATGTACCTGGGACGTAAGGGCGTAAGGGAGGAGAACTTGACCGGCATAAACACGGTTACACAGACAAAGGTGAAACGAATGGCGAGAGACAGGTGAAGATCAGTGTAGTAGTAGTTTTTGACTCATTTGGTCTTATTTTGGAATAGAATACATACTAATTAATAAATAATTTGCATGTTAATTGCAGCTGTACAAATTAGCCTAACCTTTACAAATCTGAAAAGTTAATTGCAGCCAAGCCCCATCCAAACCACATCCCATGTAAGCCTCAACATCCATGAGAGAGCGTTAACAATTGATAATTGATAAGCGATAAAAATTAACAAGTAGCCAAGTTCAAACTTCAAACATAGAAACTTAAATGCATGATTCAACCAAAAGCAAGGTGCCACTAGCCAACAGCCCAACATAGGAGTGGTTCAACTTGAGTTACATAACAAAATCAAATTCTAGTGGCAAGGCTAAATAAAAGACAGTATGAGACTCTTAGTATGTACTAAGTTACATGACTAAATAAAAGACAACAAGGCTAAATAAAAGACATCATAAGAACAAGCATCTGCATGGATCATTGCATTCATTTATATTTATGATTTCTCTACTTCTCTCTACATGTATGTATTACACATTTACACTTCTCTGCAATGATTCACTTCTCTTCATGTATGTATGTATTACACATTTAGCATATGGGCTCTGGCCAATGGCCATCACCATCAGCATCAACCAACAACCAGACAGCATCAAGAAGACAAGAAGGGGACTTACACGTAAGTGGGAGAGCCGGAGAGGTTGGAGGCGCGAGGGAGGTCCGAGGTGGTGCAGCGAGCCGGTGGCGAGAGGGAGGAGGAGCTGGAGCTTCAGCGTAGGGAGGAGGAGCTAGGGTCGGCAACGCAGTGAGGGAGGACTGGGGGCTTGATCTGGCTGCACAGGGAGGAGGGAGCTTGATCCGGAGGTGCGGGAGCTGGTGGTGAGAGGGAGGAGGAGCTTGGTTCACATGAATAACAACAACACAAACCAATAGGTGATAGATCTGTCTTACCTCGACATCGCCGGTGGAGAGGTAGCCGGGGTCGTGCACGCCGAGGGGAGGAGGAAGAGGGGAAGACAATGTCACCGTAGTTGTGACATGAGTGGCGGCGTCGAGGTCGGGGGCACTTGGGTGGGGAGGGGAACGAACGAGAGTAGAGGCGCTGGGGAGTGACGACGTGAGTTAGGGCGCAAACCCTAGTGGGCTCTTACTTATAAAGACATATCACATACGGTTCTATTATGGAACCGTTCGTGATATGAGATATATCACGGACGGTTCTATTATGGAATTGTCTGTGATATTGTTTTAGAACCGTCTGTGATATGGTTGTAGAACCGTCTTTGATATGGTTGTTCTTGTTGGAAATATGCCCTAGAAGCAATCATAGAGATGATTATATTTCATTATGTTCATAATATTGGATAATATGTTATCATGTTCCTTGAATGAATCATTGGTTATGAAGATTAACGAGTATGTGACTTTTTGGTGAAACTCTTAACTTATATGATGTCGTTCTAAATGAATCCCTGGTCGGATGTCAATGGTCAGAACACTATTGACTCTACGACCAGCACATGTATTGATTGATGACCATGTTTCACTGGTCATGAATATAGGGATATCGAATCAATAATGTGGACACATGTTAGAGAACATGGGGTTGGATTGACCCACCTTGAGACACTATTGAGAGATCAGCATGGTTTTCTATATGTGTAATAGCACTCTTAGGAGTTGCCAATCGCTACTCGTAACTGGGTAGTTATAAAGGTAGCTTTCGGGTATGCTGTGAAATATGCAGAGGAATGTCACTGGTCAGATATGGGATTTACCCCTCCTAACATAACAGGAGAGATGTCTCTGGGCCCCTCGTTTTGGTCGGATAAAGAAAATGCATGGCCATGCCACTAGTGGTCGAAGTGTTCGACCGCGTGAAGTTATCCGACACTTGATCGAGAAAGTATTGAACAGTCCATGGATGACACAACATCTCACCTGGAGTTCAACCGGACATCATGAGGCAAAGAGGAATACACGTAGTAGGTCGCTTAGTTCGATCGATTCTGACCGTCAGATCGGTCGAACGTAATCACAAAGTGGTCGTAACTCGTTTGTAAAGAGTTACTGAATTGGTTGTGACCAAATACTGAACTGGTCAGATAGAGATAGGACTGGTCTTAAGTGATGAGAACCTAGTCTTTGATCATATTGCATTAAGGTTAAATCCGATATAATTTGTGTGTATTCGGAAATCGTTATGTCTTGCTAGGAACCGCTAACGACTCGTGATCGGAAAGGGTTTCCGAGTCACAACCGATTACGCATGAACCTATAGGGTCACACACTTAACGGGTTGGAACAAAACGTGTTCGGATAGGATCCGTCATGGGCACTATATAAGGAGATGCTTGAGGCTATGAGGAGGTGAATGTAACAGATAAGATACATGAAAGTCGTGAGTTGAGTTGTTCCACCGAAACCCTAGCCGCCATCTTTCTGAGAGCTCTGCCGTGTGACTTGGTGCTAGCACATCGGGGTATGGTTGTTCCTTCCCTGGACGTGTGGATACCGTAGAGGCGCTACTACGATTGCTGTTGCACTTAAGGACGATCCGCGATCTTCATAAGGAACTGTAGAGGTCGCTGGATGAGACGATCCACCACGACCACCGCATCAACGTGCTCGACGCTGGATGATCGACTACGACCAATACATCGACGCGCTCTTCGTTGGACCAGGCTGCTCCAACTCTTCTTTCGCTGCTCTGCGCGTCTGGTGGTAACGATCTGTGATCATCTACTTGCTTGGCTTCCTGGTTTACATGGTAGAAAATTTTGATTTGTTGCTATCGTGGCCTACCCGTACCCCAACAATTCTCAAGTTCTATGTTTTGAGCATATATATATTCTCGTGTATACATTTACATGACATGAAAAATTACATATTTATATGTCAATTTTGTCATTGAAATACTGCTAAAAATTTGCTTTAACTATGATCGATACATGTATCACACAGATCGGATATAATAAATTTGTTAACCACTAAACAATCGACTGTGATAAATAGTTAATTCAACATATAATATAGTAACTTCACCTCCAAAATATTTTTTTTTCATTTTGGAATTTACATATGGCCAAACAGCGTGGCTAGTTGCTTGTTAAAAAGATTAAAAAAGTAGAAACCTAAATAAACAAAGTTTTTCTAGTGGCGGAGGTAGGCTGCTATCTTCATCTTCAAAACTTTGTAGGCGGCGGCGGCATCGGACGGTTCGTGATCAGCGAACGAAGCCCGAAATGCGTCCACCCACTGACACGCTCGTTCGAGTGTCTCCCGAAGACCCTCAGACTGTTGTATCAAGAAGAATTGAGCCCATAGGCTCTCTTCCCTTGTTTAAGAGGTCTCGGCATGGTCGACTCGGTTGCCCGCCACCTCGATTAAACAGTCCAAGTGACAGCATGCCTCCTAGAGACGTGCAACGTCGTTGTGAAGGACCACGTCGATGACGCGGTAAACTCGCCAGAAGTGGGAGATCACCCGGAAGACGCGGCGGAGGAGGATGTAAAGTCAGTAGAAGGTTGCCGTCACCTGCTCCAGCAAATCCTCGAACAAAGGAGTGAAGACACTGTTGAAATAGTGTCTTTTCGCAGCATCCGCCAATGTACGGCGGGAGAGGCGCTCGTACAGTATGGCTAGGTAGGCCAACAATGCCGGCGATAAGGAAACAGAGGGAGCCATTTTTGCTTTAGAAGTATAGAGTTATATATATGTGGGGATAATCATCTTTGATGGTGGACGATCTATTTTATAAAACAAGGAATAAATTCGGTGCGTGAGACGAAGAGACACATCGGGGAGCCGAAGCGGTATTGATGCAACGAAGAGATGCATCGGCGACGAAGAAACTCACCGGAGCTGAAGTGACATTATCTCATACGGTTATAATTGAAAACCGTCTGTGAAGTCTACAATTATCACGGACGGTTCTAAACACGAACCGTCTGTGATATTTCACAGATGGTTTTCAATATGAACCGTTTGTGAAGTCTACCATTATCACAAATGGTTCGTGTTTAGAACCGTCTCTGATACTTCACAGACGGTTTTCAATATGAACCGTCTGTGTTATTACCTTTGAAGGATCTAGACCTACCATTATGTGTTAATGGAGTTTTGGTGATTAATGACAAATTTAATTGTGAGATTAACACTTTTATTGATATACATATTGTGTAGTCTTGTTTGGATATAAAGGTAAAAATCATGAAGGCATGCAAGTGATTAATGACAAATCCAATTCATTGGATAAATAAAAGGAAAAATCCAAACAGTCTTGTTTGTATATAAAGGTAAAAATCTTGAAGGCATGCAAGTGATTAATGAAAAATCCAATTCATTGGATAAACAAAAGGAAAAATCCAAACAGGTATGCATTCATAATGATAAATCTATTTGTGAGACTAACTCTTCTATCCTTATCTCATGATTAGTCTCGTTTGGATATAAAGAACAAAAGAGGTATGCATTCTACTTTGTATTCTTATATATTAATTGTTGCATTCCTCGGATCCAAAATATAGGTTGAACTCCACCAAAAGGTTAACTTGAATATGTGCATATGTTCCTATTACATATTTGTGTATGCACACATGTAGGGGGAGTTCATTCTATGTTTTGTGGTTTCAAAAGTATTGATCCATATTCCCTTGTCCACATATATTAAGCATCCTTACTTTGAAAAATATCCTTGAATATATTTAAATTGCGTAGTTAATATATTCATGTGAGTATATAAGACTTGTGTAGTCTATATATACTTATATGTGAGTATAGCATAACTTGTGTAGTTCATGTGTACTCACATATCCTTGAATATATATAACTTGTGTAGTTAATATATTCATGTGAGTATATAAGACTTGTGTAGTCTATATATACTTATATGTGAGTATAGCATAACTTGTGTAGTTCATGTGCACTCACATATCCTTGAATATATATAACTTGTGTAGTTAATATATTCATGTGAATATATGAGACTTGTGTGCTCATATATCCTTTGAATATATATAACTTGTGTAGTTATATATATTCATATGAGTATATACAACTTGTGTAGTGCTTATATAGTCATACCATTTTATATTCAATTATTTGTTATTGAAGTGATTATCATCAATTACCAAAGAATGAAAGATTATGATATCTTGTCCCACCATTATGAGTTAATGGTATGATGTGGTAATTAATGATAATCATATTGTGGAACTAACATTTTCCATGAGTTGGATAAGCTGGTCAGGTTCCATGATAATAAAGACTTAGGATGACATCATGTGTTGATTGTCATCAAGTCAAGAGGAGTTCCATCATGTGTTGATGGAAGTCAAGTAAAGGAAATCATCGTGTGTCGATGATGTTCAAGAAAAGGAAATGATCATGAGTTGATCATCAAGTTAAGTTTCTTGAAGAAGAGAAGATCATCATGTGTTGATGATGTTCAAGATGAGGAGATGATCATGAGTTGATCATCAAGTCAAGTGAAGACCCATCATGTGTTGATAGAGGTCAAGTGAAGAACTCATCATATGTTGATGAGGATCAAGTCAAGATCCCGAAGTAAATCTTCATCATGTGTTGATGAAGATCAAGTGAAGAACTCATCATGTGTTGATGAGTATTCAAGTCAAGAACCTGGACTTGAAGTGAGGATGTGTGTCATCAAGCTTCAAGTGTTTGCGCAAGGCAAAGGTATGACTAGCTAGGGCTAAGGATGTGTTCCTAGTTTTTTACCGGTCTCAGTGTTTGGTTGGGAGACCGGATTGCTAGTATAGGTTGCCGTACTATTAAGAGGGGTCTTTGACTAGTAACTTGAGTTTGTCATGTGTTGATAGCTCATTGTGTTTGCTCTAGCTCACCTTAACGTGTTGTCAATACTTGCGAATGTGTTTTGCAAATAGTTGTGGCTCATGGATAACCCTTGTAGCATGTGACTTTGGTTTGCGAATGTGTTTTGCAAACGGTGTAAGTCCAAGCACATTATTCCTTGTAGTGTGATTCTCTAAGTTGGTAAATGTGTTTTGCAACTTGTTGGGAATCTCACGTGAATCCTTGTTTGCATCACGTGTCAATTTGGTGGCAAATGTGTTTTGCAAATTGAGTTGAAGCGGAGTGCAATTTGTGGTATGATTCTAAAAGTTGGCAAATGTGTTTTGCAACTTGTTGAGAATCTTGCCTTTGAACCCTTGTTTGCATCACTTGTCAATTTTCAAATGTGTTTTGCAATTGAATTTGTTTTGGATGCAAACTGCTGTTTTTCTTAGGAAAATCGGTTGTACCGACGTGTTGTGGGCAGTTCGACCGGATTTTGGTGCGGTTTGACCGCGCATCGGTTGTTCCGATTTTTAGTTGGCGGTTTAAGAAAACCAAAACTGATGTAATTTCGACCCGGAGCTCTCTTTGGTAATCGGTTGTACCGCATTTGTAAAACGGTTGAACCGCTCTACAGTCGTACCGATTTTTCTAAGACGGTTCATATTTTCCAGAGAGCTTGTCGTTTCAGCATATTTGGAAACCCTGCGATCGGTTGTACCAAGACGTCAATGCGGTTCAACCGCAATCTTGTTTATATTCGAATGTTAGTAGGCGGTTGTATTGAACTAGTGCCCAGCGGCTAGTTTTATAACCGTTGGAGGAAGTGCGCTTGTATCAAGACCCTAGTTGGCGGTTGAACCGCATGTGCTGATTTTTCACAGACTTTTCCACAACGGCTAGTTTTTGTGTGTGGGCTATAAATACCCACCTTGACCGTGTGTGGGAAGGATGCAGGTGCCCCTAGACTTACCCTTGAGCAAAGAGCAAGCCCTCTACTCTCATTTGTGCATGTGTTGCACTTAGTGAGCTTTGAGAGGCAAATCCTATTGCATGTGTTACATTAGGTAGTGGATTGAGTATCCACTTGAGCTTTGACACTTGATTAGTTCAAGTGGAAGTTGGAGACTTATTACTCTTGGTGTTTGCCGACACCTAGACGACGTGGTGGCATCATTGCGCCGGTGAGCTTCTCAAAGAAGATTGTGAGAAGACCCAGGCTGTTTATGAGTGGTGTGGTGCTCGCCATCTCCGGAGTGGAGGAAAGAGCAACCCTAGTGGAGCGAGATGTTGGTTCGGTTTTGAACCGGTCCAAGTGGTTGGACTTACCTCGGAGGCGGGTGCTCAATTCGTGGAGCCGGTCTAATTAGTTTGGGCTTGCCTCAACGTGGATTAGGGGAGACCGGCAAGTCTCTGAACACCACGGTAAATCATCGCTGTGTCAATTGTGGTTTGCATTCTTGTGCTTTACATTGTGCAACTTATATTCCTTGTATTAAATTGCTTATTCATTGTGGATGAATGCTTGCCTAGCTTTGTGCTATTTACATTGAGTAAATTGAATAGCTTACAAGTCTTTGACATATGTATCATGCAACACATATGCCATGAAACCCATGAACTTGACCTAACCAAGCAATCATCACCACCAGTTGGCCGATGAGACAAGTGAAAATCGGTCAGACCGCCACTTTGGCTGGTCTGACCGCCCGGCTCGATCGACCACACTGTTGGCTGTCCCGACCAGTGACCGACTTAGCCAAATTTTCTCCCTGGAGATCCGAAACCTACTGGAATTTTCAAAGCAATAGAACTTTTGCCTAGAAGTTCCAAAAATTATGAAACCAAGTGTAGGAGAATCCCCTCTCTTGCCTACACCCTCTATTTTTGGCCCAGCTCCAAAACTCAAAATCTCATTAAGGCCGATTTGACTGATTTCCCAAAGCCAGTCTGACCGCCACTCATGACCGGTCAGACCGCCACTTGGGCCGGTCAGACAGCCACTTGCGTGATAGCCTTTTGAACTTTGCCAAAAACACGTGATTCGACAAACCTTCAACACCATTGCCAATTGTAACATCATTCTAAGATCATGAGCATATCCCCATGATATCCACAGTTATACTAGCTCTAAAGTGGATATAGGAATAACATGTGATTTGTTAGATGATTTGCCATGTATAGCTCCTGTTTCTTGCATTTCATCTAAAAACAATATATCCACTTCATGTGATGATTTACTAGATGAACCTTGTTACTCAAAATTAGATGCTTCTATTTCTTCTATGTCTTGTGAGACTAATCTTATAGAAGAAAATAAAGAGTTACAGGCCCAAGTCACAAAATTGAAGATTGACTTGGAAAGAAGCTTCAAAAGGAAGACCACTCTTGATGAGATATTGAGCAAGCAAAGATGCTTACAAGATAAGAGTGGTATTGGCTTCACTCCCAAGAAAAGGAAAAATAGCAAGACAAGGCACAATGCAAGACATACGAAGAAATTTGTCAAGTGCCTTGGTTGCAACAAGAATAATCACCTCGCCTCCATATGCCCAAACAAGACAAATGACAAGAGAGGACTTGGTTTCACCGCCAAGAAGAAAAAGGTGAAGAGCATCCCAAAGCAAAATGAAAAACAATTCAAGAGTATCAAGTGCTTTGGATGCAAGAAGAATGACCACATTGCCTCGGTGTGCCCATACAAGATGAATGACAAGCAAATATCATCAAAGAAGAGGCAAGCCGGAATTGAGCAAGATAAGAAGACATCAAGGGGAAGCAAAAGCCCTACTTGCTACAATTGTCGGGAAAAGGGACATTTTGGTAAGGAATGTTCTAAAGGTATCACTCCTAAGCTCATTGTTTATAATGACCAATATTTGCTTAAGAAGGATAAATATGGCAATGTGTTTGCTAGGAATGTTAGTTTACATAAAACTAATGCTAGGGCCATTTGGGTGCCCAAAAGTGTTGTGACTAACATTCATGGACCCAACCAAGTATTGGGTACCAAAATGCGCTTAAATGCTTAAATAGGTACTTGGAGAGGCATTGGAGGCTTGGCTTATTCATATAAAAATGGATTCCATCATATATCAAGATTGGAGCCAAGCTTGAGGATCATCACTTCTTATCATATTAAGAATCAATGCCATGTCGGTAACAAGTACTTACATTGAAGTATCAAGCCCTTATGCCTTGTGTAGGTTGCATTCATGAAAATCTTATAAAAAGGGTAATTCTTGCTCTTGTGCTAAATCGTTGTTATTGTAATCTTGAGCAAGATGGTAGTGGCACATTAAGGGGAGTGCTAAATCATAACCATGTATATCACATCCTGTGCCCAAATTAATTAAGTGCTAGTATTGTTTTTGAAAATTAAACTTTTAGCCAAAAGTCAAAAATTTAAAATTATTAGTACAAACTTTGAAAAACTAGTTGCAAAATATATACAAATGATTTCCAAATGTTTTGCAAAGGTTTTGGTTCAAGAAAAACCTATTTCAAATGAAAAAGAGTTTCTAACCAAAATTCTAGATCTTAGAATCCTGTTTTTGACCAAAACTAGATTTTTGTGTAAAATCTATTCTAGAAAGAATTTGACATTTGTCCCAAAAGTAAAAACCTAGGGTTGGCTATCTTAAACAATTTTGGTATTCAAAAGATTTCCAAAAGGCCAACTTAGAAAAAGTTATTTGATTTTGAAACTCGTCCAAAATTCTAGTTTGACCAAAATGGTCACTTTGTAGCACTTAAGAGAGTTTTGCCATATGAACCAAAATTATTCATATGAATAGGTCCATAATGGTATTCATAACTCATACATGAAATTTGATGCTCTAAGTTTCATCATTTGCTCATTTTGGTTCTTTTGAAGAAATTTCTCAAAAATGAGTTTTATTTGCAAAATCAAAAGACCAATTTGGAACCGGTCCAAGTGGTTGGACTTACCTCGGAGGCGGGTGCTCAATTCATGGAGCCGGTCCAATTAGTTTGGGCTTACCTCAACGTGGATTAGGGGAGACCGGCAAGTCTCCGAACACCACGGTAAATCATCGCCGTGTCAATTGTGGTTTGCATTCTTGTGCTTTACATTGTGCAACTTATATTCCTTGTATTAAATTGCTTATTCATTATGGATGAATGCTTGCCTAGCTTTGTGCTATTTACATTGAGTAAATTGAATAGCTTACAAGTCTTTGCTTAATTGCTATATTTATCAATAGACTTATAGTGTTGGTGCACTTAGGTGAACCTAGTTGATTTAGGTTTTAATTGTGCAAAACCGTATTTGTATTAGCTTCCGCATTAGAAATCAGTTTTAGCGAAAGAAGTTTTAAAACGCCTATTCACCCCCCCTCTCTAGTCGGTCTCCTCGATCTTACAACCTTTTTACAGACGGTTTTTCACGCATCCAATTACACAGACGGTCTCTAAACAAAAACCATCTGTGATTGTTTTTAATACAGACATCAGGTGTCCAGTATTAGTATTTTTGTAGTGATTCACTTTCATGCAGATCGTTCAACATTACAAAAAATAGCTTAGTCATCTCATTATGTTTTACACATTTGATCTCATTTAATTTTGAACAAATAATTTGAGAATAACCAAGTCATACATTAAAAAGGGCATAACTCGGTACAAGAACACTACTTCATCAATAATAACTCATTCACAATTCAAACACTTAGTACATTACAACTGAAGCATCAATATTCAGTTACAAGATTAGTACAACTTGAAACACTTGGTTCAGTTACATAACACTAATACATCAATACTCAGTTCATGTACATCCTTGCATGCATGATCCAGTTGTGCAGAGCAGGCCAAATTCAACCATGAACAAATCAGTGACCTGAAGCACAATTGACTACTTCATCTGAAACTTTATCCAATACTTGACCAATTCATATATGTAGTCTACAACATAAATTGACCGAAACTCCAGAAATTCGAACATCTATCTCAAATTGGGAAACAAATTGCACTACAAAATGATGGAAAAGATAAAAAAAAAAGAATCAAAGACTCGCTCCTCCCGGTCATGCCATTCACAAGGAATTCAATGGTACACGCCTTGGACACGATGCTAGGGAAGAACTCCATCCACTTGCTCTGCAACAACAGTCAATCAGCAGTTCGGCATGACACGTCATGGGAGCGAGCAATCAATCAATCAATCGAGCGGTTTGAAGCAAGACAAGCTCAATCAGATGCTGTCATAGGTGTCGACGTTGAGCGTCTCCTGCCCATCGCCGCCACCAGGAGGAGGGGAGCGGGCGCGTGGAGTGCCCTCGCCGCCTCGCCGCGACCGTTGCCGGGAGGACGGGTGCAAGCGCCGCCGCCAAGAGGAGGGGAGTGGGCGCGTGAGCGGCGGTAGGGCACATGGTGATGGCACTGAGGCACGTCCTCGAAGCGGTCATCCTTCGCGGCGACGAGGGCCATCTCGAGGCGCATCTAGGAGTATGCAGGTCGTCCTGTCAGAGATGGGTAGGCAGCGAAGCGCGCCGGCAGCAAGCACATGTTGAGCTTGCAGAGGCTCGGGCGGGCGAGGCCGATGTGGCTGGCTGCATAGGACGGGAGTCGGCCAGGGAAGGGGATGGGGTAGGAGCAGTGCGACTGGGAAAGGGGATGGAGAAGGAAAGTCAAGTGCGGGATTTTGATGCGCTGTTGGTCATCCGATGGTGAACGGACGGTGCACTGTAGAGTATGGAGGGTACACTCGTCTTTTCACTAGTCTAACGTGACTAAATGGCACTGTAACTGACGACAATATCATTTGGTATAATTTTTTGTCTTCGCAGTGTTATTTTGCACTACGTCACCAATGGAATGTCATACCCCTAAATATGGCTGAACGCGATGCTATTGAACCAATTTTCCAAAAAAAAAAACATGACCTCAAGGGGTTTGATCCCTTGCACCTTGCGTACATAAGTAATATATTAACGGGATGTTATTTGTACGTTGTCTGATTTTTTTACCCTAATCTTCTATTTTCTTGACCTTATTTGGTTTAGCTTTGAGATATACGTGTCTCTAATTCTAAAGTGATCCAATGATTCAGAAACATGACCTATACTTAAAAAACATAAATCACCTTAGAAATAAACATCCTCCTGTATTTGAGCCCACTCTCTTAAAATTTGGCGCTGACATATATAGTCACATAGATGGGACATACGTACACTAGTTAGTTTTGCCGTTCAAGATAAATTTTCTTCTCAAACAAGCTAACAACCTTGGCTGATTTTGTCCCATGCGTACGTAATGTAGCGTTGTATCCCGCGCCTCGAGACCGAAATTTTCAATGCACGAGAAAAACGAGGATTGGCCTTGCACAAAGTTTGACCATTGTGTTAAGCTGGGATTAATCAAAACACCGACCATTTCAGTTAAGTCATTTGTGCGGGGAATGTGGCATGTGGCAGATGGCTATGTGTGCGGGTATGCATCTAGCTCATCAGGGTTCAAGTTTTAGTCTTGGTGCTAGTGCTTACTGATTTTAGGAGTACGCATATAGACGTGTTCAGTGAAAAAACGTATGTCCGTGCTATGTGAGCCTTGGTTGCCTCTAATAAATTCCTATCGCGCGGTAGGCCACATGGCGATAACACAGGAGCCCGCAGGGCACCTGCCGTGAAATTGGGTGTGCACCAGGTGACGTGTGCCTGCCACCTGCCGCGCGTCTAGTGGCATGTCGGCTCCTGTGCGGCCATCATGTGACACGGTAGATCTCTTGCCACAGGTTTTGAGTGTGGCACGGATACCATATTTGCGAATTCATCTGTGGATAACTGATTTTGCTATTTCGCTTTCAAACAGCACCATTTAGAGGGAAAAATATTTAATACGAAGCCGCCGCGAAGACGGGAGGAAATTATTTGACATTGCACGTCTTCGCGGTGGCCCACATCCTGTGCGTTAATAACCAGGTGGCCAGAGTCTGCGAGAGTCGTCGCTGCACGGAGTAACTACAGACTACAGTACGCACGCTCGTTTCGTTTGTTGCACCTTTCCCGACCGAAGGAGGTAGCTGCCGTTCGTTCTTCTGTCGCTTCGCTTCCCTTCAGTTTCTCACACGTACACCTGTCTGGTTCTTGGCTCTCCTCTTTCACAGCGCGCGATGGACGCTGCGGTGACGGCGGCGGGGTGGTTTATCCATATAGCCATGGACAAGTACTTTGACAGAAAGCTCGAGCAGTGGGCCTCTCAAGCGGGCGTCCTCGACGACTTCCGCCACCTCAAGAACCAGAGCAGCATGGCCCGTGCCACGCTCACCGTCGTCGACTGGCGTCAGTCCCTCCCCAACGACGCTCTGTTGATCCTCATCAGGGAGCTCCAGCTTGCCGCTATCGACGTCGACCACGTGCTGGGCGAGATGGACTGCTGCCGCCTAACGGAGCTCGCCGGGAGCACGGGCGGCGCTCTCCGGGCGGTTCTCCGACGATCAGCTGACCTCTTCATCAATCCGTTCAAGAGAGCCAAGACAAGCGCTGCCGGCGGCATGGAAGGATTGGCCGGCCATGGCGCTGTCGTCGTGCCTCCTTTCGTACTCCTGCGTCTGGAAAAGATTTCTGCCAGAGCAAAGTCAGTCTCTGCACGTCTAGAGGAAGCTGCAACCATGGTCCGGAAGATCGTCAAGCTTGAGCAGTCGGTGTTGACGACTCGCCTCCTGCTGCACCTGGAGGAGGTCAGCCTGTGCCAGGCCTGCTCCTCCCTGACCGATCCTAAGGTGCTACTCGGGAGGGATGAAGATGCCAGCAACAATAGCATAAATCCAAATCCGCGCTCCAGAGCACGACAACAAGGTTGCACGATACCAGAGGTTATGGAGCTAGTTTGCCGAGCTGGAGTTGAAATTGGTTCCGACGAGCATTTCGTCGCTACTCAGCTATTTGTCATTACGCTGAAAGCGCCAGAGCATAGGATTGCTTGGCTTAAAAGGATGTGGAATGAGAGGAAGGGAGCGCAGTAAACACTCAAAATGTTTGGGTGCTAGCTCTATCTTGTTTCTCTCTTGTCCTTTATGTTCATGTAGCTTTTTTATTTGTTTTAGACCATGGTACGTGTGTACTGATTAATTATCAATTACTCCAAACCTAATATACCACCCGCGCTTTGCTAAGGGTTTATCGAATAATGCCTATTTATACCTTTTAAATGGCGTCATAGAAACGTGTGCTCCATGAAAATTTGCTCTGGGACACTGCAAAAGTGTGGCATTTGTTGAACACTGGAAAAATTATAATTCACTGATTGCAACTACAACATTGTGGTCATTTGCCAGAACACGGTTCACCTATTTAGTTGGTTGCATTGTATCAGTTCATCCCGAACGATCTAGTTCACCTTAGGAGAATATGCTCGTTAGATGTTGTATTGTGTCGTTCAACAAAATCTGACGAACCACGCCGTTCACCCTCACTCTGTCGCCTCGACCCGCGTCACGCCACCGCTCTAGTGATGCTCGGCCAGCACCAAGGCGCCGGCGGCAGAGAGGCCGAGCAGGACGAAGAGGCGGCGCTAGCGGCGCTGGCCATCCGGCCGCGCCGGGAGAAGAAGGGTGGAACCTGTCAAAGAAGGTGGTGTATGAGCTACATTTGGATGTTAATTTGTATGAGCCTTATTTGTTATTCTCTTGATCTCTTGTATTGCCTAAAAGGGGGAGAATCTTGTGGTGCCAAAAGTGAGAGTTTACCAAGATTCTCTTGTCATTTCAATGCATGCAAATAGTCAAATAAGCTTCATTTCTTATCCTATATTGACTTATATCCAAATGTTGTCATTTATAAAGGATTTGTTATCAATCACCAAAAAGGGGGAGATTGAAGGATCTAGACCCGCCATTATGTGTTAATGGAGTTTTGGTGATTAATGACAAATCTAATTGTAGGACTAACACTTTCATTGATATACATATTGTGTAGTCTTATTTGGATATAAAGGTGAAAACCACGAAGGCATGCATGTGATTAATGACAAATCCAATTCATTGGATAAACAAAAGGAAAATCCAAACAGGTATGCATTTATAATGACAAATCTATTTATGAGACTAACTCTTCTATTTTGCCTTATCTCATGATTAGTCTCGTTTGGATAAAAAGAATAAAAGAGGTATGCATTCGACTTTATAGTTCTTATATTTTGTTGCATTCCTTGGATCCAAAATATAGAATGAACCATATTTTATGCAAGTTAAATATATTCAAAGGATATGTTTCAAAGTATTGATCCATATTCCTATTTCCACACATATTTGAGATCTTTACTTTGAACGTATCCTTTGAATATATTTAACTTGCATAGTTAATATATTCATGTGAGTATATAAGACTTGTGTAATCTAAATATATTTATATGTGAGTATAACATAACTTGTGTAGTTCATGTGTACTCACATATCCTTGAATATATATAACTTGTGAAGTTAATATATTCATGTGTGTATATGAGACATGTGTGCTCATATATCCTTTGATTATATATAACTTGTGTAGTTATATATATTCATATGAGTATATACAACTTGTGTAGTACTTATATACTCATACCAATATACATTCAATTATTTGCAATTGTGTTGTGGGACTAACGTGTGTGCTAAGATGTTTAAAGGCTTAGTCCCAGTTTATGGATGGCGACATGGTAATGGAAATGCATGATAATAGAGGAATCATGGCTAGTAGCTTGATAGCATGTTCTTGTGCCATATGGATCAATTTAGGATCATGCATGCATTTGAATTTAAACTTGAAATTAATTTGAAAAGTTCTAAGTGTTTCTGTCCAAAATCGGTAGTACCGCAGTTATCCTTGCGGTCGTACCGCTTGGTGTGGTATGACCGGACTTTACTTGGCGGTAGTACCGTATTTTGAAGAGAACAACCAATTAAGTGTTCAAGCGGAACGACCGGGTCCTTGACTGGTCGTACCTCATCGCGGTCATTCCGAATTTTAGTTGGCGGTTCAAGAAAACCAGAAGCGATGCAATTTGCCTTAGAATCTCTCATGGAAATCGGTCGTACCGCTCGTGACAATCGGTCGTACCGATGTGCGGTCGTACCGAAATTTGTGAGGCGGTTCAATAAAAACAGAACAAGTGTAAATCTGCTAAAAAACTTATTTTGGAAATCGGACATTCCGCGCTTGGGAACGGTCGTACCGGCCTGCGGTCATTCCGTTTTTTATATGGCGGTACAAAAATTCCAGAACACTTGTAATCTTCAACAAATTGGAAACCCTGCATTCGATAGTACCGCTCCTTCGCGCGGTACGACTGGACCAAGCGGTAGTACCGCAACTTGGTTGGCGGTAGTACCGGTCCAGGATTTTCAACGGCTTGTTTAGAAGCATTATTGCAGGTATATCTTGGTAATTGATGTTAATCATTATGGGACTAACATTTTCCATGAGTTGGATGAATAGGTTATGTTCCAGGGTAATGGAGACTTCGGATGGCATCATGAGTTGATCGTCATCAAGTCAAGGTTCAAGAAGAGGATGCATTATGTGCTGATGCATATCAAGATCTCGGAGAAGAGATGATCATGAGTTGATCATCGAGTCAAGAGAAGACTCATCATGTGTTGATTGAGGTCAAGTAAATGATCCATCATGGGTTGATGCATGTCAAGACAATGACCCGGACTTGAAGTGAAGATGTGCATCATCAACCTTCAAGAAGATGCTCAAGGCAAAGGTATGACTAGCTAGGGCTAAGGATGTGTTCCTAGTCTTTTACCGGTCTTGGTGTTTGGTTGGAAGACCGGATCTTGAGTCTCATCATGTGTTGATAGCTCAATCTCACTTGCTCTAGCTCACCATGGTATGATGCTATTATTTGCAAATGTGTTTTGCAAATAGTCGGGCTCATGCATTTAATCCTTGTAGCATGTGACTATACTTTGCAAATGTGTTTTGCAAATGGTTGAAGTCCATGTACCTACTCCTTGTGGCATGATCTAAGTTTGCAAATGTGTTTTGCAAATTGTTGGGATTCAAGTATTTTCCCTTGGCATGGTCTAAGATTGCTTGTTGCTAATTCTTTGGATTTAGACCATGGTAGTGGCTCTTGGAGTTGTGCTTTTTGATTTGATAAAATATGTTTTAGATCAAATCAAATAGGTGGGTTGTGTAGCCCTCTGAATAAGCTTTCCATAGAGTCCAAGATCACTCAATTCCGACATCGGAATCAAAAGTTATGATCTTTTTACCGAGTGTCGTCTGTGTTGATTTTGGGTTGCGGTACGACCGCCATGAAAAGAGCGGTATGACCGCCCAGAACGGTTGTACCAACCCTTGTGAGTGCGGTACGACCGCTCCAAGGCTGTAACGGCTAGTTTTGGGCTGTTTCGACTCCCAACGGCTAGTTTTTGGTTTAGGGGTTATAAATATCCCCTTGGCCGGTTGAGAGACAACCTTTGGCATCCCATTTCGCTCTCTTGAGCTAGTGTGAGCCTCTCCTCTCAATTGTGCATGTGTTGCATCTTGTAAGCAAGGAGAGAGGTCTCTAGTTGCATGTGTTGCATCTAGAGGTGGATTTTGTATCCACTTGAGCTTGTGCATTCGTTGCACGTGGTGAGAGTCAAGCAAGGGGCTTGTCTTGTTACTCTTGGTGTTTGCTGACACCTAGACGACGTGGAGGCGTCGTGGACTGGTGATCTTCTCAAGAAGCTTGTGAGAAGGCCCGGCGTGTTGTGAAGGTTGGAGCTCACCTACCCGGAGCGGGAAAGAGCTACCACTAGTGGAATTGAGGTGTTTGGCTTAATTCGTGGAGCCGGTCCAATTGGTTTGGGCTTACCTCAACGTGGATTAGGGGAGACCGGCAAGTCTCCGATCACCACGGTAAAACATCATCGTGTCAATTGTGGTTTGATCTCTTGTGCCTTACTATTGCATTTATATTCATTGTGTATGTATGCTTGCTTTACATTATGCAATTTATATACCTTATAGTAAATTGCTTATTCATTGTGTATGATTGCAATAGTTCATTGTGCTATTCACCATTGCTAGAATTGAATTGCTCAAGTCATATGTTTAATTGCTATATTCTTCAATAGACTTGTATTGTTGGTGCACTTAGTAAAGACTAGTTGATTTAGGCTTTAATTGTGCAAAACCGAATTGATTTATAATTTCGCATAAAACTCGGTTTTAGCCAAAGAAGTTTTAAAACCTCCTATTCACCCCCCTCTAGTCGGCCTCCTCGATCTTACAGGTGGCGCAGCTGCACTCGATGCGGTGCCGCTTGTCCTTCTTCTCCTCCCTCCGCACGCTGCACTCGCCTGTGATGACCAGCAGGGACCAGGCCAGGGAGTCGTGCGCACGGGACTGAGCGAGGAGCGGGCCGGCGGAGTAGGGAACCGGAGCGGGGAGCGGGCCGGCGAAGCCGGAGCCAGGCCGAGAGACAACGCGGCGACGCAGGAGAGTGGAGAGGGAGGTGCGAATGGAGGAGAATGGGGATTAGGTGAGAAGGGGAATAAATGGAGAAGATTAGGTGAAATAAATGGAGAAGATTAGGTGAAGTGGGATTAGAGTTAGGGGATTAAAAAATTTTGGGTATCATCTCGTACAACCAACCAAACACAATCTCGTACCATCTTATCCCACCAACCAAACAGACTATTTGAACGATCCCATTCTGAACGATCCTATCCATACCATTCAACCACATCCCACGAATCAAACGCACCCCAAAAGAATGGTCAACTCCCATGACTACGCCTTGCTGCTCTGAATACCTGGTCAAGGTAGCCTGGCCCCGTTAATTTTTTCCACTACAAATAAATAACATCTTCGGCCAAATATATATCATCCTAGTTAATCAGACCATAGTTAAATACTTAAGCTCATGTTGGCAATACGTTTGCTTTTCAAAATCACTTATTATTTCTACTGTTGGATGTAACAGGTAGTTGAAATAATCTTTTATAAAGTTGTAAGAGCAAAATCTTGCTGGAATAGTAAAGATTTCTTTAAGTAACTGGTTCTATTGTATATCAACCGTAAAAAATTAATTTATTTTTCATAAAATTGGAAATTTTGGATGTTACACCCCTCTACCGCCGTAGCGGCTACTACCAACTCTATTTTGTACCTTAGTGATAGTTCAAATCCCATGAAATTATAGTGAAAAATCTATACAAATAATCCACCCAACCATGGTCGGCGAGAAACAAGATGCCACCTTTGGGCTATGCAATGGTCGGTTACGTACATAGAACCTGCTAATTTAAAATCTGGGCGCTAAAATGGAAGAAATAATTAGTCTCCCGTTCACAATTTAACTAGAATATATATGATGTTGTTATACCTCTTTTATGTTTTGGAGCATACTCTAATAGTGATTATAATAATACCAAGTGAGTTCCATGAAAAACATCAAATCCACTTTTTATAGCATAATTTGTGTATATAGCCCTTTTATATATGGAAAAGGGTGTATAGTAAAAATAAAGAGATCTGATGAAATTTTTTCAACCACATCGCATTGAAGTATCTTAGAATCAGTATTTAAGTATACCAAAATTGATAAACAGGTATAACATGTCCTTTTAAGTGGTATAAATGTGTGTGAACAATTCTTTTGTTTTCTAACATCACTGCAAGAGATAGGCAACAAGTACATGATTTGACCTCACCAGCTTTTTTTAAGTCACCTCACCAGCTAATAGCTATTAGCCGAACAGGGCTGGCACCCATTGATTTGTACTATTCCACTTGCAAAGCGTCCCGTTTTGGCCGGATCCCATCGAATTTTACACCGGAAATTTGGCCGAAACCTCCCGCGCGTGGGAGACTAAAAACTGCAGAAATTGATGAACAACCAGGGACTGGACGATTCAAGTCTCGCATGGACGATATCGATCAAACGAACTCGTCGAATTCTTGTTCTTACGGTCGAAGAGGAAAAATCTGTAGTACATAGACCTCAACGTACGTCATGTACACATAGCAAGAATTAAGACTTCAAAGTTCAAAGCACGAGATCAAAGTACACGCAAAAGCTCACTTCACCTCTAGCAAGCTAGCTCTTCAGCCCATCTATAAAAAGGATATCACCGTGAAAATATTTTCTCCAGAGATCAGTGCGGCAAACTGAGAGCTAGATAGCTCAAGAAGAGAAAACAACTCCAGATAGCGATCTCGTGAGTCGTGACATGGTGGTGGCGGTGGCGGCGGCGGCGACGGCGAAGGTGACGTTGCTGCTGCTGATCTTGAGCGTCCTCGTCGCCGTCATCGCGGCGGCGAGACCGATGGAGGGGGACGGCTGGTCGCAGAGTGGATCGGTTGGGATGTTGACGCAGATTTTGTCGGAGGCTAGCCCGATTACTGCTGCTAAAGACTAATGAAGCGTGCGATGAATTAAACCGCGCATGCATGGACTTGCACATGCATGCACGTTGAACTATCGACTTGTAGCTACTGCATGCCTATATATGTTCTCGCGTGATTAGTTGTTCTTTCTCCATTCTTCCGTTGTCAGTTTTGCATGCTCATGCATAGCTTTCATATGAGAGCCGATCAGCCTATATATATATATATATAGTATTTCTTCACTTCTACACAAATAGTGACTATGGCTACCTTAAAAATAACTAGTGACTATGGCTTGTCTTCTCGATATTTAGTTCTTTTCTATGTTCTGTTCAAAAGATCTGCGCTCGCTAAGTGCTATCCATCTATTATACTATCTACAATATTATTAAAACAAACAAAAAGAAATCATCGTGTTCACTCTTAGAAATTATCACGTTATACTAGGAGGAAAAAGAGAAAGAAAGATCTACACCGCCGATTTTTGTGTGGTCCAAATTATAACGGTCCAGATCAAACCGGCATATATTAGAGTGGTTATAGTTGTATAAGAAACAACTTTGTTTTTTTTTAATATAAACATATGTATTATAGTATCTAGCCACGTAGTTGCACAGAGAATTTGGCTAGTTATTATTAAAACGATGTTAAAAGGGGCTTCCACGCCATACTCAAAGTGCCTAGAAATTATAGCATGAATGAGAGAAGAAATTATCTACATTGTTTATTTTGGCGTGTCTAGATTATAACAGAAAGCGATTAATCGATGTATATGAGAATTATTACTTATAAGAAATACTATTATATTTTTGTCATAAACATTAGTGTCGATCCTCGGACGTTGAATACCTAAATGCCTATATATATATATATATATATATATATATATATATATATATATATATATATATATATATATATACGTTCTCGCGTGATTAGTTGTGTTTTCTCCATTCTTCCGTTGTCAGTTTTGGATGCTCACACGTAGCTTTCATATGAGAGTCGATTAGGGATGGCAATCAGTGCCGGAGCCAGAAATTTTGTGATGGGGGTGCACACTTCAATGATTAAAAAAAGTCTTGTACGACATATAAGTAATTTCATAAGTTCAACACAATTACACAAAAAAGTTCAAAATTAGTTAATAGTGCCATATAAATAGTTCAAATAAAATCTTACATGAATAAAATAGTCCTAAACAGCTAATGAAAATCACAATACTATACGACGCGATCTCATTCCTTGGAAACACTTGATTATATCGTCATCACTAACATTCGAGAAGATATCTCGCTCTATAAAGGTGACTAAACAATCATTCAATACTTGATCGCCCATACTATTTCTCAACTTGTTCTTCACAAGATTTATCGTCGAAAATACTCTTTCAATGTTCGCCGTTGCTACCAGCAGAAGTAATACCAATTTGAGAAGCCAGTACACCAACTTGTAAATATCATTCTTTCTTGTTTCAACAAGCTTAGTAGAAAGCTCACCGAGATTCTTTGGGCTCTTAAATCTATCATCGCTTTATATATCATCAAGTTATCATTATTATGACTAGTCTTCACTTCTCCCTAGATAGTACAGAGATACTGAGACATTGTTCCTTTGGATTTTGTGTGCTCTTATCTATCAAAAGTAGATATCAGACTCTTGTTAATTATTTTGGGGGTGCCTGTACACCACAGGCACCCCCCTGCCGCCGCCTCTGGTGGCAATTGGGCACGGTGGGCACGGATAGTGCTTGCCTGTACTCATGCCCGCCACCCTATTTTTTACACACGGGCATGCACGCGATGGGAGACACGCAGACAACCCCTCCCATGCTCATCGCCCGCGGGCATGCCCGTGTGCTTGCTAGTGCCAGTCGCTTGGAGTCCAGAGAGGTGGGGCGAGGGGCAAGGCGGGGCATGCGTAGACGACCAGGGGGCAGAGCACGGCATCGTCGGCGGAGGGGCGGGGTGAAGCACGGTGTCACCGACCGAGGAGCGGGGCGAACATCGAAGGCAACAAGCTTGGTGGCAGTGTCGACGAGCGACCTCCGCGTGTCCAGGTGCGCCCCGATAGGCAGCCTCCCCGCAGCGTCAGCGAGCAGGAAGAGCGCCTTGGGGAGAAGGGATAGGGCCCAGCAGGGGCGAGGAGGAGGCAAAGGTACGCGACGGCGCCAGGGAGGGGGTGCGCGGACAGGGAGGAGGTGGGGGAAGAGGGAGGTGTACGGGGCGGCGAAGGAGGAGAGGAATGCGATGGAGGGGAGGGAGAGGGGTGGGGATGTGGCGATGGAGGACAAGGAGCGGCGATGGAGGGTTGCGTGCTCAGAGAGGAAGGCGGAGCGGGCGGGTGAGGGAAGGATTGGGAGTCGGGAGATGATATTTGAGATTGGGGAGAGGGCGAGTGCGGGAGGGTGGCGGCTGATGTAGCAATGGCAGAATGGGTATCAGACTTTGTGAATTAGGATTTCCTTGGGCCCACCTATCAGTGTGGGTTGGCGGGTAAACAAGCGTGGTAGGCACGAGTGGAGCTCACCCATGCCCGCGCCCATTTACCTGATAGGCAAAGGATTGCCCCTATTTCCATGTCCGTAGGCAAAGAAAGCCCCCTATGCCCGGCTCCGTTAGGGCATTTGCCCACGGGCACGCGGTAATTGGACACGATTGCCCTCCCTAGAGTCCGATATATAGATCAAGTGTAGTTAATTAACACTATCACGTCTGGTTAGGTCATAGACGCATGCATGCGCGATGATTCTGTATGCTGAACATATATAGTATTTCATCACTTCTACACAACTAGTGACCATGGCTACCTTAAAAAACTAGTAACTATGGCTTGTCTGCTCGATATTTAGTTCTTTTTCTATGTTCTGTTCAAAAGATCTGCGCTTGCTAAGTGCTATCCATCTATTATATCTATCGACAATATTATTAAAACAAAGAAAAAAGAAACCACCGCATTTACTCTTAGGGGTTAGAAATTATCACGTTATACTCGGACAAAAAGGAGAAAGATATACACCGCCGATTTTTGTGTGGTACAAATTATAACAGGTCAGATTAAACATGCAAGGGGAGGCGCCAATAGGCACCCAAGGCGGTGGCTCCAATAGGCGCCCAAGGTGGCGGCCAACGCGTGCAGGCGGCGCCGCCCATGCAGAAGCTGCGAGGCGGTGATGCAAGGTGGAGGGGCTGGTGCTGAGAGGTGGCGCTCCAAGCGAACACAGGAGCGGGCACCATCCGGTGCGGCGGCTTTGGGCGACCATGCGAGTCTGCGGCTTTTGGGCAGCCATGCGAGCCGGCGGCTTTTGGGCGGCCATGCGGAGCAGCTTCGAGTGACCATGCGAGGCAGCTCCGGGCGGCCATACGAGGGCGGCTTGAAGCGCTGCGGCCTGTGCAGCATGGGAATTTCGTGCGGAGGCAATTGGTGCTTCGGGCGCATGGCTGGCCGGTTCAGGCGAGGTGGGTGGTGCCGTGGACGGAGCCTTCTTCCCCCCTTCCCCCTTCTTTCAAGGAGACGGCGGTGGCTGCTCAAAGCAGCCCGTGTGGTGGAGGCCGTAAGGGCGTGAAGGCCAGCGCGTGTGATGGTCATGCCGTGGCGATCTGGCGCCGCTTGAGGCGGCGGTGCCATAGCCTTGCGGGGCCGTGCGTGTTCGTGGGGATGGCGGCTTCTAGCGCGCCGGTGCGTGCAGGCGGCCTTGCAGGGCCGTCGCCGGATGCGGCCAGGACTAGCGGCTTCAAGTGCACGTGGAGCGGCGTTGAGCTTCAAGTGCGGAGGCGGCGTGGCCGTACAGGGCCGTCGCCCGTCGCCCCTTTTTTTTGTTTTGCACTGTTCATCGTGATACTATTCATTATGGTACTGTTTATGCAATCCACTAATCGGCTCGGCCAGCTACTTCAAGTCAGCTCACGATAGATTAGAACGAATTTGTAATTTCTAATCTACGGTACAATCGACATCCAATCTTTCGTGCAATCTACCGATCGACATTGTGCCTGTGACTTCAAGTCGGTTCATGGTAGGGTTACCTTTCGATCCGAGGAGAGTCGATCGTGCTGATAACGTGTTGAGGAATCATCGCTGGCGAGTCCAGTCTGAGTGATTACCTTGTAGACAAACTCAGAATCGTAAGAACAATGCAAGAACACAAGAACAAAATAGTAGATTGAACACAGAGATATAGGGGGCTTCTTGCTTCTCTTTATTCCTTCTTTCAATCGATCAATCGTTTATAACGAATAGCACCCCTTATTTATAGACTAGTGAATGGATGAGGAGCCACCTGGGCTAAGATTCTCTGGCCTGGGCCCGGTTTCTTAACAGTATTCACGTTCATTTAAGAAATGTGCCACTCCAGTAATGCTACATGTAGCATCTTGTCTCAATGAAAATTCCTCCCCAATTAAAAATGGCCCTGTTGCTCAATATATGCCTCTGAATATCTATGATTTCACCCTAATCAACATTACTGAAAAAATAACAAGTAACTTGTGATGAAATTAATTATTTATTTGTTGGAAAATTTTCGCTCTGTTTCATTGCATATATTTGAGCGTTGAGGTGCATGATCGTGAAAATTAAACCACAGTACGTTAATGGGATGCATTTTACATAAAATCATTTATCTCCAAGATAAATTTGTTTCGTGGTTAACTATTTTTCCTCACCATGAACAAGACAAAAAAAAAAAACCATGACCTCGAGGGGTTTGATCCCTTGAATTCTGACTGATCAAACGACTGACCGCACTTTGTCATGGTCAAATAGTTAGAGCCACTAATTCATATATTAACGGGATGCTATTTGTACATTGTTTGATTTTTTTACCCTAACCTTCTATTTTCTTGACCTTATTTGGTTTAGCTTTGAATAAATTTGTTTCATGGTTAATTATTTTTCCTCGCCGTGAACAAGACAAAAAAGGGGGAAATTAGATAAGTAACATCGCGTTCAGTTGTATTTAGAGAAATAGCATCGCTTTTATGACGCACTGCAAAATGACACCATAAACAACAGAAAATATTGAAAATAACACCGTGTTAGAAAAATAGGGACAAAAGAGACACGAATTTTTACGTGAAAAACCCCTGCGAGAAAAAACCACGGGCGCCAACCGGCGATGATCACTATATGAGGAGCGATTACAAAACGCAGGGGATTACAATGAGGCGTCCCTCTCCCGTGTGGCTTACAAGAGGTATATAAAGGGGTAAAAGGACTTAGAGTCCAAGTAAGAAACTAATCAACTAATATGGCATATTCCAGATACTTCCATATTAGAAATTCGGATCACATACGGATCCAAATATTAACAATCTCCACCTTGAGACGAATTTCCTCTTGTAGCAAAATAAAGAATCATCAATCACCAAATGATTCCCCAATAAGATAAAAATCACTGTGCGCCAATTAGTCACTAGGACTAAACTGTAATACCAACTAAGCTTGAGCAAAGTTCAAACTTAGTAACAGGAACTGGCTTTGTCATCATATCAGCTGGATTATCATGAGTACTTATCTTTCACACTTTGACATCACCTTGAGCAATAACACCTCGAATAAAGTGATATCTCACATCAATGTGCTTTGTTCTCTCATGGAACATCTGATCCTTTGTAAGGCATATAACACTTTGAATATCACCAAATATAGTAGTGCAAGAATTATCTCCACAAAGCTCAGTGTACAAACCTCTCAACCAAATAGCTTCTTTACAAGCTTCAGAAACGGCCCTATATTCTGCTTCAGTGGTTGATAAGGCAACAGTAGCTTGCAAACTTGCCTTCCAACTAACAGCACAACCATCAATGGTAAAAACATAACCTGTTAGAGACCTCCTCTTGTCCAAATCACCAGCATAATTAGAGTCAACATAACCAACAAGTTCATCTCTAGAATTCCCAAACTGCAAACAAGCATTAGAAGTGCCACGCAAATATCTGAAAATCCACTGAACTACTTTCCAATGCTCTTTTCCAGGATTAGCCATGTATCTACTCAATGCATGAGATAAATCGGGACGAGAACAAACCATGGCATACATAAGAGAACCAACTGCACTGGAATATGGAACTCTAGACATGTACTCAATATCATAATCTGACTCAGGACATAAGGCTGAAAATAATCAAATGCGGTTAATAGAGTACTCACCGGTTTTGCATCATGCATATTAAAACGACGAAGGACCTTCTCAATATAACCTTTTTGACTAAGGTATAACTTGCCAGATTGCCTCTCTCTAATAATCTCCATGTCCTTCATCTCAAATTCATTACTCAATTGTGCTTTCAGTTTTGCTAGTTCTGACTTATCTTTAGCAGCAATCAACATATCATCAACATAGAGAAGTAAATAAATAGCTGAACCATTAACAGTCTTTAAATAAACACAGCTATCATAATCATACCGCTTAAATTCATGAGAGAGCATAAAGGAGTCAAATCTCTTGTACCATTGCCTAGAAATTGCTTCAAACCATAAAGAGATTTCTTTAATCTACAAACAAGGTGTTCTTTTCAGAGTAACAAAACCCTCAAAGTTGGTCCATATAAATGTCTTCTTCCAACTCCCCATGTAAGAATACAGTTTTAACATCTAATTGCTCAAGTTCATAATCACGCATAGCAACAATACTGAGAAAAGTGTGAATAGAACTATGCATCACAACTGGAGAAAAGACATCATTAAAATCAATGCCTGGAATCTGACTATAACCTTTAGCAACCAATCTTGCTTTATACCTTCTTTGGTTCAAGAGAAGAAATACCTTCCTTTCTTTTGAAAATCCACTTGCAATGAACAGGCTTCTTCTCCTTTGGCAATTTCACTAGTTCCCAAGTGCCATTCTTTTCAAGTGACTCCATTTCATCATGCATGGCAGTTATCCACTTATTACAATCAGTGGAGCTAATAGTCTCAGAATATGATGAAGGTTCTGTATTACCTTCAATTTCTTCTGCCACACTCAAAGCATAAGCAACAATATTAGCTTCTTCAATTAACTTCTTGGGTGGATTAATCTCCCTGCTAGGCCTGTCAACTGCAATGAACCGTTGTGGTGGCTGCTCAACAATAGGAGTATCCTCAACAATAGGTGCATCATGAACAACAATATTTTCCTTATCTGATGTGTTATTTGAACCAACAAAGTGATCCACTTGAACACTTGAATTCTGCTCACTCTCAACAGGAACATTAGTGGGCAGTTTATCATGAAGCATAGCAGATTCATTAAAGACAACGTTTTTGCTAATCACAACCTTTCTTGTTTCAGGATTCCACAACTTATATCCTTTAACACCAGATTTATAACTAAGAAATATGCACTTAATAGCTCTAGGCTCTAATTTTCCATTATCAACATGAGCATAAGCAGTACAACCAAAGACTCTCAATTCTAAATAATTTGCTGGGGAACCAGACCATACCTCAATTGGAGTCTTCTTTTCAATTGCAAGAGAGGGTGTCCGATTAATAAGGTAGCAAGCAGTGGAAGCGGCTTCAGCCCAAAAACATCTATGCAAACCTGCATTTGACAACATGCAACAGGACTTGGAAATGATGGTCTTGTTCATACGCTCAGCTACACCGTTTTGTTGAGGAGTACCAGGAATGGTGTAGTGCCTAACAATGCCTTCAGTCTTGCAATATGATTCAAATTCATCAGAACAGAATTCCATCCCATTATCAGTGCGAAGTTTCTTTACCTTCTTTTCAGTTTGCCTTTCAACCATAGTCTTTCACTCTTTAAATGCTGAAAATGCTTCTGATTTATGCTTCAAGAAAGAAGGCCACACTCTTCTAGAGTAATCATCAATAATGGTTAACATATAACGAGCACCTCCTAGAGATGTCTTTCGAGATGGCCCCCATAAATCAGAATGCACATAATCCAAAATACCTTCTGTGGTATGAACTGAGGTATTGAACCTCACCCTCTTGTGTTTGCCAAACACACAATGCTCACAAAATTTCAGCTTGTCGATGCTATGTCCATCAAGAAGTCCTCTCTTGCTCAATTCTGCCAAACTAATTTCACTCATATGCCCAAGGCACATATGCCAAAGATTAGTAGTATCGAAATCAGATAATGAACTTGAAATTACAGCAACATTACCTAATATTGTAGTACCTCGCAGATAGTACAGATTGGTAGATTTAATATCAGCTTTCATCACAACAAGAGAGCCTTTTGATACCTTCAAAACTCTACCTTCACCAGAATACTTGTACCCTTTACCATCAAGAGTACTCAAAGAGATGAGGTTTCTTTTCAAATCTGGAATATGCCTCACATCTATCAAAGTTCTAACAATGCCATCAAACATCTTGATCTGAATTGAACCAATTCCTGCAACCTTACAAGATGAGTTATCACCCATCAACACAGTACCACCTTCAACAGGTTCATAGGTGGCAAACCAGTCCCTACTAGGACACATATGAAAGGTACATGCAGAATCAAGAATCCATTCATCATTGGTCTTAGCACATCCAGCAAAAGCAACATGAACTCCTCCATCAGAACTATCATCAACAGTAAGGGAGGTTTTACCTTCATTATCTGGTTTACCTTTTTGCAATTTGTGAGAGTACAACTTCTGCTTGAGATGCATCTTGCTGGTGAGATCCTTTGTCATGCAAATTTGTTCCAGCTTCAGCCATAATGCAGCAGCTGTCTTCTCCTTCAAAACCTCCTGCAAAATATTATTTAACAGATGAAGGTGAATCTAAGATAAAGCCTTACGGTCTTTACGCTTCTCATCTACAGTCCATGTGATAGGTTGTTTCTCAAACCCTTCCAACGCATCATCCAAATCTATCTGTGCTAACACAGCCCTCATCTTAACTTGCCACAGCGAGAATCTTGTGTCTCGACTCAGGAGTGGAAGATCATACTTCAAAGTCGCCATGAGGAATAAATCCTAAAAATTGCTGGTACTGATCTGTGAAAACATAGCAAAAATCACTACCTATTTGTTACACGTTCTGTGTACACGAATCAAATATCTTCTAAACTCCTAGTACAAATCTCGGGTGAACGTGGCAAAAATTCCAAAACTTGGATCTCACGTGAATTAACAAGAACTAGGACGACCTTATCTCAACATGAAGAAAGCTGGACGGAAGCTTGCTGTGTAATAGATTAAAGAAAGATTGATCTTGGACCTGTTGCCACTGGAGAATCAAACTTGGACTGTTGTCTTCGTTTGGACGGAGCGCCGACGAAACCGAGCGCTATCGCTGCTTTTGCTTCCGCGCGTGCTTGGGGCTTCACGCCTTCGCCTGGGGACGAGTGCGGATGCGACGCAGAGGACGAAGCCTCCTACCTGGACGCAACGCGCGGACGCGCGGCCAAGCGATCTTCGGGAGCGGACGATAGCCTCGGGACGACCCCGATCGAGACAGCGGCGGCGCAGATCAATCTGCAACGAATGCGACAGCGACGATCTGGGGCGCCAAGGATCGCTGCTGCTGTCTTGGTTCAATCGCCGCTGCGACGGACCGAGTCGATTTAAAACGGAGATCTTGCCGCGACCGAGACGAAAGGCGCCACAGCGTGTTGGCGGTGGCAGATCGATCTGCCTTTTTTTTTTCTCCGTGTCTCTCCAAACCCTAAAAAAACTCCTGTGCTCTGATACCACTTATTAGAAAAAAATAGGGACAAAAGAGACACGAATTTTTACGTGGAAAACCCTTGCGGGAAAAAACCACGGGCGCCAACTGGCGATGATCACAATATGAGGAGCGATTACAAAACGCAGGGGATTACAATGAGACGTCCCTCTCCCGTGCGGCTTACAAGAGGTATTATAATATCCCGAAATTAACACTTAAGGGCTTCTGTATAATTAGACGAAAGGGGATATGTAAAAGCGGAATATTTGAGAGTATTAGGGAGGAGTTGGTTCGTGTTAAAAGGATCGTGAGAGGAGAGGAGTTCTAAAAAAAAAACCCTAGCAGTCTTTTTTTTCCCCATTGTGCGCCGCCAGCAGCCATTTGTTTTTTCCCTGCGCTTTCCTTCCTGCTGCCGCCGCGTGAGCGCCGCGATCGATCGCTGCCGCTGCTGTGCGTAGAGGCGCTGCCGCCGCAGTAAACACCACCTGCAGCGTCTTGGCGTGAAGCCCGATGCATGCGTTGTTTTCCGCCACACGCGAGTCTTTTTCGCCAAGACGGGGATCAGCCGCGCCGCCGCTTACCTTTGTTTGCTCACCTCCGTTTGTTGGTTTGTCTTTTTCCCATTACTAATTTCCCTGCTGCTATGACTGGTTAATAGGATTTTCTTGCATGCGGCTGCTTGTACTAGGATTAATCTAGTAGCACCAGATATTTTTGTATGCATGCGCTTCATTGATTGGAATAGAAAGGGAGAGAGTTGCACTAGTCAATGCTGCACCTATTCATGCATCGGTTGGTATTACTAATTTAATAATAGTGCTGCATCCCTTTGCATGCATATGTGGCATTAGTAAATAACTAGTTTGGCAACGTAGCCTTATTTGGATGCATGATGTTCTTCAATTGGAGTAGTAAGGGAGAGAGAGGAATTAGATAGTAATAATTATTAGTTAACTAGTTTTGTCCGTGAGATCCTTTCAGAATGGCTGCTAGTGCTAGACATCAACTAGTAGTGCAACTAGCACTAGAAATTAACTAGTATTATATCTTTGCTTTGTTTGGATGCATGCTACCTTGAACAGTAGATAGAGAGAGATTTGATTAGAGATTTGAATCGAGATTAATTAGAGAGGGGTTTTAGAATTTTTCTAGTTGAAGGGTTAGATTATTTAATTAGAAGTCATGGTAATCTAAGAAAATATGGGGAATTTTGTGTAGATTCCAGAACTGGGGGTCGTTTGCCATGATCGGACTTGTGACTCAAAAGTTACGCCCTTTTTAGTACCAGGACAGCAAGGGGTGACTGTTTGGTATTGGGGAAGCGTTGTGGATTTGGGGGTCGTGTAGGAGCGATGTCAATTAATTATTGTTCTTGTGATGTTGTAGCTTGTATTGAAATTTGAGTGTTTATTGTAGGAGAGACGTTTTACTCTCGGGACAACAGTAGTGTGTCCGATAGATTTGAGTTAATTGATTCGGTTTAGGCGTAAGCATCTTGAGATCGATTAGTGTGACGGATTGATGCTAAGATGATGTGATTTTGATGATGTTTTTGAGTGTGTGTTATTACTTGCTTGTTCAGGGACTATGGTCTCTTGCGTCATGCCACAACTTCGTCATCCGGCTTCGAAGGGTTAAGAGGCAAGTACATGGTAGAGTGGTGAACAACGGGTTGTTTGCCACTATCATTGTTATTACTTATCATGTTATTTATTATGCTTTCGTTAAGCTTATTCTTATGCATGATATTGATGACATTGAGTGAATGAGATTACGATATTGAGTTAACAAGAATGAGATATTGAGTTAATGAGATGAATGATGTTGATGAATACTTATAGATGTTGCATCATTTATATTCATCATGACAGGAATTGCATGAGCCAGGTCGGTGAGAAAGTCATGTAACTATTCCGGTGAGGTCGGTGAGAAAGATACATGACTAGTCCGGAGTGCTCTAGATAAAATCCTACTTCGGTGGGGACTTCACGGGAGTGAAGGATAGAGTGTGTCATCGACGGGTGAACACTCTGCTATACCGGTATCAGCTGATGAGATGCATATGAGCATGAGCATGATGGTGCATTCGCATATATGAGCAAATTGATAAATTATGCAACTTTACCTATATGGAATATGGCTTGATTGTTTGAGTATGAGAATGTCATTAAATAGATAGATGGTGATGATAACCTTGATTATGGTTGATAAACTGTTGTTTATAGCTTTATTATGTATTTGCTGAGTCTTGGACTCATTCTTGCTCTATTGTTGTTTTTAGGTGTTTGTTGATGATGTTTCACTCGGGAAGGGCTAGCGCACTTGGAATCACAACCTACACCCAATTAATTGATTCGTTGGACATAAGACATTTTTATCACAAGATGATGATTTATATTTAGGACATGATGGTGTTGGATAACCTTAGATGATAAGTTAGAGTTGATTATCCATTTAATAAACTTAATTGTTTGGTTTGCGTTAATCTTGGTTTATTATCTTGCTATGCTTCCTAGAGATCAATTATCTATGGTTGTCATATCATTATGCTTATATTATTGTGACCCGTGGACGGGTTTTGTCATGATACGCTTGCTGTAATTTAATATAAAATGATGTTAAAATCGATAGTTAGTGTAGTTAGTCGCATTCTGGGCTCCGTGTTGGGCCGGGGTGTTACAGTTGGTATCAGAGCGGGCTTTAGGTCCGTGGTGAATAGATTAATAACTTAGGTAAACTTAATTTGCTAAAATTTGCTTTAGGACTAGTAAAATAAACTAAAATTTGCTAATGGTTAATTAACTTCAAATTTGACACACTGGTGCACAGTAGGATGGGTATGGGACGAGTATTGCTTTTACGCTTCCGATATATTGTACTATTGATGTATGAGTTGATATTGGTTCTTTGAACTATTGTGTGTTGTTGATTGTGGATGATAGCTATGGCGAGAGGTAGAGGTTGTGGTTGTGGCCATAGGCATGGCCAGGTTGTACCACCGTTTGTGGTCTGGGAAAAGTGAAGTGTTTACCCCGGGTAATTCTAGTTACAAATGTTGGGGATGAGTTTCTTTTAAAAGTTGTTGTTTTCTTTGAGTTTGTATTTGGTTATTATGTTTACAGCCGCTTGTGGTTGATGAACTTTCTTTGGATAGTGGTTACAATGCAGTTAATGAGTTATCAAGTTGGATCCGTAGCGTGGTGCATAATCGATCTTAACCAAGATCCTTGGAAGTGAAGTTGATAAATTTGATGTTGTCTTAGAGTAGTTACATGATGAACTATGATTAAGGGTATGTCCGTACCTACTAGGAATCTGGGAATTATTAAGAAGTGTGGGACATTGATGAACTGGTATGATCATTAAGATTGTTTAATTCGTAAACTTCTTGGATAAATTGGATTAATGGGTCTCAATGGATTAATTTAACAGTTTGGTATGGTTAAGTTAAGAGGGTGTTAGATTATTGTCTTCTTGGATATTAATTTGGGAGTTATCTTTTCGTGGATACTTAGTGATCATATATAATTGCAAGATTTACATAATCCATAGTATGATTAATTGTTGGAATTGTGTACAAAAGATTGGAGGGTTGAATATTGGTGGATTTAGAATTTATGGGAGGAGTTTCGGATAGTTATTCTAGCTAGAATGATTGGACGAATTGGGTTGTAGCGTCGTTGATACTTTTGATCGATGGAAGGTCGCAATCGAAGTTTTATTGAGATTTTACACCGAATCTGAATATGAGGAGGAACAGTTGAATATGTGTTTGTAAATATTCATGTGATTTGCAAAGGGGAGTAGGTAGCAACTAGATTTCATGATGAAGCCAGTCGATAATAATGATCATTGTAGTGCAGTCATTGTGTATTGAAGTTTGTTGTTGAGCATCACTAAGAGTTGAACTGATATGATTTAATGGGTGGCTTATTTTACATAATTATGGAATTGTCGGATGAGTGCATGTCCTTGATGAAAGTGTTTTGGTAGAACCTTTTAATTTGTGTAGTAGACCACCTCTAGGATAAAGTGGTTGTAGTGAGATTGTAATATTTTGGTGGACTCTCATTTTGAGGATATGATGATAAGGTAGCATGGAACAATTTGGTGAGTTTTTGGAGAACTTTACAGTGGAAGAGTAGACTATGACTATTCTCGTTAAGAGTGTCTTGTTCTTGATGTTAGTAAGATTGTCTACAAGGGATTGTGACTTGTGAGGGCGTTGTTGTTTCTTATAGAAAGAGAGTAAATTTAATCAACATTCGTTGTATTACTCAAATGAAATGTTTCGAGCTTTGCATTCGTGATCTTTTGGAGTTCACGATTTATGTTGTATCTCAAATTTGTGGAGCAAAGTGATGTTGTAATCAAAGAAAATTATTTTCTTTGTTAAAGGAAAGAGTGTAGTAGAAGTATTTGAGGTTGGAGTTAAGTTTTGTAACTTGCAACTTATTGAAGTTCGTTTAACTTTTTTATCGTTGTCGCTTAAGAGTTTCTCATGTTTCTAAAGCAATACTTTATTCTTATTGGTTGAGGTTTGATATTCTCTTCTTGTGGGACTTGTGCCCTCAACTGTGGTCTCCTCTTTTGGTTTTTCGAGATCCTTGTTATTTGACTATTTCTCTTGGTCTTGTGTTTACTGCGCAAGGTAAAACGTTTTTGTTTGTGCTAAAAATTGTTTTATTTGCCTCTTCTTTTGAGAAAGGAATAATCGATTTGTTTTACAAAACCTTATAGAGTATATAGTGGTAACAAGTTAGTAGTGGTCAAGTATAGGCTGTTGTGAGACCTTGGAATGCAAGTTATTTGATGAGCATTGGAGGATGAATTAATTTCGTGATATAATTCTTGGAGGGAATTTGATTTAAATGGAATGATTGTCATTGAAATAAAACGGATTATTGTTACAACTAGTAGAACCTATAATGAATGGTGATCCAAGAATATTTGTTCGTGTTGGTGGAATATTGGAATTATCGAAAGTTTGAATCTTGGTCAATTAGTTAAGGTAATGCGATTGTGTAATTTGCAAGGTTGTGTAGGTGAAACTGAATGATGTGGTTTAGTGAGGGTCCAAGATTGATGAAGTAAGTTAATTGTTTTGGGCAGTTAATTGATTACTAATGATTGTTGATTTGAATGACTGAGGATATTGTTTGGATTGTGGGAATTATAGTCATCGAATGTGGGGATTTCCTTATCAATTATACCAAAAGTTCATTATAGGAGTCTTGGATGTTGAAACTGGGCTTGTGTTTTATGCTAAAACCTGGGTTGCCCAATGATTATGTGTAGAAGTAGTAGAATAAAAGTGGATTCCGAATAGTGTGATAATCATTTATAGAATCCTTTGGTTGTAGTAAATGAGTGTGTGTGTTTTGAATTTCAAGTTGATTATCCTTAAATGATTGAGTTGATGTAATTGTGGGTGAAATATATATCGAGGTGCATTGGAAGTTATTTGTCAAAGTAATTCCTTTTGTAGAGGAGTAGACAAGAGTATCTTTTTGGTGGATTAGTAAAGCCCTCTAGATGAGTGCGGTTGTTGCTTTCAGGTTGAGTATTGCTTTGAGTTTGCCAGTTAAGAGGAAGGAGTTAGTGTGATGATTTGGAATCCCTTGATTTGAGAGAAGGTTTATTTCCTAAAGAAAAGTTGAGAAAAGATTTTTTTTTATTGGGTAGTGAAATGCTCTCTTGATTCTTATTTGAGTTGTGTGTTTATGACGGAGGTTATGCACCATTTGATTGACTTTATGTTGGCATGGTGGGTTTTTTTTCTGGTTCAGGAAAATAAAAGAAGTGTTTGATTTGGGCAGCTGAGTGATTTTCGCCTTTGGCTTTATGTGGTGTTTATTTGCGAACTGGTTACTTGGAAAGAGAAAAAGATTTCTTGATGAGTCTTTGATTTTGGATTGGAGTCTTTGGGAGGGAAGTTGTTAATGAGTTAGCTGCGATGGGAATCCTTCGTTTTTCTGTTGGGTTCTTTTGTAAGAGGGTTGGTTTGAGGCAAGTTGTTTGTGCATCTGTTGTTAAATGAGATGCTTCTCGCAAAGGTGAAGTGATTGCTGGAGAGTGGGAATAAGAGCCCCATGGGATTTGTGTGAGTTGTGTGGTTTGGTACCGAAGGGATAGTTGGCCAACGTACATTAGATTGTATTCGATAGCTGCGGAGGTTTAAAAGTTGACGTATCGATAAGACTTTCTCAAGTCCATGCACGGGGTATGCAACGTCTTCACGTCCTAGTGTTGAGGGGGCTCCTGTGATGTCTGAAGTTTGAGCTTTCGTTAAAGCCGTTGACCAACGAGTAAAATCGTACTTTTGAGTCGTGTCCGGTGCGTATTCTAGAGAGATCGGAGCGAGTGCTGAGGCACAAGATGTTGGTATACGTTAAGGTGCTGTGGACCCATCAGTCCGAGAGAGAGGCAATTAGGGAGTTGGAGTCTCGTATACGCGAGCAATATCCGGAGTTGTTCACGTTGGGTACGTGTGATTTGTTGTTTAATTTTAGTTGTGGTGGTTCTTTTGTGTAGAATGACGAGTAGAATTCGGGGTCGAATTCTGTTTAAGGGGGGTAGAATGTAATATCCTGAAATTAACCCTTAAGGGCTTCTGTATAATTAGACGAAAGGGGATATGTAAAAGCGGAATATTTGAGAGTATTAGGGAGGAGTTGGTTCGCGTTAAAAGGATCGTGAGAGGAGAGGAGTTCTAAAAAAAAAACCCTAGCAGTCTTTTTTTTCCCCATTGTGCGCCGCCAGCAGCCATTTGTTTTTTCCCCTGCGCTTCGTTTCCTCCTGCTGCTGCCGCGGAGTGCCGCGACTGACCGCCGCTTCTGCGCGTCGAGGCGTAAGCGCTTGCGCCGTGTGCAACGCCACTGCGGCGTCGCGGCGTGGAAGCCCGATGCATGCGTTGTTTTCTGCCACACGCGAGTGCTTTTTCGCCAAGACGGGGATCAGCCACGCACGCCGCCTACCTTTTGTTTGCTCACCTCCGTTTGTTGGTTTGTCTTTTTCCCATTACTAATTTCCCTCTGCTATGACCGGTTAATAGGATTTTCTTGCATCTGTTTGCTTGTACTAGGATTAATCTAGTAGCACCAGATATTTTTGTATGCATGCGCTTCATTGATTGGAATAGAAAGGAGAGAGTTGCACTAGTCAATGCTTGCACCTATTCATGCATCGGTTGGTATTACTAATTTAATAATAGTGTCGCATCCTTTGCATGCATATGTGGCATTAGTAAATAACTAGTTTGGCAACGTAGCCTTATTTGGATGCATGATGTTCTTCAATTGGAGTAGTAAGGGAGAGAGAGGAATTAGATAGTAATAATTATTAGTTAACTAGTTTTGTCCGTGAGATCCTTTCAGAATGGCTGCTAGTGCTAGACATCAACTAGTAATGCAACTAGCACTAGAAATTAACTAGTATTATATCTTTGCTTTGTTTGGATGCATGCTGCCTTGAACAGTAGATAGAGAGAGATTTGTTAGAGATTTGAATCGAGATTAATTAGAGAGGGGTTTTAGAATTTTCTAGTTGAAGGGTTAGATTATTTAATTAGAAGTCATGGTAATCTAAGAAAATATGGGGAATTTTGTGTAGATTCCAGAACTGGGGGTCGTTTGCCATGATCGGACTTGTGACTCAAAAGTTACGCCCTTTTTAGTACCAGGACAGCAAGGGGTGACTGTTCGGTATTGGGGAAGCGTTGTGGATTTGGGGGTCGTGTAGGAGCGATGTCAATTAATTATTGTTCTTGTGATGTTGTAGCTTGTATTGAAATTTGAGTGTTTATTGTAGGAGAGACGTTTTACTACTGGGACAACAGGTAGTGTGTCCGATAGATTTGAGTTAATTCGGTCGGTTTGGCGTAAGCATGCGAGATCGATTAGTGTGACGGATTGATGCTAAGATGATGTGATTTTGATGATGTTTTTGAGTGTGTGTTATTACTTGCTTGTTCAGGGACTATGGTCTCTTGCGTCGTGCCACAACTTCGTCATCCGGCTTCGAAGGGCTAAGAGGCAAGTACATGGTAGAGTGGTGAACAACGGGTTGTTTGCCACTATCATTGTTATTACTTATCATGTTATTTATTATGCTTTCGTTAAGCTTATTCTTATGCATGATATTGATAACATTGAGTGAATGAGATTACGATATTGAGTTAACAAGAATGAGATATTGAGTTAATGAGATGAATGATGTTGATGAATACTTAAAGATGTTGCATCATTTACATTCATCATGACAGGAGTTGCATGAGCCAGGTCGGTGAGAAAGTCATGTAACTATTCCGGTGAGGTCGGTGAGAAAGATACATGACTAGTCCGGAGTGCTCTAGATAAAATCCTACTTGTGGGGACTTCACGGAGTGAAGGATAGAGTGTGTCATCGACGGTGAACACTCGCTATACCCAGTATCGGTGATGAGATGCATATGAGCATGAGCATGATGGTGCATTCGCATATATGAGTAAATTGATAAATTATGCAACTTTACCTATATGGAATATGGCTTGATTGTTTGAGTATGAGAATGGCATTAAATAGATAGATGGTGATGATAACCTTGATTATGGTTGATAAACTGTTGTTTATAGCTTTATTATGTATTTCTTTGAGTCTTGAACTCATTCTTGCTCTATTGTTATTTTTAGGTGTTTGTTGATGATGTTTCACTCGGGAAGGGCTAGCGCACTTGGAATCACAACCTACACCCAATTAATTGATTCGTTGGACATAAGACATTTTTATCACAGTATGATGATTTATATTTAGGACATGATGGTGTTGGATAACCTTAGATGATATGTTAGAGTTGATTATCCATTTAATAAACTTAATTGTTTGGTTTGCGTTAATCTTGGTTTATTATCTTGCTATGCTTCCTAGAGATCAATTATCTATGGTTGTCATATCATTATGCTTATATTATTGTGACCTGTGGACAGGTTTTGTCATGATACGCTTGCTGTAATTTAATATAAAATGATGTTAAAATCGATAGTTAGTGTAGTTAGTCGCATTCTGGGCTCCGTGTTGGGCCGGGGTGTTACAGGTATATAAAAGGGTAAAAGGACTTAGAGTCCAAATAGGAAACTAATCCACTAATATGGTATATTCCAGATACTTTCATATTAGAAATTCGGATCACATACGGATCCAAATATTAACACACTGCCGTCACATTTTCCGTCAATCTTTAACAGCAAGTATGTATGATGTGAGATAATACAATTTTAATGTCCATTTTACCCCTCTTCTCTCTCCATCCTTTTTCCCTCTCTATCTGGCTCGACGGCAGCTCTTTCTCCAGCTCCATGGCAACGCACTCGACGGATCCGCGGAGCGCTGATGTTTCTGTTGAAGTGGGCATCGCTCTGAGTCCATAGAGACGTCGGCAATGGCCCATGTGTCTGCTCTATCTCGCCAAGAATGGCGGAGGAAGTCAACTTCGTCGCGTCGAGACGACCAACGACATGTGCAGCTCCTCGTACATCTGCACGACAACGCCATTAAATTGCTCATTGTTTCTTGTAATGGTCGCGTGTAAAGCAACCAAAAACAAACAAGAAGTAATTGCTCGATTGTATCAAGTAATTCGTAATGCAGAGTGTCAATGTGCAAGATAATTCCATTTGGCTTGGACTGAATACAAGAGCTAACCTTATTCACATGCATTCGACTGAATACAATTTTCAACCTGATACTATTCACTTTCATTGAACAACCTGATACAACACCTCTATTCACTACTATAGAAAAGGTCTTCATAGACAGTTCAAAAACGTCATCATAGACAGTTTCATGAGCCGTCTGAGTTTATGGGTCAGCGATGACATGAGGTCATCACAGACAGTTTTTGAACCGTCTGTGATGCACCCTATCACAAACGGTTATTAACTTAGAAACCGTCTGTGATGGTTGACTATCATAGACGGTTGGTAAATGGAACCGTCTGTGATAGTTGACTATTATAGACGGTTTGTAGATAGAACCATCTGTGATGACTCTTCTCTATAAAGTCCCAAGAAGTGGCTGCTTGTGCCATTAAAACCGGCTTCGTATATATATATGTACATATATACATATATATACATATATACACATATATACATACATATACATATATACATATACATATATACATATATATACATATACATATACATACATACATACATACATACATACATACATATATATATATATATATATATATATATATGTATGTATGTATGTATATTACATATATATTGTTCTTAGTCCCCTAGCCACTTTCGGGGGGTCGTCCACGCAGCATGATGAGGAAGAGACAACAACCAATGGGCAACACTTTAGCGAGACTGCAAGTTCAAAAAACATGGCTGTCAAATGAGCACATGGACATCCAATTACCTGGATGCCGTCGATAGGTAATTGGACGTTGCTATGTTTAGAAAATGGCGTGGACGCGCAGGTGCTCCGACTGGGAATGTCGGGACCCAAAATATGCAATTCAGGACCCTCTCTGTATACTGCACTAGTCCAGGATCATGCTAGTGCACACAGTGGCAACATCAATGAAATATCCTTTCCATATACAAAGATAACTAATAAATAGGCAAATAACAATAAACATCAGAGTAGAGACCTTATGGTCAAGCTTACAATTAATGCTTCAGAGAGCAAATAGCTCAATGAAGCTGCAACGGAACGAAACAGAATAACTTCAATGAAGCCCATCCATATGCCCACAGGCAATCGGCTGGGGTAGCGCGACCTAGTTCTCCACGATCCTTGAAGTAGACCTTGTTGACTGGCGATCCCTTCACTTCTACTTGATTTATTAAAGCAAGCATAAGTACACACCGTACTCGCAAGTCATACCACAGAATGCAATTTATAGATGCAGGCTTATTCCAAAGGAATGGCTTCTGTGGTTCTTTTGTAGAAATGTGACATTTGCAATTGAATACAAATAATAGATTGAAAGCATAAGTAAAACACATAACTAATAGTAATTTTATCAGTTGTTTTCCAAAGACACATGTCCTAAACAGGTTATTCACATAGCCATATAACTTAAGTCACACAGCTCCCTTCCCAAGGTTTTCATGAAAATCTACCCCTCGTGTGAAATCCCCGAGCATGTCCATGACCGCGGACGCGGCTATTCGAATAGGTTTGTTTAACACTCTGCAGAGGTTGTACACTTTACCCACAAGATACAACTAGTGTAGCTAGCACTAGTCGTAACAAAACGTTTCACGAACTTCATCTCAAACATTGATACTCCCAGTGTGCTTACAAACTGTCAGACAACCCCACATAGGAAGTCAGTCCGACACACACCGTTGGACAGGGACACGGCGAACCGCCCCGTGATGTGACTACTTGGTAGCACACCTCCACCCACGCCCACAGCCTAACCTACAACCTGAGTAATCAATGTCAAGACTCCATAACTTACAAAGTTAGGCCCGTCCCATCAGGCATGTGGTTGTACGAAAGACCCAGTTCAATGGCGCACAAGGTTAAGTCCTTAACTGACTGAGGCAAGACTTCCAAATTCTAACCTATCATTCCCGCCAACATAGATCCACCATAAAAGTATACCAGACCACTTGCCTCCGTCCAAAACCTTTTCCCACCCTGTTGGTTAAGTGCAACATATGCCATCAATGAGTAATAGCACATAGTACACACAATTTTATCAAATGGTTCCATAGTCACTTAGTCAAGTTTATTATTGCGACTCACATGAAATGATGACTCGTAGCATGGCTAAGCAATCTAATCGCATCTAACCATCCCACGTTGGTAATACAATAGCACCAACTAAATAAACCAAACTAGGGTGACAAAAGATGGTGGCATACAACTAGACAAGGAGGTCATAACAAATTGGATATTAACTAATTCCAAAAACATTGAAATAAATAATTAAAGTAAATGCAATACTTTGAATCAATATAACTTTTGAAAACTGGGTTCAATATGATCAAAGGTATAACTTGCCTTGGAATAGGTCTAAAAACTGATCTTGCTCTTGAGGTGCTCCTTCTTTTTCATATCTTCCCGTAGTATCGACGTCTACTCGCAAACAAAACAAACAAACAAAACAAATAAAAACAGAGGCAAAACAAAAGGATTCGGCCCAAGGGATTATTTGAGATTAATAAATAGTTTTCTATTTTATAAAATAGCAGAAAATCCAAATGGCAAAATAAAATGGCAAATGAACTTGGAAAAATTCTAGAAAAATCTAGAAAATATATCCAAGCACATAGAACCCAAATAAAATAGTTTTGATAATAGTTGATGTTGAGATTAATCATATTAAATTGTTTTTGATTTATGAAAGTTCTAGTAAAGCTTTATTAATTCAAACAAAATCCAAGTGGTGAATTTTCACCCTATTAACTATTCGAAAGATTTTTTCGAAAAGCCAAATTTTGGGACGTTACAAACCTCCCCCCCCCCCTTAAAGGAATCTCGTCCCTGAGATTCAGGCTGGCTATAGAATAGGTTAAAGAACTTAGCCTTCGGGTTTACTTCTGGTTTTCGAACTGCTTTGACTTTGACAGAACCGCTCTTCTGAACACTCACGAGACAAACGCCTTGCTTCTTGCTGAACTTCTTGCTCCAACAGAAACTTGACGAACTGGCTCTTGGCAGGGAAGGCATCTTGAACTCGATTGCTTCTGACAGACTGCTTGATCGGTGCTCGAAGACACTTCTGGAGTTGAGGAGATCCTGCTGCTGACTGGCAACTCAAGTTGACAACTAAATCTTCTTTCGAGCTTCGGAATCTGAGCAGACTAACACATCTCTGTCAGCTTTGTCATACAATCCTTGACATAGGTCTTCAACAGGTATCCTGACGATAGACTTGACTACGAGGGTGATAATCTCTCAATCCGCATAGTTCTTCTGGTTGAACTAACCCATTTACAATTCCTTTAGGATTAATGACACTTGGCCTTATGTTTCATGATTAATGCAAAAATCCACACACTTCGTGAGCTGATCTGCTTCTAGCTGAGCAAATGATTTAAGATCAACCACTGAAAACTTCAGATGGTGACATCTGCGAACTAGCTGGCAGTTGGTGCTGCAAGGGAAGCCCTACATACAACACTTACTTTCTTGACCTGATACCATGAGTTAAGGCACAACCCTTTTTTTTCGATCTGCCTACCGTCTCAGAGCGATACACAGTACTGAACTTGAAACGAGCATCCAAGGCTTCATAGACACTCTGTCGCTGACACAAGGTAAATTGGTATCCTCGGTCCAACACTAACTTTTCTGACACATCGTGCAATTTGATCATCTCTGTCGATCTGGCACTATACCAATTCTGGCGAATACCATCTCTGTCGTATACAACCTTTGTTATATACCACTTTGCTAAGCGGTCTCCAAACTTGGTGATATAAACAGGAATGAAACGATATATTTCTCGACAAAATTATGCGGTCAAGCTCTGCTTTCTCCAAAGATCGCTTTGAACTCTGGGGTTCAACAAATATCCTTTTGAAACTGACTCAACTTCTGACTTTCACAGGTGAATTTAGCTGACTGAACAACAAATTCTTGCGGTAGCTCTTCTGATTCAAACATCTATCACTATACTGATCTGTTCTGCGGGGATAGACTTTGACCTCGTGGTTCTCAATCCAATAAAACCATTCTTTGCCTCTTCACAACAACAAACTTTGAATTATGACTAGGATAATTCACTGCTTGAAACTTTTAGTTATTAGGAAGTGCACGTAAAACTTCTTAACACGCTGATTCTTGGACGTTCCGTAATAAAAGCTATCAAGGTTCTTTCTGGTATCTGGCAATACGAACACTGGAGTTGTGGTCAATCTCTTTTGAACTTCTCACTAACTCGATTCACTTTTAACGATCTGGACGAACTTGTCCTTTTAAAACGAATGAGGGGTCTTGGCAATCTTGAAACAACTACTTTATTGATCTTCAACTGACACTGTCTTGTGCACAGATGATTTTGGGGAAAACTAAAATTCTTACTCAAAACTCAAACAAGCTAACTTTGAGGTTCTGAAGATTAGCTCTTGCATGAACTAAAATCCTCGCACATCCTTGTGCTAACAATTGGATGTCCATGTGCTCATTTGACAGCCATGTTTTTTGAACTTGCAGTCTCGCTGAAGTTGCCCATTGGCTATTGTCTCTTCCTCCTCATCCTGCGTGGACGACCCCTCAAAAGTGGTTGGGGGACTACGAAGAATATATATATATATATATAAGGTCGGTTTTAAAGGCACAAGCAGCCACTGCTTGGAGACTTTATAGAGAAGAGATCAGGAATGGAATGGTAGGACATACCTGGGACGCAAGGGAGGAGAACTTGATCGGCATAAACACAGTTACACTGACAAAGGTGAAACAAATGGCGAGAGACAGGTGAAGATCAGTGTAGTAGTAGTTTTTGACTCATTTGGTCTTGTTTTGGAATAGAATACACACTAATTAATAAATAATTTGCATGTTAATTGTAGGTGTACAAATTAGCCTAACCTTTACAAATCTGAAAAGTTAATTGCAACCAAGCCCCATCCAAACCACATCCCATGTAAGCCTCAGTATCCATCAGAGAGCATTAACAATTGATAATTGATAAGCGATAAAAATTAACAAGTAGCCAAGTTCAAACTTCAAACTTCAAACATAGAAACTTAAATGCAGGATTCAACCAAAAGCAAGGTGCCACTAGCCAACAGCCCAACATAGGAGTGGCTCAACTTGAGTTACATAACAAAATCAAATTCCAGTGGCAAGGCTAAAAAAAAGACAGTATGAGACTCTTAGTATGTACTAAGTTACATGACTAAATAAAAGATAACAAGGCTAAATAAAAGACAGCATAAGAACAAGCATCTGCATGGATCATTGCATTCATTTATATTTATGATTTCTCTACTTCTCTCTACATGTATGTATTACACATTTACACTTCTATGCAATGATGCACTTCTCTTCATGTATGTATGTATTACACATTTAGCATCTGGGCTCTGGCCAATGGCCATCACCATCAGCATCAACCAACAACTAGACAACATCAAGATGACAAGAAGGGGACTTACGCGTTAGTGGGAGAGCCAGAGAGGTTGGAGGCACGAGGGAGATCTGAGGTGGTGCAGTGAGCCGGCGGCGAGAGGGAGGAGGAGCTAGAGCTGCGGCGTAGGGAGGAGGAGCCAGGGTCGGCAGCGCAGTGAGGGAGGATTGGGGGTTGGGGCTTGATCTGGCAGCGCAGAGAGGAGGGAGCTTGATCCGGAGGTGAGGGAGCTAGCGGCGAGATTGAGGAGGAGCTTGGTTCACATGAATAACAACAGCACAAACCAATAGGTGATAGATCTGTCTTAACTCGACATCGCCGGTGGAGAGGTAGCCGGGGTCGCGCATACCGAGGGGAGGAGGAAGAGGGGAAGACAGCGTCACCATAGTTGTGGCACGAGCGGCGGCGTCGAGGTTGGGTGCACTTGGGTGGGGAGGGGAACAGACGAGAGTAAAGGCGCTGGGGAGTGACGACGTGAGTTAGGGCGCAAACCCTAGCGTGCTCGGACGGTTCTATTATGGAACCGTCTGTGATATTGTTTTAGAACCGTCTGTGATATGGTTGTAGAACCGTCTTTGATATGGTTGTAGAACTGTCTGTGATATGGTTGTTCTTGTTGGAAATATGCCCTAGAGGCAATCATAGAGATGATTATATTTCATTATGTTCATAATATTGGATAATATGTTATCATGTTCCTTGAATGAATCATTGGTTATGAAGATTAACAAGTATGTGACTTGTTGGTGAAACTATTAACTTATATGATGTCGTTCTAAATGAATCCCTGGTCGGATGTCAATGGTCGGAACACTATTGACTCTACGACCAGCACATGTATTGATTGATGACCATGTTTCACCGGCCATGAATATAGGGATATCGAATCAATAATGTAGACACATGTTAGAGAACATGGGGTTGGATTGACCCACCTTGAGACACTATTGAGATTGTTATGATTCTATGTGTCGTTAGTTGATCTCAAGCAATGATGGTGTATAATCCTTAGATCTGAGATCAGCATGGTTTTCTACATGCGTAATAGCACTCTTAGGGGTTGTCAATCGCTACTCGTAACTGGGTAGTTATAAAGGTAACTTTCGGGTATATATGCTATGAAATATGCAGAGGCATGTGACTGGTCGGATATGAGATTTACCCCTCCTAACATAACAGGAGAGATGTCTCTGGTCCCCTCGTTGTGGTCGGATACAGAAAGTGCATGGCCATGCCACTAGTGGTCGAAGTGTTCGACCACGTGAAGTTATCCGACACTCGATCTAGAAAGTATTGAACAGTCCATAGATGACACAATATCTCACCTGGAGTTCAACCAAACATCATGAGGCAAAGGGGGAATACACGAGTAGGTTGCTTAGTTCGATCAGTTACGGACTAGTTGTATGGAGATACGAGCTGGTCGTAGACTGGTCGAACGTAATCACAGAGTGGTCGTAACCTGGTTGTAAGGAGTTACGAACTGGTCGTGACCAAATACGAACTGGTCGTATAGAGATAGGACCTGGTCTTAAGTGATGAGGACCTGGTCATAAATTATATTGTATTAAGGTTTGTCCGATATAATTTGTGTGTATTCGGGAATCATTATGTCCTGCTAGGAACTGCTAACGACACGTATGCTTGAGGCTATGAAGAGGTGAACGTAATAGAAAAGACACACGAAAGCCATGAGTTGAGTTGTTCCACCGAAACCCTAGCTGCCATCTTTCTGAGAGCTCTACCGTGTGATTTGGTGCTAGCACACCAGCGTACGCTTGTTCCTTCCCTGGACGTGTGCATACCATAGAGGCACTACTGCGATTGCTGTTGCGCTTGAGGATGATCCGCGATCTTCATAAGGAACTGTAGAGGTCGCTGGAGGAGACGATCGACCACGACCACCGCATCGACGTGCTCGACACTGGATGATCGACTACGACCACTACATCGACGCGCTCTTCATTGGACCAGGCTGCTCCAACTCTTCTTCCTCTGCTCTGCGTGTCTAGTGGTAACGATCTGTGATTATCTACTTGCTTGGCTTCCTAGTTTACGTGGTAGAAAATTTTGATTTGTTGCTATCATGGCCTACCCGTACCCCAACAGTTCTCAAGTTCTATGTTTTGGGCATATATATATTCTCGTGTATACATTTACATGACATGAAAAATTACATGTTTATATGTCAATTTTGTCATTGAAATACTGCTAAAAATTTGCTTTAACTATGATCGATACATATATCACACAGATCGGATATAATAAATTTGTTAACCACTAAACCATCGACTGTGATAAATAGTTAATTCAACATATAATATAGTAACTTCACCTCCAAAAAATATATATTTTTTCATTTTGGAATTTACATATGGCCAAACAGCGTGGCTAGTCGCTTGTTACAAAGATTAAAAAAAGTAGAAAACTAAATAAACAAAGTTTTTCTAGTGGCGGAGGTAGCCTGCTATCTCCATCTTCAAAACTTCGTAGGCGGCGGTGTCAGCTTCGGTGTAGGATCAAGGATAACCGACTAGAGGGGGGTGAATAGGAGGTTTTTAAACTTTTTGACAATTTAACAATTTTAGCCAATTAACAACTTAATCTAAGCAAGATATAATTCTAGCTAAGCAATTTAACATAATAGACAAGCTAGAAATATAAATGCGGAAATGTAAAGACTAGAAATAACCACAATGACACATCGATATTTTTCCCGTGGTATCGAAGACTTGCCGGTCTTCACTAGTCCACGTTGAGGAAGCTTGATCAACTCAAGCCGGCTCCATGAATTAAGTCTTCCCTCGATCACTAGTGGTAGATCTTCTCCTCTCCGGATAGGCGAGCTCCAACCTTCACAAATGCCCAGGTCTTCTCACAATCTCCTTTGAGAAGATCACCGAACCAATCTCTAAGCCGTCTAGGAGACGGCAATCTCCAAGAGTAATAGAGCAAGAAATCTTCACTTGAAAGTGCTCTAATGCCACAATGATCAAACCCTACGAAATGCTCTTGGAAAAACCTCAACTACCTTTGCAAAAGGAATTGAATGCTCTCAATGAGTTGGAAACAAGGCAAAGGGCTCAAGTGTGTTAAATGAGGTTCATCAGGACCTTCTAGCTATAGTGAGTGAGGTATTTATAGCCTCCACCTACTGCACTAGCCGTTGGGGCACGAAATCCCCAAAAACTCAGAAGTCTTGGTCGATCACAGCATGAGTACGGCCATCCGGCCGCATGTAACGGTCAATCGTTTTTCTCTGAAACGCATTAAATGCACTAAGAAAATAGCCGTTACAGAGGGGTCCGGTTAGACCTCAGTGCAATGCACGGTTAGTGCGCCCTTCAACACCAAAAACACGAGAAAATTTGCTTCAGAAAAGTCGATCGGCCAAAGAATCAGGGACCCGGTCGGTCCGGGACATGACTCATGTCATCCGCTCAAGAAATTATGAAGCAATTCTCAAACATAACCTCTCTGGAAAATGCTGACCGCATCCATGACCTGTGATCCCGGTCAGTCCGGCCTTTTGCCGTCGGTTAGACCGGCCCAGAGGATTTCCAGCGAAACCAAAAAACAGCAACCTTCTGGAAAAACTGACCGTCTTTTTGGTCCGGCACACCGGTCAGTCCGGACATATAACGTTGGTCAGTCCGGCCTCAAAGATTTTCAGCAAATTCAAATCAAGGCCAAATCAATTCAAATCAAATCCAAGATTAAACCAAGTATGATTTGAGCATTTGTGGCATCATTCATTTTCAAGGTACTAGATTCTTGAACCCTCTTTATAGTACGGCTATCTAACCTATAACCCGGTCTTCCAACCAATTCACCTAAGACCGGTAAAACAAAAAGAGTCCTAAACTATTGTACCTTGTCTTTGAGCCAAAAGATCTTCATGTAGTTCATTTGCATGCAACTCCAAGTCATCAAAACCACCAATGGGACTTAACCTTGTAAATACTCAATAAATACGTTAATCCCATATACAGATATTATTATTAATTACCAAAACCATTTTTAGGGGCCTAGATGCTTTCAATCGGACGGTTCGTGATCAGCGAACGAAGCCCGAAATACGTCCACCCGTTGACACGCTCGTTCGAGTGTCTCCCGAAGACCTTCGGACTATTGAATCAAGAAGAATTGAGGCCATAGGCTCTCTTCCATTGTTTGAGGGGTCTCGGCATGGTCAACTCGGTTGCCCGCTACCTCGATTAAACAGTCCAAGTGGCAGCAAGCCTCCTAGAGACGTGCAACGTCGTTGTGGAGGACCACATCGATGACGTGGTAAACTCGCCAGAAGTGGGAGATCACCCGGAAGATGCGGCGGAGGAGGATGTAAAGTCGGTGGAAGGTGGTTGTCACCTGCTCCGGCAAATCCTCGAACAGAGGAGTGAAGACATCATTGAAATAAAGGTTTTCCGCGAAGATCCGCCAATGTACGGCGAGGCGCCAGACAAGATATGGCTGTAGGCCAACAATGTCAAGCGACAAGGAAACAGAGGGAGCCATTTCTGCTTTAGAAGTATAGAGTTATATATATGTGGGGATAATCATCTTCGATGGCGGATGATCTGCTTTATAAAACAAGGAATAAATTCGCGCGGAGATTTAAGAGACGACGGGAGCCGGGCGGTATTGATGCAACGAAGAGACACATCGGCGACGAAGAAACTCACCGAGTGAAGCGACATTATCTCAGACGGTTATAATTAAAAACCGTCTGTGAAGTCTACAATTATCATAGACGGTTCTAAACACGAACCGTCTGTGTTATTTCACAGACGGTTTTCAATATGAACCGTCTGTGAAGTCTACAATTATTACAAACGGTTCGTATTTAGAACCGTCTGTGATACTTCACAGACAATTTTCAATATGAACCATCTGTGTTATTACCTTTTTACAAACAGTTTTTAGCGCATCCAGTTAGACAAACGGTCTCTAAACAAAAACCATCTGTGATTATGTTTAATACAGACAGTTTCGATCAACCGTCTGTGATTAGGTGTCCAGTATTAGCATTTTTGTAGTAGTGATTCACTTTCATGCAGATCGTTCAACATTACAAAAAATAGCTTAGTCATCTCATTATGATTTACACATTTGATCTCATTTAATTTTGAACAAAAAATTTGAGAATAACCAAGTCATACATTAAAAAAGGGGCATAACCTGGTACAAGAACACTGCTTCATCAATAATAACTCATTCACAATTCAAACACTTAGTACATTACAACTGAAGCATCAATATTTAGTTACAAGATTAGTGCAACTTGAAACACTTGGTTTAGTTATATAACACTAATACATCAGTACTCAGTTCATGTACATCCTTGCATGCATGATCCAGTTGTGTCACCTATTATAATACTAATATTATGCTTCAGTTTGTGTCACCTGTTACAAAGGACAGAATACAAACTAGATAATGATACCTACTTGACACATATAACTTGAAGCAAAATCATGGATAGCTGCAACACCATAGTGTAGTTGGGATGCTATTTTGATGGCGCGATTCTGGTTGCTAGAAAATACAGCACAACCAAGACCATATTGCTGCATCAATTTGAATGCCAAGAAGACCTGATGTTCCATGTGCATATGGAGTGACCTGGGCTATTCCAAAGAAAATAGTGTAAGGCTGTAAGCCCAACCATCCAATTAAATAAGATTACCTTAGAAACATATCTAAAATTGAGCTTCACTATATGAATTTATGTCTCTAAAATAATATTGAATCTATTGTCATGTTTCTGTTAACAAGCACGATGCAGAACCAAATGACCTTTATTAACTGGTAACTACTTGAATACCAAACTAGTGATAACTATTTGTGAACCTAGCTAACATTGGGGGTGGGGCAATATTAGCTAACAGTGACACACTCTTGTCAGGGCTTGCTGATATTTTGAGAAATGGGGAAATCATTGCATGCATGAAATATCATCACTTTTCTCCTCCTTGTTGGGGAAAGAGTCCATTCAAAAAGTATGATGTAAATAAAACTGAATGAGCCAAGAGATAGCACCTCAATGTGTGATACAATGCCTTTTGTTACAGATATTGTGTCTGCACCAAGAGGATATCCCACAACAGTTATTGAATCCTGAGATAAACCATAAAAACAATGTCAGATGGCAATAAAAAAGGTATATCACATATCAGCCAACATCAACTAAATATTAAGAATTCTTGCAAATATAGATACAAATAGTATAATGAATTCCTGCTTCATTTGCAGGAGAGTGAAGAACAACTTCAGCTCCAACAGAGATGTTTACACCATTGGCATGTTACCAGTAATTACATGTTACTCCATCAAACACATCTGACATCACAAAGATAATTACCTGAAGGCATAGTAAACGACCAAGGTGAAGTGGCTTCGTTCCTCGCTAGAACTCTTCATTCTCGATGGAGAGCAATGCAAGGTCACACTCAATACCCCTAGCTAAAACCTATGAATCAATTTATCAGAAGACATTATACCAAGAAAATTTTGCAAAACTTAAGCAAAATCATAACTAACAAACAACAATTCTTATTTCCAATGGTTACGAACATTAAACAACAATGTAAAAAAAAATCTTATTTTAAAAGATGCCCACAAGCTTTTCTAACATTAACTCTTACCACCACCATATTTGCTAACTACAATATGGATACAACAATTTCTCTATAAAAAAATTTCTGAAATAAAACTCTGTCACAAGTGGGGATAACCATATGTATATACAATCCTTTTCCATTGTTAGACAATTAATCATCATAATCATGAGAATAACAAAAAGTGACTATCACATGAACATAAATTACTTTCCTTTTTATTATATTTTATAAGAATTCATAAGTCCCTAATGTGGAGACTCCAATCTGGAGACATATTGTACCAATCTGGAGACATATTGTACCAAAAAAATATATAATACCAAAAGCAGTACCTAGCACACACATCAAGTTCTCTTGCTAAACTATAGATTAACTAAAATAAGGAACAATAGCCAGAACAAGCACCATTGACAGCCAGGGCGAATATTATTGAGGCCCACCTGAACAACAGCATTAAAGAATTTGTCCTCTTCAAGATCCTCCAAATTAGCAACCTAATACAACAGCATAGTTAGCAGAAGATCATGCAACCTTTACTATTCGATCACAACATTGAATTGAATGCATGACAAGTTTACAGAAGTAAGGTTCTGTTTTCTAAGTGAACTCAGGTGAGGGTAGTGTCGACGTAGCTCACAAGAGGGACAAACCAGGCACTATATTGACACAAGTAGCAAGCTTATCGCTGATGATGCTCTGTTAAAGCTTCTTCCCTGTAGTAGATATCCTTTTAAGACTACGAAAGCAAAACCTAGAAATAGATGCAATAATAATAACATGAAACAAAACAGCCTGCACAAAATCAATTTTGCAGATTACTCACAAATGGGCACCTAGCCTCTAGTCAAGGATCCCATGAAGCGCACACCAAGACTAATCCAAACCGCGACAATAAGAACATTTCATGAACCCCATCCGAATGCGGCGCCTTCCTCGCATCAAGCAAACAATTCAGATCACAAACTAAGAGCGAGAGGAAAGAGGGCTACTCGAGGAAGGGGAGGCGGCGGGAGGAGGCGATCCCATCTTCACAGTAACGGTGGCGCTGACGGTGCCGATGCCGAGGAGCAGACCGCCTCGCCCGGCGATAAGCGGCGCCCAGAAGCAGGTCGGTCCAGCAAGTCAGGCAATGAGGGCGGCGGAGGAGGAGGGCGGCGAGAGGGCTCAAACGGCGCTGGCGGCGGCGTCTAGCTCGGGAGGAGAGGCGCTGGCGAGGGGGCGGCGCCGCTTGGGGAGGACGAGGAGGAGAGGCGCTGGCGAGGGGGCGGTGGATTGGGGATTGAGAGCTAGGGATTTGAGGAGGAAGAAGATGCCTTGACTGGTACAGGACAGAGGAAGCACTCAGGTTTTTTTTATGTGTGGCGCGCGCGCGACATCAATTTTTTGCGCGTGACATCAAATTTTTTTGCGCGAACACAACTTTTCTGACGCGTGAAGTGCATAAATTCCCAAACAATTAACCTGACGGTTGTAACCATCAGGAAAATATATTATATTGACGGTTTTAATTTTCAAAACTAGCCCCATTCGGTTTAAATTGCATATTTAGCCCCAATACAAGGCACGCATCAGTTCTCAGGCACAGCAGCACCGCCTCGGCCCAGGCGTGGCAGCCACCGCCCCGGTGGTGGGCGTGGCAGGTGACCTGCCCCTGGCACCGGGTGCGGCAGGCCACCTGACCTGTAGGCTAGGCACTGGACCAGGAGTGCGCAGGGGCTCAAGCCGGAGAAGTGAGGGCTTGAGCCGGGCATAGACGACAAAGGATGGTGCGGGCTGAGAAGGCGAGACCCAGGGGCGGCACTGGGAGGTGGTTGGTCGGGCTCGGACCTCCCCTTGATAGATCTTGACCGTCAGGACCTCCCCTTGTTAGATCTTGACTGTCAAGACCTCCCCTTGTTAGTTCTTGACCATCAGGACCTCCCCTTGTTAGATCTTGGCCGTCAGGACCTCCCCTTGATAGATCTTGACCGTCAAGACCTCCCCTTATTAGATCTTGGCCGTCAGAACCTCCCTTTGTTAGATCTTGGCCGTCAGGATCTCCCCTTGTTAGATCTTGACCGTCAGGACCTCTCCTTGTTGAGCTTGACCGTTAGGACCTCTCCTTGTTGAGCTTGACCGTCAGGACCTCCCCTTGAGTAGATCTTGGCCGTCAGGATCTCTCCTTGAGTTGATCTTGACCGTCCCGACCTCCCCTTGTTAGATCTTGACCGTCAGGACCTCCCCTTGTTAGATTTTGGCCGTCAGGACCTCCCCTTGACAGATCTTGACCGTCAAGACCTCCCCTTGTTAGATCTTGGCCGTTAGGACCACCCCTTGTTAGATCTTGACCGTTAGGACCTTCCCTTGTTAGATCTTGGCCGTTAGGACCACCCCTTGTTAGATCTTGACCATCAGGACCTCCCCTTGTTAGATCTTGGCTGTCAGGACCTCCTCGAACCTCTGAGATCTCGGTCCTATGATCCCACATGCTGGTGCGCGAACCCTAGCTGCATATGTGCGTGCCACTACAATGACAGCCAGCCACGTCCGAGGCGCCCCACTGCACAACACTCTATGTGGATAGCGCGAGGCACCTTCTACCATTAGGCACGGCCGGAGAAGGTTGTACCTCCGTACTTGTAACAACCCAAACCTTTGGTTTGTGTTTCAAATGTATAAAAGTACGAGATTTTTAAAACTTTTGTAATCTATCTTGAGCATGCATATGGTTTTATAAAGCTTGTGGACAAATTTTAGCTTTTGTAAATTTGCAAATCCTTGTTCATTTGGAACCTTAGCTAAAGCTTCTAATAAAAAAAGTGTTTCATGCTTGTAAACACCCCTGGGAAATATTTAATTCAAATACTAGGTTAGTTATCTTGAATTAATATAAATGTTTCCAAATTTTTAGAGGTTATTTTGACCTTATCAAAATTCTAACCAAGTTGCCAAGGCTGTTTCGGAAAAGGATTTAATTCTCTCAAATGGAAAATTAAAAGTAGCTAAAATTATTTTCCTAAGTCTTAGTGCCGCCGTCGTGCCATGCCACCGAGGGGCGAGGGAGGAGAGGACTGAGGACATATGATGTAATGTCCTGAGAGGAGTTCCTCACATACGACTTCATCTAGCTGCACCGACCGACCTAGGCTCCGACTCGCACCGCGTGTGTGTCACTACCATATCAGGCCCTGTAACATCCTGAAAAATGGTTTGTGTTTCAAATGTATAAAAGTATGTGAATTTCAAAAACTTTTGTTGAAAATCCATAAGTTTGTACTTGGTTTCAAATTTTTGTTTCCAAAATTCAAACTTTTGACTTGAAATCAAGATTCTATTTAATTTCATAAACATGTGTGTATTAAAGTCTCTGGAAATAATTTTGTAAAATACTAAATCAATTATCATGAATTAACATAATTTTTCTCAAATTTTTAGAAGTTATTTTGATCTCATTAAAATTCTAGCTAAGTCTTTAAAATAGATTTAAAAAGGAATTTAAATCTGGCAATTAAAATATGAACATTAGTCAAAATTATTTTTCCTAAGTTCTAGGTGAACCCAGGAGCACCCACAAAAATGTTTCACAATTTTTGGAAATTTATTTCTGTTTTTAATGGCTTAGTCAAACTTGCCTAGTTTCGGTCAAAACAGAAAATCAAAATCCTAATTCATTTCTTCGCCATCGATTTTGGGCCGTCCGATTCAATTTCTACGGCCCGATTTGAGCGATGAGGTTCGGACCATCTGAATGTATCCAATCGCATGGGCCATCCGATTTGATTTCAATGGTCCAGATCGTAGAGCCGTTCGGACCGTCTGAAGATATCCTCAACGTGGACCGTACGATGCAGATCGAACGGCTCACATCGCCTTCAACGTCGCTGTTGGCCTGCGCTGGGTCAAAGTTGACCCAGTGAGCGCCCTCGCCTCGGTCCCATTGGTCAGTGACCGTGGCTGGCTGAGCGTGAGTAAGAAAAGTATTAAAATCATTTAGAATTTCCTAATTAAATTACTTTTGAACTGAAAATTAATTAAACATAGAAAATTCATAACTAATTCAATTTTGCTCCAAATTGAATCAAACCAATTTTGTTGGTTTACATTTTTAATGTACTTTTTACTGGATTAGTTTTCAAGCATGTTATTGTTCCAGAAACTATTGGATTTGGATTAATGCTAAAATGAATTGTTTATGTACTAGAAAATAGTTTAAACTTTAAAATTTCATAAGTATTTCATCCTAACTCCAAATTAAGTGAAATTAATTTTGTTAATTATAATATTTCCTGTACTATAATCTGGTATAAGTTTGTTTCTTATTGTTGTTCCAGAAATTTGTGATAATTATTTAATTTGATTAATTGTGCCTTTAACTTGTTTAAATCATAGAAAATTCAAATAAAATCCTCTTGGACTGAAACTTTCACCCATAATTATTTAAAAACTATGTTATGCCTGATGTGTATGCTTTGTTGATAAAATTGAATTTGATTACATTTGGTGTTATTCGTTCTTATTCGCTGCTTTACTTGATTAATAGATTTTGACGAGTCGGGTATTATCGAGAGTGATCCTCAGCGCCTCGGGTGCACCTCGATCCCAGGAGCAAAACGCCCCAAGTCTCGTCGCCAATGGAGGTCGGACGCGGCCGAATTGACGGCGGTGGCGGAGCATTGGCTTTGGAGAAGGAAATTGCCTCTCGCGGAGAGCGCTGCCACCTCACTGCCTCTCGCGAGCCCGCGACTCTGCCACCAAGTTCCTTTCCGGATGTCGCCTCCATTTTGGCCAACCCGGTTCCTTGTCATCCGCTGAATGGCCGGGACGACTTCTTCGTCTTCGCCTCCGGTGGTCTTGGGCCCGTGAGCTCTAAGGCGTTCTGATGAGTGTTTATCCGCGCCACCTTTCTCTTTGTGATCGCAAATTCATGCTGAGTCTACCACCAAGATTAATTGGAGTTTGGTGTTTCATCGGGGGCGTACGACCACTTCTTCTCCGGCTTCGGCAAACCACCGCCGCGTCGATTCCGGCCGCCACCAACCTCCTCCGGCATCATCAACTTGAGCGCCCTGTCAGCATAATTCGGGTAAACTTCACGGTTGGAGCGGGCCCGTCAGGTTAATTCGAAACCGTCAGGTTTGCCCCGCAGCAGATGGCGAAATGCGACATTGCCTGTTGGATCGATCCTCCGCATGAACGACATGTTGTGATGTACGTGGGTACATTGTGGGACCGAATCTTTCAGTTGGAGGCGCGGATTGACAATCTCAACAAGGAAAACAATGATCTCCGCCAACAGATGTAGCGCGAGAGGGGCAACGAGGAGGTCGTGAACATAGGAAGTTCCTATGATCCCACATACTGCTGCGCGAACCCTAGTGTAACATCCCAAACAATGGTTTGTGTTTCAAATGTATAAAAATGAGAAGAAATTAAAAATTTTGATGCCTCATAATGTCATTTGAATTTTCTGGAAAGCTTCTCCAAGGGTTTCCTAATTTCAAGGACCAATGTTTCAATTAATGGAAGCATAACCTTTGAAAAATCCTTGAACAAACCTTATGACCATCCTCTGGAAATATTTTTCATAGCTCCAAGATCACTCTGGTGACCCCTCTGAAAAATTTCATAATTTTTAGAAATTGTTTACTATTTCTAAGAGGCGAGTCAAACAAGTTTGACTTTTGGTCAAAACCCTAGAGCAGAACCTTGAGAAATTTCTAGGGAAACATTCATTATATAAATGTGAGGACCCCGGTTTATTAGGCTTGTAATACTTAGTCATCCATTGACCCTAACATTACAAACATAATAATCCGTGTCTTCGAGATATGTATACTTCCCAGAATGCAGTATACACACCCCTTTACAAAATCATGCATCAATTCCATTCAAGACATAGAACCAAAGCACGACTAGAATAAAAGACATACAATATATAGAGTTATTACAAAAGGGGCCGACCGGCCAAATACAACTTAGAAAGGTAAACACAGCGGAAGCAAAAGCCATAAGATGGCGATAAACAAAAGAGAGTCACAAGGTTTGCCTTTAGCCCACAAGGCAACCAACCAAGCCGCCTAGCTCGATTCCCAACCGCCGCACATCTCACAAAAGTAAAGCCCTTTGGGCCCTACCTCCTCTGCAACAAAGTTATTAAGCAAAGCAAATGAGTACAAAAATGCACTCGCAAGACTGACGTGTAGTATAACAGAACTATAAATAGCTACATGCAAGCTTTATTTAAGTGGATGAGGCTTTGGACTAATTTTAGCATAAAGCAAGCTTTCATTTGCAATAATGTAATAGATTGAAAGCAATTTGACAAAGTATTTTTAATTGTTGAAATAACACGATACAATAATAACAACAACAACAAGAACAACCTGGAAGTGACTCACCCAAGTCACCACAACAATAGCATGAATTACCCAATTCATACCAACCATCAAGTTTTAATTAAGTGTTTAGTCTAGTTCTTATGAAAATCACCAAGCGTGTCCATAACCTAGGGCGAGGCTATTCAATAGTTTTAACCCTGCAGGGGTGTACCAATGTACCCACACGCCAGACCGCCTTTTCGCCACATGATTAAGCACACTTCCTTTGGTATGCCGACACGGCTAAGTCCTACGAGACATTTCCAATGGATGATGCTAATTAAGAGCCGCAACCCACGGGGGTAAAGACACATTAGATAGCCTAACCGGTCTGCTAATGCTCCCTCCCCATACCACACACGCACATTTTATTTTTAACACACCCACCGACCAGCTCATAATTAACACCTCCCAAAGTACTTAGTCAAAAGAGGTCCCATATCCCCTTCGTGTGGTTAGCACGCAAAAGTGCTTGGATCAATGGCGCAAGTAACTCGGTCCTTGGGGACTTTGGCACCATTCCGTTCACACCCAACAATTCACACCAACATCCATTGTGCCCAAGTCAATAACAATTTTGTTTTTATTTTTGTTTATTTACAAAGTAACAAGCACAAGATGGACATAATGGAATAATAGTTTTGTGTGATCAAGGTTATCGACATAATGTCGACAACCGCCCATTTCTACCGTTATCTAAGCATTGCTAAGCATTATCAACGTAAACTACTAAGTGATAAGAGTCCATCCATTGAACTCTAAATCACAGCAAGATAATCCTAGGCTTAGTAGTAGAGAATGAACATTTATCTACAGGATATGCATTTATAGGCTCAACTAATCGATATTTCAACACAAAGTAGCATGCATACATATAAGTGAAACAAAGTATTAAAATTTAAAGTAATGGGACAATACTGGGATATGATCAAACTGCTTGCCTTACTGGTTTTGCTCAATATGTTGCTGAGGATCACTCACGGGTTCAAAGTACTCGTTAACACCTAAACGAAAAGGCGAAAAGAATTGATAAGAACGACGAAAACCACAAAGACAGCACAGCAAACAAATTCCAAATGCTCTGAAATTTCTACAGCAGCAAGAGGATGATTTTTAGGGAATTTATCAACAAGAACCAATTGATTTGGATTCTCAATGCAAAAGATATGAGCAAAACAATTCTGCTCAGCCCTAAAAATACCAAACTGCTACTATTCACTAATTTAATTATTTGGCAACATTTTCTAGAGAGGTGGTGTTACTGAGATTTTTACTGTAAAACCAGTACCTCATGAGATGAATAACACAATTGAGTTCATCTCATTTGGAGCTATTATGCATTTTCTATAATTTTTCAAAGACAAGAACTTGAACAAAATTAAAATGCACAAGTAAACTTTTTGAAAATAGTGACATGCCTAAATCCTATTCTAGCATTTCGAGCACTAACAGAGGAAGCCAACAAAGTTGGATTCACTCAAAAATAACCTACAGAGCAATACTTATGCATTTTACAAGTTAAATGAATTTTTAATGTCACATTTAAAGTTAGTTTTGAAATCTATTTGCAAAATCATTTTCTGCAGCTGAACTGAGCTCATAACCAATTTTAGATTAGAGCCCAGGTCAAACCAGAGCTAACACAATTTGAATCACTACATTTGGATTTAAAATGAAAAAGATACGTATTTTCAAAGTTATTACCTTTTTCAGTTCATAAAATAACACCTCTCTGGAAAATCCTAAAAACCAATAAGCCAGGGGAGGACATGAGCCCTAGATCTTGAATCTAACGGCCCAAGACCTCCCAGAGAACATCGCACACGCACGCTCGCGAAGGGCCAGAGGTCATGGGCCGTTGATCTTGGATCCAACGGTCCATGTCCTCCCAGCAACGTGCACGCGCGCGCGAGAGAGGAGGTCGTGGCCGTTGATTTGCATCCAACGGACCACAACGATAGAGGGAGGACCGGAACGGTCCAGATCTAGCGAGGGAGGTTCTAAACGGCAGGGATGACCTCGAGGAGGTCCTACGCGGAGGAGGTCTAAAGGAGGAGGTCCTGGACGGTCAAGATCTCCCAATGGGGAGGTCTTGAACGGCCCAGATCCAAGGCCACCACGAAATGCGCACGCGCGCGCGTGGGCGAGGAGTAATGGCGCGTGACAACGAGGAGGTCCAGCACGCTTAAGACAGCAGTAAATGCTCCCAATGATGGAGCATTTACTGCCCCAAATCTTTGTCTTAACGACACGCGCTGGACGTCCCGTTCCGACAAGAACCTCAACACAAAGATGTGGTCAATGCCGGCGATGCAGACCTCGCCGGCGACCACCAAGGGTACCAACGTGTGCGCAATAGTGTTGCGCACACCATGGACCCACTCTTGACGGCGGCGACGGCCTTGAACGCCGGCGAGCCGGAGATGACAAAGGTGACAAGCACGGCCGAAATGCAACATTTGAAAAAGCTCATGCAATGATTCATACAAGCGTGTGCCAAGCCTAGGGACTACCAGGAGGATTACCTGGAGGTCCAGAGGAGCTGGGGAGGTCGTGGGAGAGGAGGACCGGCGTTGGAGAAGATGAGGTTGCTCCTCGGCCAAAGCTCCAGCTCCAGCTCCTAGTGAGGCCTCCTCTGAAAATGTCAACCCAAAAGGTTAGGGTTAATTCCGGGAGGTTAGGGGGAGCACAAAACGAGTAAAAGGTTGATGAGGGAGCCACTGGAACTCTTGTGCCACCGAGGAGCTCCAAGCTCCAACAATGGCGATTTGGGGAAGAAACTCGGCCAAGCACAGAGGCAAGGCAGAGCTCGAAGGTGTGTAAAAGAAGCCAAGGGCAACCGTGGGGAGGTTTTATAGCTAAGGCAAAAGAGGTCATGAACCACGGGTTAAGCTCATGGTGAGCTTAGCCCATGGGAGGTCCATGGCACAGACAAGATGGAGGGGACAGGTGTAGGTAGGTCAGAGCATGGGCTAGGGGGCGGAAAGGAGCTGACACGCATTTAATGCGCCTGCACAGAGCCGTTGGGATGTGACAAGGCGCTGACCTTCTCCACCGCCATAGCTCTTGCACGCGAGCCCAAGCTAGGAGAAGAACAGGACCTCAAATCCACCGTTGGATTAAGAGGGTGGGGAGGTCCTGGCCCTCGGATGTGTTTTTGAACCGGTAAGGCTTTAAACGAAAGGAGGAGGTCACAGCCCTCCGATTTGGACTAGGGAGGTCGTGGCCCTCCGATTTTCATAATGAGGACGCGCAAAGGGAAAGGGGACAGGAGGTCCAAAGCGTTGGATCTAAATCCAACGGTGCGAACCTCCTGGGAGGACTTAACCGCACACGACTTTGAGAAGTGAGGGGGAGGTCATGGCCTTTGGATTTAAATCCAAGGGCACACAACCAAAGGGGAGGTCCTGAGCTGGCGCGTAGCGCACAGGAGGTCCTGGTCTTTAGATTTAGATCTAAGGGCTCACAAGAGTGGTCCGAACGGCCCACTCAACAGAGATCGCGCGATCTAAATCTAACGGCTTAAAAGGGATGGTCCGAACGGCCCACAGATCTCGCACGTTGAAACGAGATCCAAAGGCAAGGAGAGAACAAGGGAGGTCATGGCCGTGAGATTTACATCTAACGGTTACGACCTCATGTGGGTGGGAGGTCTGACGCGCTCAAGCACTGGGGAGGTCTTTGCGCTTAATATTGAGGGGAGGTCGTGGGCTGTTGGATCTGATCCAACGGCTACGACCTCAACAAGGTGGGAGGAGGTCTGATTGGTTTGATAACAAGGGGAGGTCATGGCCATGGATCTTTGATCCAACGGCACAGGACCTCGATGGGGTGGAGGACCAGGGCGTTTGATAACGAAGGGAGGTCATGGCTGTTGGATTTGATCCAACGGCTATGACCTCAATGAGGTGGGAGGACTTGAGCTGCACTGCAGAGGAGGAGGTCGTGATCTTTGGATTTGAATCCAACGGTTACGACCTCCACAAGGTGGAAAGGAGGTCTGGCTGAGTTGCAATTGCGGTTGGGTTTAGCCCCCTTTGGAAAGTGGCTCAAGCCCAAGCCAAACCAGTCCATTTAAATAGGAAAATAACAAGTTGAGACATTTGAGGATTTATTTGAGATAGCAAATGAACTCCAAAATTCATGAAATTTTAACTGGAGCTTGCTGACATAAGGATTGTCCTTACATAAAATTTTCAGAGGTTTTTATGCAATGCATTTTTCTCAGGAAATTCATTAAGGCTGTTCAAGAGTTTGTTTTACCTCCAAAAATTATCAAACAAGTTTTACAACTTATGATATTTTTCAGAGGGGTCCCACAACATCTCAAGGACCAAGGAAAAATATTTCCAAAGGCTTAGGCACAAGAATTGAGACAAGTTGAAAAAGGGTTGGACTTTAGTCCACAAGAGGTTTAGGTTTTTGAACTCCACAACTTTTGATAAGAATTTTAGAGGAGTTCAAGAGTTTCAAGATGTGAGAAAAAGTTTTTATTTCTACACATTTTCTTACATGAAACACACACCTGTTTATACAGTTGGGATGTTACAATAAAAACCTCTGGAAATTTTATGCAAGGTTAATCTTGGAGTTAGGAATCTCCATTAAAAATTTCAGAATTTTTGGAGCTTTCAAACTCTCTCTAAAAATGCGCAAACCATTTTAGCTTTATCTCCTCAAAAATCTGAATTCACTGTTCCTTGGGCTTAAACCCAACCCCGGCTCGAGCCACTTGATTTGGTTGAACCACCTTAATACACCAGCGCACTCAACTCAAGCCAACCATCGCGTGAGCCGTCCGATTTAAAATCAACGGCCTAGATCAAAGTGAACGTTCGGACCATCTGAACTCACCCCTTCATGTGAGCTGTCCGATTGAAGATCAACGGTCTGGATTGAGTGGGCCATTCGGACCGTCCGAACGACCAAATCAAATCCAATCGTCCAATTCTGATCTAACGGTCAAAACTCAACCCATTCACTTAACCTGACCCGAGCCACGCTTGAGACTCGTCGTTCGCTTTGTGTCGGCGAAAGCAATGGGGCCCATTTGTCGACTGTTTTCTCCAAAGCGCTCGTCTCGGCTTCGATCGCCATGCTCCAAAGCGACGGCGGCGCAATCCAAGAAAAGGCCGGCGCCGACAAAAACCCTAAAAATCGAATAGCGGCTACCGAGGCTCGAGAGGATGGTGGCTTGAGGGTTTGTGATGCGGCTTGAATGCGAACCCGGGGTACTATTTATAGGCTCGGGGATGGCTATACAAGACAGATCAAATCGGTTCTGAAACGAACGCGCGATGAAATAGGAGATTCAAACAAATTCGGGATAAGATCTTATCTAAAACGAGTGCGAGAAGGAAGGAGATAAGATTTGGTTAACAAATCCGAGGCGATTTGGTTGGGAATTTGTTTTGTCGGATTAGCTTCTAGAACAAAACAATGGCGGACGGAGGCGTTGGCTTCGCGAAGGAGATGACGCGAGGTGGACGATGAAGGCGGTGGGGCCCATGCGTCAGCGAAACCAAGCACATGCGCACGATCGGACCAACGGTGCTGACCGTCCAGATTCAAACGAATGGCCCAGATCAAAGTGAACGTTCGGATTGCCGAACAGGAAACTCAATCTCAACCGTTAAATCTAGATCGGACGGATTAGAATGAATGTGACGTTCGGACCTCCGAATAGCACAACAAGATCTGACCGTTAGCAAGTGATCCAATGGCTGAAAAAGAAAGGAGCGCGCGCGAAGAGAGAAGGGATGAGACTGACATGCGGGGACCACCTGTCAGTGAGACTGACATCCGTATATCAAATATTTATGTACTGTTAATTGTGTTAAACTTCAAAAATGCATAACTAATTCATTTTAACTCATTTTTGGATGATTCAAATTTTGTTGGTTTCTATTTTAAATGAAATTTAATCTAAAATTGGTTTCAATCATGTTTCTATTCCAGAAAATGTTGTTAATAAAATAACTTTCGGTTCAACATTATTCTTACATTAAAAATTGTTTAAACTTGTAAAATGCATAAGTATTTCTCTGTAAATCCAAATGGAGTGAAATAAATTTTGTTGGGTTCCTCTGTTACTGTAATTTATTGTAGAATAGGTTTTGAGTATGTTACTACCACTGAAAATCTTTTTTACACATGATTTGTGCACTACTTTCCTAACTTTGAAAAATCATAATAAATTCATTTTAGGTCCAAATGAGGTGAATCAAATTTCATTGTTCATTTCATGTGGTGCTTTGTCTACCATTAAATTTTCATGTTCATCACCTCTCTGAAAATTTGTGCTAAAAATTTAATTTCGGGTGAACAGTACCCTCGAGATGAATTTTTCACTCGAGATGTGTTTTTGGTTCTAAGTAAAAATCAGTATGACCGGACTTTAAAGCGGTATTACCGATTGAGCGCGACATCAATTTTTTTCGCGTGCACACAACTTTTCTCAATTCCCAAACAATTAACCTGATGGTTGTAACCGTCAGGAAAATACATTATCTTGACGGTTTTACTAGAACCGTCAGAAAATTTAAAATTTTGCTGAGGGAGTTACTATTCCTGTGACCAAAATAGTATAACTTGATGGTCGTTGCGGGCCCGTCAGCATAATTCGGGGCCGTCAGGTTTGCTCTGTTTTCTAGTATTGACTGATTTCGCTATTTCGCTTTCAAACAGCACCATTTAGGGGGAAAAAAATATTTAATACGAAGCCGCCGCGAAGACGGGAGGAAATGAGTTGAGATTGCACGTGTTCGCGGTGGCCCACATCCTGTGCGTTAATAACCAGGTGGCCAGAGTCTGCGAGAGTCGTCGCTGCACGGAGTAACTACAGACTACAGTACGCACGCTCGTTTCGTTTGTTGCACCTTTCCCGACCGAAGGAGGTAGCTGCCGTTCGTTCTTCTGTCGCTTCGCTTCTCTTCAGTTTCTCACACGTACACCTGTCTGGTTCTTGGCTCTCCTCTTTCACAGCGCGCGATGGACGCTGCGGTGACCGCGGCGGGGTGGTTTATCCATATAGCCATGGACAAGTACTTTGACAGAAAGCTCGAGCAGTGGGCCTCTCGCGCGGGCGTCCTCGACGACTTCCGCCACCTCAAGAACCAGAGCAGCATGGCCCGTGCCACGCTCACCGTCGTCGACTGGCGTCAGTCCCTTGTTGGCAACTTAATCTAGTCGTTAGCTTGTCTAGTTTGTTAGCTCGTTTTTCAGTATTTCGGTTAAGTTTCAGTTAAGCATGAGCCCGCAACGTTCTTGTGCGTGCCGTGCATGTAGTGTCGTGGCTAGGAGCCGATTTCGTGCTCGTGGGATGGCACGAAGACAACCGATCGTGGCGCCATGGTAGGATCTCTACCGGCCACTCCCCTTCACTTTGTAACAGAATAAATAGCGAGACAGAAATAGAAAAGTTGTAAGTTTTACGCAACGCAAAACCACCTGTGTCAAGCCCTGTCAGTTTTAGCCAATTCTAACAGTTGGTATCAGAGCCTTCTACGATCCTGGTGACCATGTCCAACGGAGGCGGGAGCACGCCGGCGACGTCCCCCAACGCGGCGGAAGCAGCGGCAGCGGCAGCTGCGAGCTCACCGTCACGGGCACGGGGACGGAGCCGGGGACGGAGCGTCGTCAGGAGGGGCGGAAACGAGATCGTCATCCACGAGCGCGTCGTGCAGGGCAACATCGGCGGCAACATTGTCTACCCCACCCTCACGGCCACCAACTACATCGAGTGGGCGTTGGTCATGAAGATCAACCTGCGCGCGCAGGGTCTCTGGGAGGCCGTGTCCGGCAATGGCGAGCCGGGCGATCGCGAGGACATGGCGGCGCTGTCGGCACTGATTCGTGCGGTGCCTCCGGAGATGGTGCCTGTCCTCGCCGTCAAGGACACCGCGGCGGAGGCGTGGGAGGCGATCAAGATGTTGCGCGTGGGGGTGAACCGCGTACGCGAGGCGACGGCGCAACGACTGCGCAAAGAGTTCGAGCAGATCACGTTCAAGGACGGCGAGTCGCTCGACTCCTTCGGCATGCGCATCACCGGCATCGTCAACAACCTCCGAACCTTGGGCGACACCATCGACGAGATCAAAGTGGTCCAGAAGTTCCTGCGGGAGGTGCCGAACCAGTACTCGCAAATCGCCTGCTCGATTGAGACGCTCCTCGACCTCAACGTCATGTCCGTCGAGGAGCTGATCGGGCGGTTGCGGTCGGCCGCCGAGCGGTGCTCCATCAGCACCACGAACAACTCAGGCGGCCAGGTCCTCCTCACGGAGCAGGAGTGGATCGCACGCGGGAAACAACGCGAGCAGGGGCAAGGCTCCGGTTCGGGCGGCGGCAAAGGCAAGAACAAGGGGAAGGGGAAGCAGCAGAACAACGGGCACGACGGCGGCCAGCGTGCGCGGGAGTCGAGCGGCGACCGTGACATGTCAAAGGTAAAATGTTACAACTGTAACAAGTTCGCCGGCCATATCTCCAGGGACTGCCCCGAGCCGCGGCGCGAGCGCAAGGAACGCGTCAACCTGGCGCAAGGGAACACGGAGGAGGAGTCCACACTCGCTTGCCGCGTGTCGCGCCACCGTACCATCGAAAGCACGCCATCGAGCACGTCGCGCTTGCAACGAGGAATGCTCCTGCGCGCGTGCGCGCGGCAGTAAAGACTGCGACACATCGTGGTTCCTGGACACGGGAGCTAGCAATCACATGTCCGGGCGCAGGGACATCTTCTCCGACCTCGACACCGGCATCCGCGGCTCGGTCAAGCTCGGCGATGGCTCGGCCGTGGAAATTGAGGGAAAGGGCACGATTCTTTTCCAATGCCGCAACGGTGAGCACCTAGTTCTGTCAGAGGTGTATTACATCCCACGCTTGCAGAGCAACATTGTGAGCATCGGGCAACTGGACGAGATCGACTACGACACGCGCATCCGCCATGGCGTACTGCAGCTGCGCGATCCTGGCGGACGGCTGCTCGCACGGGTGCCTCGCAACGGAGGGCGCCTGTACGTCCTGCACCTGAACCTGGCGCGTCCAGTGTGCCTTGCCGTGCACGGCGGTGAGGATGCTTGGCGTTGGCACGCCCGCTACGGCCACATCGGCTTCCAAGCGCTGCGTCGACTCGCTAGGGAGGAGTTGGTGCGCGGGCTGCCTCTGTTCGACGAGGTGGACCGTGTCTGTGAAGCATGCCTCGCGGGAAAACACCGTCGAGCCCCGTTCCCGCGTCAAGCACTGAACCGGGCAGAGGACGTGCTCGAACTTGTCCACGCGGACTTGTGCGGGCCAATCTCTCCCATGACACCAGGAGGGAAACGCTATTTCCTCCTGCTTGTCGACGACAAGAGCAGGTTCATGTGGTTGCAGCTGCTCGCAACCAAGGATGAGGCGCAGATGGCGCTGAAGCGGTTTCAGGCGGCGGCAGAACTCGAGTCTGGGCAGAGGCTTAAGGCCTTACGCACTGACCGTGGGGGTGAGTTCAACTCCACAAGCCTCGGCAAGTACTTTGCGGACCAGGGGGTGAAACGCCAGCTCACGGCCCCCTACACGCCCCAGCAGAACGGCGTGGTCGAACGCCGGAACCAGACCATCGTCGGCATGGCGCGAAGCTTACTGAAGGCAAAAGGTGTCCCGGCACGTTTCTGGGGTGAGGCTGTGACCACAGCCGTGTACCTGCTCAACCGATCGACGACGAAGAGCTTGGCGAAGATGACGCCCTACGAGGCGTGGTGCGGGAAGAAGCCCGCGGTTCACCACCTCCGCACCTTCGGGTGCATTGCACACGTCAAGGTGACGCGCCCTGGTGTCAAGAAGCTCGACGACAGGAGCGAGTCGATGGTTCTGCTCGGGTACGAGCCAGGATCGGCGGCGTACCGTGTCTTCCATCCGCCAACAGGCCGCGTGCTCGTGTCTAGGGACGTCGTCTTCGATGAAGGCGCCGCGTGGGACTGGAGCGCCGCCGAGGCAGCGGCTGGACAGGGGTCGCCAATCGACTACTTCACCATCGAGCAGGTGCTCTGGCCAGGGGACAGCACTGCGTGCACGGTGGACGACACGTCCACGACGCCGAGGGCGACATCCATGTCAGCAGCTCCGCACGGGGGCACATCACCTGCGGTCGTCTCGCCCGCTCGAGCGACGCCAGCGCCTTCACCCGCCTTCGCCACGCCCACTCCGGCAATGCCAAGGATCGAGTTCATGTCGCCACCGACCGGCGCATCGGTGCCATCACCTGGCGAGGAGGCGCCACGCCGGTACCGTCTGCTGGAGAACCTGTGGGACACCACGACAGAGGTGGAGGCGGACTACAGCAACCTTTGTCTGTTTTCAGGTGAAGAGCCATCCTCGTTCAACGAAGCTGAAACGGAGCAAGGCTGGCGTGACGCCATGAACGAGGAAATGCAGAGCATCATCGACAACCGTACGTGGGAGCTGTGCGAGCTCCCGCCTGGGCATCGTCCTATCGGACTCAAGTGGGTGTACAAGCTCAAAAAGGATGCCCATGGCGCCGTGGTGAAGCACAAAGCGCGTCTGGTGGCGAAGGGATACGTCCAACGGCAGGGCGTCGACTTCAACGACGTGTTTGCACCGGTCGCAAGGATGGACTCGGTGCGCGTTCTCATCGCACTGGCGGCGCACAGTGATTGGCAGGTACATCATATGGACGTAAAGTCCGCTTTTCTGAATGGTGACCTGCTCGAAGAAGTTTACGTGCAGCAGCCGCCGGGATACGTCAAGTCCGGCGAGGAGGGAAAGGTGCTGCGCCTCCTCAAGGCCTTGTACGGGCTTCGCCAGGCTCCGAGAGCTTGGAACGCGAAGCTCGATGACAGCTTGAACTCTCTTGGGTTCGAGCGATGTCCGTCGGAGCACGCTGTCTACCGGCGGGGCACGGGAAGTTCGCTGCTGCTCGTGGGGGTCTACGTGGATGACCTTGTCATCACCGGCAAGGACACGGCGGAGATTGATTACTTCAAGGGCCAGATGACCAAGTTGTTCCGCATGAGCGATTTGGGCAAGCTCCACTACTACCTCGGCATAGAAGTTCATCAGGAGCGTGATCGGATCACGCTATGCCAAGCAGCATATGCGCGGAAGCTGCTGGAACGAACCGGTCTGGCGGACTGCAATCCTTGCAGTACTCCAATGGAGGCACGCCTTAAGCTGGGGAAGGAGAGCACCGGCGAACCAGTGGACGTGACTCTCTACCGCAGCGTCATCGGTGGACTGCGGTACCTCACACACACCAGGCCTGATATCACTTTCGCTGTCGGTTACTTGAGCAGGTTTATGGAAGCTCCCGTAGCTGATCACTACGCCGCAGTAAAGCATTTGCTGAGATACATAGCGGGAACGCTGGATCACGGCTGCGCGTACGCGCGCGGCAAAGGAGCACTGAAGCTGACCGGATACAGTGATTCAGATCACGCCGGGGACACGGATGATCGGAAGAGCACGACAGGCGTGATCTTCTTCCTAGGCGAAAGCCCGGTGAGCTGGCAGTCTCAGAAGCAGCGGGTGGTGGCGATCTCATCCTGCGAGGCTGAGTATATGGCGGCCTCCACTGCTGCCTGCCAAGGTGTTTGGTTGGCACGGCTGCTCGGCGAAATGCTGAACGAGGAGCCCGTGCAGCCGAAGCTGTTCGTCGACAACAAGTCGGCGATTTCTCTGTCGAAGAACCCTGTCTTCCATGATAGAAGCAAGCATATCGAGATCAGATTTCACTTCATTCGTGAGTGCGTGGAGGAGGGGCGGATCGGCATCGACTATGTCAGAACCAATGATCAGCTCGCTGATATTCTTACGAAGGCACTTGGGCGCATGGTGTTCCAGGAACTGAGGAGGAGGATCGGCATGACTGAAGTAATTCGGAAATAATTCAGCAACGACAAGATTAAGGGGGTGATTTGTTGGCAACTTAATCTAGTCGTTAGCTTGTCTAGTTTGTTAGCTCGTTTTTCAGTATTTCGGTTAAGTTTCAGTTAAGCATGAGCCCGCAACGTTCTTGTGCGTGCCGTGCATGTAGTGTCGTGGCTAGGAGCCGATTTCGGTGCTCGTGGGATGGCACGAGCGCACAACCGGATCGTGGCGCCATGGTAGGATCTCTACCGGCCACTCCCCTTCACTTTGTAACAGAATAAATAGCGAGACAGAAATAGAAAAGTTGCAAGTTTTACGCAACGCAAAACCACCTGTGTCAAGCCCTATCAGGTTTAGCCAATTCTAACATCCCTCCCCAACGACGCTCTGTTGATCCTCATCAGGGAGCTCCAGCTTGCCGCTATCGACGTCGACCACGTGCTGGGCGAGATGGACTGCTGCCGCCTAACGGAGCTCGCCGGGAGCACGGGCGGCGCTCTCCGGGCGGTTCTCCGACGATCAGCTGACCTCTTCATCAATCCGTTCAAGAGAGCCAAGACAAGCGCTGCCGGCGGCATGGAAGGATTGGCCGGCCATGGCGCTGTCGTCGTGCCTCCTTTCGTACTCCCGCATCTGGAAAAGATTTCTGCCAGAGCAAAGTCAGTCTCTGCACGTCTAGAGGATGCTGCAACCATGGTCCGGAAGATCGTCAAGCTTGAGCAGTCGGTGTTGACGACTCGCCTCCTGCTGCACCTGGAGGAGGTCAGCCTGTGCCAGGCCTGCTCCTCCCTGACCGATCCTAAGGTGCTACTCGGGAGGGATGAAGATGCCAGCAACAATAGCATAAATCCAAATCCGCGTTCCAGAGCAGTCGGTTCGCTCAAAGCAGGAGCCAAACGCAAAAGAGCACGACAACAAGGTTGCACGATACCAGAGGTTATGGAGCTAGTTTGCCGAGCTGGAGCTGAAATTGGTTCCGACGAGCATTTCGTCGCTACTCAGCTATTTGTCAAATTGGAGTTTCGGGAGATGTTCCTTACGCTGAAAGCGCCAGAGCATAGGATTGCTTGGCTTAAAAGGATGTGGAATGAGAGGAAGGGAGCGCAGTAAACACTCAAATATTTGGGTGCTAGCTCTATCTTGTTTCTCTCATGTTCTGTATGTTCATGTAGCTTTTTTTTATTTGTATTAGACCATGGTACGTGTGTACTGATTAATTATCAATTACTCCAAAACTAACATACCACCCGCGCTTTGCTAAGGGTTTATCGAATAATGTCTATTTATACCTTTTAAATGGCTTCATAGGAACAAAATAGCTTGTTGGAATTTAGCGGAAACAGCTCAAAAATAGGGACGGCTAGAATCCTTACAACTATCCAGAATATACAGTTGTAAAGTCGTGGTTTCACAAGCAAGCAAACGTTTACAACAAAAGACAGACTTTTATTACAACAGATAAGGCTTAACAGCCAATTTGAAAGCGGAAACGGGCATCCAAGCCCAAATTTAATATAGAGTAAAGTCCATTACCGGTCCTTAAACTTTTTATACTGTGTCATCCCGGTCCATAGACTTTCAAAGTATGTCATCCCGGTCCTTAAACACTGTTTGGGTCTCAAACATAGCCCTCTTGCTTAGGCACAGTAATGACACACTTTGAAAGTCTATGGACCGGGATGACACAAAGATAAAAAGTTTAAGGACTAATTTGAGACCCAAACAGTGTTTAGGGACTGGATGACACACTTTGAAAGTCTATGGACCGGGATGACACAGCATAAAAAGTTTAAGGACCGGTAATGGACTTTACTCTTTAATATATTACACTGCAAAAGAGTGTCGGAACCACAGGCAAGCTTGGACGCAAAAGAGACCATAGTACCAGTAGTCGTCTCCGTCTACCGGTTCTTCCTGCTCGTAGGGAACACCTGAATCTTCCCAAAATTCTTTTGTTCATGTTGAGCAAGAATGAGTACTACTACCGTACTCAACAAATTGCATAGGAAATGCTATTTAACTACATGCTGGGAATATCAACGGAATGGTACAGTTTTACTAATACAGGCATATGTGGAATGCAATAGTTGAATTTAAAAGCTTAACCATAAATAAAGACAGTAAAACAGTAATAAATATAGCCACAGGGGTTTACAACATCTGAAATTACCAATTAACATCTGTAAAACATACTTATGCCTTGTATATTGGAATCACCCATGAACACAGCTTCATTAACCGGAAGCACGGTGTACTCGAATAACATTTATTTACACTCTGCAGAGTTGCCCAACTTTACCCACACGATATCTCAAACTCACATTGTCACGCAACATGTTTGCGTACAACTGAGTTGGGATAACAAAGCCTTTTCACTGCTCTCCTTTTTAGCCTCTACCCGGTAGGTCTAAATCCATACATCCCTCGGGAGACCACCGGCGAATAGTGGAATTTGTGCCCCGATGCTGACGGGCCCATACCGTTGCGTAGACCAGCGACTGTCCCTCCAGGCCCACCCCTGTCTCGCCCTTGATATTGTAGATATTCAATTGGAAAAGCAGTGTACTAAGCTAGGGAGTAATGACCACGCATGTGGTTGAGCGGTTTTCTGTGTCTGTTACTTGGCACAATATTCTTGTCCTTACTTGTCATCCAGTGAGGCAATGGCCCAACACTGATTTGTGGCTGTCCACCTCTAGATCTCACTGATGACTTATTTTATCAAGTATATTGGGTTATCCAACTTTTTGGACTCAACCCTCAACTTCACACCAAAGCCTATTGGCTCAAAGCCAACCTTCCTTATTAGTATTTAGAAAAGAGTTTTGTAAGACTTTGCGGAATATTTGCTATTATTTTATGTGGACTAATTTTATCAAAGTGAAAATGGCCTACAAGAATGGGTGATTTGATATGTGGGGTGAAGGGTTTTTATCTATTCAACATGGCATTCCAAAGTATTATTTCTTTGTTGAAATAATTGGCTAAAATATATTAATGAAGATAATAATATGAATTATATGGAATGTAGGTTCAATATGTTCAAGGTATGTAACTTGTCTCCTTGCTCGAAGTCCTCGAAATGCTCTGCTGCTCCTGGGTCCTGTCCTGAGATGTCCTGTGCTGGCTCGTCAGCGTCGAAACCTAGCGCAAGACACAAAAACCAAATAAAACACTTGGCTCAACAAGGAATGAGCCTAGAAAAAGAATCCAAGTACAACAAAAATATAAAAAAAGATAAAGAATCAACTTAAAGAGGTAAAGATTTTAACAGGAGTTGGATATGGCTGAACGGAGCTAGGAATGGGCTTTATGAGTTCGAGACGGTCAGAATGGATATATAATATCAATTTAGGGTTTTCGATGAATAGTGACCATTTTACTGTTCATACCTATTAAATAGATATAAACAGTAATTAACCACTAATCTAGGTTTTAGGAACAGTGATCAGTTTACTGTTTGAACAGTGTGTGGGCTTAATCTGGAATGAACAAAGGTTGGGTTGTGAACAAGATTGGTTTTTGGGTGAACAGTAATGGAAAGTACTATGCAGTGAACAGTGTTGGATCAAAACACATGTGAACAGTATCGGCTTAGCACAGTAGCGGGCTTAGGAAAATGGGCCGAGCCCATTTGGTTGAACCGCCCGACGGCTAACAATAAGCGTGGCCAAAGGCCTCGGGTTGCGGGCGCTAGCCTTCGCCATAGCGCCCTATTCGGCTGCAAGCGGGGTTAGGGCGATGCGACGCGGCTTAGCGGCCAAGCAACAACGACAATGACGGCCACCGCGAACGGGAAGGGCGGCGCGAGGAAGGGCTTCGCCAGTAGGTGGCTCAGAACTCTAGGGTTTTGCGTGGGGTGCGTTTGGATTTGGTTTTGGGCTTGGGGGACGGCAGATGGAGAGGGCGGCGCCGGCGCAGATCTGGCGAATCTGAGGCCGGAGGGGTGGGGGAAAGGGTTCGGGTGTTTGGAATGGGGTGGATCTGGAGGGGGAGGGTGAACCCAGCTTACGAGGATGGATGAACCGAGGCGGCGGCGGGCTCTTGCCGGCTTTGGGGACGAAGGTGGGTGGGGAGGGAGAGGGGCTGGTGCGAGTTGGATGGCTGGGTGGGGGCGGCTTTTATAGCCCCAAGAAGGCGTTGGGAGCAGGGCGCAGCATGGGCGACGACAGCAGAGGGGGCAGCGACGTGGTTGGGCGAGGGGTTTTGGGCGGTGCCGGACGGAGTGGCGGCGGCATGGGCGTGGCGTGGGCTGCATCGTGCTGGTGGCGACCCCCTCACTGGTGCGGGTCGGTAGGTGGCGCTGGAGCGGCTCGGGGCGCGCGCACATTGAAGGCACGGGAGAGGTAGTGGCCGGCTCTCCCACTGGGGCGAGGCCGGGAGGTGGCGCGGGGCAATGGGACGCGGGCGGTGCATTGATGGCAGAGAGGGAGGTGGCACGGCGAGGTGGCGGCGCACTGGTGCGGTCTTGGAGTGGAGCCGCGGCTAGAGGCGGTGGCGGCTACGCCTCCATGGCGACGCGCGGCCGGGCGTCAGGGTGGAGGTGGGCTCAGGCGAGGACGCGACCGGGAGGGAGAAAGCGGGAGGGAGAAAAGGGAAAGCGGGATTTGGGTTTTGGGTTTTGAGTTTTGATGAATTTGGCCGAATTTTGCTAAACTGGATTTGAAAACGAGATTCAAATCAAACTCAAATCTAATTTGAAATTTTTGAAAATTTTTAGGTGTTTCAAAGACCGCTGTTGTATTTGAATGGTTTGACTTCTCAATATAACATTACCCTCCCAGCAAGTTAGAAAATAATTTTGAAGCTATTTGACTTTGACCAACCATTCAAAGAGACTAAATGAAATGACCCTAGTACAAAAGAATGGTCAACTCCCATGACTATGCCTTGCTGCTCTGAACAGCCGGTCAAGGTAGCCTGGCCCCGTTAATTTTTTCCACTACAACTATATAACATCCTCGGCCAAATATATATCATCCTAGTTAATCAGACCATAGTTAAATACTTAAGCTCATGTTGGCAATACGTTGGCTTTTCAAAATCACTTATTATTTCTATTTTGGATGTAACAGGTAGTTGAAATAATCTTTTATAAAGTTGTAAGAGCAAAATCTTGCTGGAATAGTGAAGATTTCTCTAACTAACTCGTTCTATTGTATATCAACCGTAAAAAAAATTAATTTATTTTTCATAAAATTGAAAATTTTGGATGTTACACCCCGCTACCGCCATAGCGGCTACTACCAACTGTATTTAGTACCTTAGTTCAAATCCCGTGAAATTATAGTGAAAAATCTATACAAATAATCCACCCAACCGTGGTCGGTGAGAAACAAGATGCCACCTTTGGGCTATGCAATGGTCGGTTACGTACATAGAACCTGCTAATTTAAAATCTGAGCGCTAAAATGGAAGAAATAATTAGTCTCCCGTTCACAATTTAACTAGAATATATATGATGTTGTTATACCTCTTTTATCTTTTGGAGCATACTCTAATAGTGATTATAATAACTAGCCATCAACCCGTGCACCTGCACGGTCTATATAAGTAAAAATATTTTTTTTATTGATAAATAACTGGTAGGAACTTGTAGAATCCTACCTTAGCTTGAATAGATAAAACTTTATTTCTTAGTTGGCATGTTGAGCTTCCACTGCAATGCCATAATCAATCTACAAACTTTAGACATTGAAAACACTAATATTTGAATACTAAAAATATATATATTTGAAATATGAATTCAGAGTTTGTATATACATCGACAGAAAAGGCTGGTTTAAATTTAAAATTTCGATTTTTGAACTTTTATATTATCTATAAAGGTGGTTTAATATTGTTAGATGCTGCTTGACTATGAATTCCAGCTTCACATCTTGCTTTCTTGCACTTGAATTCCTCTGTTTTCAATATTGTTCTCAGTGATTGGGCCATGAACAGCCATCGATCAGGGTTCTTCTAAGTTTCCATCAATGGCACATGAGGACTTTGCATCTATTAGTAATGAAAGCAAAGTAGCTAGCTTTTGTACAATCTCTCTCAGTGATGCTCTGATTTCTTTCCTGTTGCATCAACACAAAGTGTTATTGACTTGGTGTGTATCAATTCGTCAATCATGAGCACTTTGCCCTTTGTAGAACTTAAACATGTTCTCAGTCATTGGTGATTAAAATTAAAATCAAAATCAGATTGTACTTTAATCCATTCTCAATAAATTTTATTTTAAGTACTATTATCATAATCTATGAATTTTTTATTTAATTATTTTATCTTTCAAGATGGAGACTAAATACTTTATCCAAGAACCTAGCCCATGGGAATGGATGGGCTGCATACCTGCCTGCTGTCTTCTCTTGAATCTCCTCCTCCCTAGCTTATCTCGATCACCAGTTGATTATTGCTCTATCGATCTCTACTTCTCTCACATCAGAACCAAAGGAAGGACACCGCCAATCTCTAGGCTTAAACACTGGCCGTGTCAGGGCAACTTTTGAACGACGATCTCCTCAGGCGGATTGCCTGCACGGCATACAAAAAACCTTGAATAGGAGTCCATGTAGGTTTTTTTTTCTGAATCTAGCCGCAGGAGTCCATGCAGCCTCTGAGTTTGTTGGGTCTTCGAAAGTTTGAATCGAGTCCAAGCAAAGCTACGGATACAAAAAGAATTCCAAGCCGTAGGTTGCACCAGCTGCGGATGCAAAAAAAATCCAAGCCGTAGGTTGCACCGTCTATAAAGAATTGGATGGTTATATTTCTCTTATTAATGTGGGAATTTTTAGTTTTTTTTTCTTTTTCTTCGATTAATGTGGGAATTTCTACCTTTGTTACCTCCTAGGATTAATATGGGAGCTTCTAGGAGAGCCTCCAATTAGTATATGTATAGATACCAAGTGAGTTCCACGAAAAACATCAAATCCACTTTTTATAGCATAATTTGTGTATATAGCCCTTTTATATATGGAAAAGGGTGTATAGTAAGAATAAAGGGATCTGATGAAAAATTTTCAACCACGTCGCATTGGAGTTTCTTAGAATCAGTATTTAAGTATACCAATATTGATAAAAGGTATAATATGTTCGTTTAAGTGGTATACATGTGTATGAACAATTCTTTTGTTTTCTAAAATCACTGCCAGAGATAGGCAACAAGCACATGATTTGACCTCACCAGCTTTTTTAAGGGTACCTCACCAGCTATTAGCCGAACAGGGCTGGCAGCCTGGCACCCATTGATTTGTACTATTCCACTTTCAAAGCGTCCCGTTTTGGCCAGATCCCATCGAATTTTACACCGGAAATTTGGCCGAAACCTCCCGCGCGTGGGAGACTAAAAACTGCAGAAATTGATGAACAGCCAGGGACTGGACGATTCAAGTCTCGCATGGACGATATCGATCAAACGATCTCGTCGAATTCTTGTTCTTACGGTCGAAGAGGAAAAATCTGTAGTACATAGACCTCAACGTACGTCATGTACACATAGCAAGAATTAAGACTTCAAAGTTCAAAGCACGAGATCAAAGTACACGCAAAGCTCACTTCACCTCTAGCACGCTAGCTCTTCAGCCCATCTATAAAAAGGATATCACCGTGAAAATATTTTCTCCAGAGATCAGTGCGGCAAACTGAGAGCTAGATAGCTCAAGAAGAGAAAACAACTCCAGATAGCGATCTCGTGAGTTGTGACATGGTGGTGGCGGTGGCGGCGGCGGCGACGGCGAAGGTGGCGTTGCTGCTGCTGATCTTGAGCGTCCTCGTCGCCGTCATCGCGACGGCGAGACTGATGGAGGGGGACGGCTGGTCGCAGAGTGGATCGGTTGGGACGTTGACGCAGATTTTGAAGTCGGGGCCTAACCCGCCTGGTTACTGCTGCTAAAGACTAATGGAATTGGAGCGTGCGATGAATTAAACCGTGCATGCATGGACTTGCACATGCATGCACGTTGAACTACCGACTTGTAGCTACTGCATGCCTATATATGTTCTCGCGTGATTAGTTGTTTTTTCTCCATTCTTATGAGAGCCGATCATCCTATATATAGATCAAGTGTAGTTAATTAACACGTATCACGTATGGATAGGTCATAGGTGCATGCATGCGCGATGATTCTGTATGCTCAACATATATATATAGTATTTCTTCACCTCTACACAAATAGTGACTATGGCTACCTAAAAAAAACTAGTGACTATGGCTTGTCTTCTCGATATTTAGTTTTTTTCTATGTTATGTTCAGAAGATCTGCGCTTGCTAAGTGCTATCCATCTATTATATATATCTATCTACAATATTATTAAAACAAAGAAAAAAGAAACCACTATGTCCACTCTTAAGGGTTATAAATTATCATGTTATACTCGAGAAGAAAATGAGAAAGATCTACACCGCCGATTTTGTGTGGTCCAAATTATAATAGTCTAGATCAAGCGGGCATATATTAGAGTGGTTATAGTTGTATAAGAAACAACTCTATTTTTAAAATATTAAAATATGTATTACAAATATCTAGCGATGCAGTTCTTGGGAGAATTTGGATAGTTATTATTAAAACGATGTTAAAAGGGCTTCCACGTTTACTCGAGTGCCTAGAAATAATAGCATTAATGAGAGAATAAATTATCTACATTGCTTATTTCGGCATGTCTAGATTATAACAATGCAGATTAATCATATGTATATGAGAATTGTCACTTATAAGAAATACTATTATATTTTTTTCATAAACATTAGTGTCACTTATAAGAACTACATAGTGGTGCCTTACAACCGAAGTAAGTGCTTCACTATTTGCTATATAAATTTCATTTGTACTTTATACTATAAGGAACTTAGGTTTAATGACTATAGCGACATACATGAGTAGGTACCACTGGATCCTTTTAGTCATTATACCAAAGAGGAATAAGGTAATATACCTTGATTCTATACTCAACAAAACCCACGACTTCACCCTTGTGAAAGGAATACTCGACAGATATGCTCATTTCCTCTATACATAACTCTATTGTAGTCTTCCTTCGTTTGAAATGGCCGATGATAACTTTTTGAAATCATGTAGGTCATTCATCGCCTATGTTATAGCGGAGGGCATACAAGGGATCGAGCGCCACATTGTAACACAGACGCGATTTTGATGCACGCTACAACACAATAATCCTATATCATACTTCGTAATAATATGTCTCGAACTGACTATACCTATATATGTAATTCTGTTTTTTGCAGTGCCGCCAGCAAAAATAAGATTACCTATGTGCATTCTATGTTTGCCATCATATGCAGCAAATCATGAGTGCTAAGATAAATAATCCCGAGGTTTGTTAATCTCAAAATAATTATTTTCTAATTATAAATTTAAATATATATACTTACTATTTTACTCTTGCTAGCGACAGGGCTTGAACATAGATTTAGATGCACTAGTTGTGAAAGAAATCGCGGACGTTTGAGGTCATTAACACCGATGGAGAGTTTCATTCCGTCGACACCTCTCAACCACCTTCAAACAATTGATTCAATTGTAATCCAATTGTAACTATAGCGACAATACTTGAACAAATTCTTTTGTAATTTATTTTGAGATGTAAATGATCACTTTGAGTTGTCAACAATTGATTATCTGTGTTGTATCTGTTTTCTGTATGCTTGTTTTCAGAGGGCATGGCTAGCAATTCCTGAGGCTAGCCAAAAATCAAAAAAAAAATAGTTAGGTATAAAGAACTATCACAGATGGTTTTTTATTGAAACCGTATGTGAAGATATAGTATCACCGACGGTTCTATTTACAAACCGTCTGTGATACGTAGAATATCACAGACTGTTCTTTTTCCAAACCGTCTGTGATATGTCTCAAATCACGATGGTTTGTAAATAGAATCGCCTGCATAATATCCTCGTATCACGAGCGGTTTTTGGTGGAAACCGTCGTGATACTAACCCTTCACAGACGGTTTCAACAAAAAACCGTCTGTGTTATATCTTATCACATACGGTTAAAAAACCGTCTGTGATAACCGCCTGTTATCACAGACAAACAAATTCAAACGGTTCAAAATTGATAAAGAGGTATAACATGTCCTTTTAAGTGGTATACATGTGTATGAACAATTCTTTTGTTTTCTAAGATCACTGCAAGAGATAGGCAACAAGCACATGATTTGGCCTCACCAGCTTTTTTTAAGGGTACCTCACCAGCTATTAGCTGAACAGGGCTGGCACCCATTGATTTGTACTATTCCACTTGCAAAGCGTCCCGTTTTGGCCGGATCCCATCAAATTTTACACCGGAAATTTGGCCGAAACCTCCCGCGCGTGGGAGACTAAGAACCGCAGAAATTGATGAACAACCAGGGACTGGACGATTCAAGTCTCGCATGGACGATATCGATCAACGAATTCGTGTTCTTACGGTCGAAGAGGAAAAATCTGTAGTACATAGACCTCAACGTACGTCATGTACACATCGCAAGAATTAATAATCATTAAGGCTTCAAAGTTCAGAGCACGAGATCAAAGTACACGCAAAGCTCACTTCACTTCTAGCAAGCTCGTTCTTCAGCCCATCTATAAAAAGGATATCACTGTGAAAATATTTTCTCCAGAGATCAGTCACTACCAGAAACAGGATTTTTCCCGAGTGCCAAAAACACTCGGGAAAGGGAGATACACACTCGGCAAATATATTTCCCGAGTGTCACACTCGGGAAACAGCACTCGGGATAGATTAGTCGGGAGAAAATCGGTTTCCCGAGTGTTACACTCGGGAAACATCACTTTCCCGAGTGCATCTGTAGACACTCGGGAAAGTTAGACACTCAAAAAAAACAATGCTGAACGGCTTCTCAACCCGCAACGGGAAGTATTCCCGAGTGTCAACACTCGGCAATACGCGGAAAAGACACTCGGGAAAGTTTCCATCGGATCCGCAGGAAATCGCCACGGGACAAGTGTTCCCGAGTGTCGACACTCGTGAAAGTTTTTTGTCGCTTTCCCGAGTGTCGACACTCGGGAAAGTTTTGGTCTATTTCCCGAGTGCCAAACACTCGGGAAAGAGAGAAGACACTCGGGAAAACGACAAACCAGCTGAACCCCAATTTTCACAAATTCATTTAAAATCCATTCCACAGCAGTCAAATAATCCATCCATCCATTCCACAGCAATCAAATAATCCATCCATCCATTCCACAGCTATCAAATAATCCATCCATCCATCCATTCCACAATATATGTATATATATATGTATAGATCGAAAAAAGGCATCATAACAGTTCCCGAGCTCACAACATTCAAGTTCAAGTTCGAAAATGTAAGCATAAGGCATTATTATACATATGACAGTTCCAAATAGCAAGTATCATTACAACCATTTGCATGCACAGAGTTTCCTGCTTCAATCTTCCGTGCATGAGAGCATCATTTTCAAAGTTCTGCAGATAGAGCAAAACTTAATATTAGTGCGATGTTACAACTAAAGTTAGGAATTGATGCATGAAAAGATAATTAACCAAACTATTGACAAAGCAAAAAAATTCCTTTAAATCATGATGAGCAACCTAATAACATGGCAAATCGAGTTAAGGGCATGCAGGGTGTGGGCCACTAGCTTGTGGCCTAATTGATCATTTACTTATGTCATCTACAAAGACATGCAAGAGAAATTTGAGTATAATGATGTACTCTTGTAAAAGGAATGAGCTAAAACTATATATGGACTTAATTAAGAGGTGCGAGGAGTGATATCTTGTTAGATATATAATTACATGCATGGTATCCACTTGTATGATGTACCTTTTAAAAGCTCGCAAATTCATATGTTGGCGTGCTTATTAGCACCTAACAATATAGAACATGAAAAGCACAGTGCTAAAAATGTTAAACTCAACTCTCAATATTTTGTCATTGTGAACTCTTGATCAACATTTATGTCTCAAGCACTTATCATCAAATTCATAGAAAGGAGTGTACATACAAATTATTATATGTTGACACATTTCAAAAGAATTTATGATATAGATATAGAGAATTAGTTATATATGAAGCCATTTTTATCCATTTTTAGCAATCACCGATTGTGAATGTTTTCTAATATTGGTATCCTTTTAGTAGATCATGAAAATAGCAAGCACTGGTGGTGGCCTCTCGGCGATGGACGTCGTGTGAACATTAGGACCACATCTTGACTTGAGCATTAGCGATGCGATCCCACCGTTCCCTACATTTTCATAAGAAATCACATTATAAGAAATTTGCGATGGCGACCAATAATTACATTGCATGTCATTTCAATGTCTTCTAAATCAGCAGTCATAAGATACTAACAATATAATAATCGGTATCACGATTACTAACCGAGCAGATAAGGAGGCGATGGTTCCCCGACGAAGAGGCATTAAGTCGAGTCCTCGGTCCCGAGTGCCTGCATATTTGTTTGCACATTGCCATACATTAGCCAAGTATGAATATATATATATATATATATATATATATATATATATATATATATATATATATATATATATATATATATATATATATATATATATATATTGCATATTACTTTGTTATTGTACTACCACGCTCCAACTAACTGCAGGAGCATTTGCTCCAACATTGTCTAGCCTCAATTTCTGTCGCATTTACGCTGAAGCTCGTAAAACCGAGATCGGGAAACATGTGATGGTTCTTGTCGACTTTGAAGGTGTACTTCATCGATTGATGCAAGACTCGTGGATCGGACCTCAGAGAGGGTTGTCGGTGTGCTAATGTACGGCACCCATGAAGAAACGACCATGTTTCTTCCCTTTCGACCTTGTACACAAGACTTTCGCGTCTAGTGGTGAATTCATGACGTCGTACTCGGGCCATGAATCTCCTTAGCGACATCGATATATGCGACTGTTGGACAAAATCATTAGGGGCGAAAATCATCGGGGATAAAATGATCGAAATCGTACCAAGTTCTCTATCGCTATTGGTCGCACAAGGTGCCCTCTGATCACCCCTCCTAGTTGCTACATATGCCTCCATATCGAGACAGGCCTCGCTTACCTTTTCCTGCACCCAAAAAAACCACGGCGGTCAATAAATATATATCTGCAACATACAATCAATATGAACAAGTTGACCTACCAGGTTCTTCTTGTAACGTGCCATGGAGGAGCTGCCCTGACGATGTGCTGTCCCGTCCATCAACAATCTCCACTCCCTAGCAGCACGAGAGTCCTGTAGCCATCGTTCGTTGCACCACCTGTCTTGGGCAATCCGCCGCCATGCATTTTCACACTTAAGGGCCCACCAAGGTATTGCCTAAAATTAACCAAGTGTTAAATATGAATAAACTAGAGTTGATTGTAATCAAAAGGACATCGTTTGTTCAGTTGGTTACCTGCATGTACTCGTCCAAAGTGATACGCTTTCGGCAAGCGTCAGCCCTACGAATTTGCTGCCCAAGGACTTGTGTGTAGTAACAGATGACCGCTTGGATGCGTGCTTCGTAGAACATCTGTGGGATCTCCTGGAGGGGCAAACAGCTGTCCAATGGAACCTCTCCTTCAACAGCGGCGGTATCTTGGCTGACCACAGGTGGCACCATGTCCATGCAGAGCTCCGCCTTCCTCTGTGAGGTGACCAACCCAGGAAGTGCCATCGAATCAACACGCCAATTATGCCATTTCAAGTCTACATTTGTCACCCCGCCTTCTTCTCGCCATTGCACGCATATTAGTTTTTTGAGGTATGCAATTAAGTGGGCTAAATTAGTGAAAGTGTAAGCAGGTTTCTTCGTGTCATGTGAGAACGATGTGATCTTCTCCTCCTCTCGGGTTGGTCGTCGTGGCAGGTTCGCAGGTCCTCGCATCCAAAATTCTTGTGCCTCATGGTGCTCATCCTCCTCACCCTCCGCCGCCTCAGGGTGCTCTTCCTCCTCACCCTCCGCCTCACGGTGCTCATACTCCACATCATCAGCACGCGTGGGCTGCGGGGTACAGGAGCCTGATCTACTAGAGGTAGACCCCCCGCTGCCCCCTCGAGAGGCCACGGCTACCCCTCTGCCTCCTCGAGGGGCCATGGCTGCCCCTCTGCCTCGTCGAGTGGCCACGACTGCCCCTGTGCCTCCTGGAGGGGCCGAGGCTGCCCCTGTGCCTCCTGGAGGGGCCACGGCTGCCCCTGTGCCTCCTGGAGGGGCCGAGGCTGCCCCTGTGCCTCCTGGAGGGGCCACGGCTGCCCCTGTGCCTCCTGGAGGGGCCGAGGCTGCCCCTGATCCTCCTGGAGGGGCCGTGGCTGCCCCTCTGCCTCCTCGAGTGGCCGCGGCTGCCCCTCTGCCTCCTCGAGTGGAAAACAAGCGTCTACCTCTACTAGAGTATGCTGCCTCGCCACTCATATTTTGGTGTCCTGAAATGAAATGAAATAAAATAAATCAATTAATATAGCGTAATCAAGTAAGCTCATAGAAAAATGTAATATAACGTAATCAAGTAAGCTTATACAAAAAAATTAAAAACATGCAGCAAATAAATGGAAGACATACAAGATCATGCTCAGAAGTAGTCATCTACAATGGGATCCTCCGCGGATGGGCCCTCCAAAATGTCATCGTCACTATCATGAGGTGTTGACTCAACCTCATCCCTTGATTGCTATCAATGTCTAGCGATTAAGTAGTTCCAAGTCCTCTTGGTTTACAACCTCATCGGCATCGATTTGAATATCATCCATGTGATCGTCCTCTTCCCCAATTATTATTTCAAAAGTCCTTGGTAGCCCATCCTCTTGAAAGAATAGGTCAACACCATTGTTGGTCTCCATGTTGTAGTCCTGCTCACTAGGGGTAGGTAGTTTACCATATGGTTGCACCTTATGTACTACCCACCAATCCACTAGACTACTCATAGTTTTGCATAGATACGGGATGTAGTATACTTGGGTGGCTTCTTTGAGCCACAATAAATGGGTCATTACTGGTAGGATTGATTGATGTGCAACTTCAACCATTGACCAAGTGATGTATCGTCGACTCCCTAAGCGGATGGAACCAATGACATATGAATAACATAAGTTTGAGAGATTTGCTACCATGGAAATATAGTTCAATTATTTCTTCAATTACTCCATAGTATTCAACAGGTGTATCGCTCCCATCTTGTTCTATAGTCACCAATCCACTGTTAATTGTTGTTGCATTAGGCCGTTCCTCTCATGTGTGGATGTTGGAGCGGTACCCATTCACATTGTAGGTACTATAGGACCTGACACCAGTGTGGCATCCTTGAGCAACTTGCTTCAATTCGCTGCTCATAGACTTGTCCTTCAAACTCTACATCATAAATAGAATGGGTTTCATGTATTAGTTCCTCTTTACTTAGTAAATAATACGTGCAAGGGGGAGTAGCTAATAGAGAGTTACTTTACGATAGAACCAAGTCGGAAATTCGGTTTACAATTCCCACCCTTCCTAAGAAGGGTCTCAACTTGTTTTTCGGATGGGTCTCGGCGTTGCTTCCACTCGCTCTAACAAATTCCTATAGACAACAAGACAAGTAGATTAAAACACTCATGCATCAATTATTGCGAAAAAAATAATTGTTGCATACCTAATGTAATCATCCGCTTCGGAGAGGTTGGTAAAGACATACAACATCGCAGTCAACCACTCCTCCCACGATAAAACTTTGGGAGTACCACCGCTGACGTGTCACCACTTCGGTGAAGAGGCTAAGTTGGCAATTATTTTGAGGATGCCAATATTGTATCGTGAGGTTTGATTGTGCACCGTCACGAACATTGTCGACAAAGTATATTGATGTGAAATGGGAAATTTCCTCAATTATATGCGTCTCGCTATGGATGCTTCAACACGCGATCGATTTTTTGCTTTGCCTCGTAGTTCCTTTTGTTCCTCTCAATTGGATACATCCACGGTTTTGCAATCGGTCCCCCATCCTAGCTTCATAGGGTAGATGGAGAATCAAATGTTGCATTGGATTGAAGAAGCCAGGTGGAAAGATCTTTTCCAACTTACAAAGTAACACAGGTACTTCACGCTCCATAGTTGACATTACCATGGGATCTATCTCTTACGCACATAGCTGTCGATAAAAGAAGCTCAACTCCGCCATCACTTGCCAAACACACTCGGGGACGTAGCCACGGATCGTCACAGGTAAAAGGCGTTCCATGAATATATGGTAGTCATGGCTCTTTAGGCCATTGATGCACATGGTAGCTAAATTCACTCCTCTCCTTAGATTTGCTGCATACCCATCAGGAAACTTTAGGGTCTGAAACCATTCCAAAATCTCCTTCCTCTGAACCCTAGTTAGACAATAACTAGCTCTTGGCTTCTCCCACTTGCCAGTAGCTGGCTTATGGATCATATTCAGCGAGGGTCTATTGCAAAGCTCCTCCTGATCAAGGCGAGCCTTCACATTGTCCTTCGTCTTATCTGGAATGTCAAAGAATGTGCTAAATATGGCCTCTACAACATTCTTCTCATTATGCATTACATCTATGTTATGGGGAAGAATGAGCTTATGGAAGTATGGCGGTATACAAACTTGAAATGTGAGTCCAATTGTGCTCCTCACCATATTTCTCGAACCCATCACCATCATCAAGAGGCTTCAAAGCATCTAGCCGTGCCTGAACCTCCTCACCGCCAGGCGACATGGTGGTCCCTCTGAGCAGCAATATTGGCCCTAAATCCGGTTGTGTCACTTCAATTCGTGGTCAATTGGAAGGAATTGACGATGACAATCGAAGAAGGAGTGCTTGCGACCATGCTTTAGCCAACACCACGCAGCGTCTCCCTCAGATTGGGCATGGCATCTTCCCATGTCTGAGACCACCCACGAGAATATCCCGTCTGCCGGAAGTCATGCATGGATGTGTGGTATGCGACCGCATAGTGAAGTTCTGCTTCAATGCCCGATCATATGTCACTATGCCTTGTTCCCAAGCATGTAACAATTCATCCACCACCGCTCCATGAATACACTCATATTCTTCCACAGGTACTCGGGACCGTGGATTATCAAGAAAGGAATATGTCTTTATACGCATGCAAGCGCCGGGTGGGAGGTTAAGGGAATGACAAACACACAGCTAGCAATTTGTATGGCGCAGACCCCATACCAAATGGGTTAAACCCATCGATTGCAATTGCAATTGAGCGTTAGAGGCTCATGACAAACTCTACATAGTCTCGGTCAAATTGCTTCCATGCTTCACCATCGGATGGGTGGACCATCTTGTCATTTTGGTACAAGCGACCATACTTGTGCCATACCATTTGTTTGGCGAAACCTCGGACATGTATAACCGTTGGATTCATGGCACAAATGGTAGATAGCGAAGTATTTTTCTGCCAATAGGAAGCTGCCTCTTCTGACCATCACCGGAGTCAACCTCAACAAACCTAGACTCACCACACTTATCACAGTGATCTTTGTCCACATTCTCATTCCTAAATAGCATGCAATGAATTGGACAAACATCTATCTTCTCATATGGCATATTTAGTGCGCTTATCAATTTCTTGGCCTCATACAAGTTAGTGGGCAGTTTGTGACCATTTGGGAGAAGAGTGCTAAACACGCTTAGAATGCATCAAAGCAAGCAATGCTTGTCTTTGAATCGAGACTTGACACAAGTAGTCGTGTGATAGCATCTAGTTGGGACACTGTGTGTGCCCATGAAGTGGTTGACTTCATTGCGGACAACATATCAAAAAAGCCCTTGTTGCGAGCTCGGTTCTTCCTCGATGGGTGGCCCATATGCATGACGCACATCATCTAGCATGTCTTCTATCCTACTCTCATTGTGGCCGCCATCGTCCGTTTCTTCCCTTAACACATCTGATCTGCTATCTTGTGACTCGCCGTGATACACCCACACGGTATAGTCTGCCCTAAATCTGTACTTGCACAGGTGTGCGATCATTGTTGCCCTCATTTGTGGCCGTGTGTTCGAACAACGAGAACAAGGGCACAACACACCCCGTCCATTATGCCTAGCAAATGCTCGATCCACAAAATCTGTCGACTTTTCCATCCATTCTTGGGTACAGTCACCCATCGCTCTACGCCCAGTGTACATCCAACTACGATCCTCAGCCATCCTAGTGTACAAAACATAATGCATATTTTAATCCAACTTTTATTTATGTCAAAATTACAACTCTGAGCTAGCTAGAAGCTACCCTATGATGCATGCCCTATATATGTACACTAAAACAGATTGACATGAAGACAATATACATGATCAGCAGACATAAAAACGCTTTCTTTCAATATATATGAATACCTTTATTTATTAACACGTTAATGTAGCATTGTAATGACAACATATCAATCCACAGTAAATGGACAACACAAAAGAAAATAAGAAAACTTTATTTCTTTTGCACTTATCCATTACCTTCAATTACTTCTTGGGTGAGGGAGCGAGGAGTGCGGTGGGGAAGATGGTGCGGTTGTGTGTCGGTGGAAGCGGTCGGCGAGGGGAGGCGAAGACCTTGTATTGAAAACCATGAGCTATATTAGGACAGAATCGGCACTTAAGCATTGAAATTTAGACAAAACAAAAAAATCGCTACACACAAACTAATTAAGTTTGCACGGGAATGTGTGCGTTGAAAGTGCTCTGAGAACCAATCGTTGTTTCATGTTTGTGCATATTGATATAGCTCAACAAATTGTGCGGCAATATCATTTTCTAGTACTATACCCATTAATAACCCAAAAGGGAAGAAAATATCAGCTCATGAGTACTTAACTTTCTATCTCTATTCCAATTCCTACTCAAGTGATCTTTTTCCCTAGTCGGCAGAGTCTGCCGGGTCGTGGTGCATGACCATGAACCTTAAGCGGCGTCGGTTTGTGGGGGGAGAGAGGATTTATGGTGTGTGAGGATGAGGAGAAAGGGGCAGGAGAAAAGCAAGTGACTTGAAGTGTTGTGGCGGTAGAGATGAGGAGATAAGGAGCCGGACGAGATAACAAAGTGGAGTGGAGAGCGGTTTGGCGTCCGGCGATCGGACGCCGCGTCCTATCATTACCCTAAAATTAGCGATGATCATATGATGTTAATCTGATCATGCACGTGTTCGTGCATTCTCATTTGGAATTAATATTTGTCATATATATATATATATATATATATATATATATAGGAGAGAGAGAGAGAGGTGTAACCCTTCTAGTGCGTGAATATGTTATATGTTATATTAGAAGGATATTAAGATGAATATATTTTAGGTTGGCAAGCGACAACATTTTGTTTTGTCTTGATATACAACTGCATGCTCAACGACTAATTAATACCTATTGCGTTGTTGTCAATAGGAAAAGGCTCAAGTTAAAAAGGAGGAAGTAAGGCAAATCTATAGAAGGCACGACTTATGAAGGCACATATAAGGCTTTCTAAATTCGACTGAGTCATGGAACCATACCATAAATTTTCATTCAACGATCTTTGGATCCGGTGAAGAAGTAGCTTTTGAGTGTGGGATTGTGGGTATACATGTAGATTTGACTAGCGTAAATGTGCTCCATGAATCTTAAAAATAAATGTGCTCCATGTGTTTGCCTATAACTATAATTGTGACTAATGTGTGCATCGGATGAAGAATTCAACAAGGATCCAACATGGTATAGGTTATCATTAGCGCAAAGCGAAGATGGATCAATAACGCAACAATGAGGACTAAGCCTAATGTAGCTAAAAAAAGCGAACATAAAACCGGGAACCTCACAACCCGGGAATCATAGTCCAACATACAACAAAGGGCAAATACTTCTTATTTTTATCACATAACTAAACTTGCATCACTTTAATGGACAAACAAATTACAACACTATCACAATTCATAGTTTAAAATAGAAAAAGGTACAATAAGGACTTAAAATGTCTCGTTATGTGAATAGTATATAATGGATTAGTCTTGCTATATCGTTTTCTTTTTTATAGTTTTTAACACTTCGGACACGATAATATTATTTGTTATATTTTTCACCAAATTGAATAGATAAAGTGTACTAGGCCTTTTTTTTATAAAAGCGGTCGATTATTACAATTTCAGAAAGAGCTACACCACACAAACATGTCTTATTAGTTTTCAAGAAATGGAGTGTGGTTCCAACCTTCCCACTTGAATACCATGCTCAAAATGATGCAAAACACAGTTTCTTTATGAGCAAAAAAGTCATTTCTGCACTTAAGAGTACTAACCAAGTATTCCTTCAAATTTTCCACTATATCCCATGTGCACAAAAATATCCACCCATGGAAATTGGTGGTAACACGATGAGAGAACTAAAGACTAAGGTCCTGCGATTTGGTGGTTCATTTCTATACTTGACAAGTTTTTGTCGGCATGAATTTCCTCATTGCACTAATATCGTAAATGACTCGTAGCAACATTTAACAACAATACATAAATGATCTTTGGTGTAACATGGAGTCATAAAGGCAAATAAACGAGCCTAAAGTTTATTCCCATAATCTATATTCCCAGTTGGTTCTTTGAAAAGCTAAGCTTCATTAGAACGATGCATAATAGCTTCAAAAGTTTTACAAAAATATATATGATAGAGAGCAAATCTCTTCATTAACTAAACAAACGAACATTTCAAACACGGTGATACCAGAGGCGGCAGCGTCCGACGAGGGGCGGCCGATCGGAGGAGGGAGCCGGGAGGCGGCGCCAGGAGGAGGCCAAGGAGGAGGCAATGGGGGCGAGCCGGGAGGCGGAGGAGGCGGTGGTGACGGGGAGGAGGCCAGAGCCGAGGCGGAGGCCATGGAGGAGGGAGCCAGGAGGCGGAGTCGCCAGTTGGAGGAGGTCAGGCGGCGTCTGGAGGAGGTCGGGCGGCGTGTCGAGGGAGGTGGGGAGGAGACGAGGGGAGGCGTGTGGGGGGCAAGGCAAGTGACGAGGGGGTGACGGGAGGGGCAGAGGCGGCGGAGGATTGGGAGGAGCGGCGTGGGATTGGGAGGAGCACAGGAGGGATTGGGGCGCCCTTGGCGCTGGTTTTTGAGAGCGGATCGTTAGAAACGAGCAGGCGCGCATGTGGGGAAAAAAAAAGTAGCGACCGGATGTTTTAGCTCAGAGTGTCGACACTCGGGACATTGTTGCTCCGTCAAATTTTCCCGAGTGTCGAGATAGGACACTCGGAAGCGTTAATTCAGTGTTTCATTCAATTACGAGTGTTTAGTAAGGCACTGGGAAGTTCCCAGTGTATTACCCAAAACACTCGGAAACTTAGGGCACTCGGGAAATTAGGCGATTCTGTAGTGAGTCGGCAAAGCGAGAGATAGATATAGCTCAAGAAGAGAGAACAACTCCGATAGCGATCTCGTGACATGGCGGCGGCGGCGGCGAAGGTGGCGTTGCTGCTGCTGATCTTGAGCGTCCTCGTCGCCGTCATCGCGGCGGCGAGACCGATGGAGGGGGACGGCTGGTCGCAGAGTGGATCGGTTGGGATGTTGACGCAGATTTTGCAGTCGAGGGCTAACCGGAAAGGTTACTGCTGCTAAAGAATAATGAAGCGTGCGATGAATTAAACCGTGCATGCATGGACTTGCACATGCATGCACGTTGAACTATCGACTTGTAGCTACTGCATGCCTATATATGTTCTTCCGTCGTCAGTTTTGCATGCTCATGCATAGCTTTCATATGAGAGCCGATCAGCCTATATATAGATCAAGTGTAGTTAATTAACACGTATCATCGTATGGATAGGTCATAGGTGCATGCATGCGCGATGATTCTGTATGTTGAACATATATATAGTATTTCTTCACTTCTACACAAATAGTGACTATGGATACCTTTAAAAAAACTAGTGACTATGGCTTGTCTTCTCGATATTTAGTTCTTTTCTATGTTTTGTTCAAAAGATCTGCGCTTGCTAAGTGCTATCCATCTATTATATCTATCTACAATATTATTAAAACAAAGAAAAAAAAACCACTGTGTTCACTCTTAAGGGTTATAAATTATCATGTTATACTCGGAGGAAAATGAGAAAGATCTACACCGATTTTTGTGTGGTCCAAATTATAATGGTCTAAATCAAACAGGCATATATTAGAGTGGTTATAGTTGTATAAGAAACAACTCTATTTTTTAAAATATTAAAATATGTATTATAGTATCTAGCATAAAACGATGTTAAAAGGAGCCTCCACGTTTACTCCGAGTGCCTAGAAATTATAGCATGAATGAGAGAGGAAATTATCTACATTGCTTATTTTGGCAGGTCTAGATTATAACAGTGCAGATTAATCAGATGTATATGAGAATTGTTACTTATAAGAAATACTATTATATTTTTTGTCATAAACATTAGTGTCAGACCCCTAGGCGTTGAATACCCAAAGACCTTATATGCGTACCGTACTGTCCTATGATCAGTGGCTAGTACACGTATTCACAACATTTGGCATTCATATCCATACAATCACATACACAAAGTAAAGCAATATGGTAATTAACTTAAGCGGTTACAATAATTATATCAATTGTCGACGGGCCAAATAAAACAAGTACCAACAGAGTATCAAAATAGCAGCGAAAGTAAAATCGGTTGATTGCAGAGTGGATCAATCGGTTGGGATGTTGGCCTGAACACTACGAAACATGATATTTCGAGTGCCAAAAACACTCGGGACAAGAAAATAAACACTTTCGGTAAATGTATTTCCGAGTGTCACACTCGAAACAACACTCGGGATAGTTTAGTCGGGATAATAACGGTTTCGAGTGTTACACTTGGGAAATTTGACATTCCCGAAGTGCTCTGTTTTACACTCGAAACTCGCACACTCGGGAAAAAATCCAAATGAGCAACTTACGCACCAGAACGGAATATTTCTGAGTGTTCACACTCGATAGCGCTCAAAAACACTCGGGATTGGGTCAGCGTTTGACCGACGAAACCATCGAAAAGTGACACTGGCGATGTTCGAGTGCATAAGCGAACGCCACTCGGAAATATTCCGACAAATCCGGTGAAAATTGCCACGTGTCATTTTTCCCCGAGTGTTGACACTCGGGAAAGTTTTGTCGGCTCCCCGAGTGTCGTTTCCGAGTGTCGACACTCGAAACTTTTGGTTTATTTCAGAGTGTCGACACTCGAAATCTGAAAACACTTCGAAAGCGACAAAACAGCTGAACCAAATTTTTCACAAATTCATTTAAAATCCATTCCACAGCAATCAAATAATCCATCCATCCATTCCACAGCAATCAAATAATCCATCCATCCATTCCACAGCAATCAAATAATCCATCCATCCATGCATCCATTCCACAGCAATCAAATAATCCATCCATCCATCCATCCATTCCACAATATATGTATATATATGTATGTATAGACATCATAACAGTTCCGAAGCTCACAACATTCAAGTTCAAGTTTGAAAATGTAAGCATCAGGCATTATACATATGATGATTCGAAATAGTAATTTCATACTCTTATGTACATAAAAGAAAAGCAAATGTCGGTACAACCATTTGCATGCACGAAATTTCTGCTTCAATCTTACTGCACACAAAAGCATCATTTTGGGAGTTCTGAGATAGAGCAAAACTTAATATTAGTGCCATCTTACAACAAAAGTTAGGAATTGATATTACATGAAAAGATAATTAACCGAACTATTGACAAAGCAAAAAATTCCTTTAAATCATGATGAACAACCTAATAACATGGCAAATCGATTAAGAACATGAAAAGCACAGTGCTAAAATGTTAAACTCAACTCTCAATATTTTGTCATTGTGAACTCTTGATCAACATTTATGTCTCAAGCACTTATCATCAAATTCATAGAAAGGTGTACATACAAATTATTATATGTTGACACATTTCAAAAGAATTTATGATATAGATATAGAAAATTAGTTATATATGTAGCCATTTTTATCCACTTTTTAGCAATCACACGATTGTGAATGTTTTCTAATATTGGTATCCTTTTAGTATATCATGAAAATAGCAAGCACACAGGTGGTGGCCTCTCGGCGATGGACATCGTGTGAACATTAGGAGCGACATCTTGACCTGCATTAGCGGTAGAAACAAGCGATCCCGCCGTTCCTACATTTTCATAAGAAATCGCATTATAAGAAATTTGCGATGGCGACCAATAATTACATTGCATGTCATTGCAATGTCTTACGAATCAGCGGTCATAAGAGACTAACAATATAATAATCGATTATCGATTACTAACCGGAGCGGATAAGTGAGGTAGTGGTTCCCCGACGGAGAGACATTAAGTCGAGTCCGGTCCCGAGTGCCTGCATATTTGTTTGCACATTGCCATACATTAGCCAAGTATGAATATATATATATATATATATATATATATATATATATATATATATATATATGCATATTACTTTGTTATTGTACTACCACGCTCCAACTAACCTCCGGAGCATTTGCTCCAACATTGCCTAGCCTCAATTTCTGTCAGCATTGCTTGGAGCTCGGCGAGGCGGGAAACATGTGATGGTTGCTGTCGACTTTGAAGGTGTACTTCATCCGTTGATGCAGCACTCATGGATCGGACCTCCGAGAGGGTTGTCGGTGTGCTAATGTACCCGGCACCCATGAAGAAACGACCATGTTTCTTCCCCTTCGACCTTGTACCTGACACTTCGCGTCTAGTGGTGAATTCATGGCGTCGTAGTCCGGGCCATGAATCTCCTTAGCGACATCGATATATGCGACTGTTGGACAAAATCATCAGGGAGCGAAAATCATCAGGGACAAAATGATCAGAAATCGTACCAAGTTCTCTGTCGCGCGCTGGCTGCACAAGGTGCCCTCCTGATCACCCCTCCTAGCTGCTACATATGCCTCCATATCGGAGACAGGTCTCTGCTTCTTCTTTTCCTGCAACCAAAAAAACCACGGCGGTCAATACATATGTATCTACAACATACAATCAATATGAACATGTTGACCTACCAGGTTCTTCTTGTAACGTGCCATGGAGGAGCTGCCTTGACGATGTGCTGTCCCGTCCATCAACAATCTCCGCTCCCTAGCTGCACGAGAGTTCTGTAACCATCGTTCGTTGCACCACCTGTCTTGGAGAATCTGCCCATGCATTTTCACATAAGGGCCCACCAAGGTATTGCCTAAATTAACCAAGTGTTAAATATGAATAAACTAGAATTGATTGTAATCAAGGACATCGTTTGTTCGGTTGGTTACTGCATGTACTCGTCCAAAGTGATATCGTTAAACAGCGTCGGCCCTCTGAATTTCTTGTCAAGGACTTGTGTGTGGTAACAGATCACCGCTTGGATCGTGCTTCCGTAGAACATCGTGGGATCGACTTCTTAACACAATTACTGTGACACTCTCCTAGAATCAGCTTCCTGTCCCTCAGCCCATCGAAACCACCACTATAATCAAAGAATAAAGAATTGATAAAGAATAAGATGATTAAGTTAGTTGATGAAAGCGAAAAGGAATTGATAAAGAATAAGATGATTAAGTTAGTTGATGAAAGCGAAAAGGAATTGATAAAGAATAAGATGATTAAGTTAGTTGACATTTATTACTTGGCTACTAAACATCCAAAAGAAACACACACACACACACAAAAAGTATCCACCCTTCTAGTAGTTTAGCTCGGTTTTGCTTGCTTGTCCCGAGCAATTGCAAAGACTCACATATTACTTTGACAATCTGTTGCTTTACATGTTCACTTTTAAGACAGATAACATTTTTTCTGTGATTTATATGCACTCTATGAAATTGTCGATTTTTTCTTACAGTGATAGGCATGGTGCGTTATCAAGTTAAAAGGACCGCATACATTCTAGCACACCTAAGAAAGGATAATGCAAAATACTTGGTAAATTTATAATTATGCTTCTTTCCAATATATCTGTGTTGTGCTTTGCATATCAACCTACTATTGTAATAAAGATTAGATGGGTGAGATTGGAGGCTACATGTTCACTGAAGGCTGACGAAATACTATACATAAAAAACCATTCATTCAACAGGCACTAGTAGCCAAGCTAATTGCTTCCAAATTTTTACAAAAACCATCATTTTCATGGTTATGCATCATCTAGTTAAATAAATTAGAAACAATGGTTCTTTAAATCAAATGGGTACAACTCATTGCGACTCGAGAGTTGTGACCTAATCAACCCTAACATGCATAGGAACACATAGAAGCAGATTTGAATATTCAGTCACTTACCCAAAAACTTTCCTCCACCCGCTGCAAACAGCTGTCAAATGGAACCTCTCCTTCAGCAGCGGCGGTATCTTCAGCAGCCTTGTAGTGGCACCATGTCCATGCAGGCTCCCACCTTCCTCTGTAGGTGACCAACCCAGGGAAGTGCCATCGAATCAACACGCCAATTATGCCATTTGGAAGTCTACATTTGTCACCCCACCTTCTTCTCGCCATTGCACGCATATTAGTTTTTTGAGGTATGCAATTAAGTGGGCTAAATTAGTGAAAGTGCAAGCAGTTTCTTCGTGTCACCAACAGAACGATGTGATCTTCTCCTCCTCTCGGGTTGGTCGTCGTGGCGGTTCGCAGTCCTCGCATCCAAAATTCTTGTGTCTCATGGTGCTCATCCTCCTCACCCTCCGCCGCCTCGGGTACTCTTCCTCCTCACCTCCGCCTCACCCTCCGCCTCCACGGCTCATACTCCACATCATCGGCATCACGAGGGTTGCGAGTCTGAGGCTGATCTACTAGAGGTAGACCCCGCTGCCCCCTCGAGGGGCATGCGGCTGCCTCTGCCTCGTCGAGGGCATGGCTGCCCTATGCCTATTGGAGGGCCATGGCTGCCCCTCTGCCTCGTCAAGTGGCATGGCTGCCCTGTGCCTCTGGAGGGGCCGAGGCTGCCCTGTGCCTCTGTGGGGGCATGCGGCTGCCCTGTGCCTCTGGAGGGGCATGGCTGCCCTCTGCCTCTGGAGGGGCCGTGGCTACCCCTCACAGGTCGGCGAGGAGGCGGCAAGCCTGTATTGAAAACCATGAGCTATATTAGGACAGAATCGGCACTTAAGCATTGAAATTTAGACAAAACAAAAAAATCGCTACACACAAACTAATTAAGTTTGCACGGGAATGTGTGCGTTGAAAGTGCTACACAACCAATCGTTGTTTCATGTTTGTCCATATTGATATAGCTCAACAAATTATGCGGCAATATCATTTTCGAGTACTATACCCATTAATAACTTAGAAAGGGAAGAAAATATCACTCATGAGTACTTAACTTTCTATCTATATTCCAATTCCTACTCAAGTGATCTTTTTCCCTAGAAGAAGATCATGTACAATCATACTTATTTACTTGGTACACTATCTTTGCTACAAGTGCTAGAAAAGGTCTACCTAACATTAAAACTATCTAAATCATCATTTGATCAAATGATACATATCTTGCATGCATGGAGATACATGAAGCTTATCTGTAGATGTAAGTACTGTTGGACATACTTAATCTTATGGACCTTATACAATACATATAATACAGTAAAAACCCTAGAGCTCATTCTCTCAAGGAACCAGTGAGGAAATTAGGAAGAAGAATATTGTTAATTCTTCAGATATTTTCTTGCCTTGGATCAAGAATTTTCAAAATGGTTAAATGTTGTGGTGCATGCCAAAAAACAAGGGCATGGCATGGGCACACCAAAATCCAAAAAAAGAGAGGACTGAAAAAAAGAAGAGGAAGAAGAAGAAGCGAAAGAAAAGGAAAAGGTAGGATTCTTGCGGTATGGGAAGAATGCATAGTCGATGCAACTTGATGAGAATTGCAGGAAGAGGTCATGATCGCTTCAGTTATGGCTCAGAGTAGTGGAAAAAAGATCAACTAGCGACCGAGCAGGCATCGTAAATTTGGGCGCAATTAATTGAATCAAGATCCACTACATGTATATACATGCCATTGAAGGAAATACACATGCGAGCTTGCGGGAAAGGAACAAAGATAATTTTCTTGGAATAGACTAATAATGGAGAGAAGCTACGCATGGTTGATTGGTTGGTTCCAAGATCTTAAATTCAAGTACCAATTCCTGTAGAACCAATAGCAATACATATACATGCGTGATTGAGAAACCTTAGAAGTATGCATACAGCATACACGAACAACTATATACTTGTGTATATCTAAAAAGCAGGGAGTGTCTCTGAAAAGAAAGTACATACTATATACTTGTCTCTTGAAAAAGAAACAATTGGAGTATGTATACTAATCTCAAATAAAAATCCAAAAGGAGAACATATGTCTTGCTCTCTCAACAAAATGGAATATATATACCATGAAAAAAGCAGTACATACTAATCACTTTATTTATTACATTAAGTAGACCGGTAAATCCTTGTCATTAGAAAATTCCATTGGAGTTTTTTATAAAAAACATTACATACTACATACTTGTTTCTTGAAAAAGAACCAATTGGAGTATGTATACTAATCTCAAATAAAAATCCAAAAGGAGTACATATGTCTTGCTCTCTCAAGAAAATGAAGGATATATACCATGAAAACAATACGTACTACATACTTGTGTACATCTAAAAAAAGCAGGGAGTATATCTAGAAAAATAGGGAGTATCACTTGAAAAAGCAGGAAATACTACATACTTGTCGCTTGGAAAGAACCTATTGGAGTGTGTATACCATGAAAAAATAGTGCATACTACATACTACATACTTGTTTCTTGAAAGCAGAACCAAGTGGAGTATGTATATGTACTAATCTCAAATAAAAATCTAAAAGGAGTACATATATGTCTTTGCTCTCTTAAGAAAATGAAGGATATATACCATGAAAAGCAGTCGTACTACATACTTATGTCTTGCTCTCACTTGCGGTATATATCTTGATACATGCATGTCGTATTGGTTAGTAATAAATCTTTCCTCGGTTCTTACATGCTAGTAGGTGGCTTTAATTAGAATAGCTCGATCCTTTCTCATCGAGTTTTATCTTCTTTGATGCATGATCTTAATTATATTACTTATATATACCGTGTGTTTTATTCGATCTTTCTTTTTGAAGGGTGTCTTTCATGTTTGATTTATCATATCTTTGCATGATATGCATATACTAGGCTTGTTGTGGAAGGAAACTAGAGTGATATATGACAGGGAAAAAGTTCATGTGTGCCATCGTCTTTGCTTGTATACACTCTGATTTACTCTTACTCCTCATGCATCGAGTCTAATTTTCATCTAGCTAGCTCTGCATGGAGGTCTTAGATTGTTATCATATGACCGAGATAAGAAAGGAAACAACATAGTATACCACTCTCTTTCATCTCTCTCTCTCTCTCTCTCTCAATATGTGTGGACATGCATGCATGTAGTGTAATGGAGCAGCTTTTGCAAGGGGGGAACAGAAGGCTTTTCCATTAGATATGTCCATACTAATTTGTTTTGTTGAACCTGGCCATACTAATTCTAATTCCCTGTTCTTGTCAAAACACAAGACCCTGCATAGCTATCTATTAGACCACGACTTATTCCAATTTGACACTCGATTGGTAACAAAGATAGAAGAAATCAAGGCTTCAATATTCAAACCCATGTACGCTCACGTACTACATATATACTTGCATCTCACTAATCTAGCTACAAACACGGTGGCGCTAATCAATTAGAAGACAAGTAATCTAGTGTTAGTCGACCTAAGTAGAATTGTACTAGTATTATACACTCATGTGCTTCAAACATATAGATTATCCACAATTATAGCTTTATGCATCTTATTTGATGCTCTTGCAACTTGTTTGTCATGATCAAATTTCTTGAGTTCCACAAGTGGAGAATACCTCTCAAATGGAGAGCAATAATTCATCCCACACAAAACAAGAATCATGCGAATCAAATGCATCCACAGATCATATAGCAAAATCAAATTCTCATTCATCATCTTGAGAGCAAAATTTATGGAGAAATCAGAGGGTTCAACCTACAGTGGCGCCGGTCGGAGGAGGGCAGGGAGGCGGAGTCGGTCGCGCGCCGGAGGAGGCCGGGAGGCGGGGGAGTCGAGGCCGGGGAGGCGGAGAGTCGAGGCGGCCATGGAGGATGGAGCTGGGAGGCGGGTCGGCCCGTGAGGAGGCCGGGAGAGGTGGAGTCAGGCGGGCGGTCTGTGGCCAGGCCAGCGGAGGGGAGGAGGGAGGCCTTATGGGGATTAGGGTGGCAGACAATCTTGTGGGGGTGGGGGTTTGGGGAGCAGGAGGAGCAGGCATGGGGAGAAATCGTGCGAACCGTTATTTTTAGCTCAGTGTCTGTAGAATGACACTCGGAGATAATTTTCCCGTTGCTCCGTCGAGTTTCAGTGTCCGTCGGACACTCGGGAAATTTAATTTCAGTGTTTTCTAATTTCGAGTGTTTAATGAGGCACTCGGGAAGTTCAGTGTATTATTCAAAACACTCGAAACTTCTAACACTCGGGAACCGGCGATTTTGGTAGTGAGATTTTGCAGTCGGGGCCTAACCTGATTGCGCTGCTTAAGACTAATGAAGCAGCGACGAATTAAGCCGTGCATGCATGGACTTGCACATGCATGCACGTTGAACTATTTATCGACTTGTAGCTACTGCATGCCTATATACGTTCTCGCGTGATTAGTTGTGTTTTCTCCATTCTTCCGTTGTCAGTTTTGGATGCTCATGCATAACTTTCATATGAGAGCCGATTAGGGATGGCAATCGGCGCGGTAGGTACGGATAGTGCTTGCCTATATTCATGCCCGCCACCCTATTTTTCACCCACGGGCATGTCTGCTTGAAGGAGGCAGGCGAGAACCCTCCCATGCTCATTGCCCGAAGGCATGCCCGTGTGCCTGCTAGTCGCTTGGAGTTTGGAGGCGGGCGAGGGCAAGGCGAGGCGTCGTGAGGCGACCGAGGCGAACCGCGGCATCGTCGTCGAGGCGGGGCAAAGCACGGTGTCACCGACCGAGGAGCGGGGCGGACATCGAAGGTAGCAAGCTTGGTGGTAGTGTTGACAAGCGACCTCCGCGTGTCCAGGTGCACCCCAATAGGCAGCCTCCCAGCGTCGTCGTAGCTGGAAGAAGTGCCTTGGGAGGAGGATAGGGCCGGCGAGGAGGAGGAGGCGAGGTATCTTGGCGGTGCTAGGGAGGTCTTGTGAGACGGGGAAGAGGCGGGAAGTGGGAGGCGTCTGGGGTGGCGGAGGAGGCGGAGAATGCGATGGAGGGAGGAGAGGGTGGGGATGTGGCGATGGAGTACAAGGAGGCGGTGGAGGGTTGCGTGCTTTCGAGAGGAAGGCGGAGGCGGGCGGGTGTGGGAAGGATTGGGAGTCGGTAGATGATATTTGAGATTGGGGAGAGGGTGAGTGCGGGAGGGTGGCGGCTGATGGAGCAATGGCAGAATAGGTATCAGACTTTGTGAATTAGGATTTCCTCAGGCCCACCTATCAGTGTGGGTTGGTGGGTAAACATGTGTGGCAGGCACGAGTGGAGCTCACCCATGTCGCACCCATTTACAGATGGGCAAGGATTGCCCATATTTCCATGTCCATAGGCAAAAGGCCCCTATGCCCAGCTCTGTTAGGGCATTTGCCCACGAACACGGGTAATTGGACACGATTGCTGTCCCTAGAGCACAGTATATAGATCAAGTGTAGTTAATTAACACTATCACGTATGGTTAGGTCATAGATGCATGCATGCGCGATGATTACGTATCTTTGAACATATATAGTATTTCATCATACGCACAACTAGTGACTATGGCTACCTTAAAAAAAACTAGTAACCATGGCTTGTCTGCTCGATATTTAGTTCTTTTCTATGTTCTGTTCAAAAGATCTGCGCTTGCTAACTGCTATACATCTATCTATATCGACAATATTATTAAAACAAAGAAGAATGAAACCACCACATTTACTCTTAAGGGTTAGAAATTATCATGTTATACTTGGACAAAAAGGAGAAAGATATACACCGCCAATTTTTGTGTGGTACAAATTATAACGGTTCAGATTAAACAGGCAAGGGGAGTAGGGTTCCCTGCCCCTATGCATTTAGGCGGCGGTGCCAATAGGCGCCCGTGGCGGCTCAATAGGCACCAAAGCGGCGGCGCGCGTCTGGCGGCCGCCCGTCTGAAGCTGGCGATGGAAGCGAGTGGTGGGGCAGCGCTGGCGGCGCTCAGCGACCTTGGCCTTGCGCCATCTGGTGTGGCGGCTTAGGGCGGCCATGCGAGCCTGCGGCTTTTGGGCGGCCATCCGGTGCAGCGGCTTCGGGTGGCCATGCGAGCCGACAGCTTTTGGGCGGCCTTGCGGGGCAGCTTCGAGCGGCCATGCGAGGCAGCTCCGGGCGGCCATGCGGGGGTGGCTCGAAGCGCTGCGGTCAGTGTGGTATGGGGATTTCGCGCAGAGGCGGCCGGCGCTTCGGGCGCATGGCTAGCCGGTTCAGGCGAGGTGGGTGGTGCCGCGGTCAGAGCCTTCTTCCCCCCTTCCCCCTTCTTTCTAGGAGACGGTGGCAGCTACTCAAAAGAGCCCGTGTGATGGAGGCCGTACAGAGCGGGAGGGCTGGCGGCGCGTGTGATGGCCGTGTGAGGCCGAATGCGGCCGTTGCTTGAGACGGCCGCGCCGTAGCCTTGCAGGGCCGTGCGTGTTCGTGGGGATGGCAGCTTCTAAGCGTCTTGCGTAGCGTCTTGAGCTAGGTGGCGACCCTGCGCATGCTGGCTGACCTTGCGGGGCCGTCGCCGGATGCAGCCAGGACCAGTGGCTTCAAGTGCACGTGGGGCGGCGCCGAGCTTCAAGTGCAGAGGTGGCTAGCTTCAAGTCAGCGGTGGCACGGCCGTACAAGGCCGTCGGCCGTCGCCCCTTGTTTTTTCGTTTTGTAATGTTCATCGTGATACTATTCATTGTGGTACTGTTTATGCAATCCACCGATCGGCTCGGCCAGCTACTTCAAGTCGGCTCGCGGAAGATTAGAACGAATTTGCAATTTCCAATCTACGGTACAATCGACATCCAATCTTTCGTGCAATCTACCGATTGACATTGTGCCGGTGACTTCAAGTCGGCTCATGGTAGATTAGAGCAGATTTGCACCGTAAAAAACCAATCTAGAAAGCGAATTTGCATAAATGAAAGCGTTCTAGAAAAATACGGTTCAATCTACGAGTGTCGTTCTTCGACGGTTACCTTTCGATCCGAAGAGAGTCGATCGTGCTGATAATGTGTTGAGGAACCGTCGCTGGCGAGTCCAGTCTGAGCGATTACCTCGTAGACAAACTCATAATCGTAAGAACAATGCAAGAACACCAGAACAAAATAATAGATTGAACACAGAGATATAGGGGGCTTCTTGTTTCTCTTTATTCCTTCTTTCAATCGATCAATCGTTTACAATGAATAGCACCCCTTATTTATAGGCTAGTGAATGGATGAGGAGTCTACAGGCAGGACTCTATAGTGCGGACCGGTTTCTTAACAGTATTCACGTTCATTTAAGAAATGTGCCACTCCACTAATGCTACATGTAGCACCTTGTCTCAATGAAAATTCCTCCCCAATTAAAAATGGACCTGTTGCTCAATATATGCCTCTGAATATCTATGATTTCACCCTAACCAACATTATTGAAAAAACAACAAGAAACTTGTGATGAAATTAATTATTTATTTGTTGGAAAATTTTCTTTCTGTTTCTGACAACGTTCCCTAGTTTTTATTGCATATATTTGAGCGTTGACGCGCATGATCGTGAAAATTAAACCACAGTACATTAACGGGATGCATTTTACATAAAATCATTTATCTCCGAGATAAATTTGTTCCGTGGTTAATTATTTTTCCTCAGCATGAACAAGACAAAAAAACACATAACCTCAAGGGGTTTGATCCCTTGAATTCTGACTAATCAAACGGCCGACCGCACTTTGTCATTGTCAAATAGTTAGAGCCTCTAATTAATATATTAACGGGATGCTATTTGTACGTTGTCTGATTTTTTTTTACCCCAACCTTCTATTTTCTTGACCTTATTTGGTTTAGCTTTGAATAAATTTGTTCCATGGTTAATTATTTCTCCTCGCCGTGAACAAGACAAAAAAGGGGGAAATTAGATCAGTAACATCGCGTTTAGTCGTATTTAGAGAAATAACATCGCTTTCATGGTGCACTGCAAAATGACACCACGAACAATAGAAAATATTGAAAATAACACCGTCGTTACATTTTCCGTCAACCTTTAACAGCAAGTATGTATGATGTGAGATAATACAATTTTAATGGCCATTTTACCCCTCTTGTCTCCCCATCCTTTTTCCCTCTCTCTTCGGCTCGATGGCAGCTCTTTCTCCAGCTCCACGGCAGCGCACCTCGACAGGAGCTGGCGAGAGCGCGGCGGCGCGCCGAAGTGGGCGTTGCGTTGCAGGTCCACGGAGACCTCGGCAATGGCCCACTGGTCCTGCTCGATCTACTGGCAGTAGCGGAGGAAGCTGAACTCGTGCGTCGAGACGACCAACGACATGTGCAGCTCCTCGTACATCTGCACGACAATGCCATTAAATTGCTCATTGTTTCTTGTAACGATTGCATGTAAAAGAAACCAAAAACAAACAAGAAGTAATTGCTCAATTGTATCAAGTGATTCGTAATACAGAGTGTCAATGTGCAAGATAATTCCATTTGGCTTGGACTGAATACAAGAGCTAAGCTTATTCACAAGCATTCGACTGAATACAATTTTCAACCTAACACTATCCACTTTCATTGAAGAACATGATACAACACATCTATTCACTTTCATGCAGATCGTTCAACATTACAGGAAATAGCTTAGTCATGCAATGGCTAAGGATTTTTGGAATCACGTAGGTCGTTCGCTGCGTACGTTGCTACTAGAGGGAGATCTAAGGGAGGGATCAGCGCCCTGGGACACGGTTTAAATTTTCTGGTATTCACCAGTACACATTAATCCTATATAACGCTTCGTAGTAATGCCTCCCGAACTAACCAATTCTATTTTGTAGTGCCACCAGCAGCCGCTGGATATCACATGTGGATACTATGTTTGCCACAACATGCAACTACTCCTAGGTTCCGTGATGACCAATGATCCTCAGATTTGTCAATCTTGCAATAATTATTTCATACTTATCAATTTATATATATGCACGACTTTAATCTTCCTAGCGATAGGTTGTGACCATCGCTACAACTGCGTTAGAACAGGCCGAGCTTGAATACATTCGAGGACAGTTTGCGTACTTCTTGTTGCGTGAGATCATAAACCAACATGGGGAGTTCCATAATGTAGATTGAACTTGATTGGGATAAGATTGAACTTAATGGTACATGTGTGTATTTGCTCATGAATGGTTAATTTTAGTTCATTTGAGCTAATTGATTTATGAAATGGATGTGCTTGTTTCTGAAATAAATGTGAATTGGATGTATACATATACTTATTGTGTTTCTGCTTATTTCAGAGGACATGACTAGCATTTTACGAGGCTAGCCAATAAAAGCGAAATAGATTTAGTAATATAAAAGAATATCGTGATACATTAGCTATCACGAGATGGTTTTATCTATAAACCGTGCGTGATAGTGCGTGATAGTCAACTATCACGAGCGGTTACGAGTTAATAACCGTCAGCGAAAGTGCATCACGAGCGGTTGGCAAATCTGTGATGACCTCATGTCATTAACCGTCTGTGATGACCTCATGTCATTACTGACCTATAAACTCAGATGGCTCACGAAACCATCTGTGATGATGTTTTTGAACCGTCTGTGATAATCTTTTCTGCAGTAGTGTTAAATGCCTCTAATAAACTCCCATCACGCTGTAGGCCACGTGGCGATAGCACGGGGACCAGCAGGGCACCTACCGTGAAATTGGGCTTGCAACAGGGTGACGTGCCCTTGCCACCTTATCGTGGTTTTTGAGTGCGGTACAGGTGCCATTTTTGCGAATTCATTTACGGAGGGCTTATTTTGCTATTTCGCTTTAAAACAGTACCATTTAAGGGGGGAAAAACTATTTAATACGAGGCCTCCGCGAAGACGGGAGGAAATGAGTAGAAATTGCATGGCGAAGCGACGAAGGCTTCAGTCTTCGCGGTGGCCCACATCCTCTGGGTTAATAACCAGGTGGCCAGAATCTGCGAGAGTCCTCGCTGCAGTTAATCACCAGTTCAAAAGTTGCACACTTTCCCGACCGGAGGAGGTAGCTGCCTGTCTGTGACTGTGAGTTCCGTTCGTTCTTCTGTCGCTTCGCTTCTCTGCAGTTTCTCACACGTACACCTGTCTGGTTCTTGGCTCTCCTCTTTCACAGCGCGCGATGGACGCTGCGGTGACCGCGGCGGGGTGGTTTATCCATATAGCCATTGACAAGTACTTTGACAGAAAGCTCGAGCAGTGGGCCTCTCGCGCGGGCGTCCTCGACGACTTCCGCCACCTCAAGAACCAGAGCAGCATGGCCCGTGCCACGCTCACCGTCGTCGACTGGCGTCAGTCCCTCCCCAACGACGCTCTGTTGATCCTCATCATGGAGCTCCAGCTTGCCGCTATCGACGTCGACCACGTGCTGGGCGAGATGGACTGCTGTCGCCTAACGGAGCTCGCCGGGAGCACGGGCGGCGCTCTCCGGGCGGTTCTCCGACGATCAGCTGGCCTCTTCATCAATCCGTTCAAGAGAGCCAAGACAAGCGCTGCCGGCGGCATGGAAGGATTGGCCGGCCATGGCGCTGTCGTCGTGCCTCCTTTCGTACTCCTGCGTCTGGAAAAGATTTCTGCCAGAGCAAAGTCAGTCTCTGCACGTCTAGAGGAAGCTGCAACCATGGTCCGGAAGATCGTCAAGCTTGAGCAGTCGGTGTTGACGACTCGCCTCCTGCTGCACCTGGAGGAGGTCAGCCTGTGCCAGGCCTGCTCCTCCCTGACCGATTCTAAGGTGCTACTCGGGAGGGATGAAGATGCCAGCAACAATAGCATAAATCCAAATATGCGTTCCAGAGCAGTCGGTTCGTTCAAAGCAGGAGCCAAACGCAAAAGAGCACGACAACAAGGTTGCACGATACCAGAGGTTATGGAGCTAGTTTGCCGAGCTGGAGTTGAAATTGGTTCCGACGAGCATTTCGTCGCTACTCAGCTATTTGTCAAATTGGAGTTCCGGGAGATGTTCATTACGCTGAAAGCGCCAGAGCATAGGTTGCTTGGCTTAAAGGATGTGGAATGAGAGGAAGGGAGCGCAGTAAACACTCAAATGTTTGGGTGCTAGCTCTATCTTGTTTCTCTCATGTTCTGTATGTTCATGTAGCTTTTTTTATTTGTATTAGACCATGGTACGTGTGTACTGATTAATTATCAATTACTCCAAAACTAACATACCACCCGCGCTTTGCTAAGGGTTTATCGAATAATGTCTATTTATACCTTTTAAATGGCTTCATAGAAACGTGTCCTCCATGAAACAAGTCCCTGTATATGGCTCTGACGAAATGCTTCTTGAATTTTTCTACTGAGAAGGAACAAAATATATAGCTTGTTGGAATTTAGCGGACAAGACTGTAACTGCCCCAAAATAGGGACTGTTAGAATCCTTATAAGCTGTCCGAGATATCTGATTAATAAAGTCGTGGTTTCACAAGCAAGCAAACGTTTATAACAAAAGACAGACTTTTATTACAACAGATAAGGCTTAACAGCCAGTTTGAAAGCGGAAACGGGCATCCAAGCCCAAATTTAATATATTACACTGCAAAAGAGTGTCGAAACCACAAGCAAGCTTAGGCGCAAAAGAGACCCTAGTACCAGTAGTCGTCTCCGTTTACCGGTTCTTCCTGCTCGTAGGGAACACCTGAATCTTCCCAAAATTCTTTTGTTGATGTTGAGCAAGACACTACGGGAGAACGCAGATTTGCCGAGTGCCGCCCGACTTTGCTTAGAGTGCCAAAATCGGGCACTCGGCGAAGCCACTCTTTTAGAGTCTTGGTAGGGTGGCACTCGGCAAAGTCTAACACTTCGACAAAGAGTGGCTTTGCCGAGTGCCCTAGAGTGCCGACACTTTCGGCAAAGGCGACACTCGGCAAAAGCCCTCTTTCTTGAGTGCAACACTCGACAAAGAGTGCACTCGGCAAAAAAAATGACCCTTGACGGCCGAGCCATACGCCGTCAAATTTTTTTAAAAAAATTCTTTGCGAGTGCCAATTCCTGCACTTTCGGTAAAGATCCTTCTTTGCCGAGTGCCACTCTGACACTTTCGACAAGGACCTCTTTCTTAGAGTGCGGGCAACACTCGGCAATTTTTTTTTTGGTTTTTTGACCCATTTTTTGTGAGGCCTTCCACATTATTTAAAACTCCATGTTCAAATTTGGGACAATTTTGACTTTTTTGCTATATTTAGTTAGTTTTTTTTTTTCGTTGAATTTTGTGGAATATTTCAAATTTGAGCTGCAGGTGCATGAAATAATCGAATTGATCGTTCAAAAATGATATTCATGATATTTGGTGTATGTTGAGGCCGTATCCGAGGAACTCATATGAAATTTCGAGCATCTTGTTGGCGTAACATGGCGAGGTACTGCGAAAAAAGTGTATTTAAATTATATAAAATCGAGCGAAGTCGAAAATGGCCAGAAACTTGTCGGGCGTCGTGTTATACATGTAGAGTCTATGGTAAAAAATTGAGAAGGTTTGAGCAAGTTGCAGCGTCGGATGCCTAAAACCCACACATCTTGCATGTGATGCATGTGGAGATGTGTGGTCAAACAATCAAATGAAAACAAATAAAATCAAAATGCAAAAAACTGCAAAAAATAATGGGGCAAAAAACAAAAAAAAAAAAAAAAAGTCTTACCTGGCGCTCGGCAAAGATCACTCGAGAGTGCCGAAGTGGCACTAAAAGAAATTTTTAAAAAACAAAAGCCCGAGCACCAGCCGGGACTAAAGGTCACACACCCGGGACTAAAGGTTCTCTGGAAAATATGTCCTCAGCAGAAAACCTTTAGTCACGGTAGTGCACCACCCGGGACTAAAGGTCCGACCTTTAGTCCCGTCCCAGACACGCCTCGACTAAAGGTCACACACCGGGACTAAAGGTTCTCTGGAACATATGTCCCAGCATAAAACCTTTAGTCCCCGTGGCACCACCGGGACTAAAGGTCCACCTTTAGTCCCGTCCAGATACACACCCGGGACTAAGGTCTTTAGTCCCGGTTAGTATCTGCCCGACTAAAGGTCCCTCAAGATTTAAAGCAACAGTGGCTTCTTCCCTTCTTCCACCCCTTCCGTCTCCCTCGCCGTCTCCTCGCATCAAGGCCTCAAGGGCAGAGCCGCACAGGGTCTTTCCTCCTTCCTGGCTTCCTCCGATCCTCCTCCAGTCCTCCCAGATCCCGGCTAAGGCGGCGCTGCAGGGCGAGGTCGTGTGAGGAGGGCAGGCGGCAGGAAAGAGAGCGCGAGGCTTGAGGGAGCGTCAGCGGCGAGGCGGCCTGGGCGTGGCGGCGGCAGAAGCGGCGGCGTGCACAGCGGTGGCACCATGACTTCTGGCGGCAACCAAAAGGGCAAGAAGCCTAGTGGCGCATACACACATACACATGGCCTGGCCAGAGCGCCAGCGGCAGCCGGAAACGGCCAGCGGCGGCAAGCGAAGCGGCAAAGGCGGTCAAGGACCTGTCCTTGATCAGGTACCCATGTTTCCATACATCTCCACTGTTTTTTCCCCGTTGTTGAGGGGTGAAGGCTGCAGTAAGACTAGGGTTTGATCGATTTTGGTTTGGGTGCTTTGGATTGGGTGGTAATGTTGCACTTTAGAGCCGTATTTAGATGGATGTCGATGAGTCGTAGCCTCGTGAGGTTTGTTTTGGAGCCTTACTAATGTGGAACAATGCAAGACGAATGGATTGATTTGTAATTTTGGCATGCAGATAGTTTGATTTCCTTCGACATCAGGGATTTGTATTTGGTTTGGTGGATATTGTTTAGGCAGGGGATTTGAGTTGTGGCTAACTGATCTGATCATCCATGCCCGCATTGGTTAATGTCACATCTCGGGCTGTAAAATCATAATTTTTTTGTTTGCATATGTTCAGTAACTCTATTGTAAGCATTGATTTACTGCAATGTGTATGGTGAAAAACCGATTTGAGGCCATAGTTTTTTTGAGAGAGTCATTAGGTCATAGATAGTTTGGAGTTCTTTTGTGATACATATAGCTGGTACTTTGGGTTGCAAGTCAACTTGGAAGTTTCTTGTCGTAGATAATTAGAGAAGTCTTGTATTTATAAAGATGGCTTTAATTTAGATTCATGTGGAACTCTACATGGTTTTTGTTTTGTGAGTTGAATTGAGAGATGGAAATCTTGAACTTTGCACTACTAGGTAATCTGTATGAAGTATATCTAGTCCCAAATGTCTGCTTGTTTGCAAACAAAAATGTTCGATTCTTTGGTCGCTATAGTGGAGAAATGGTTTGGCGCGGATGGCGAAAGGGCACCAGGAGAAAGCGACCAGCGGCCGATGCAGTGCCCCTCACCATCGAGGCAGCGCCCGACCTCGGCAAGTATGCAAAGACATATGTAAGTCTGCACCATTTGTCTAATCTAGCCGCTCTCATTTGCGCATGATTTCTAACCACATGTTGTTGTCTTTCTCGCGATCGGCGGCGCGGTGGCGACCAATTGGCCAACTCACGGCGTTTGCTCGCCCACATGGGCCCGGCAAGGTCCAACATCGAGTACAACCGGATCACGGGCCCAGAGGCGTACACCAACTCCAGCGTCCACCCGCCTCACTTCTTACACGGAGGCGGCAAGGTCGATCTGGGGCGGCCTACGATCCGAGGACCGAGGCGCCTTGATCTGAGATCGTGATGCGGGTGGGGAAGGCAAGAAGCATGGGCGGTTACGGCTTGGCGGCGGCGTCCTCAACACGGGCTCTACTCCTCCTCTGAACCGCCTCGAAAGCAATGCGAGCACGAGCTCTAAGCGTGCCCATAAGCCAACAATGAAACAACGATGGCGGCACTCGAGTAAGTATTCCGTTTCATTAAATCGTTCTTTGACTTTTCGTTCCTTAGCTCGCAATATTGAAACATTGGGGTCAAATGTTGCGGTCGATTCAAAAGAACAACGCCCAGAGCAGAGGCCCAGAAGCCGGCCAGGCGGTTGAGCGGCCGAGCGGGAGGCCGAGCGTCGAGAGGCTACTAAGTGTTGAGGCCCAGAAGAAGGTTTGCTCGAGTTCGTGCAACAACTTGGGGAGCAACAAGGTTGGCGAGATCCCACTACACTGCTTGCACCACACCACCACCACAGTCTACTCCGGTGAGTATGTTTTACTTTACGTGCTCATGCTTAGTGTCAAACCTAGAGATGGCCTTCGTGCGGATTTGTTGATGTGTGGGCCTTCGTGTCGGGTTAGTTGATGTGGCGCCTTCGTGTCGAATGTGGTTGTCGACCTTCGTCGACGTTTTTCTTGCGAGTTTTGGAAGCGTCCCGTGCGGGGAGGATGCCGAAATTTTCAACTTTTCTTTAAACTCCTTACATTTTTATCTTGTCACTCCGTGCAATATCTTCTTTTGTGCAATGGACATCGGGGCGCGTCGAACCAGGTCGGAGGGTCGCCGGCATCGCATAAGTCAGACCATCCGCACCGGACCGTCGCCGGGATCGCCTTATTTGAAGCCTTGATCGCCGTGAGCCGCTTGCGAGTAGTTTCTATGTATCGAACTTGTGAACTTGTGGACTATGAACTTGTGGTTTGTAATAAATTGTGGATTTCGGACAAATTTGGTCGTTTGTAATATATAAATGTGGTTTGTAATTTATTCTTTGTTGAATTGTGGTTTCTATTATATATATATGCATTGTTGTTTAAATGGAAAAGCAAAAACCAAAAAAAGGAATTTTAGAGGTGGCTTTGCGAGTGCAATGACCATTGCACTCGCAAAGAAAATTTAAAATAAAAATAAAAACACGCTTTGCGAGTGCAATGACCATTGCACTCGCGGCAAAAAATTTTAAAAAAAAAAACACGCTTTGCCGAGTGCAATGCCCATTGCACTCGGCAAAGAAAATTTAAAAAAAAAATAAAAAACACGCTTTGCCGAGTGCAATGCCCATTGCACTCGGCAAAGAAAATTTAAAAATAAAATAAAAAACACGCTTTGCCGAGTGCCGGTGCTGTGGCACTCGGCAAAGAGGTTTAAAAAATATAGACGGCGCCGACGACGTCAAATCTTTGTCGAGTGCCCGCACGGCACTCGGCAAAGCCTTTGCCGAGTGCCCGAAATTTGGCACTCGGCAAAGCAGCCTTTACCGGAAGGGGATTCGACGGAGGCTCTTTGCCGAGTGTTGCACTCGGCAAAGGCTTTGCCGAGTGCAAAGCTGCCTTTGCCGAGTGCAACAGGCACTCGGCAAAGAGCCCGCCTCCAGTAGTGAGAATAAGTACTACTACCGTACTCAACAAATTGCATAGGAAATGTTATTTAACTACATGCTGGGAATATCAACGGAATGGTACAGTTTTACCAATACAGGCATATGTGGAATGCAATAGTTGAATTTGAAAGCTTAACCATAAATAAAGACAGTAAAACAGTAATAAATATAGCCACAGGGGTTTACAACATCTGAAATTACCAACTAACATCTGTAAAACCTACTTATGCCTTGTATATTGGAATCACCCATGAACACAGCTTCATTAACCGGAAGCACGGTGTACTCGAATAACATTGATTTACACTCTGCAGAGTTGCCCAACTTTACCCACACGATATCTCAAACTCACATTGTCACGCAACATGTTTGCGTACAACTGAGTTGGGATAACAAAGCCTTTTCACTGCTCTCCTTTTTAGCCTCTACCGGTAGGTCTAAATCCATCTGACCCTCGAGAGACCACCGCCAATAGTGGAATTTGTGCCCGATCTTGTGAGTCCATACTGTTCGTGAGACCAAATGAGTGTCCCTCCAGGCCCACCCCTGTCTCGCCCTTGATATTGTAGATATTCAATTGGAAAAGCAGTGTACTAAGTTAGGGAGTAATGACCACGCATGTGGTTGAGCGGTTTTCTGTGTCTGTTACTTGGCACATGGTTCTTGTCCTTACTTGTCATCCAGTGAGGCGATGGCCCAACACCGACTTGTGGCTGTCCACCTCTAGATCTCACTGATGACTTATTTTACCAAGTATATTGGGTTATCCAACTTTTTGGACTCAACCCTCAACTTCACACCAAAGTCTATTGGCTCAAAGCCAACCTTCCTTATCAGTATTTAGAAAAGAGTTTTGTAAGACTTTGCGGAATATTTGCTATTATTTTATGTGGACTAATTTTATCAAAATGAAAATGGCCTACAAGAATGGGTGATTTGATATGTGGGGTGAAGGGTTTTTATCTATTCAACATGGCATTCCAAAGTATTATTTCTTTGTTGAAATAATTGGCTAAAATATATTAATGAAGATAATAATATGAATTATATGGAATGTAGGTTCAATATGTTCAAGGTATGCAACTTGCCTCCTTGCTCGAAGTCCCCGAAATGCTCTGCTGCTCCTGGGTCCTGTCCTGAGATGTACTGTGCTGGCTCGTCGGCGTCGAAACCTAGCGCAATACACAAAAACCAAATAAAACGCTTGACTCAACAAGGAATGAGCCTAGAAAAAGAATCCAAGTACAACAAAAATATAAAAGGAGATAAAGAATCAACTTAAAGAGGTAAAGGTTTTAACAGGAGTTGGATATGGCTGAACGGAGTTAGGAATGGGCTTTATGAGTTCGAGACGGTCGTAATGGATATATAATATCAATTTAGGGTTTTCGATGAATAGTGACCATTTTATTGTTCATACCTATTAATTAGATATAAACATAATTAACCACTAATCTAGGTTTTAGGAGCGATGTCGGTTCTTGTTTGAGCAGTAATGTATTAATCTGGAATGAGCAGTCTTTGGGTTGTGAACAATACTTGGTTTTTCGGTGAACAAGAATGGAAAGTATCTTGGCGATGAATGATGTTGGATCAAAACACGTGTGAACGATGTCGGCTTAACACAAGATGGCGGGCTTAGGAAAATGGGCCGAGCCCATTTGGTTGAACCGCCCGACGGCTCAACAATGTGCCAAAAGGCCTTAGGGTTCTTGGTACATACCGCCTTCGCCATATAGCGCCCTCGGCTATGCTAGCGAGGTTAGAACAACGCAGCCGCATTGGCGCAACGGCGGCAATGACGACGCCGGCAGAACGGGAAGGGCGGCGCGAGGAAGGGCTTCGCCAAGGTAGGTGGCATCTAACTCTAGGGTTTTGCGTGGGGTGCATTTGGATTTGGTTTGGGTTTGGGGGCGGTGAGGAAGAGAGCGGCGTCACAGATCCGGCGAATCTGAGGCCAGATGGGTGGGGGAAAGGGTTCGGGTGTTTGGAATGGGGTGGATCTGGAGGGGGAGGGTGAACCCGGCTTACGGGGATGGATGAACCGAGGCGGCAGCGGGCTCTTGCCGGCTTTGGGGACGAAGGTGGGTGGGGAGGGAGAGGGGCTAGTGCGAGTTGGATGGCTGGGTGGGGGGCGGCTTTTATAGCCCTGTGGAGGCGGGGAGCAGTATGAAGATGGGCGACGACCGCAGAGGGGACGGCGACGTGGTTGGGCGAGGGGTTTTGCGCGGTGCCGGACGGAGTGGCGGCGGCATGGGTAGGGTGTGGGCTGCGTCGCGCTGGCAGCGACCCTCACCGAGCGGTCAGAGGTGGTCTTTGGAGCGGCTCGGGGCCTTGGCGCGATTGAAGGCGCGGGAGAGGCGGTGACCGGCTCTCCCACTGGAGCGAGGCCGGGAGGTGGCGCGGGGCGATGGGACGCAGGCTGCGCATTGATGGCAGAGAGGGAGGTGGCACGGCGAGGTGGCGGCGCACTGGTGCAGTCTTGGCATGGAGCCGCGGCCAGAGGCGGTGGCGACTGCGCCTCCCATGGCGACGCGTGGCCGGGCGTCGGGGTGGAAGCGGGCTTGGGCGAGGACGCGACCGGGAGGGAGAAAAGGGAAAACGGGATTTGGGTTTTGGGTTTTGAGTTTTGATGAATTTGGCCGAATTTTGCTAAACTGGATTTGAAAACGAGATTCAAATCAAACTCAAATCTAATTTGAAAATTTTCAGGTGTTTCAAAGACCGCTGTTGTATTTGAATGGTTTGACTTCTCAATATAACATTACCCTCCCAGCAAGTTAGAAAATAATTTTCAAGCTATTTGACTTTGACCAACCATTCAAAGAGACTAAATGAAATGACCCTAGTACAAAAGAATGGTCAACTCCCATGACTATGCCTTGCTGCTCTGAACACCCGGTCAAGGTAGCCTGGCCCCGTTAATTTTTCCACTACAAATATATAACATCCTCGGCCAAATATATATCATCCTAGTTAATCAGACCATAGTTAAATACTTAAGCTCATGTTGGCAATACGTTGGCTTTTCAAAATCACTTATTATTTCTACTTTTGGATGTAACAGGTAGTTGAAATAATCTTTTATAAAGTTGTAAGAGCAAAATCTTGCTGGAATAGTGAAGATTTCTCTAACTAACTCGTTCTATTGTATATCAACCGTAAAAAAAATTAATTTATTTTTCATAAAATTGAAAATTTTGGATGTTACACCCCGCTACCGCCATAGCGGCTACTACCAACTCTATTTAGTACCTTAGTTCAAATCCCGTGAAATTATAGTGAAAAATCTATACAAATAATCCACCCAACCGTGGTCGGTGAGAAACAAGATGCCACCTTTGGGCTATGCAATGGTCGGTTACGTACATAGAACCTGCTAATTTAAAATCTGAGCGCTAAAATGGAAGAAATAATTAGTCTCCCGTTCACAATTTAACTAGAATATATATGATGTTGTTATACCTCTTTTATCTTTTGGAGCATACTCTAATAGTGATTATAATAACTAGCCATCAACCCGTGCACCTGCACGTTCTATATAAGTAAAAATATTTTTTTTATTGATAAATAACTGGTAGGAACTTGTAGAATCCTACCTTAGTTCGAATAGATAAAACTTTATTTCTTAGTTGGCATGGTGAGCTTCCACTGCAATGCCATAATCAATCTACAAACTTTAGACATTGAAAACACTAATATTTGAATACTAAAAATATATATATTTGAAATATGAATTCAGAGTTTGTATATACATTGACAGAAAAGGCTGGTTTAAATTTAAAATTTCGATTTTTGAACTTTTATATTATCTATAAAGGTGGTTTAATATTGTTAGATGCTGCTTGACTATGAATTCCAGCTTCACGTCTTGCTTTCTTGCACTTGAATTCCTCTGTTTTCAATATTGTTCTCAGTGATTGAACCATGAGCAGCCATCGATCAGGGTTCTTCTAAGTTTCCATCAATGGCACATGAGGACTTTGCATCTATTAGTAATGAAAGCAAAGTAGCTAGCTTTTGTACAATCTCTCTCAGTGATGCTCTGATTTCTTTCCTGTTGCATCAACACAAAGTGTTATTGACTTGGTGTGTATCAATTCGTCAATCATGAGCACTTTGTCCTTTGTAGAACTTAAACATGTTCTCAGTCATTGGTGATTAAAATTAAAATCAAAATCAGATTGTACTTTAATCCATTCTCAATAAATTTTATTTTAAGTACTATTATCATAATCTATGAATTTTTTATTTAATTATTTTATCTTTCAAGATGGAGACTAAATACTTTATCCAAGAACCTAGCCCATGGGAATGGATGGGCTGCATACCTGCCTGCTGTCTTCTCTTGAATATCCTCCTCCCTAGCTAATCTCGATCACCATTTGATTATTGCTCTATCGATCTCTGCTTCTCTCACATCAAAACCAAAGGAAGGACACCGTCAATCTCTAGGCTTAAACACTGGCCGTGTCGGGGCAACTTTTTGAACGACGATCTCCTCGGGCGGATTGCCTGCACGGCATACAAAAAAAACCTTGAATAGGAGTCCATGTAGGTTTTTTTTTTCTGAATCCTAGCCACAGGAGTCCATGCAGGCCTCTGAGTCTGTTGGGTCTTCTGAAAGTTTGAATCGGAGTACAAGCAAGCTACCGGATACAAAAAGAATTCCAAGCCGCAGGTTACACCAGGCTGCCGGATGCAAAAAAAAAAAAAAAAAAAAAAAAATCAAGCCGCAGGTTGCACCATCTATATAGAATTGGATGGTTAGATTTCTCTGATTAATGTGGGAATTTTTAGCTTTTTTTTTCTTTTTCTTCAATTAATGTGAGAATTTCTACCCTTTATTACCTCCTAGGATTAACATGGGGGTTTCTAGGAGAGCCTCCAATTAGTATATGTATAGATACCAAGTGAGTTCCATGAAAAACATCAAATCCACTTTTTATAGCATAATTTGTGTATATAGCCCTTTTATATATAGAAAAGGGTGTATAGTAAAAATAAAGGGATCTGATGAAATTTTTTCAACTACGTCGCATTGGAGTATCTTAGAATCAGTATTTAAGTATACCAAAATTGATAAAAAGGTATAATATGTTCGTTTAAGTGGTATACATGTGTATGAACAATTCTTTTGTTTTCTAAAATCACTGCAAGAGATAGGCAACAAGCACATGATTTGACCTCACCAGCTTTTTTTAAGGGTACCTCACCAGCTATTAGCCGAACAGGGCTGGCACCCATTGATTTGTACTATTCCACTTGCAAAGCGTCCCGTTTTGGCCGGATCCCATCGAATTTTACACCGGAAATTTGGCCGAAACCTCCCGCGCGTGGGAGACTAAAAACTGCAGAAATTGATGAACAACCAGGGACTGGACGATTCAAGTCTCGCATGGACGATATCGATCAAACGATCTCGTCGAATTCTTGTTCTTACGATCCTGCGTGGGAAGCGCGAGGGTTGGCGAGCCGCACTGCCCAGGCTACGGCCCACGGGTAGAATAAGCTATTATATATATATATATATATATATATATATATATATATATATATATATATATATATATATATATTCTTTAGCATGCTCCTCCTTCCTCGCTTTCTCCGAGCTTCCAACTCTCCAAATCGCTGAGAAAAAGCGCGTCATTCTCGACGCCAGTGAGCGAGCTCCTTCACACCATTTTCTCTAGTGACCATCCTTGCCCTCACCACCTGCGTCACCATACGCCTCTTGCCTCACTGATTCTTCTTATGTGTTTGATGTAGCTCCGGGAACCACGTAGATCAGACAAGCGATCATCTTCTTCACCTCCAACGCACACCTCTTTTTGGACATCTTCGTTTTGACGCTCGTGAGCTTGAACCTCACTTGACCGCGCCATTTCGTGTCCAATACTTCACTAATGCTTTTCCCTCGGTTGATGAGGATCCACACGCAGAGAATCCCTCGAATCAACCTTCTTCCTTATTTCCAGCCGTCGCAACCATTTTTCAGTTAGCCACCACCTCGATGAGTCTCCAATCGATTCCTTCTACCCCTACCATCCTCTGTGTGCATGCAAGCTAATGCGCACATCCTTGTAGCATCTCCACCCCTACAACGCGATGTCACTGAGAGCTTCCTTCACGCCACGGCTGCTCAACATCGCCAAGTCACTTCGGTCATCCCCTGACGCCATCAAGGACTTTGGTGAACTTCTAGTAGTCCCCTAGAGCTATTGCGCGTGTTAGATTGGACGATTAGCTATCATAGCATAGAATTCATCGTAACTGATCATGGCGCCACCGCAAGAAGTGTTTCCACTGTCGCTCCGATGACCATTGGTCCCCGAGCCGCTGCATGTAGCATCGTCGTTGCCTCCCAATGCCAATGCGCACCTTCTCTTGATGCCGATTTGCCCCAATCACGAAACCCACCTTGAGCATGAGGAGCTTCACCTGCCCAACAGAAAGCACCGCCTCCAAATATCTCCGCCTCCACCACCACCCGTGGTATCGTTGAGAGAGGAATCCATTTTGCCCTTCCCGAGCCTCGCCGTTGCCGATTGTCGGGCGATAAGCTCGCCATGGCGCTCGCCATGAGCGCAGCCCTCTCTCTCTCTCTCACCGCTAATGGGCCCGAGGGATTAAAACACTAATTAGTGCTAATTATCAAAGTTTAAATGTTACCATCTATGACATGTGGGACCGTCGAAAGGGTTAAGGGAAATCTAATTTCAAACGTTATCAATAAATGAGTCATTGACAAGTAGGTCCCACGTGTAGGTTAATAAAAATCCAGAAAAACGATAAAGTCGCCTTTAGTTCCGAGGAAAATACGCTTTATCTATTAGAAAGCGTAAACCTCGGTAGAATGCTGGGAAGAATACGCTTTCTCTGCTGGAAAGCGTAAACTTCGGAAAAATAAGCTTTCGATGTCAGCTTTTCTATTTTATGGAATTTTCAAACCAAAGCAAATTAAAATGTTAATAACTTTAGCATACGAACTCCAAATGAGATGAATCTTTTTTATAAATTCATCTAAAATCATGCTCTACTTGAATATCCAAAAATATTTGGATTTTGTGACTATTGAAATGATTTTGCTATATTTAATTTACTTCCGGCTCTTTTTGAATAGACGTTGATTATTTGAACGAATTTCACGACGATCCTTCACTTTCATATTCAGAGAAACCAGAGCAAGGAAAGCACCCCCTTTGACCATGTTGATTCTACTATTTGAACTATTGTACTTCTTTTTGAAAAATCTATTATGCATGCGTGTATGTTTGATATAAAATTATTATGTTTGGGATAACGGTAGTTGTAACTCCTATTCGATGCATGAGCCTCCTTGAAATATTGATACTCTTGCTGTTGTAGCCATTAGGATTATAGTTTAGACAAACGAATGATGTCAACTTGGGTTTTTGAATGCGAATCTCGCATAACTCCTTAGTAAGGCATTAGTCTTTACTAAAATTTGCTAAAATGGACGACATGATAACTATGAGTTGGGAGTTTTTGAAATGATGATCCAGAGAGTTTACCTCTGTTATTTTGTATAAAAATAAAATAAAAAACTTAGTTTGCAACACGGGCGAGTTATATTATATTCTGGGAAGTATGAGAGAGGAGTCTTACAAGTAGATAGGGGGAGATCCTCGCTTGGGTCAATTAAGGACCAAACATCGGTATATCCGACCTAAGCGTAAGCTTGCAACCACATATGCTGGTATGAGATGGCCTTAGATAATTAAGTCATCGAAAACTAGCCTTACATGATTGGTATGCAGTAGTAGTGCGAGCATGTGTGATTGCCGACACAACGGTGAATGCCTCACTGAGACGGGGGAAACTGAGTGAAGTGAGGATGTTCATTCATCGGGCTAAGTGCAAGGTTAGGACTAGGTGATGTAAATGCTTCGACGCGTGCTCCAGACTACTTACCAAAGGTAGTGAGCGGTGGTATTGACGGATAGCGAACAAGCTATATAATTCGTGTGTTGTGCCAGGTTGTTAAAATCGCGACTCTAGTCGTAGAATCGTACGATTCTACGATCCTACAACACCAATAGAATCCAAATCATACTTAGAGTCGCACCTAGTAGAATCGCGCTCCTAGTCGTAGAATCGGGTAGAATCATGGTAGAATCACGTATCACCTCAAATTATAAAAGATTTAGGTGTTTGGTTGTGTCCTATCCCTCAATTCAAGTTGTATGATAAGTACTAAGTAATTAGTAGGTCAGACATTAAGATTTGGATGTTTGGAATAATAAAAATTATTTTATTTATTTATTTTATTTTTATGTAAAATGTTCAGGTAATGGCAAGGTTGTTATAATCAATATCTTAGTTGTATCTCTGAATGATATGGAATCTAAACTACGATTTAGACATTTATTAATTAAATTAGATGTCAAATAACCAAATAAACACATATATCACTCTTGGAATACATGACACATTGAAAAAAATATTTTTGGTAGAATCGTAGAATCTTAGATTCTACGATTCAATCCTAAAATGCGATCCTACCGAAGTGTCTCCAATTCGATTTAGAATCATGATTCTGACAACCTTGGTGCTGTGGGTAAAGTTGTACCCTTCTGCAGAGTGTAAATATATTTAAATAGACATGCTCGCGGTGATGAGCATGCTAAGTGTAGTATTGCCGGGTATTGTCTCGATTTTTCATAAAAACAGTTTCGATGGAAAAGCGTGGGAAATGATTTGTTGATTTATATTTGAGTTGAGTGCCATGTCTATGGCTGAAAATGAATTGTGCTCGCAACCGAGGAGGGTTGCGAGTTGTTGTTTATTTTATTATAAAATTGTTGTCCTTTTATCTATTAACTGCTCTTTAAACTTTCGTTGTAAATTACTACTTATTGTTATTGCAAATAAAACTCACTTGATGCTGAAAATAACTTGTAGCTTAGAGTCTGCTCCTTTGTTAATCTTGCATTTATATAAATTTTATGATACACTACAAGTCTTGCTGAGTACGAAATATACTCAATCTTGCTTAAATTGTTGTTCAGATTTAGATAATCTAACCTACACTGCATTTATGCCTTCTTCACACCCGGAACCGGTGGGTCGGCGACAGGTCTTTTTAGGATTTGTCTCTAGTTGGTTGCCTGAGGGTTTGGATGGGTATGCCGCCGGAATTTTAAACTCTTATTACATTTTGCTTCCGCTGTTATATTTGCTACCTTTAACACGTAAGCCTTTATTTGGCTGGTTGGCCTTTGTGATGTAAATATTGTAATCGCTTAAGTTATGTATCATTTTTGCTTTATATTGTACATATGGATGTATGGATGTGATCATTAATGTTGGAGTTGTGTGTACTAGCCACTGATCATGAGATTAGTACGGTATACACACAAGAGCTTCGGGTATTCAAAGCCCGGGGTCCGATAGACATGGATGGTCGATATAGACAACAGTTGTCTATACCATTGTACATGCCCTAAGTATACAACGATTATGTTTATGCAATTGCAATTATTTGTGTAAATTTGTTGAATTGTGCTCACATTCAAATTTATGAACTTTCTTATCTACCTTGTCTAGCAAATATGGATTAACCTTTTGTATCATATATATATAAATCACTAAACCCTCTTTGCATCATTTAAGAAACTAGTTCAACGTACTTAAACAAGTCCCCTGGTGCTCTGACGAAATGCTTCCAGAATTTTTCTACTGAGAAGGAACAAAATAGCTTGTTGGAATTTAGCGGACAAGACCGCTGTTGTATTTGAATGGTTTGACTTCTCAATATAACATTACCCTACCAGCAAGTTAGAAAATAATTTTCAAGCTGTTTGACTTTGACCAACCATTCAAAGAGACTGACCCTAGTACAAAAGAATGGTCAACTCCATGACTATGCCTTGCTGCTCTGAACACCTGGTCAAGGTAGCCTGGCCCCGTTAATATTTTCCACTACAAATATATAACATCCTCGGCCAAATATATATCATCCTAGTTAAATACTTAAGCTCATGTTGGCAATACGTTGGCTTTTCAAAATCACTTATTATTTCTACTTTTGGATGTAACAGGTAGTTGAAATAATCTTTTATAAAGTTGTAAGAGCAAAATCTTGCTGGAATAGTAAAGATTTCTCTAACTAACTGGTTCTATTGTATATCAACCGTAAAATTTTTCACTATTAATCTCCCGTTCACAATTTAACTAGAATATATATGATGTTGTTATACCTCTTTATCTTTTGGAGCATACTCTAATATTGATTATAATACTACCAATAGAGTTCCATGAAAATTTTTATCAAATCCACTTTTTATAGCATAATTTGTGTATATAACCCTTTTATATATGGAAAATGGTGTATAGTAAAAATAAAGGATCTGATGAAAATTTTTCAACCACGCCGATCGGAGTATCTTAGAATCAGTATTTAAGTATACCAAAATTGATAAAGAGATATAACATATTAGTTTAAGTGGTATATATGTGTATAAATAATTCTTTTGTTTTCTAACATCAATGCAAATGCAAGAGATAGGCAACAAGCACATGATTTGACCTCACCAGCTTTTTTTAAGGGTACCTCACCAGCTATTAGCCGAACAGGGCTGGCACCCATTGATTTGTACTATTCCACTTGCAAAGCGTCCCGTTTTGGCCGGATCCCATCGAATTTTACACCGGAAATTTGGCCGAAACCTCCCGCGCGTGGGAGACTAAGAACTGCAGAAATTGATGAACAACCAGGGACTGGACGATTCAAGTCTCGCATGGACGATATCGATCAAACGATCTCGTCGAATTCTTGTTCTTACGGTCGAAGAGGAAAAATCTGTAGTACATAGACCTCAACGTACGTCATGTACACATAGCAAGAATTAATACACATTAAGGCTTCAAAGTTCAAAGCACGAGATCAAAGTACACGCAAAGCTCACTTCACCTCTAGCAAGCTAGCTCTTCAGCCCATCTATAAAAAGGATATCACTGTGAAAATATTTTCTCCAGAGATCAGTACTGCGGCAAACTGAGAGATAGATATAGCTCAAGAAGAGAAAACAACTCCAGATAGCGATCTCGTGACATGGTGGCGGCGGCGGCGACGAAGGTGGCGTTGCTGCTGCTGATCTTGAGCGTCCTCGTCGCCGTCATCGCGGCGGCGAGACCCATGGAGGGGGACGGCTGGTCGCAGAGTGGATCGGTTGGGATGTTGACGCAGATTTTGCAGTCGGGGCCTAACCGGAAAGGTTACTGCTGCTAAAGACTAATGAAGCGTGCGATGAATTAACCGTAGCTACTGCATGCCTATATACGTTCTCGCGTGATTAGTTGTTTTTTCTCCATTCTTCCGTTGTCATGGTTTTGCATGCTCATGCATAGCTTTCATATGAGAGCCGATCAGCCTATATATAGATCAAATGTGGTTAATTAACACGTACCACGTATGGATAGGTCATAGGTGCATGCATGCGCGATGATTCTGTATGCTGAACATATATATATAGTATTTCTTCACTTCTACACAAATAGTGACTATGGCTACCTTAAAAAAAGGATTAATTTGGTCAGTAACATTGCGTTGATGTGTAAATTAGAAAATAACATCCATTATGAGGATGACAGGTGGGCCATGGAGCCACATGTCATCCTCACACCGATGTTATTTTTTAATTCGTGATTTTTTAGTGATGTTACTGAGCAAATTGCCCCAAAAAAAACTATTGACTATGGCTTGTCTTCTCGATATTTAGTTCTTTTCTATGTTCTGCTCAAAAGATCTGCGCTCGCTAAGTGCTATCCATCTATTATACTATCTACAAATATTATTAAAACAAACAAAAAAGAAATCATCGCGTTCACTCTTAGAAATTATCACGTTATACTAGGAGGAAAAGGAGAAAGATCTACACCGCCGATTTTTGTGTGATCCAAATTATAACGGTCCAGATCAAACGGGCATATATTAGAGTGTCGTTATAGTTGTATAAGAAACAACTTCGTTTTTTTTAATATAAACATATGTATTACAGTATCTAGCCACGCGGTTGCAAAGAGAATTTGGCTAGTTATTATTAAAACGATGTTAAAAGGGGCTTCCACGCCATCTGAAAGTGCCTAGAAATTATAGCATGAATGAGAGAAGAAATTATCTACATTGCTTATTTTGGTGTCTAGATTATAACAAAGGCGGATTAATCGATGTATATGAGAATTGTTACTTATAAGAAATACTATTATATTTTTTGTCATAAACATTAGTGTCGATCCTCGGCTGAATACCCGAAAACCTTATGTGTGTACCGCATTAGTCCCATGATTAGTGGCTAGTACACACATTCACAACATTTGGCATTCACATCCATACATTCACATATACAAAGTAAAGCAATATGGTAATTAACTTAAGCGGTTACAATAATTACATCAATAGTCGACCGGCCAAATAAAACAAGTACCAACAGAGTATCAAAATAGCAAAGAAAGTAAAATCGGTTGGTTGCAGAGTGGATCGGTTGGGATGTTGACGCAGATTTTGCAGTCGGGGCCTAACCCGATTGGTACCTTCTGCTAAAGACTAATGAAGCAGCGATGAATTAAGCCGTGCATGCATGCACGGACTTGCACATGCATCATGCATGCACGTTGATATATCGACTTGTAGCTACTGCATGCCTATATATATATACGGTCTCGCGTGATTAGTTGTGTTTTCTCCGTTCTTCCGTTGTCAGTTTTGGATGCTCACACATAGCTTTCATACGAGAGCCGATTAGGGATGGCAATCGGACACGGCGGATACGGATAGTGCTTGTCTGTACTCATGCCCGCCACCGTATTTTTCACATACGGGCATGTACGCGATGGGAGACGGGCAGAGAACCCCTCCCATGCTCATCGCCCGCGGGCATGCCCGTGTGCCTGCTAGTGCCAGTCGCTTGGAGTCCGGAGAGGCGGGGCGAGGGCAAGGCGGGCACACATAGATAACCAGGGGCAAAGCACGCATCATCGGCGGAGGGGGGGCGGCACGACATCGAAGGCAAAGAAGCTTGGTGGTAGTGTCGACGAGCGACCTCTGCGTGTCTGTGTGCGCCTGTTAGGCAGCCTCCCCAGCGGCCGAGTAGGAAGAGCGCCTTGGGGAGGAGGGATAGGGCCGGCAGGCGAGGAGGAGGCAGAGGTATGCGACGGCCAGGAGGGCACTACTACAAAAGGCTAATATCGACGCCATCATCGCATTTGGTTGACCAAAACCGTCAGATATATGCAATCATAGACGGTTTTAGTTTAGAGACCGCCGTGTTATCGGGCCGAGCTAAAACCGCTCAGAAGAGGTAATATCATAGACGGTTCATGTTGAAAACCGCTCGTGAACTATCACGCATTTTGCTCAACAAGAACCGTTTATGATATTACTATATCACTGACGGTTTCAACAAACAACCGCTCAGGATACTTCACGCACGGTTTTAATAATGAACCGCTCAGTGATATAAGACTATATCACGGACGGTTCCATAATAGAACCGACCGTGATAAGTCTCTTTATTAGTAGGAGCCCGCTAGGGTTTGCGCCTAACTCGCCACTCCCGGTCAGCGCGCCTTACTCTCGCTCTGTTCCCCCCCACCCGAAAGTGACCCGCCGACGCCGCCATGCATTCTTCCCGTCACCGACGGTTGTGACACCACGGTTCACTGCACAAGACACTCGTATGATAAGAGTGTCTTTTGCGTTGTCACCAAGCAGCCACAACCACGTGACGCTGCTGCTCGCCTCTTCCTCCTCCCCCAGACGCGACCCTGCCACCTCTCCATCGGTGATGTCGAGGTAAGACAAATCTATCACCTATTGGTTTGTGCTGTTGGTATTCATGTGAACCGAGCTCCTCCTCCCTCGCCGCCAGACCCCAGACCTCGGATCAAGTTCCCTCCTCCCTGCGCCGCCGGATCAAACTCCCAGTCCCCCCTCGCTGCGCCATCGGCCCTGGTTCCTCCTCCCTACGCCACAGCTCCAGCTCCTCCTCCCTCTCGTCGCTGGCTCGTTGCACTACCTCGGACCTCCCTCGCGTCTCCAACCTCTCCGGCTCTCCCACTAACGCGTAAGTCCCCTTCTTGTCTTCTTGATGTTGTCTGGTTGTTGGTTGATGCTGATGATGATGGCCATTGGCCAGAGCCCAGATGCTAAATGCGTAATACATACATACATGATGAGAAGTGCATCATTGCAGAGAAGTGTAAATATGTAATACATACATGTAGAGAGAAGTAGAGAAATCATAAATATAAATGAATGCAATGATCATGCAGATGCTTGTTGGCTAGTGGCACCTTGCTAGCTGTTGAACTGCTCAATGATGTTAATAGTCTTATGCTAAAATTGAATTGATAATTAGTTCATATTAATAGTCCCCTTGCTCTGTGATGTAAACTGAGGGCTATTGGTGTATGTGCATTAATTCTGTGCATCTTGCTTAGTTCATGCTGTGGGTTCATATTGACAAAAATGAATGGGGCAAAATGATGGGTTTGGTTAATGCTCTATGATGGGTACTGAGGGTAATTGATGCCGGTTCTTTGTGCTTGGTTAGCTTACATGGGATCGATGTGGTTCGGATGGGGCTTGGCTGCAATTAACTTTTCATATTTGTGTCCTAGGTACGAATACATCCTACCATTCTATTCCGCATCTCTTCTCTATAAAACCTCCAAGCAGTGGCTGCTCTTGTGCCTTTAAAACCATATATATATATATATATATATATATATATATATATATATATATATATATATATATATATATATATATATATATATATATATATATATATATATATATCGCTTATAGTCCTAGCCCTTTCGGTGGGTCTTGAGGAGGATGAGGCATACCACGGGCAATCTCATCGAATATGCAAATTCAAGATTGTGGACATACAATTACGGATGTTGTCGCTAGGTAATTGGACTTGACATCAAGGAATGGTTGGCAACCACCATTCCTTGATGTCAAGTCTAATTACCTATCGACGACATCCGTAATTGTATGTCCACGAGCTTTCTTGCAAATTTTTTTCTTGAATTTGCAGGCTCAATAAGGTTGCCCATGGCAACAAGCTATCCTCCTCACGAATTCCTAAAGTGGCCAGACTACAAACGATATAATATATATATATATATATATATATATATATATATATATATATATATATATATATATATATATATATATATATAGGAAGTTTTTTCCTACTCCCGGTGTAGTTACTCCTATTTCGTATCTCACAACGTAGGGAGTATCTTATGCAACCGAGAGTATATATGTGTAGTATACGAGTATATAAGACCACCTAGGTGGTATTCACACCTTTTAGGGGTGGTATGTAAAATTTTTAGGCATACTCCTTTTATGTGACATACTCCTTTTTATGTGCGAATATGAAGATATTTACAAAATATGCTAAAAACTATAGACTCTCTTGCAATTTTTTCGTGCGGTTCACATTGGAGTATCTTATAATTAGTGTACGAGTATACCCAAAGTGATAAAGGAGTATGCCAAGTTCTTTTAGGTGGTATATCAAAAGTGGGAGTAACTACACCCGGGAGTAGAAAGTATTTTTCCTATATATATATGAAGCTGGTTTTAAAGGCACGAGCAGCCATTGCTTGAAGGTTTTATTTATATATCACAGACTGTTCGTGTTTAGAACCGTCTGTGATAGATAGTTATCATAGACGGTTCGGTGTTAGAACCGCTCGTGGTAGATAACTATCACAGACGGTTCTAACAATCAATCGCTCTGTGATAGTCGATATCATGAGCGGTTGCCGAAGTTAATAACCATTTGTGAAAGTATACATCACAGACGGTTCGAAAACCGTCTGTAATGACCTCATGTCATTACTTACCCATAGACTCAGACGGCTCACGAAACCGTCTGTGATGGTGTTTTTGAACCATCTGTGAAGGCCTTTTCTGTAGTAGTGGGGGGTGCGCAGACAGGGAGGAGGCGGGGGAAGAGGGAGGTGTACGGGGCGGCGGAGGAGGAGAGGAATGCGATGGAGGGGAGGGAGAGGGGTGGGGACGTGGCGATGGAGGACGAGGAGCGGCGGTGGAGGGTTGCGTGCTCGGAGAGGAAGGCGGAGCGGGCAGGTGAGGGAAGGATTGGGAGTCGGGAGATGATATTTGAGATTGGGGAGAGGACGAGTGCGGGAGGGTGGCGGTTGATGTAGCGATGGCAGAATGGGTATCAGACTTTGTGAATTAGGATTTGCTCAGCCCACCTATCAAGTGGGTTGGTGGGTAAACAAGCATGGTAGGCACGAGTGAAGCTCACCCATACCCACACCTATTTACCTGATGGGCAAAGGATTGCCCCTATTTCCATGTCCGTAGGCAAAGAAAGCCTCCTATGCCCGGCTCCGTTAGGGCATTTGCCCACGGGCATGCGATAATTGGACACGATTGCCCTTCCTAGAGCCCGGTATATAGATCAAGTGTAGTTAATTAACACTATCACGTATGGTTAGGTCATAGACGCATGCATGCGCGATGATTCTGTATGTTGAACATATATAGTATTTCATCACTTCTACACAACTAGTGACTATGGCTACCTTAAAAAAAAACTAGTAACTATGGCTTGTCTGCTCGATATTTAGTTCTTTTTCTATGTTCTATTCAAAAGATCTGCGCTTGCTAAGTGCTATCCATCTATTATATCTATCGACAATATTATTAAAACAAAGAAAAAAGAAACCACCGCATTTACTCTTAGGGGTTAGAAATTATCACGTTATACTCGGATAAAAAGGAGAAAGATATACACCGTCGATTTTTGTGTGGTACAAATTATAACAGGTCAGATTAAACATGCAAGGGGAGGCGCCAATAGGCGCCCGAGGTGGCGGCTCCAATAGGCACCCAAGGTGGCGGCCGACACGTGCAGGTGACGCCGCCCGTGCGGAAGCTGCAAGGCGGCGACGCGAGGTGTCGGGGCTGGTGCTGCGAGGCGGCGCTCAAAGTGGACGCAGGCGCGGGCGCCATCCGGTGCGGCGGCTTTGGCCGACCATGCGAGCCTGCGGCTTTTGGGCGGCCATGCGGGGCAGCTTCGAGCGGTCATGCGAGGCAGCTTCGGGCGGCCATACGAGGGCAGCCCGAAGCGGTGCGGCATGGGAATTTCGCGCGGAGGCGGCTGGTGCTTCGGGCACACGGCTAGCCGGTTCAGGCGAGGTGGGTGGTGCCGCAGCCAGAGTCTTCTTCCCCCCTTCCCCCTTCTTTCAAGGAGACGGTGGTGGCTACTCAAAGGAGCCCGTGCGGTGGAGGCTGTACGGGGCGGGACGGCCGGTAGCGCGTGTGATGGCCGTGCGAGGCCAGATGCGGCCATTGCTCGAGGCGGAGACGCCATAGCCTTGCGGGGCCGTGCGTGTTCGTGGGGATGGCAGCTTCTAGCACGCCGGTGCGTTTGCGCGCCTTTAGGGGCCGTCGCCGATGCGCCAGACCAGCGGCTTCAAGCGCACGTGGAGCGACGTTGAGCTTCGCGCGGAGGCAACATGATCAGACAGGCCGCCGGTCGTCGCCTCGCTTTTTTCGTTTTGTATTGTTCATCGTGATACTATTCATTGTGGTACTGTTTATGCAATCCACTGATCGGCTCGGCTGGCTACTTCAAGTCGGCTCGTAGTAGATTAGAACGAATTTGCAATTTCCAATCTACGGTACAATCGACATCCAATCTTTCGTGCAATCTACTGATTGACATTGTGCCGGTGACTTCAAGTCGGCTCGTGGTAGATTAGAGCGTATTTACACTGTAAAAAACCAATCTAGAAAGCGAATTTGTAGAATTGAAAGCGATCTAGAAAAATACGATTCAATCTACGAGTGTCATTCTTTGACGGTTACCTTTCGATCCAAGGAGAGTCGATCGTGCTGATAACGTGTTGAGAAATCATCGCTGGCAAGTCCAGTCTAAGCGATTACCTTGTAGACAAACTCAGAATCGTAAGAACAATGCAAGAACACAAGAACAAAATAGTAGATTGAACACAGAGATATATGGGGCTTCTTGCTTCTCTTTATTCCTTCTTTTAATCGATCAATCGTTTACAACGAATAGCACCCCCTATTTATAGGCTAGTGAATGGATGAGGAGTCCACTTGGGCTAAAACTCTCGCCCGAGCCCGGTTTCTTAACAAGATTCACGCTCATTTAAGAAATGTGCCACTCCAGTAATGCTACATGTAGCATCTTGTCTCAATGAAAATTCCTCCCTAATTAAAAATGGCCCTGTTGCTCAATATATGCCTCTGAATATCTATGATTTCACCCTAACCAACATTACTGAAAAAATAACAAGTAACTTGTGACGAAATTAATTATTTATTTGTTGGAAAATTTTCGCTCTGTTTCTGACGACGTTCCCTGGTTTTTATTGCATATATTTGAGCGTTGATGTGCATGATCATGAAAATTAAACCACAGTACATTAACGGGATGCATTTTACATAAAATCATTTATCTTCAAGATAAATTTGTTCCGTGGTTAATTATTTTTCCTCACCATGAACAAGACAAAAAAAAAACCATGACCTCGAGGGGTTTGATCCCTTGAATTCTGACTAATCAAAATACTGACCGCACTTTGTCATGGTCAAATAGTTAGAGCCACTAATTCATATATTAACGGGATGCTATTTGTACGTTGTTTGATTTTTTTTACCCCAACCTTCTATTTTCTTGACCTTATTTGGTTTAGCTTTGAATAAATTTGTTCCGTGGTTAATTATTTTTCCTCACCGTGAACAAGACAAAAAAAAGGGGGAAATTAGATAAGTCACATCGCGTTCAGTTGTATTTAGAGAAATAGCATCGCTTTTATGACGCACTGCAAAATAACACCACAAACAACAGAAAATATTGAAAATAACACCGCCGTCACATTTTCCGTCAAACTTTAATAGCAAGTATGTCCATTTTACCCCTCTTCTCTCTCCATCCTTTTTCCCTCTCTCTCCAGTTCGACGGCAGCTCTATCTCCAGCTCCACGGCAACACACCCCAACGGGATCCGGCGAGAGCGCAGTGACACGCTGAAGTGGGCGTCGCGCTACAGGTCCACGGAGACGTCGGCAATGGCCCACAGGTCCTGCTCGATCTGCCGGCAGTAGCGGAGGAAGCTGAACTCGTGCGTCGGGATGACTGATGACATGTGCAGCTCCTCGTACATCTGCACGACAACACCATTAAATTGCTCATTGTTTCTTGTAACGATCGCGTGCAAAAACAACCAAAAAACAAACAAGAAGTAATTGCTCGATTGTATTAAGTAATTCGTAATGCAGAGTGTTAATGTGCAAGATAACTCCATTTGGCTTGGACTGAATACAAGAGCTAACCTTATTCATATGCATTCGACTGAATGCAATTTTCAACCTGATACTATTCACTGTCATTGAACAACCTGATACAACACCTCTATTCACTACTACAGAAAAGGTCTTCACAGACGGTTCAAAAACGTTATCAGAGACGGTTTCGTGAGCCGTCTGAGTTTATGGGTCAGTGATAACATGAGGTCATCATAGACAGTTTTCGAACTGTCTGTGATGCACACTATCACAAACGGTTATTAACTCAGAAACCGTCTATGATGGTTGACTATCACAGACTGTTGGTAGATGGAACCGTCTGTGATAGTTGACTATTATAGACGGTTTGTAGATGGAACCATCTGTGATGACTCTTCTCTATAAAGTCCCAAGAAGTGGCTGCTTGTGCCTTTAAAACCGGCTTCGTGTGTGTGTGTGTGTCTATATATATATATATATATATATATATATATATATATATATATATATATATATCATGGACATCCATTACCTGGATGTCGTCGATAGATAATTGGACGTCGCTATGTTTAGAAAATGGCGTGGACGCGTAGGTGCTCCGATTGGAAAGTGGCATCATGCATCAGCAACCAACCATGTTCTATGGTTAACAAGTATGTGACTTGTTGGTGAAACTCTTAACTTATATGATGTCGTTCTAAATGAATCCCTGGTCGGATGTCAATGGTCAGAACACTATTGACTCTACGACCAGCACATGTATTGATTGATGACCATGTTTCAATGGTCATGAATATAGGGATATCGAATCAATAATGTGGACACATGTTAGAGAACACGGGGTTGGATTGACCCACCTTGAGACACTATTGAGAGATCAGCATGGTTTTCTATATGTGTAATAGCACTCTTAGGAGTTGCCAATCGCTACTCGTAACTGGGTAGTTATAAAGGTAGCTTTTGCATGTATCTTTGTGAAATATGCGATGAATGTAACTGGTTAGATATGGGATTTACCCCTCCTAACATAACAGGAGAGATGTCTCTGGGCCCCTCATTTTGGTCGGATAAAGAAAGTGCATGGCCATACCACTAGTGGTCGAAGTGTTCGACCGCGTGAAGTTATCCGACACTTGATCGAGAAAGTATTGAACAGTCCATGGATGACACAACATCTCACCTGGAGTTCAACCAGACATCGTGAGGCAAAGAGGGAATACACGAGTAGGTCACTTAGTTCGATCAGTTACGGACTGGTCGTAGACTGGTCGAACGTAATCACAAAGTGGTCGTAACCTGGTTGTAAAGAGTTACGAATTGGTTGTGACCAAATACGAACTGGTCGTATAGAGATAGGACCTGGTCTTAAGTGATGAGAACCTAGTCTTTGATCATATTGCATTAAGGTTCGTCCGATATAATTTGTGTGTATTCGGAAATCGTTATGTCCTGCTAGGAACCGCTAACGACTCGTGATCGGAAAGGGTTTCCGAGTCACAACCGATTACGCATGAACCTACAGGGTCACACACTTAACGGGTTGGAACAAAACGTGTTCGGATAGGATCCGTCATGGGCACTATATAAGGAGATGCTTGAGGCTATGAGGAGGTGAATGTAACAGATAAGATACATGAAAGTCGTGAGTTGAGTTGTTCCACCGAAACCCTAGCCGCCATCTTTCTGAGAGCTATGCCGTGTGACTTGGTGCTAGCACATCGGCGTACGGTTGTTCCTTCCCTGGACGTGTGGATACCGTAGAGGCGCTACTACGATTGCTGTTGCACTTAAGGACGATCCGCGATCTTCATAAGGAACTGTAGAGGTCGCTGGATGAGACGATCCACCACGACCACCACATCAACGTGCTCGACGCTGGATGATCGACTACGACCAATACATCGACGCTCTTCGCTGGACCAGTCGCTCCAACTCTTCTTTCACGCTTCAAGCGTCGGTGGTAACGATCCGTGATCATCTACTTGCTTGGCTTCCTGGTTTACGTGGTAGAAAATTTTGATTTGTTGCTATCGTGGCCTACCCGTACCCCAACAATTCTCAAGTTCTATGTTTTGAGCATATATATATTCTCGTATACATTTACATGACATGAAAAATTACATATTTATATGTCAATTTTGTCATTGAAATATTGCTAAAAATTTGCTTTAACTATGATCGATACATGTATCACACAGATCGGATATAATAAATTTGTTAACCACTAAACAATCGATCGTGATAAATAGTTAATTCAACATATAATATAGTAACTTCACCTCCAAAATATTTTTTTTCATTTTGGAATTTACATATGGCCAAACAAATGGGCTAGTCGCTTGTTAAAAAGATTAAAAAGTAGAAACCTAAATAAACAAAGTTTTTCTAGTGGCGGAGGTAGGTGCTATCTTCGTCTTCAAAACTTCAGAGGCGGCGGCATCGGACGGTTCGTGATCGCGAACGAAGCCCTAAATGCGCCCACCCATCGACACGCCATTCGAGTGTCTCCAAGACCGCCGATCGTTGAATCAAGAAGAATTGAGCCCATAGGCTCTCTTCCCTTGTTTAAGGGTCTCGGCATGGTCGACTCGGTTGCCCGCCACCTCGATTAAACAGTCCAAGTGACAGCATGCCTCCTAGAGACGTGCAACGTCGTTGTGAAGGACCACGTCGATGACGCGGTAAACTCGCCAGAAGTGGGAGATCACCCGGAAGACACGGCGGAGGAGGATGTAAAGTCAGTAGAAGGTGGCCGTCACCTGCTCCAGCAAATCCTCGAACAAAGGAGTGAAGACACTGTTGAAACAGTGTCTTTTCGCAGCATCCGCCAATGTACGGCGGGAGAGGCGCTCGTACAGTATGGCTAGGTAGGCCAACAATGCCGGCGATAAGGAAACAGAGGGAGCCATTTCTGTTTTAGAAGTATAGAGTTATATATATGTGGGGATAATCATCTTTGATGGCAGACGATCTATTTTATAAAACAAGCAATAAATTCGGTGCGTGAGACGAAGAGACACATCGGTAGTCAAGCAAAGATTGATGCAACGAAGAGATGCATCGGCGATTTAAGAAACTCACCGAGCTGAAGTGACATTATCTCATACGGTTATAATTAAAACCGTCTGTGAAGTCTACAATTATCACGGACGGTTCTAAACACGAACCGCTCAGGATATTTCACGACGGTTTTCAATATGAACCGCTCAGAAGTCTGCCATTATCACAAATGGTTCGTGTTTAGAACCGTCAGGATACTTCATGACGGTTTTCAATATGAAACGTCGTGTTATTACCTTTGAAGGATCTAGACCTACCATTATGTGTTAATGGAGTTTTGGTGATTAATGACAAATCTAATTGTGAGATTAACACTTTTATTGATATACATATTGTGTAGTCTTGTTTGGATATAAAGGTAAAAATCATGAAGGCATGCAAGTGATTAATGACAAATCCAATTCATTGGATAAATAAAAGGAAAAATCCAAACAGTCTTGTTTGTATATAAAGGTAAAAATCATGAAGGCATGCAAGTGATTAATGAAAAATCCATTTCATTGGATAAACAAAAGGAAAAATCCAAACAGGTATGCATTCATAATGATAAATCTATTTGTGAGACTAACTCTTCTATCCTTATCTCATGATTAGTCTCGTTTAGATATAAAGAACAAAAGAGGTATGCATTCTACTTTGTATTCTTATATATTAATTGTTGCATTCCTCGGATCCAAAATATAGGTTGAACTCCACCAAAAGGTTAACTTGAATATGTGCATATGTTCCTATTACATATTTGTGTATGCACACATGTAGGGGGAGTTCATTCTATGTTTTGTGGTTTCAAAAGTATTGATCCATATTCCCTTGTCCACATATATTAAGCATCCTTACTTTGAAACATATCCTTGAATATATTTAACTTCCGTAGTTAATATATTCATGTGAGTATAAAAGACTTGTGTAGTCTATATATACTTATATATATGTGAGTATAGCATAACTTGTGTAGTTCATGTGTACTCACATATCCTTGAATATATATAACTTGTGTAGTTAATATATTCATGTGAGTATATAAGACTTGTGTAGTCTATATATACTTATATGTGAGTATAGCATAACTTGTGTAGTTCATGTGCACTCACATATCCTTGAATATATATAACTTGTGTAGTTAATATATTCATGTGAATATATGAGACTTGTGTGCTCATATATCCTTTGAATATATATAACTTGTGTAGTTATATATATTCATATGAGTATATACAACTTGTGTAGTGCTTATATACTCATACCATTTTATATTCAATTATTTGTTATTGAAGTGATTATCATCAATTACCAAAGAATGAAAGATTATGATATCTTGTCCCACCATTATGAGTTAATGGTATGATGTGGTAATTAATGATAATCATATTGTGGAACTAACATTTTCCATGAGTTGGATAAGCTGGTCAGGTTCCATGATAATGAAGACTTGGGATGACATCATGTGTTGATTGTCATCAAGTCAAGAGGAGTTCCATCATGTGTTGATGGAAGTCAAGTAAAGGAAATCATCGTGTGTCGATGATGTTCAAGAAAAGGAGATGATCATGAGTTGATCATCAAATTAAGTTTCTTGAAGAAGAGAAGATCATCATGTGTTGATGATGTTCAAGATGAGGAGATGATCATGAGTTGATCATCAAGTCAAGTGAAGACCCATCATGTGTTGATAGAGGTCAAGTGAAGAACTCATCATATGTTGATGAGGATCAAGTCAAGATCCCGAAGTAAATCTTCATCATGTGTTGATGAAGATCAAGTGAAGAACTCATCATGTGTTGATGAGTATTCAAGTCAAGAACCTGGACTTGAAGTGAGGATGTGCGTCATCAAGCTTCAACTGTTTGCGCAAGGCAAAGGTATGACTAGCTAGGGCTAAGGATGTGTTCCTAGTTTTTTTACCGGTCTCGGTGTTTGGTTGGGAGACCGGATTGCCAGTATAGGTTGCCGTACTATTAAGAGGGGTCTTTGACTAGTAACTTGAGTTTGTCATGTGTTGATAGCTCATTGTGTTTGCTCTAGCTCACCTTAACGTGTTGCCAATACTTGCGAATGTGTTTTGCAAATAGTTGTGGCTCATGAATAACCCTTGTAGCATGTGACTTTGGTTTGCGAATGTGTTTTGCAAATGGTGTAAGTCCAAGCACATTATTCCTTGTAGTGTGATTCTCTAAGTTGGCAAATGTGTTTTGCAACTTGTTGGGAATCTCACGTGAATCCTTGTTAGCATCGCATGTCAATTTGGTGGCAAATGTGTTTTGCAAATTGAGTTGAAGCGGAGTGCAATTTGCGGTGTGATTCTAAAAGTTGGCAAATGTGTTTTGCAACTTGTTGAGAATCTTGCCTTTGAACCCTTGTTTGCATCACTTGTCAATTTTCAAATGTGTTTTGCAATTGAATTTGTTTTGGATGCAAACTGCTATTTTTCTTAGGAAAATCGGTTGTACCGACGTGTTGTGGGCAGTTCGACCGGATTTTGGTGCGGTTTGATCGCGCATCGGTTGTTTCGATTTTTAGTTGGCGGTTTAAGAAAACCAGAACTGATGTAATTTCGACCTAGAGCTCTCTTTGGTAATCGGTTGTACCGCATTTGTAAAACGGTTGAACCGCTCTACGGTTGTACCGATTTTTCTAAGGCGGTTCATATTTTCCAGAGAGCTTGTCGTTTCAGCAGATTTGGAAACCCTGCGATTGGTTGTACCGCACGTCAGTGCGGTTCAACCGGGCGATGCGGTTGTACCGAATGTTAGTAGGCAGTTGTACTGAACTAGTGCCCAACGGCTAGTTTTATAACCGTTGGAGGAAGTGCAGCTGTACCGCACCCTAGTTGGCGGTTGAACCGCATGTGCTGATTTTTCAGCAGATTTTTCCACAACTGCTAGTTTTTGTGTGTGGGCTATAAATACCCACCTTGACCGTGTGTGGGAAGGATGCTGGTGCCCCTAGACTTACCCTTGAGCAAAGAGCAAGCCCTCTACTCTCATTTGTGCATGTGTTGCACTTAGTGAGCTTTGAGAGGCAAATCCTATTGCATGTGTTACTTTAGGTAGTGGATTGAGTATCCACTTGAGTTTTGACACTTGATTAGTTCAAGTGGAAGTTGGAGACTTATTATTCTTGGTGTTTGCCGACACCTAGACGACGTGGTGGCATCATTGCGCTGGTGAGCTTCTCAAAGAAGATTGTGAGACGACCCAGGCGGTTTGTGAGTGGTGTGGTGCTCGCCATCTCCGGAGTGGAGGAAAGAGCAACCCTAGTGGAGCGAGGTGTTGGTTCGGTTTTGAACCGGTCCAAGTGGTTGGACTTACCTCGGAGGCGGGTGCTCAATTCGTGGAGCCGGTCTAATTAGTTTGGGCTTGCCTCAACGTGGATTAGGGGAGACCGGCAAGTCTCCAAACACCACGGTAAATCATCGCTGTGCCAATTGTGGTTTGCATTCTTGTGCTTTACATTGTGCAACCTCAACGTGGATTAGGGGAGACCGGCAAGTCTCCGAACACCACGGTAAATCATCGCTGTGTCAATTGTGGTTTGCATTCTTGTGCTTTACATTGTGCAACTTATATTCCTTGTATTAAATTGCTTATTCATTGTGGATGAATGCTTGCCTAGCTTTGTGCTATTTACATTGAGTAAATTGAATAGCTTACAAGTCTTTACTTAATTGCTATATTTATCAATAGACTTGTAATGTTGGTGCACCTAGGTGAACCTAGTTGATTTTGGCTTTAATTGTGCAAAACCGTATTTGTATTAGCTTCCGCATTAGAAATCAGTTTTAGCGAAAGAAGTTTTAAAACGCCTATTCACCCCCAGTCTAGTCGGCCTCCTCGATCTTACAAGTGGTATCATAGCTTGGTCTCTCATTAATTAGACTTAATCGTCTAAAGAGTTAAAGGATGGCGACTAGTGAAATAGTGCACCTAGATGAAGCACCTCAATTCAATGGTACAAATTATGCACATTGGAAAAATCCGCATGTCATGTTATTTTAAGGCTATGGGCCTAAATATATGGTGGATTGTAGATGTAGGTTTTTCTTCTCCATTGGATCATCTTGCTCCAACAATTGAGGAAGAGAAATGCTTACATCTCGACACTCAAGCAATTAACGCTTTATTTAGTGTTTTGAGCGTAGATGTGTTCGATGCCGTATGCGATCTAAAAAATGTTCATGAGATGTGGACCTATCTTCAAAAATATTATGGAAGGTCCATTTCAACTAATGAGGATTGCATACAAGAGTGGACGTCGGGAGATGAATGCTCAATCTCAAACTCCGACGATGAAGAGTCCACAAGCCCCTCCACATCAACTTCTAGCTCTAACAATGATGACATATCAACTCCATCAACATCGTCTCATTGCTTTATGGCAAAAGGTAAAAAGAAGGTATATAAAGATGATGATGATAATGAACCTTCATATGATGAGTTGTTAGATATGTTTGAAGAGCTTAATGATTGTTTAGGAAAGGAGAAATCTAAGTTCAAAGTTTTGAAGAATGAGTATGTTTTACTTCAAAATAATTATGATGTTCTAAAAAATGAACATGATTTCACTCCAATAGCTATGAAAGCTATGAAGATCAATATACAAGTACAGTAGAAGACTTGTATTGAATCCAATCAAAACCCCGAAGCTAAACAACCAAAATTACCAAAAACTCAATTCACAATGAGTTGGACGGTCAGACCTCTCAGCCTAGCGGTCTGACTGCTCCATGGGGCGATCGACCTCAGAACAATGCATCGACCTCCACGATGAACAGTGAAATCAGCCCGAACTTCTAAAACACAAAAAGGTCTAACTTTTGATTCGTGACTCAAAACTTCACAAAACTTGAAACATACATTCCTTAGGATGTCAGGAACCTATTCCAATCAACGATCATGAAGATCATTGTCAAAGTTCCGACCTTTATCCGTTTTAGTGAAGGTTGCTTCAAAACCGAGCCAAATACGAAAACAGTGATTGAGATGATTTCGTGGGAGGAATCAATCCAAGATGGCTAAGGATAGTCTCCCATACGTCCTAGCATCCTCAATCACAGGAAGAATCAAGCCAAAAGTTCTCAAGAACAAAACCCCCTAAAATCTCCCTTTCTTTCACAAGAACGAGGCAAAAACAAAACTTAGATCCAAAAGCTTGCTCGTGGTTGATTGATGATCTAGATGATCCTAGATAGGTTTCCACATATCGCACGAAGCTAGATCAAGAGAAGAAACCAATAGAAAACTCGCGGATCAAAGAAAGACCCAAAATCACCAAATAGAGAGTAAAAATAAATAGAGACTAATCTTTGAGGAATCTTGCATAGATTGATTTGATAGATGGTATGTTTACAGCCACTCCAACATGGAGGACAAAGCTCAACACATGAGCACCCAAATCAATCCATCTCTCTAAAACCCTAACCTCCCACTAATCTCTCCAACCCTAACACCAAAAGCTAGGGTTTCCAAATCCAAAGGGTTGAGAGGGTGCAGTCACCTCCCTCCTCTATTTATAGTGGAGGCTTAGACCTTCTAGAAGCAAAACCCTAATGGACTCCCATTAAGGCCCACACACAAATGGGTCACACACGCACGCATTTAAAGCGTCGTCTTCATCTCCTCTTGACCTAATCCGCTTCTCCTTGCGCCATCTTGCGCCGCGGCTTAGCAAAAGGTCACCAAGGCGGTATTTAGGTAAAATTACCATAATACCCCTTCTCGATCTTTTTGCAAAGACCGAGTCCCATCTTCGTGAAGCACTCCTCATGCTTCGCCACGTGTAGGTTGATCAACGGCTCTCATCATGTCGGCAAGTCTCTCCCATCCGGCTCCCACGGAGACCACCATGGCACTTACACCGACCTCCGCGCCGCTTGATACAACACGTCGCACCGAACTGTCCGTTCGGTCATCCTTGTCCTTTTTGCGCTATGCTTGAATCCATTGACCTCACTCGGCATCCCCGATCGTTCTGGACCTCAGCTCTCCAAGCTTAGTCCCGATCATCCTCGCCGTTGACCGTCATTGACCTTCAAGCAACCTGCACAACAATAGACCAAGAAATTGTTTCCGGGAACAATTTGTTCGCAACTTGACCCACGTTAGTCAAAACATGCATCATGCAACACATATACCATGAAACCCAGCTCCAAAACTCAAAATCTCATTAAGGCCGGTCTGACCGATTTCCCAAAGCCGGTCTGACCGCCACTCATGACCGGTCAGACCACCGCTTGGGCCGGTCAGACCGCCACTTGCCTGACAGCCTTTTGAACTTTGCTGAAAATACGTGATTCGACAAACCTTCAACACCATTGGCAATTGTAACATCATTCTAAGATCATGAGCATATCCCCATGATATCCACAATCTCCCCCTTGATGAATACATTGGCAATATCCCAAAAATGTAAGTTTTGAGGTTTGAGAAGTAAAATACTTTTGTTTTCGCGCAAAGGCACAACTTGGTCCAAATGCAAGAAAAAACAATGGAAATGACCAAGCTGGCTTCAGAATAGCCTAGGCAAGTGAGATCGAGCAAAAGAAAGCAAGAAAGCTTCAAATTCCAGAAAGGAGACAAAAATCTCACTTAAGATCCATATGAAAGAACAATTGTTCAAATTAACCTTTGATCATTGCGAGGATCCAAGAATTGCAATTCAAGTTTTAGAAATGACAATAAGATCAAATGAATGCAAATAAGATACTCCCCCTCACTATGATCACCATTTTTCAACAAATCTTATTTTCTCCCTTTTTCTCCAAAAAGCTCCCCTTTTAACATTTTTGACATATCTTCTCCCCCTTTGACAATGGAGTCATCAAGGAATCACGCCTTCCTCTCGTCCAGGGATAACAAATGCAGAATAAGGAAAAAGCATAAGCAGGAGCATGCATGAAATGCAATGGAGTGGCTTCATTTTTTTTTTTGAATTTTTGATTACAAGAAGCTTTGGAGATTACCCAAAAGAACAAGCTAGCATTTCTAATTTTGCACAATAACATATCAAGCCTGAAAGCGCTAGCAAGACCATGTTAAGACATATATATCAAAGCTAAGCATGAAAGCTCAAAGTAAAGCAGTGAACTTTATCAATTTAAGCAAAGCTTCAAATTTAGCAAGTTTATCAACAGGGATCCTAAAATAATAATGGCCATGTCAAAATGTCAATGTGAGATCAAAAAGCTAACAAAGATCACATTAAGAGACAAATAGGTCCTGGAATGAATCATTTTGCTCAATTTTCTCAAATGCTCATTTTTCAACAGTTTTTCAATTGCAATGAATATTGAAGTTGACTAATGGTCTAATTTAGAGAAGAAGATCCTGGACTAGGAGCCATCCACAAACTCTTCCTAAGCTTAGACCACTAGTTGAGTAAAGGTATATCTTAGTGAAGAAGATCCTGGACTAGGAGCCATCCACAAACTCTTCCTAAGCTTCTACCAGGGCGACAAATCTTGAGGTTCATGTCAGTTTTGACAAGCAGTCCCCATGAGATCGTCTGGATCATCAAACTATCTCAAGTTCATGTCTATGACATGCAGTCTCGTAAGAATAGTTTGGCACAAATTAAGCATAAGACAATCTTGAAATTGTTTTTTTTTTCATTTTTCATTTTGCATAGGAGCAGTTTTAGATTCTCAGAAGCACAAGAAGCTCAAGTAATGATCAATTTTAGATTCAAGAGCTAACACAGCAATTTTGACAGGGCCAATGTCACAAAAGGAGCACTATTACGCAACTAACTAAAACATCCACAAATTGCAATTTTTAGTTCAAGTTGTCTTAAAGTTCTAGCTCATACAGCAAAGACTTAGCTACACATGTGAAAGCATGATAATTCTAGCAAGTCAAAGACCTAGACACGGCATTGAGCAAGAATTGAAATACTAAAGCTCCAAAGGGTAATAAGCAAAGCTTCATCAATTTTAAAAGATAGAAGCAGTAAAGCTTATATTACAATGCATCTTTTTGGATTTTCATATGAATGCAATATGATACAATGAGATGCACAAAAGACTTAAAAGCCTAAAAAGATCAAATGGATCCAAAGAAGATACCACTTGAAGAAGGTATCAGAAAAGATCCAAAAAAAATTCAAATGAACAAGGAAAGTTCAGAAAAGAACCAACTCCCCCTCAAACCAACCCATAGCGATAAATTATCCCTAACTCACTTCTCAAGATGGCAAACCTTGTTGGGTCAAAAAACTGTGAGAAGAAATCTGCCAAAAGTGTCTTGGACTCCACAAACTAACACCAAGACTTCCTACTCCACAAGATCTCTAGGGAAAGCGACTCGAAAAGTTAGGGAGCAAAACACCAACACTAAAAAGCTTGCAGGCAGCTCAAAACCTGCTAAGACCTAGTGACTGGGAAACAAGCTCGACCTAGGCTATGAGAAGAGTGCATCCTAGAAAACCATGGGATAAGAAGAGTGTCTAGAAAGGACACGTGCTAGACAGAGCCTCCTATCTACCCTGAACACAACAAGCCCAACACCTGACACAAACCAGATGCTATGCAAGGTAGACTAGGGATACCATACACAAATGTAAGGTATAGAAGCTCAAACCTGAGTCACACTGCTTGGCAATGAGATGTAGTCATGATAGATGAAGATCTATTGTTTGGTTTGAAGCTTCAGAAAGTAGTTGCGCTCACCCATCATCCTCATCTCAAATTCCTTCGTCTCCAAGAAGTGATAGCCATCATCGAACGCACATATGAAGAAGAACCAACAGATGGAGTCATGAACCAAATGTTCTTCTTCTCAACGGAAAAGACTACACTAAAGAGACAGAAGAAGTCTATGCCTTAGTACTGGGTTAGTGAGACATTGTCTAGGGAAACAGTACCAAGACACATGACTAGCAATGATAGCAGTAGATGATCCAAATCTCATAAAAGCATATAATCAATAATTCAGGGCATGAGCATGAAGATAGACATATCAATCGCAACACATGCTATCCAAGATATGATAAAACTCAAAAAAATCCTTAGTTCACAATAAGGCATAGGAGCAATCAAGCAAGCACATAGCATATCACATAACATACATCCAGTCAAAGATAAAACATGCTAGTGAAGTTATGGCAAAGCTCATGTATCCACACTTAACAATAAGGCACAATAACCATGTAAGAATAAAGCATATTATATAACAATTCATGAATAATGTATGCTAACATGGATATCAAGTAAGCATGTGGATACATAAAGCAAAAGTCAACAAGAGCAAGATAAATCATGTACAAAACAGCACAAGCTCATAATGACAAAACCAAGCTCATATAACCATAAAAGTAATGAACAACAATCTAATACATGGATACATAAGCAAGAATCAACAAGAGCAAGATAATAAAAGTACAAGATAGCACAAGCTCATGTTGACAAAACCAAGCTTATACACCCATGGAAATAAAGAATAACAATCTAGCCCATGGATACATAAGCAAGGTACTAGCAAAGACATGATTAAAGATATTATAAAATTAACACATGTCGATATGATACAAGTGAGCACAAATAAAAGCACAACATGCCAAGAATGAATAATCATGAAGGTAAAGGCATGAAGATGTAAGATAACTCATAAAACGGGTGAAGACACTGATTATGAAAGCACATGCCTCTTGGAGGCCATCATGGAGATGGAGAACCATCAAGTGTCCCGATCACGTGAAGAAGCAAAAGACCAGAACCTTTCAAGTCCATGTTCTCCAACCCGCGTCCTCGATACCTATACATGAGAAAAACAAGATGTCTAAGTCTTGGATCCCGAAGGGTTAGAGAGCAAATACTTGGGAACCCAAACCTTGGACACACGGCCACTAGAAGCAATTGAATCATTATGTGAGTTAGCATGATGCAAATGATGGTTCATGCAAGAAGATCCAACACCATCCTTGGAGGCACGCCGCGAGTGGACAACTCGATGAGGAAAATGAGGTCCATCTCTAGAAAAGCGGCAATGGCCTTGCTTGAAAGCACCATGATGAGAACCAACAAAAACACCAACGGAACTCACACATTCTCACCGTGGGTGTGTACCTCGATGAATAAAACGAGGTCCACCTCTCGGGAAATGGCAAAAAACCTATCTCGGGGTAGCTCGTGGACCAAAACCAAAACCACAGAAACCGAGTCCACGATGCTGTCCAACACCACTAGAAAAGGTGTCAAAGACGTCATCAACAGAGCGAGTCCTTATGCTAGGCTCTTTAGTGTGCATGTCATGAGAAAGACTATGCCCACTAGGAGACTTAGAAGCATGAGCTCGATGCATGTGTTTTGCACGCCGAAAACAAAAATCCACAAGATGTCCATCCTTCTCACAAAATGAGCAATGGTGTAAAGGTCTACTAGGAGACACGGTCCGAGAGGACGAGGCACCATTATCGCTCAAAGAAGAAGTCCCATGGGACAAGCTGGAAGAACCAACATCATAACTCGCCCTCGTGTCCACACTAGGCTCACACAAGCCATGAGATGGGAAATGTGTGTCCCCAAAAGCTCGACGGCACATTCGACGCCGATGTTTGACACGACGGAAGCAAAACTCAACAATGTGTCCATCTTTCTTACAAAAGGTGCAGTGATACTTTTCTTTTGAAGAAGTAGTACCATTTGAGGAAGAAGCACCCTTGTCTTTAGAAATCTCTTGGACAACACAAGAAGTGTCAGAAATAGTCGCACTAGCCAAAGAAGAGCTACTCAAAGCGATGGCACAAAAACCAACATCAAATGACTCACGTTTAGCACGAGAAGACTCCAACTCCGAATGCAAAGAAGCAAGAGAAATCTTGAAAACATCAATCTCGGAATGAAGGCAAATACAAGAGTCACAAGACTTGGCGCTCATATCATCGCGTAATTTCTTCAAAGACTCAACCTCGCTCTTCAAGGCAATGCAAGATGTGCAAGAAATTAATGATGCTTTCGTATTAAACATGCAATTCAAAGCATCAATTTTATTTTCTAAATGAGCACAATTCTTGCAAGAGACTAAACCATCCTTAAGCAATTTTTCATACTCTAAGCACAAGCTACAAGGGCTAGCTTCAATTTCAACAATTTTAGCCCTAACATTCTCTAATTGCTCAAGGTGAATGAAATTAGTCAATTTTAACTTCTCAAATTCAGCAAGCATGCCTACACAAGAATCACAATCATTTCTAGTCATGGATCTAAAATTGCCTATTTCTAACTTAGCATTATCAAGCTCATGATGTAAGGCAATACAAGAATCACATGGCATAGAAGCATTTGATTTCAATAATTCATTCTTAGATTTTAGGCATGCAAGAGAATTATTCAAGTTATCCATGTCTACAAGTAAGGAATCAAAAGTATACATGGATGTTTTTAATTTGACAAGCTCATTAGACAAATCACCATTTTCTCTTTCTAGTAATTTTATTTCCTTCCTAAGAGCATGCAATTTAAGATCATATGACAACAAGCCATCAATGAGTTTTTCTTCGCTCATCTTGCTTAGCTTGAGTAGGGGATCATCCTCAGAAGAGTCATCCTGATCATCCTCGAAAAGCTCTCCATCATCCTCATCCTCAATCGCTACACAACATATGGTAATGGGCTCCTTCTCCTCGGGCTCCTTCTCTTTGAGCTCTGTGCATATCTCACTGAAACTAAACAAAAGGGATCGCCACAAATATCGCAGGTGAATTGCTCCTCAATTGACATCATAAAAATCGTATGTTCAAGCCTCTTGTCACGACGGACATCAACGGCAAAAGAACCACGACAAGATGCAAAGAAGCGCTCACAAGTTCTCATATTAGTCGCCATGCTCAAAGATCGGTGAAGATCACAAAAGAGCAGACTTGGCTCTGATACCACTTGTTGGACCGAAAAAGCGACTAGAGGGGGGTGAATAGGACCACGATAACTTTTTCACCTTAATTGAATTCAATACAAATTTCACTCCAATAGCTATGAAAGCTATGAAGATTAATATACAAGCACAGTGGAAGACTTGTATTGAATCCAATCAAAAACCCAAAGCAAAACAACCAAAATTACCAAAAACTCAATTCACAATGAGTTGGGCGGTCAGAGCTCTCAGCCTAGCGGTCTGACTGCTCCATGGGGTGGTTTGACCTCTGTAAATGACGATCTGACCTCCAGCCTAATGAACAGTGAAATTAACCCGAACTTCTAAAACACAAAAAGGTCTAACTTTTGATTCGTGACTCCAAACTTCATGAAACTTGAAACATACCTTTCTTAGGATGTCAGGAACCTATTCCAATCAACGATCATGAAGATCGTTGCCAAAGTTCCGACCTTTATCCGTTTTAGTGAAGGTTGCTTCAAAACCGAGCCAAATACGAAAACGGTGATTGAGATGATTTCGTGGGAGGAATCAATCCAAGATGGCTAAGGATAGTCTCCCATACGTCCTAGCATCCTCAATCACAGGAAGAATCAAGCCAAAAGCCCTCAAGAGCAAAACCCCCAAAATCACCCTTTCTTTCACAAGAACGGAGCAAAAACAAAACTTAGATCCAAAAGCTTGCTCGTGATTGATTGATGATCAAGATGATCCTAGATAGGTTTCCACATATAACAGCAAGCTAGATCAAGAGAAGAAACCAATAGAAAACTCGCGGATCACAGAAAGACCCAAAATCACCAAATAAAGAGTAAGAACAAATAGAGACTAATCTTTGAGGAATCTTGCATAGATTGATTTGATAGATGGTATGTTTACAGTCACTCCAACATGAAGAACAAAGCTAAACACATGAGCACCCAAATCAATCCATCTCTCTAGAACCTTAACCTCCCACTAATCTCTCCAAGCCCTAACACCAAAAGCTAGGGTTTCCAAATCCAAAGGGTTGAGAGGGTGCAGCCACCTCCCTCCTCTATTTATAGTGGAGGCTTAGACCTTCTAGAAGCAAAACCCTAATGGGCTCCCGTTAAGGCCCACACACAAACGGGTCACACACAAACGTATTTTAAAGCGACGTCTTCATCTACTCTTGACCTAATCCGCTTCTCCTTGCGCCATCTTGTCCCACGGGTTAGCAAAAGGTCACCAAGGCGGTATTTAGGTAAAATTATCAAAATACCCCTTCTCGATCTTTTTGCAAAGACCGAGTCCCATCTTCGTGAAGCACTCCTCATGCTTCGCCACGTGTAGGTTGATCAACGACTCTCATCATGTCGGCAAGTCTCTCCCATCCGGCTCCCACGGAGACCACCATAGCACTTGCACCAACCCCTGCGCTGCTTGATCCAACCCGTCGCACCGAACTGCTCGTTCGGTCATCCTTGTCCTTTTTGCGCCATGCTTGAATCCATTGACCTCACCTGGCATCCCCGATCGTTCTGGACCTCAGCTCTCCAAGCTTAGTCCCGATCATCCTCTCCGTTGACCGTCATTGACCTTCAAGCAACCTGCACAACAATAGACCAAAAAATCGTTTCCGGGAACAAGTTCTTCGTAACTTGACCCACATTAGTCAAAATATGCATCATGCAACACATATGCCATGAAACCCATGAACTTGACCTAACCAAGCAATCATCACCACCAGTTGGCCGATGAGACAAGTGAAACCGGTCGATCGCCACTTTGGTCGGTCGACCGCCGCCTCGATCGACCACCACTGCTGGCAGGCGACCGCCCACCGACTTAGCCAAATTTTCTCCCTGGAAATCCGAAACCTACTGGAATTTTCAAAGCAATAGAACTTTTGCCTAGAAGCTCCAAAAATTATGAAACCAAGTGTAGGAGAATCCCCTCTCTTGCCTACACCCTCTATTTTTGGCCCAGCTCCAAAACTCAAAATCTCATTAAGGCCGATTTGACTGATTTCCCAAAGCCAGTCTGACCGCCACTCATGACCGGTCAGACCGCCACTTGGGCCGGTCAGACAGCCACTTGCGTGATAGCCTTTTGAACTTTGCCGAAAACACGTGATTCGACAAACCTTCAACACCATTGCCAATTGTAACATCATTCTAAGATCATGAGCATATCCCCATGATATCCACAGTTATACTAGCTCTAAAGTGGATATATGAATAACATGTGATTTGTTAGATGATTTGCCATGTATAGCTCCTATTTCTTGCATTTCATCTAAAAACAATATATCCACTTCATGTGATGATTTACTAGATGAACCTTGTTACTCAAAATTAGATGCTTCTATTTCTTCTATGTCTTGTGAGACTAATCTTATAGAACAAAATAAAGAGCTACAGGCCCAAGTCACAAAATTGAAGATTGACTTGGAAAGAAGCTTCAAAAGGAAGACCACTCTTGATGAGATATTGAGTAAGCAAAGATGCTTACAAGATAAGAGTGGTATTGGCTTCACTCCCAAGAAAAGGAAAAATAGCAAGACAAGGCACAATGCAAGACATACGAAGAAATTTGTCAAGTGCCTTGGTTGCAACAAGAATGATCACCTCACCTCCATATGCCCAAACAAGACAAATGACAAGAGAGGATTTGGTTTCACCGCCAAGAAGAAAAAGGTGAAGAGCATCCTAAAGCAAAATGAAAAATAATTCAAGAGTATCAAGTGCTTTGGATGCAAGAAGAATGACCACATTGCCTCGGTGTGCCCATACAAGATGAATGACAAGCAAATATCATCAAAGAAGAGGCAAGCCGGAATTGAGCAAGATAAGAAGACATCAAGGGGAAGCAAAAGTCCTACTTGCTACAATTGTCGGAAAAAGTGACATTTTAGTAAGGAATGTTCTAAAGGTATCACTCCTAAGCTCATTGTTTATAATGACCAATATTTGCTTAGGAAGGATAAATATGGCAATGTGTTTGCTAGGAATGTTAGTTTACATAAAACTAATGCTAGGGCCATTTGGGTGCCCAAAAGTGTTGTGACTAACATTCATGGACCCAACCAAGTATTGGGTACTAAAATGCGCTTAAATGCTTAAATAGGTACTTGGAGAGGCATTGGAGGCTTGGCTTATTCATATAAAAATGGATTCCATCATATATCAAGATTGGAGCCAAGCTTGAGGATCATCACTTCTTATCATATTAAGAATCAATGCCATGTTGGTAACAAGTACTTACATTGAAGTATCAAGCTCTTATGCCTTGTGTAGGTTGCATTCATGAAAATATTATAAAAAGGGTAATTCTTGCTCTTGTGCTAAATCGTTGTTATTGTAATCTTGAGCAAGATGGTAGTGGCACATTAAGGGGGAGTGCTAAATCATAACCATGTATATCACATCCCTGTGCCCAAATTAATTAAGTGCTAGTATTGTTTTTGAAAATTAAACTTTTTAGCCAAAAGTCAAAAATTTAAAATTATTAGTACAAACTTTGAAAAAACTAGTTGCAAAATATATACAAATGATTTCCAAATGTTTTGCAAAGGTTTTGGTTCAAGAAAAACCTATTTCAAATGAAAAAAGTTTCTAACCAAAATTCTAGATCTTAGAATCTTGTTTTTGACCAAAACTAGATTTTTGTGTAAAATCTATTCTAGAAAGAATTTAACATTTTTCCCAAAAGTAAAAACCTAGGGTTGGCTATCTTAAACAATTTTGGTATTCAAAAGATTTCCAAAAGGCCAACTTAGAAAAAGTTATTTGATTTTGAAACTCGTCCAAAATTCTAGTTTGACCAAAATGGTCACTTTGTAGCACTTAAGAGAGTTTTGCCATATGAACCAAAATTATTCATATGAATAGGTCCATAATGGTATTCATAACTCATACATGAAATTTGATGCTCTAAGTTTCATCATTTGCTCATTTTGGTTCTTTGAAGAAATTTATCAAAAATGAGTTTTATTTGCAAAATCAAAAGACCAATTTGGAACCGGTCCAAGTGGTTGGACTTATCTCGGAGGCGGGTGCTCAATTTGTGGAGCCGGTCCAATTAGTTTGGGCTTGCCTCAACGTGGATTAGGGGAGACCGGCAAGTCTCCGAACACCACGGTAAATCATCGCCGTGTCAATTGTGGTTTGCATTCTTGTGCTTTACATTGTGAAACTTATATTCCTTGTATTAAATTGCTTATTCATTATGGATAAATGCTTGCCTAGCTTTGTGCTATTTACATTGAGTAAATTGAATAGCCTACAAGTCTTTGCTTAATTGCTATATTTATCAATAGACTTATAGTGTTGGTGCACTTAGGTGAACCTAGTTGATTTAGGCTTTAATTGTGCAAAACCGTATTTGTATTAGCTTCCGCATTAGAAATCAGTTTTAGCGAAAGAAGTTTTAAAACGCCTATTCACCCCCCCTCTCTAGTCGGCCTCCTCGATCTTACAACCTTTTTACAGACGGTTTTTCACGCATCCAATTACACAGACGGTCTCTAAACAAAAACCATCTGTGATTGTGTTTAATACAGACATCAGGTGTCCAGTATTAGTATTTTTGTAGTGATTCACTTTCTTGCAGATCGTTCAACATTACAAAAATAGCTTAGTCATCTCATTATGTTTTACACATTTGATCTCATTTAATTTTGAACAAATAATTTGAGAATAACCAAGTCATACATTAAAAAAGGGGCATAACCTGGTACAAGAACACTACTTCATCAATAATAACTCATTCACAATTCAAACACTTAGTACATTACAACTGAAGCATCAATATTCAGTTACAAGATTAGTACAACTTGAAACACTTGGTTCGATTACATAACACTAATACATCGATTTTTCGGTTCATGTACATCCTTGCATGCATGATCCGGTTGTGCGAGCGAGCCAAATTCAACCATGAACAAATCAGTGACCTGAAGCACAATTGACTACTTCATCTGAAACTTTATCCAATACTTGACCAATTCATATATGTAGTCTACAACATAAATTGACCACAAGAAACTCCAGAAATTCGAACATCTATCTCAAATTGGGAAACAAATTGCACTACAAAATGATGGAAAAGATAAAAAAAAAAGAATCAAAGACTCGCTCCTCCGGTCATGCCATTCACAAGGAATTCAATGGTACACGCCTTGGACACGATGCTAGGAAGAACTCCATCCACTTGCTCGCAACAACAAATAATCGGCGATTCGGCATGACACGTCATGGGAGCGAGCAATCAATCAATCAATCAATCGGCGGTTTGAAGCAAGACGAGCTCAATCGAGATCTTGTCATAGGTGTCGGCGTTGGCGTCTCCGCCCATCGCCGCCACCAGAGGAGGGGGAGCGTGGAGTGCCCTCGCGTGCCTCGCCGCGACGACGCTGCCGGAGGACGGTGCGGCGCCGCCGCCAAGAGGAGGGGAGTGGGCGCGTGAGCGGCGATAGGGCACATGGTGATGGCACTGAGGCACGTCCTCGAAGCGGTCATCCTTCGCGGCGACGAGGGCCATCTCGAGGCGCATCTAGGAGTATGCAGGTCGTCCGTCGAGATGGGTAAGCAATGGCCTTGCCGGCAAAGAAGCACATGTTGAGCTTGCAGAGGCTCGGGCGGGCGAGGCCGATGTGGCTGGCTGCATAGGACGGGAGTCGGCCAGGGAAGGGGATGGGGTAGGAGCTAGCAGTGCGACTGGGAAAGGGGATGGAGAAGGAAAGTCAAGTGCGGGATTTTGATGCACTGTTGGTCATCCGATGGTGAACGGACGGTGCACTGTAGAGTATGGAGGGTACACTCGTCTTTTCACTAGTCTAACGTGACTAAATGACACTGTAACTGACGACAATATCATTTGGCATAATTTTTTGTCTTCGCAGTGTTACTTTGCACTGCGTCACCAACGGAATGTCATACCTCTAAATATGGCTGAACGCGATGCTATTGAACCAATTTTCCAAAAAAAAAAAACATGACCTCAAGGGGTTTGATCCCTTGCACCTTGCGTACATAAGTAATATATTAACGGGATGTTATTTGTACGTTGTCTGATTTTTTACCCCAATCTTCTATTTTTTTGACCTTATTTGGTTTAGCTTTGAGATATACGTGTCTCTAATTCTAAAGTGATCCAATGATTCAGAAACATGACCTATACTTAAAAAACATAAATCACCTTAGAAATAAACATCCTCCTGTATTTGAGCCCACTCTCTTAAAATTTGGCGCTGACATAGTCACATAGATGGGGTGGAACTTTACATACGTACACTAGCTAGTTTTGCCGTTCAAGATAAATTTTCTTCTCAAACAAGCTAACAACCTTGGCTGATTTTGTCCCATGCGTACGTAATGTAGCGTTGTATCCCGCGCCTCGAGACCGAAATTTTCAATGCACGAGAAAAACGAGGATTGGCCTTGCACAAAGTTTGACCATTGTGTTAAGCTGGGATTAATCAAAACGCCGACCATTTCAGTTAAGTCATTTGTGCTGGGAATGTGGCATGTGGCAGATGGCTATGTGTGCGGGTATGCATTTAGCTCACTAGGGTTCAAGTCTTAGATTTGGTGTTAGTGCTCACTGATTTTAGAAGTACGCATGTATACGTGTTCAGTAGAAAAACGTATATCCATGATATGTGAGCCTTGGTTGCCTCTAATAAATTTCTATCGTGCGGTAGGCCACATGGCGATAACACAGGAGCCCGCAGGGTACTTGTCGTGAAATTGGGTGTGCACCAGGTGACGTGTGCTTGCCACCTGCCACGCGTCCAGTGGCATGTCGGCTCCTGTGCGGCCATCATGTGACGCGGTAGATCTCTTGCCGTAGGTTTTGAGTGTGGCACGGATACCATATTTGCGAATTCATCTGTGGATAACTGATTTTGCTATTTCGCTTTCAAACAGCACCATTTAGGGGAAAAATATTTAATACGAAGCCGCCGCGAAGACGGGAGGAAATGAGTTGAGATTGCACGTGTTCGCGGTGGCCCACATCCTGTGCGTTAATAACCAGGTGGCCAGAGTCTGCGGGAGTCGTCGCTGCACGGAGTAACTACAGACTACAGTACGCACGCTCGTTTCGTTTGTTGCACCTTTCCCGACCGAAGGAGGTAGCTGCCGTTCGTTCTTCTGTCGCTTCGCTTCTCTTCAGTTTCTCACACGTACACCTGTCTGGTTCTTGGCTCTCTTTCACAGCGCGCGATGGACGCTGCGGTGACCGCGGCGGGGTGGTTTATCCATATAGCCATGGACAAGTACTCTGACAGAAAGCTCGAGCAGTGGGCCTCTCGCGCGGGCGTCCTCGACGACTTCCGCCACCTCAAGAACCAGAGCAGCATGGCCCGTGCCACGCTCACCGTCGTCGACTGGCGTCAGTCCCTCCCCAACGACGCTCTGTTGATCCTCATCAGGGAGCTCCAGCTTGCCGCTATCGACGTCGACCACGTGCTGGGCGAGATGGACCGCTGCCGCCTAACGGAGCTCGCCGGGAGCACGGGCGGCGCTCTCCGGACGGCTCTCCGACGATCAGCTGACCTCTTCATCAATCCGTTCAAGAGAGCCAAGACAAGCGCTGCCGGCGGCATGGAAGGATTGGCCGGCCATGGCGCTGTCGTCGTGCCTCCTTTCGTACTCCTGCGTCTGGAAAAGATTTCTGCCAGAGCAAAGTCAGTCTCTGCACGTCTAGAGGAAGCTGCAACCATGGTCCGGAAGATCGTCAAGCTTGAGCAGTCGGTGTTGACGACTCGCCTCCTGCTGCACCTGGAGGAGGTCAGCCTGTGCCAGGCCTGCTCCTCCCTGACCGATCCTAAGGTGCTACTCGGGAGGGATGAAGATGCCAGCAACAATAGCATAAATCCAAATCCGCGTTCCAGAGCAGTCGGTTCGCTCAAAGCAGGAGCCAAACGCAAAAGAGCACGACAACTAGGTTGCACGATAACAGAGGTTATGGAGCTAGTTTGCCGTGCTGGAGCTGAAATTGGTTCCGACGAGCAGTTCGTCGCTACTCAGCTATTTGTCAAATTGGAGTTCCGGGAGATGTTCCTTACGCTGAAAGCGCCAGAGCATAGGATTGCTTGGCTTAAAAGGATGTGGAATGAGAGGAAGGGCGCGCAGTAAACGCTCAAATGTTTGGGTGCTAGCTCTATCTTGTTTCTCTTGTTCTGTATGTTCATGTAGCTTTTTTTAATTTGTATTAGACCATGGTACGTGTGTACTGATTAATTATCAATTACTCCAAAACTAATATATCACCCGCGCTTTGCTAAGGGTTTATCCAATAATGTCTATTTATACCTTTTAAATGGCGTCATAGAAACGTGTCTTCCATGAAAATTTGCTCTGGGACACTGCAAAAGTGTGGCATTTGTTGTAGAACACTGGAAAAATTATAATTCACTGATTGACACTACAACATTGTGGTCATTTGCCAGTGCACCTATTAAAATATTATTATTTTGAAATTTAGGAGAGAAAATGGGCGTGAAAAGTTCCATTTCAGAAGAAAAAAAATATTTGGCCATCCCAACTTGATATAACTTTACCATCAATAATTCAACCATCCAGATTTTGCTTTAAAAACTGTCAGTTAAAAACTTCGCCCTACCACTACCGATATCTGGCTCTCCGGCACTGCGTTCACGGCTGCATGCAAAAACTAATTTGATCATGACAAGGCCACTGGGCTGCATGCAAATACGTCTACCGGTGTACTTGTTTCCTCACCACGAACCAATTAATTTTTTTTAAGAAGGAAAATCTCCCCAAGTTGCCGTGTGATTAAGGGTGCTAATGGGTTGGATTCAAATGAGTTAAACGGTTGAATCCTTGATTGGGTTGGCTTTAGATGGGTGACAACAAGTTGAAAAAGAAAATGAGTTGGGTCGGGTTGGGTTTCCTCATAGAAAAGGTTGGGTTAGGGTGGGGTGGGTTCAGAAATCCGGGTTAAGAACGGGTTGAACCTATGGGTGTTGTAGTAGGGTTCGCTCAGTGGGTTCGGTGGCTCCCCGTCTCCCTTGATATGCATCGCTGCCAATCCCGTTCCTTAGCCGGCTCTCCCCATCTCTTCCTCCTGGATCTCCACCGTTGCTCCCCCTCCTCCACCAGCTCTCCGCCGCCGCCGACGATAGCTCCGACTGTCAGAGCCACCACCACCAGCACCACAGCAAGTGCAAGAAGAAGTCACCACCTTCGCCGCTCTCGCTCTCGCCGACACCAAGAACACCGCCGTCTGGAAACCACTGCGCCATGCTCGTCACGGCCAAGAACCACCACCACCATTGCCGCCATTCCAAGAAGGAGGAGGCGGCGGCATCGATGGCCGCCTCGGCAGCCTCCTCGTCTTCCTCCTCCTGGGACTCTCAGCTGTCGGAGCACCACGGCGACCGCGTGCGTGGACAACCCCGCCGCACCGTCCACGCTGGCACGGCTCCGCAGCGGCGGCGCCTAACTCTGCGCCATCCGCGAATTGGTAGACGCCGCCAGCTCCGCCGCTTCGTGGACGCCATCAGCACGGTGCGATCGAGTCATCAGGTCAAAGTTTGAAATCAAACTTGCCGTGCGATCGAGTCATGAGGTCAAAGTTTTAGAATACTATAGTACCGCATCGATCTTACATGCCGGGAAAGACTCGAAAACGCCCCAAGAAAATGAAAAATCTTAGGCACGGAAACTGAGGACTGAATCTACACGAGATGCGTGTGGTATTTTCGTGCCTATAGTACATGCAAAACCTTCTAAGAGAGAGCCCTTTTTTAACCTGGGTTAATTTAATAGCTCTTTACATGGGTTGCCTATTATTTTTATCTAATGGTTCATATTAGTTACGATTTAGTTATATTATACCTAGTAGTATGAGTAGTAGAATATCAAAAAAGTATAATTGTAATTGCTCAAGGGGGGTCATATGGCACAAAAGTAATAATTTCAACCCTAGTTGGAAAAGTCCATAATATCCCTATAAAAAATTATAAATACAAAGAAAAGCCTATTAAATTCTTAACAAATCAATGATTAGATTTTATTTATACTATCACTATATACTACCCTGTTAATATTTAATCTATGCTTCGAACGTAGGTAAAACGTTGAAACAGCAGCCTTGATCGTTGTGACTTGCGAGTGCAATGCGACAGTAACATTAGGCCACAAGGACAACGACAGAAATGGACACGGTCAGATGTAGTGCTTAAGATTAGGGCAATTAATCAGTCATTGTCGCACACAAATGGATCATGTCGTACCATTAGACGCGCCGTTCCTTTCATGCATCGATCCGTACGTGCTGTTCCACATTGAACAAGCACAGATATTCTTTTCTTTTGACCCGCGCGATCTGAGAGAAATTGTGGAAGCGTTCTCACCTCTCACGAGGCCGCGTAACTCTGTTAATATAGCCGCTGAATCACGGCAAGATGTTTACACGGTAGTTGCGATTGATTAGGGATGTACTTCCTATTTTAGATAATCAAATCTTATCATTCTATCTTTAGATACAAACTAATTCTATCTAACATCCCCCCTCAATCATAACTTACATAAGTTGAGATTGTACTTAAACATATCTAACTTACGACTACACAACGCCTTTGTGAAGCCATCAGCAACTTGATCATTTGTAGAGATAAACCTTACTTCCAGGAGCCTTTGTGCTACTCGTTCACGCACGAAGTGATAATCCACCTCTATGTGTTTTGTCCTAGTGTGAAATACCAGATTGGCCGACAAATATGTTGCGCCAATATTGTCGCACCAAATCTGAGCAGCCGGTGGACTTGGGACCTTCATTTCTTGTAGCAAAGTTTGAATCCAAATTATTTCCGCAGTGGCATTGGCCAAGGACTTGTACTCGGCTTCTGTACTCGACCGAGACACCGTCGCCTGTTTTCGTGCACTCCAAGAAACAAGGTTACAACCAAGAAAGATAGCAAAACCACTTGTGGAGCGCCGGTCATCGACACTGCCGGCCCAGTCAGCATCCGAGAAGGCGCTTACAAGAGTAGATGAATTTTTCTTGATCTTCAATCCAGTACCAAGAGTGTATTGCAAATACCTGAGAATTCTTTTAACAGCAGTCCAGTGATTCGTTGTTGGTGAATGAAGAAATTGGCAAACCTTGTTTACTGAAAAAGAGATGTCCAGTCTTGTTAGGGTTAGATACTGAAGAGCTCCAACCATACTTCTGTAACGTGTTGCATCTTCCGGCACAAGTGCATCTCCTTGTTGCAGTGACAGTTTTTCTGATGTGCACAAAGGAGTTACCGCCGGCTTACAGTTCGACATATTTGCCCTTTTAAGCAAATCTGATGTATATTTGTTTTGGGACAGTAGAATTCCATCCTTCGTTTTTGAGACCTCAATTCCAAGAAAGTAGTGCAAGTCTCCGAGATCTTTTAGGGCGAAATCTGCTCCAAGATCTTTAAGTAAGGCTGTCACTGCACTTTGGGAGGAGCTAGCCACTATAATATCATCCACATATATTATTAGGTATATTGTGACTAAGCCCTTGTTGTAGAAAAACAGTGAAGTGTCGGCCTTAGAAGAATGGAATCCAAGTTGCTGCAACTTGTGACTTAATCTAGCAAACCATGCTCTAGGTGCTTGTTTAAGTCCATATAAAGCTTTGTCCAACTTACATATATGTTGTGGCATCATTTTATCTTCATACCCTGGAGGTTGTTTCATGTAGACTTCCTCCTCAAGAACACCATGAAGGAACGCATTCTGTACATCAAGTTGCCTGAGACACCATCCCCTGCTTACTGCAATGGAGAGAACAACTCGAATGGTTGCTGATTTAACTACGGGACTGAACGTGTCCTCATAATCAATTCCATACCTTTGCTTGAATCCTTTAGCAACGAGGCGAGCCTTATATCTATCAAGTGACCCATCAGCCTTCTTTTTGATCTTATAAACCCACTTGCAATCAATTATATTTCTTCCTTCACTAGCCGGTACAAGGTGCCAAGTTTTGTTCTTGATTAGTGCATTGTATTCACAATCCATGGCTTCTTTCCATTGTTCGTTTTCTAGTGCCTCATCAACACTTTGTGGTTCTCCTGAAATTGTCAAAAAACTGTATCTAATCTGACCATCAGTGTAAACTTTTGGTTTAGTGATACCACTTTGTGACCGAGTATGTGGCCGGGTCGGTCCAGGAGCCACAGATGATCCCACTGCTTCGGTTTCCGAGAGGGAGTGCGAGAAGCTTATTCCAGGCGCAGCGTCCTGATTTGCTGCGAGCTCCTCAGCGCTGACGCCGAGAGAATCCTGCGCTAACTCTGACGCCTGCATCGGCAATCCCGAGGTTGGTTCGCTTGCCACTGCGTCGGATGCAGCAGGGAAATGCTCCTCGTGTTCGGCGCCGGCGTTATCAGATGAATTTTGATCATAACTATCATTAGAAGCTGCCAAATTTTCACCAAAATTATCAGTAACATCAGGAGAATTTTGCACATTAGTTAACTGATCACTTGATGGTTCACCCCCTTGATCAGAACTAGGAAGTAAGTGAGGAAATAAAAGAAGTTCAGATCGGAGTGGAGCACCGGCATTGGAATGAAGTTTGGTGAAAGGAAACACGTTTTCATCAAAAATAACATCACGAGATATGTAAACTCGTCCCGTGGAAACTTGTAGGCATTTATATCCCTTATGCAAGGGGCTATAGCCAAGAAAAACGCATTGTTGAGAACGAAACTCTACTTTTCTAGAGTTGTAGGGACGGAGATTGGGCCAACACGCACACCCAAAGACACGAAGAAAAGAGTAATCAGGTTTTTGATTGAACAATCGTTCTAAGGGTGTGGAGTGTTGGATGACTCGACTAGGAGTTCGGTTGATCAAGTAGGTGGCGGTGATGAAAGCTTCATCCCAAAATTTTAGTGGCATTCCGGCATGTGCTAGAAGGGAGAGCCCAACCTCTACAATGTGGCGATGTTTTCGTTCTGCGGAGCCATTTTGTTGGTGAGCATGTGGGCAAGAAACATAGTGGGTGATGCCTATTTTGGAGAAGTAGGAATGTAATTTTTCATATTCCCCTCCCTAGTCACTTTGCATGGCAATAATTTTCCGGTTGAGGAGTCGTTCTACAAGAGCCTGAAATTCTTGGAACTTTGGCAAGACATCAGACTTATGTTTTATTAAATAAATCCAAGTGAACTTGCTGTAATCATCAACAAAGCTCACATAATATGTTTTTCTGCCCACAGAATCTGGAGCAGGACCCCAAACATCGGAAAAAATAAGATCTAAAGGAGCAACAGAGACACTTGATGACACAGGATATGGGAGTTGATGGCTCTTGGCCTGTTGGCAGGCATCACACACAGACTCATTATTAGACTCACCGGAATACAAAAGATTATTTCTAGAAATAACTTGACGAACTATAGTATGAGAAGGATGACCGAGCCTATCATGCCACCGGACCAAGGAGGGTTTAGTAGTATGGAACGCCTGCTTCTGATTGTTTGATGTGGATGTTGGAGGAAGGAGGTAGAGCCCATTTTTACGTCTGCCTCGAAGAAGAACTTTCTGAGTGATGAGATCCTTGATCAGGAAAAAATCAGGATGAATTTCAAAGAAGGCATTATTATCAGGAGAAAATCGGCACACGGATATCAAGTTTTTCTTTGTATCAGGAGAATAAAGAACATTGTTGAGATGCAATTTTCGATAGGGAGTATTGATCTGAGTGTGACCAGTATAACTAATGCGCATACCTGAGCCGTTGGCCATGTGGATCTGGTCTCCACCATGATACTTCTCCCGTACACTCAGCTTGTCAAGTTCTCCGGTTACGTGATCCGTCGCACCCGTGTCAACGTACCAATTCGTATCAATCTCGTAGGACTGACAAGCTGAGTTGACTGTCTTCTCTTGTGGGATAAAATCAAGATCAAAACGGTGCCAACAGGTGCCAACCGTATGTCCTAGCTTGCCGCAAAGTTGGCACGTCGGTCGCTCGCCTCCGCGCCCTGCAGCTGGTGCCTGTCCACCGCCGCGACCACGACCGGGATAACCACGGCCACGCCCGCGACCACGTTGATTTCCACCTCTTCCAAAAGAGGCAGAATTTGCTGAAACTTGATATGTGCCTTGGCGAAGGTCGTTCCTTCCTTCAAAGCCCAGCATCTGACCATATAGCTCGGCCACTGTGATCGGTTCCGTTCGTGCTGCAATGGCCGAAACCACTGGCTCGAAATCAGCGTCGAGTCCAGCGATTATGTACGCCCCCAGATCTTCTTCGTCAATTTGCCTCCCTCCGGTTGCCATCTCATCTCCTAAAGCTTTCATCTTGGTAACATATTCATTAACAAACATGTTACCTTTCTTTGTTGTTGACAAGGCGATCCGAGTGTTGATGGATCTTGCCCGAGTTCTTGAAGAGAAGATTTGCTCGAGGGTTCTCCACAGCTCTGCCGCCGTGGCGACCGACACCACCTGCGTCATGATGTCGCGCGTCAGGGATGTCATCAGATAGCTAAGGACTTGCTGGTCCTTAGCCATCCACTTGACGAATTCTGGGTTCGTCTTCTTGATCATCGTGTCTTGTTGTTTTTCTTCAATCTCCTTTGGAGGAGCAACGATCGAGCCATCAAGGTACCCGAACATCTGGGCTCCTCTAATGGCAGGAAGAACCTGTGCCTTCCATAGGAGGTAGTTGTTCTTTCCTAGCTTCTCTGTCACCGGCACGCCGAACGGCGATCCACCGGCCGGAGCTGAGGAAGAGGATGCGCTCATAGCTAACGATAGATGTATCTGTGAGGAGGTCGCTCTGATACCATGAGAGAAATTGTGGAAGCGTTCTCACCTCTCACGAGGCCGCGTAACTCTGTTAATATAGCCGCTGAATCACGGCAAGATGTTTACATGGTAGTTGCGATTGATTAGGGATGTACTTCCTATTTTAGATAAATCAAATCTTATCATTCTATCTTTAGATACAAACTAATTCTATCTAACACGATCGACATGGAAACACAAGCTAGCTAGCATCCAAAAGCACAGAAATTCGTACCAAAAGCGTCCATATATATCTAATTAACACAAGTTCGATGACGATTCCTAGAACGACTCAACAGCAGCCGCTACCCTACTTCTCAAGCAGGAACTGCTCGTGTCACACGTGAAAATTATCGGACGGGAACCCTGTGTGGGAGACCAAAAGCTAGCGCAGCGATGAAAATCTTGACCCATTCTTCGAAGAATCCTTTCTTCTTACGTTTTTAGCATGTCGAGCAGATCAGGAATTAGCTTCCTAGGAATGAACAAAAGTAAAATATGACGTACGTAACACCAAGTATACATAGACTTCTGACCATGCGGAAGAAGACTTCAAACATGGCACAGTGTACCCACCTAACCTAACCACAACTATAAAAACGAGCTCGCCTTGCAAATCTTTCTTCATCAAACAAAACCTCAAGCTAGCTATAGCTAGATCAACAAACAGAAAAGCTGAAACTCGAAAGCAAGCTTTCTGTACGTCTTTCTGTGAATCTGTCTCCTGTTTAAACGACAAAGACAACGACGATGGCGGCGGCGAAGGTGACGCTGATGGTCGTGATCTTGATGCAAATCCTGAGCTTCCTCGCCGTCGCGGCGAGGCCGTTGCAGAGGGACGACAGGCTCGATAGCGGAATCAGGATGGTGGTGCAGATATTCGGTGGCTCCAAGTCAGGCGGAAACGGCGGCACAACCTGCTGCTAAAAGCTCTCGCATATATAGAAGACACGGCAAACGGCCACACTGATTTCTGTTCTTCCTACTTTTATTAGTGCATTCATGTATTCTTGTGTGATCATTTTTTTCTCTCTACGTACGAGAGATAGATGCGTGAAGGTGGTGGTTTTGGTGATTTGTGTGTGTGCATTGTTAGGCCCATGTACTTGACTGTGCGACATTTGTTCATTCTTTTACACACTATGGTAAAAATTTCAAAGAGACCAAGTTGTTTGTTTGCCACTCATAATCTGGTTTTACGCTGCTGCTACGTACATTTCTAATATTTTCCGATGGTTGTCTTGCACTAGAAACGCTGCTGCTACGTACATTTCTAATATAGCTGATTGTAGTATCCCTTTGTAACATTTTTTTCAAGAATCCGTTATCTTGTCGAGTATCACTTTTGTCAGCAATAAAAATTTGTATTGCACTAGAAACACCGTTAACTATACGGGAAAGAAATACCAAAGGAGTATAATTACCATCGCTCATTGGCATAGAACTTAATTACTGTTGGGGAAAACTGTGAGTAGAACATATCGATTTTGACATTAACGACGTTTGTATTGACTGTTTCACTGACTCTTCTTTGTATGCATAATGCAGTAAGAAAGCAGTACAAACACTATCACAATTTGTGTGTTTCCTGGATGCCGGGAACACGCAGGAAGTCTTATCGATACAGTCACAACCAAGGGAAACTAAAGAACTCGATCAGAGCATGACTTTTTCAAGTCTAGTTCTCGGTCTTAACTTCGCTATACATGTGCTTATACTTTGTTGAAGCTTTCGGCTGCTTCGTGCAAGACTTGGTCTCCTGTTCTTGATCGTTTAATTTCTACTGCGATTTCATTAGGTCAACCAAAAAGTATATAAACATTTGCTCAAAAAGATATTTTTAAGTGGAACTTGACTAAGTCTGGACTTTTTTCAGTACAATCTTTCTATACGGCAATTATTGGCAGATCTCAAATACCAACTAGGAACTTTTTTTGGACAATTAAAATTCCATTAAAAGTTAAAATTTTCCTGTAGTATCTTCAAAAAGGGGTAGTTTTAACTAAAGATAATCTGATCAAAAGAAATTAGATGGGAAGCCAAAAGTGTTGTTTTTGTATTAACAATGAAACAATTCAACATCTTTTTTTTGAATGTCCAGCTGCACGTCTTGCATGGTGGGCTGTTCAATGTGCATTTAATTTACCTCTTTCTATATCTATAGCAAACATATTTGGGAATTGGTTAGATGGTATTCCCAAAAATCTAAAGTCACAACTCCTAATGGGAGCCAGCGCCTTATGTTGGTCTATTTGGTTATGTCGGAATGAAGTTATTTTTGACAAGAAGATTGTCACAAATCCCTTACAGGTCATCTTTTTGAGCGTGTACTGGCTGAGGGCTTGGGAAAATCTGCAGAAACCAGCTCAAAAGGAGTCTTTGTTGGCCGGAAGCGAAAGGCTGGAGGTAGTGACGAAGCAAATTTTAAGCATTCATGGGTGGCGGTATAGCCACAGGATTTGTAATGATTGATTTTTGTTTCAATCGTCGATTGCTTGTAAGACTTTAAGCCACTTCCACTAGCTTTGGTTACTTTGGTGGATTAAACTTTTTAATAAAATAGGCTGTGTGCATCTTGGATGCAGAGGCCGAGAGAGTTATTCTCTTCCATTATCTAAAAAAAAAATGAACCTGAAGGAGGTTGCATGCTGTGTGTCCTCAATATTTATGTCCCAAACAGTGTAGGCATAGTGGTGGGCAGGTTTTTTTTACCAGTAATGTTTTTTTTAACGGGGTGCCTGTTTGGCCAAAAATCGAAAAATTTCGGTCGAAATTTTCAAATTTTTTTTGAAATTTTCAGACTTTAAATATAAAAAGAATAATTGAATTAAGCATATAGTAGATAGAACCATGTAACAGGTGGATGGAACCTGCACCGCTATAAATATTGTACACCTTCACTACTCTCTTTAAGAAATTATAGTTTGGTTAAAGCGCTAAGTCATATGAGTTTTTTTATTATTGTAGTTAAAAATGTTGTTTTTAGCAAATAAAAGAACGCGAGCCATCCTTGCTAAACCCTGCATATATAACTATTACATTCTGTGTATTGGCTCGCGGAGCACTGTTGCGTGTGCTCACCCTCGCTCCCCAAATCTCTCAGAACCCATGGACCAAGGTGTGACGCCCCGTGTCATTACCCCAAGGGTAATGACACTTAGGCATACGGATTACTATTCGTTTGTCTAGTAGAACACTGCTCTAACGAATAGTAAGACTTTACCAGAGTCACGTAGCAGAACAATAAGATAGAAACTGTACACTTTATTCCAGTAATTAGCCACGCAAGGCTATGGTTCTTAGTACAAGCATTATACAACTACAAACGGAACATCTCCGCTTCTTTCGCCAACCTTGAAGTACTGGCTGTCTATTCGTCCCACGCGTCAAACATGGCGCCCATTTCACCTTGGTCCTCGTAGTATGTGCCTTCTCCTCCTGCAGTTGCTTCGGTACCTGCATGTTCTTCGTTCCACTCGGGATAGTTCCCGGCCGGACTAGGATCTACAAAGGAGAATACTAACAAGGTTGAGTACACGAGTGTACTCAGCAAGCATTAATAGCAAAGGATGCACTATCTCTAATTGTTCTCACAATTTCTAAATCATCTCATTTAGAAAATGGATCATTAAAACAATTAAGTGACAGATTTTAATACTGAAAACACTACTAGTCACTCGGAGAGAAGATAGACCCCCTGTGGTTCCCATAGACTCCAATCCTAGAGACTGGCATGAATTCATGATTTTATTTAGCACTGTGCAGGCTTTGTACCACTTTACCCATAGCTATTCTGAGCTCTCTTTGAACAGGGTCCACCGCATTTCCTTAGATGCGGGTTCCAGATCGGAATACAGAACGTTTTCCAGGTGACGTGAATTAATTTCTCCACCCATTACTTTCTGTCGGTGTCCTGAGCGCACCCAGTCCTCCACCGAGTTCTAGTAATGTTGGTTGGGGGCAGCTTCTATCCTGCACCCAACACTCCACCTTAGAGCTATAGCGCCTTGGATCCCCCACTTCCGGTCTCTCCTCACGGTTCTGGGTTCCTCCATCACACACACACTCACATCTATTACTTACCCATTGTGGAGAGCATAGTCACGTAATAAGGTAGCATTTTCTGCCCGCCGAAACGGGAAAATGGTTGGTACGAAAATTACGGCATCTGACCGAGTAAGAGTTGGTTAGTCCTTATATTTTGAATTTTTTTAAAATAATCTATTTTTTATTCGGAAATACAGAAATAATACCGCTTAATTTTTTTTACAAAAATAATCGCCTGTCGCTGTACGGTTGGGCGACTCATGCAAGCCGCCCAGCCGAACTGCGACCAACCTTCAAGTCGCGCAGTGGTAAAGCGACTATAACCTGACTGGACCTAGTCGCCAAACTGATGTGCGACATGTGTTGGAATCGCTGATTTGTAGAGCGAGTTTAGCACGTCGCGCGATGAGTGGGCGACTTATTTCATCGCCCACCGATTAGGCGATTTGAGCAAATAAACTTGGAATTATGTAAATCCAATTGGAACAATTGTCTTAAAATAGATATTACATTTTGTAGGTATTGTATTTAGCAAATTGTATTATATGATGTTATTTTTTTAGAAGATAATAGTGTGGTGACAACGTTAATTGGTCTGTTTGTTATTTTCGTAGAATATGAAGGGTACGAAATATGTCAGACTCGCAACAACATGTTGTGATCGTTGTATATTGTTGTAGTGCGCTAAATTTCTGTAGAATTTTGTGAGGACGATTGAGATAGTAATGAGTGCTAAGTAGAAAGGTAAGTGATATTACGAAGAGGCTGAGAACACTCGTTGCAGAGTCTTGTCTTTTCGGTCTTAAAAGCTAGCGAGACTTTAATTGAGTTGTCAATTCGATCTGAAAAGGCTAACCCTAAACCTAAACCCTAAATCTGCGACAAATTGTCTTCTGCATGAAAGTGGCCCGTGTGGTCTTCTCGGTCATAAAAGCTGCCCGTATGGTCTTGGCACTCTGAAAGTGACTCCTTTGGTCTTATCACTCATAAAGCTGCCCGTGTGGTCTTGTCATCGCATAAAGTCGCCTCGTTTGGTCTTGTCCTTTGCGCAAGGTCGCCCCCATTATGTCTTGTCACTACGCAAACCTACCCTGTTTGGTCTTGTCTATGCTCAAAGCACCCAATCCCGTCTGGTCTTGTCATCTGCAAGCTAATACATTACTCGCTTTGTTAGCCTCCCCCCGCGGGGCTATAAAACGCACGCCCCACGCTCCGAAATTAGTACCACTCAACCCTTGAAACTGTAGGAAGAAGAACCTTCTCCGTTTTACAAGAACATATGATGGCGAGCGCCTAGGGACTAGTCAACCGGTCGCGCGAAGCGGACCTTCGCGTCGAAAGGAGGAGGACTTCGCCCTAACTACCGGTTGATGCCGAAGAAGCGTGCTCAACCGGTATGGCTGAAATACGGACACGGGGAGGACGCTATCGTGCATGTCATAGACGGCCCTTTCGATGGTGGACGGCGTTTCTTTCGATGCCCATACTCTAGGGTAAATAGTTTTGTTCATGTTACTGCTAATGCATCCTCCGTACTAACTGTTCCTTGTAGCAGATGGTGAAATGCAACTTCACCCGTTGGATCGATTCTCCCCATGAACGACATGTTGTGAGGTATGTGGATGTATTGTGGAACCGAATCTTTGATTTGGAGGCGCAAATTGACGATCTCAAGGGGCAAAATGATGACCTCCGCCAACAGATGCAGCGCGAGAGGGGCAATGAGGAGGTCGTGAACATAGGAAGTTCCTATGATCCCACATGCTGCTGTGCCAACCCTAGCTGCATATGTGCGTGCCACTACAACGACGGCCAGCCACGTCCGAGGCGCCCAACTAGAGAACACTCTATGTGGGTAGCGAGAGGCACCTTCTACAATTAGGCACGGGCGGAGAAGCTTGTACGTCGGTAGTGTCCCTTCTCACATACACTTATGTTCAATCTCCTAAAGCATATAACTAAATGGTGGGCGCGTTATTGCGGTTGCCTTTTATCGAGTTGACATGTTGCATCGATGTGTCGCGTGCTTTAAGTTATATGCATCGAATAAATGAGTTGGACGACTTGGCAGTAAGTACTAGCCCGACTAGGTCACGAACGATGTCATAGTAATTACGAAGCGAAATCGTCAACACATAATACAAGTTATGCATAGACAACCATGTCATAGTACCTACGAAATACAATACGTAAACAGAGAATATGTAAACCCCCTACTGGCCACCCACTGTGCCACCCGCAGCACCTCCTCCATTGTCGCCATGTCCCACACCCGGTCCGCGCCGAACAATACGCCCACTACTACAAAAAGGCTAATACTGGACGCCTCATTACAGACAGTTGACCAAAACCGTCAGATAAATACAATCACTGAGCGGTTTTGGTTTAGTGACCGTTTGTGTTCTTGGCTTCGCTAAAACCGCTCGTGAAGAAGTAATATCACAGACGGTTCGTGTTGAAACCGTCGTGAAGTATCACGAGCGGTTACAATAAGAACCGTCTATGATACTACTAAGTATCATAGACGGTTCTTGTTCAGAACCGTCTGTGATACTTTACAGATGGTTTTCAACACGAACCGTCTGTGAATTCCCATGCTCATCACAGACGGTTCATGTTGAAAACCGTCTGTGAAGTATCACAGACGGTTCGTATTAAAAACCGTGGTAAAATCAGAGTGTTTATGATTCCATGCCATGGTAAAATTAGAGTGTTTGTGATTTCATGCCATGGTAAAATTAGAGTGTTTGTGATTTCATGCCATGGTAAAATCAGAGTGTTAGTGATTGGAAGCTATGGTAAAATCAAAGAGTTAGTGATTCTATGCGATGGTAAAATCGGAGTGTTAGTGATTTCAAGCCATGGTAAAATTAGAGTGTTAGTGATTTCAAGCCATGGTAAAATTACAGAGTAAGAAAAATTTCAAGCCATCGTAAAATCAGAGTGTAAGGAAAATTCTAAGTCACAGACGGTTTTTAATACAAACCGTCTGTGATAAGATATATATCACGAGCGGTTTTAATATAAACCGTGCGTGATAAACTATATCACGAGCGGTTCGTATTAAGAACCGTCGTGATATCGTCCTGAGCGGTTTTTCTATGAAACCGCTCGTGATTCGCAGCTGTGAAGTCTGAAAAAATTTTGAGCAGCGGGAGGCAAAATATTTTGGCACTGTCTTTATATATTATAACCACCCCAGCCTTGTTTTCCATTAGTCTCTTCCTCTCCCTTCCCCACACCAAGCTCCGGCGACCACCCTCGATTCCCCATCGCGGTTCAGCGAGGAGACACAAATGACGGCGGCGATAAGGAGGATCACGGTCATGCAGAGGAGCTCCTTGTCTGCTGCAGAGGTAAACTTTGGAAGGTACATGTACATCCCATAACATACACAATTTGTTGGCTGTTTTTGTAATGAAAATTATCTGAATTTTGTGTTACCTAAGGTCGGCGCCATTGAGATTTTCGATCGTCTCTCCTTGCCGACGAGCTTGAGTCGAACTTCGGCGACATGCAAGAACATCTTATGATATCTTTGGTGAGGTATTGAGAGGATGAGTTCTTAATCCAAGAAGCCGATGAGTTCTTGAGGAGCTTGGAGGCATAGATGGTTTCTAGCTAGTTTAACTTTGTAACTTTATTCTTTTTCCCATTCGGAGGGACATTGTGAAACATTTTGGTTTCCCTTTCTGTAATGTGTTTGCTATCATAATTTTAATTGGATTTTAGTTGTCTTGCTAGAGGTTGCATATGGAAACAAGCTGTCTAGCAATTGATTGGTTTGATTTTTTTGCAATAGAAAAATTATCACAAACGGCTCAATAAGAACTGCGTGATAATTACTTATCCTGAGCGGTTCTTGTTGAGAACCGTCTATAATAGACTATCACGGCGGTTACGAACAAGAACCGCTCGTGATCTTTCCTGAGCGGTTGAAAACCGTCTGTGATGATCATATCATTACTGACCCATAAACTCAGACGGCTCACGAAACCGTCTGTGATGATGTTTTTGAACCGTCTGTGAATGTCTTTTCTGTAGTAGTGGCCCCCGCTTGGGCTTCCGAAGCGCGGGGTGCCTAGGCCGGGGCCCAGACAGGAAAAGGCGCTCAGGAGCCCTGCCGATCCGTGGTCCCAGGGGGGTCGACTCCACTTGGTGCTGCGTGATCACTGGGGGCCCGCTAAGTTGCTCAATGGAAATAACCTCGGCGGTGCGAGCTCGGTGCCCCTGGACCTCCGGGTGCTTCGCGAAATCGATCTCGTCCTCGTCGCGGGAGAACTTCGGTGTCGGTGGACAACAAAGACTGCATGGCAAATAATGTTAATCTCTACAATATATCGACGATCGCAAACCTGAAGGGAGGAAACGTACCTAACTGGTAGGCGAAGTGCGGGATGTCATACCCACCATACTATCCGGACGGGTCGGGGATGAAAATATACTGCCCTAACGCCGATGGCGGTGGGGATGCGTACCCACGTGCCCACCCGGACCGTCCGGCTGTCGGCCAGCGCAGCGCAGCGCGAGGCGGCGTAAGCGCGGCGAAACGCGTGGGCGTGGCCCTCCTAAGCTTCTTTGCTGGTCATGGGGCGTGGCGTCCTCGACCTATGCACCGACGAGGCCACCTCCCGGACCGAGGAGCCCACCTCCTGCACCGATGAGGCCACCTCCTGTACCATCCTGCATGACGTCAGGGCCACGCATCGCCTCGCCGCACTGCATGCCTGACGAACAAACTGCACTAGCTCGTCGCGCGTGACCTCCGCACCAATGCCGATCCTGTCCAAGATCGACTGTCCGTCGCTGGCAACCCCGACATTGATGTCTATCTGCAAGGAGTATGTCAAAGCGTCAAACCTATAATTCGAATGTGATCTGCGCAGACATTTTCAAACATGATTTTACGTACCGCGAGGTGCACGTTCCGCGCTAAGTGCAGAGGGTAGGAGTCGGTCGGTGCTGGCACGCGAGCAGGGGGAGGGTCGACGACATGCACCAGCCTGGTGCGTGTCTACGAGGCGTACCAGCGAAGGTACTTGTCGTACGCACGGGGGTCATACGGGCCATCCTCTGGCACGCAGTCCTCGTGGGCGTTTGCCCACTGTGCCACCCACGGCTCCATCTTGGCCGGCCACTACGCCTGGTGCCACCCCTCCTACTATGCCTGCGAAACATACCACTGCAATTATAAGCCACCGTTACAGAAATATCAAAAACATATGTGAACATGTGTTGCATGTAACTCACGCGTGGGTCGATTCAAGCACCCTCGTCCCGACGGGAACTGGAACAACCTGGCGGAGGCCGAACTGGCGCATCACCCTGTGCACTACGTAGTCCTCGATGAACACGTCGAAGACGAGCTTCCTCTGCATCCGCCCGATCGCCGGTCGCGCCCGGCCACGGTGAAAACGACCCGCGAGCACGGGCCTCCGTCTTCGATCGAGTAAGGCTCGGCGCCGCGTCGTCGGCCGACGGTCCATTGCTCCACAAAGTGCTCGCACGCATGTGTGACTGCGACGTGCATCTCGTACTGCGGGTCGAGCGAAAGGTTACAAAGGATTACATGTAATCTGTTGAAGAAAAGATATAGGGAAGTACGTACCCGTCTACGGCACCAAAGGGACCCTACGGTCGACCGTGTCCCCATGGTACATGTCCGCACCGTACGGTCCGGAGTCTACCAGCATGGGCTGTCCGAGAGAGAAAAGCTCGAACGACCACAGCTGCAGCAATAGGGGGCAGCCTGTGAGGATAGATGAGGGCTTCGTCCTACAGCACGCGTCGCACATGCCACGGTACGTCGCGGCAAGTACGGCTGAGCCCCAACTGATCTCTAGCTCCTCGTCATAGGCGATGGCCCTCGCGTACCCCACGAGGCGGGCGTCGACGGAGTCACCGTGGCTGCTGTAAGCAAGATACCGGTCGAAGAGCCTGGCAGTACGCCTCCAGGTGCCACGACACCTGGTCGACGGTGGGCTGTGGGACCATCCGCTCGACCTATGCAGAAATGAATTATTAGTAAGCCCGTCATATGGCTACGTCTCAATGAATCGCTAAACATGGAAAATAGGTAGTATCGTGCGGGCTCGCGAAAAGCCACCGCGGCGGGCAATGCCATTGCCGTCGCTCGAGAAGTCGAAATCGGAGGCGCGCCTCCGCCCAAGAACCCTCAAACCCGCCCAACAGGCATCGCGCGATCGGCAATGCGTCCGGCTGAATGTAGGGGCTCCCGCGATATGCAAGCCGAGCAGCATCGCGACATCCTGCAGAGTAGGGGCCATCTCCCCGAAAGGGAGGTGGAAGGTGTGCGTCTCGGGCCGCCATCGGTCCACCAGGGCAGTCAGGAGTGACCGGTCGAACGAGAATCGTCGTGACCGCTTCGGACCGGCCTGGACCTCCCCATCGTCGTCGACCAGACCGCCGTCCTCTTCGGTGGCCTCTACCATCCGTGCGAGAGGTAGAAGGCCAGAACGGCTCAGCCTACAAAGCACGAAGAAGTAAGTACATCGTGCGCATACGATACAAAAAATGGCACAGCTTGCGACAAACCTCTCTACCCAGCGTGGGTCTAGTCTCCAAGCCCGTCGGGGTGTCCACGTACGAACCACCCCCAACTCAGCCGTGTCGTCCCTGCCAACCGGATGCGGCACACGACGGCTCGCGCGATGCTGCACGTCCACCAACCGGTTTAGCAGACTGAAATGCTAATCCGAACCACTAGGGTCTTGAGCCATACCTGCAAATTAAGAGATTAAAAGCATTCAAATTACTTATGCATTTAAATTATATTCCAATGGGAAATAAATCATATTTGATATGTTCTTAGTGACACCTAAAGACTTTGCTCCAACACAATGGTAATACATATACAATTTCATGAAACCCACGTGGTAAAGACATAACTTTTTGTACGAAAGGCTATATTATGTTAACGCCTGTACCGACTGCTATGGATTGCCAAAAATTTAATACATCATCGTTACTATGCATTTTTATAATGGGTGAAGCTTTCAGGAAAAAAACAAAATTTTACATGTTTGACAATCCTACGTGTTTCAAACCATGTATCTGTGATTCCTTAATCCAACCAAAACTATGAAGTAAATGTTTTCAATTCTTTATTATAAAAAAATACTTGTATTTAACATTCTATAAACTAGCATTTGTGAATGCACGGGTTATCGATGTTTTTATATAATACAAAAGTAATATGTTATCATTCATCTAGCCCGTACGCAATTAGCGCAGCACGCGGAATAGTACAACTAAATTTATTTTTACTAACTCATTTTTCCTTTATACAAACTTCTAAACTATTTGTATTAATCATGCTATCTCTAAACATTTGCTAACAATATGTCACTACACACGATGTTACTTGCTAACGTACCATGGTTAGTAATTAATCATGCCATCTCTAAATATTTGTTAACAATATGTCACTACAGATAAATTTGCTTGCTAACCTACCTTGGTTTCAAAAATAAACTTTTACAAATTAATACTTACCGTCCTAGTCGTCGATGCGAAACGAAAAACCTCTTTTTTTCTCCTCCTCTTCTTTCCCTCCTCTTCTTTCCCTCTCTTTCTCTTCTTTTCTGCTCGGCTCCCGGCGATTCGCTCGTTGGAATGGCGAGGGTTCGGCCGCGCGCGGGGTTTTATAACCGCTCCAAGTCGCCATACGGTTGGACGACTTGGGTTGAGGTGCGAGCAAGTCGCTCGACTGTATGGCGACTCTCTTAAAGTCGTCATTCCATAAAGCGACCTTGCCTCGAACCTTTAAATCGCCTTTCCGTTGGGCGACTTGAAGGTTGGTCGCAGTTCGGTTGTATGACTTGCATGAGTCGCCCAACCATAAAGCGACACGCGATTATTTCTGTAAAAAAAAAATTAAGCAGTATTATTTCCGTATTTCTGAATAAAAAATAGATTATTTAAAAAAAATCTTATATTTTAACCATATGTAAAGGGGTCCCACTTCCTTGCCTCATCTCTTACCTGCCAAGAGCCCCCTTTACCAGCCATAATATTCTCCTATCACTTTCTTTCATCATTCTCATCTCATTCATCATTCTCATTTTATTCAAGTTCATCTTAATCATCTTCATCTCATTCATTTTATTTAAGTTTTGGAAAACAATTTTGATGCAATAAACATAATTAGTGCAATATACGGTTTACATTTAATTAACTAGATTTATGTTCAAGAGGATCGCTTGCCTTCGTATCGTGGGGCAGTCGATCTTGATGAAACTCGATCAACTGCTTAAAATCGGTGCTTGCAAGACGTCTTACAGAGCAATACGGAAATACGAATAATAATATAAGTAAATACGTAGTGGATTTTTGAGTGATATAATAAATACCTAGGTTAGTGACTTCTAGATGTTAGCACAAATTAATTTAATTAAAACTTTTCGAGATCTACACTAAGTTAACACTCCACACAATAATCGTTCTACTGAAAATGCGCACTAAGGTTGACAACCCGCAGTCCACGCTTAACTGATTACACTAACATAATTAAATAGCTCAACTACCTGACTAAATACTCGCGATGCACAAAGTTGCTACACAAGCTAGTTATTTTATTAATAACAGAATTAATAACTATTCGACCTATCTGGCAATTTTAATTCACAGATTAATTGCAAATTGGTTAATTAGACAAGATCTAAGTTAAGTTATTTAATAGCAAGAATTAAACAGCTAGCAGTTAATTAATTAATAACAGCTACTGAATATACAAATAATTGCCACAAATAATTAAAGGCTACACAAATCCTAATTCCTCACTAATAAAAATTCTAGTTCCAATCTACCCCTAATCTCTCTCTCTCATTCCTACCCCCATTCGGTCGAAACCCACAATCCCACGCACACACACATAACCCACTGCTACCTATCTTCTTCTCTCAAAATCTCACTCTCTTCCTCTCCACAGATCCCTCTCTCTCCCTCTCTCCATTCCAAGCCGCCGCCACCAAGGGGGAGGGTCCCATGGCCCGGCTTGCTCACTGCCCTCAAGCACTGCCGCTGCTCCGCCGCCACCTGCCCGCTCCCCTGCCAGCGCCTCCACCCGGCACTCTCCTCTCGGCTCCCTCCATGGCCAGCGCCTCCACGCTCCCGGTCACTTCCTCCCGCGCCACCGCGCCTCGCGCCTCCACACGTCGCCGGCCTCCTCGGCGCCCGCTCGAGCCACGCTCATGCCGGCGCCTACCGGCGCTCTCCTCGGCGCCTTCCTCTCCTTCTTGTGCTCGGAGCCGCCAGCCAAAGTCGCCGCGCCTCGCTCCGGCCTGGACCCGACGCCGCCTCCTGGTTCCCTCAACGGCCCGCCCCTCGCTCCAGATCCGCCCCCAAGCCACCGCTACCGACGCAGCCCAGCACCCGGTTCCCTCTACTCCCAGCATGGCCGAAGGCCAGTGCCGCCGTCGTCGTCGTCGAGTCGGCTCAGCCTTCCCAGGTTCGCACTTACCTCAAGCCCACTATGCAATTTCCTTTACCTGCTCTTGGAGACTGAAATAGATTTGGGTGAGTGATTTGCGAGGATGGTGGGGATGATCGGGATTGAGCTGGTGCCGCTGATGATCTGCTGCCGCCTTGTCGCCTGGTCGTTGCCGCTGCCCCTGGCTCCTTGCTTGCTGCTGCTAAGTGGAGGTGAAGGTAAGAAATGGATGATGGGCAATGGAGCTGTGAAATGCTGTGAATGGAATGAGGGGAGGGGAATGGACGATGGGGGGTTGAATGTTGCTATGCTGCCAAGGGGAGATGAATGCTTGTGTTGATGCCTGGGGGATGAATGTATAAGTGCTGCTGGGTGCTGGGTGAATGAATGTTTGTGATGAAGTTTGGGGGAGATGTATGAGTGCTGCTGGTGCTGTTTTTAGGAGTTGAGAGCTCGCTATTGAACTTGTGAAGCAGGGGGGTGAACCTAAGCACGGGACTGCTGCTGAGCTACTGCTGCTATGTTGAGTCATGGAGGTGAGGCTTTTGAGGGGTGAGAGAAGCAGAGAGATGCTCCAGGGAAAATGGTCCTTGGAGTTGTTGCCTTGACTAGAAAAACAGGGAAGGAATGGATACTGAGATGTTGTATGCTGCCAAATGAATGCTACAATGCTCTAATTTGATTGTTGTAAGAAATCCTATTGTAAAAGATGCTTATTGATGATTGATTTATCTGATGGGATTGAATGCGAGTTTAAATATAACTTGAGGCTACTGTTGCAAATGTTGAATATGAATGAGACTTGTGATTGAATGTTGCGATTGGATGGATCTTGATAATGAAAGATCTGCGCAATGATGCTATCTTGGTTACATTGACTAGAATTGCAATGCTCGCTAAACGAACCCACTAACCAGCATACGACTACAAACTAACGACTTAATAACGATCGCAACACTATCAACAGCGTACCGCTAATACTAGGTTTATTATCGCTAACTAACGATTACTGCTAGGCGATTAAATCTAATTACGTGGGTTCTCACACAAGGGCACTACGCACACTACGACGTTCCAAGAGCTGATGGAGAAGAAGACAGTGGAGATTAGATTAGGCTCTAGTAGTCTAGGTCTCGCCCTAGTCTAGCCGGCTAAGTCGGTGCTTGCGCGTACCAATATTATCTAAGTCTTTGAGTAATATCGGCCAAACACAGGTTATCACATCACTTGTATGTGGCGAAATGCGCTTTCCCCTTTTGCTTCCGCTTTCGCTTTTATGTAATGTATCCTTTTGGCCTAATCGCTTTTATTGTAAACTTGACCCGATACGGTCTATGTGAACTCTGATGCTTTATAATTAATGTATGGTACAGTTTACGTCTTGTATGAAATAATTAAGTGATATATCTGTGATCACTATCTACTGATCTAAGGAATAGTGTAGTGGATTCACAGAGGATTTAGAATTGGCTAAATCCGGGTCCCACAGTATGCACTATGCACTAAGAAAGCTGTACAAACACTATCACAATTTGTGTGTTTCCTGGATGCCGGGAACACACAGGAAGTCTTTATCGATATATAGTCACAACCAAGGGAAACTAAAGAACTCGATCAGAGCATGACATTCAAGGTCTAGTTCTCGGTCTTACTTCGCTATACATGTGCTTATACTTTGTGAAGCTTTCGGCTGCTTCAAATGTGAGAAGAAAGGCTTCGTGCAAGACTTGGTCTCCTGTTCTTGATCGTTTAATTTCTACTGCGATTTCATTAGGTCAACCAAAAGGTATATAAACATTTGTCCAACAAACGGGTTGGTATTGGTCCTGAACCTGAAGGAGGTTGCATGCTGTGTGTGTCCTCAATATTTATGTCCCAAACAGTGTAGGCATAGTGGTGGGTGGTTTTGTTCCACATTAGCTCAAAGCAGGGATTCAAAAATCGGTCGGTTACAATGGCTCTAAGCAGGGATTCAAAAATTGGCCGAAAATCGGCCGATTATCGATCAAACCAGATTTACCGGTGGGGGCCGGTAGGATTACAGACCGGCCCCAAAAAACCGGTTTTGATGAATTTTGTCCCAAAAAACGAGTTGGCCTGAATTTTGTTCGAATTTGAATTTTGTTTATTTAAAAGTCAGAAAATTTTAAAAAAATCTGCAAATTTTAGCCGAAATTTTTTGATTTTCGGTCTTACCGGTCCCCCCTGTTAAAAAAAAACTTCCGGTATTGAAAACCTGGTGCAAAGTGCATAATAGTACGTACTCCCTGCGGTCCAAAGTAGATCGTGTTTTCTATTTAAAAAATTTGATCATATTTTAATTAGCTCTTTGTGGACATAGAATCTTCTCCTGCAGTTTGCCCTCTTAATTGTATACACATATCTAACACTAGTACCAATTAATAAGCATTTAATATGTTTTTGCATTTAATAAGCATTCAAAATAATAAGTATCGGTAAATGTGGACCTGAATCTCCGGATGTTGTAACTCCATGTTAAACTTGTTGGGCGCGCGAAGTGGGGTTAAAACTCAAAAGGCCCAATTACAAGAGCGAAGGCTCATCCTAAGTGCGGCCTGGGCTAGTTTTAACGAATTTTGATGCTGAAATTTTGTGTCTCCGATAAAGTGATCACTAAAGTGATCAGTGCTTCTACTTTATCCAACGAAAAATTTCTCTCAAAACTACAAGTGAATGAGACAGCTTTCAGATGAGGTTCATGCAACTCTGAAACTGTTATATTATAAAAATATTTTTAATGACTAATCTAAAGATATCATTTTCACTGACTTAGTAATTGGTCCGCTTAGGCACGTAGCAGCTTTCACAAGTGCGGATGACATGTACACATCAACCTTTTGTTATTCCATTGACCAATTAAACTATACATCCATGATCGATCCATCCTGTTTCACACATTCTTGCTGATCAAGAACAGATATTTCCTTTATGTGACCTGCACGGCATGCAAAAAAAACTAGCATGAACGCACACATTTCGCAATGCTAATTAATCAACGCGAGTTCGAGGACTCTTCCTGATCAAAATGACATAGCAGCCGCTATTTGTGAAGCACGAATGTACAGTTGGTAGACTGAAAATTCGTCAGGCCGAAACTGAACCCCGCCTGGGAGACCAAAAGCGCAGTCAAAACGGCAAAGAGCTGGACCGAGTCGATCTTGGGTGATTTGGAGCATGAAGAACGAAACGATCAGGAACTACGTAACTAGCTGACTTCAAACCTTGCAGAAGAAGAAGGCTTCAAAGTTCAAACCATGCACAGTGTACACGCTACGGTCGATCGGCCGGCTACATAAACGAGCTCCCCATGAAAATCTCCCTTCACCAAACCAAGGCCTGACGATCGATCGAGCCCAAGAAACGAAGCTTTAAACTCGAAAGGTTTCAAGCTCTCTGAGATCTCTTCCTTTGTTTTTGTCTACCATTTACAACGACGATGGCGGCGGCAGTGACGGTGACGGCAAAGGTGTTGCTGCTGGTCGTGATATTGATGCAAATTTACGGTGTCCTCGTGGCCGCGGCGAGGCCGTTGCGGCGGGACGACTGGCTGGAGGACGGGATAGGGGTGGTGATGCAGATATTCGGTGGCTCCAAGTCGGGGGGAAACGGGGGCACACACTGCTGCTGACCGTAGAAGATCACGACAAGCCCACACTGCACATATATTTCTCTCTCTGCGTTGGAGCATGAAGAACGAATCGATCAGGAACGTATGTAACTAGGCACAAAGGTAGAACATAGTACGTAACTAGCTACGTATGTAACACCAAGAACACGCACAAGCTGACTTCAAACCTTGCAGAAGAAGAAGGCTTCAACGTTCAAACCATGCACAGTGTACACGCTACGGTAGATCGGCCGGCTACATAAACGAGTTCCCCATGAAAATCTCCCTTCACCAAACCAAGGCCTGACGATCGATTTAGCCCAAGAAACGAAGCTTTAAACTCGAAAGGTTTCAAGCTCTCTGAGATCTCTTCCTTTGTTTCTGTCTACCATTTACACGACAAGAACGGCGGCGACAATGGTGGCAGCGGTGGCGATGACGGCTGGTCGTGATGTTGATGCAAATTTGCGGTGTCCTCGCGGCCGCGGCAAGACCGTTGCAAGGGGACGACTGGCTGGAGGACGGGATAGGGATGGTGATGCAGATATTCGGTGGCTCTAAGTCGGGAGGAAACAGGGGCACACACTGCTGCTGACCGTAGAAGATCATGACAAGCCCACACTGTACATATATTTCTCTCTCTGCATTGGTAGGATTGTTTTTTCCACTCTCCGGGGCCTACGGAGATGCGATGCACTAATTGTGCAGCTACTTTACGTGTTGCAGATGATGATAGTTGTATTGTGTATGCTTAATTTTGTCTTGTAATTTATACTACAACATTCTTTCTTTCTTTTTTTTAATAAACTGGTTCATGGAGCCATGCGCCGGTTGTGATCAAGTTGTTTGGTTGCTTGTACGAAATGTCAGAATCATCAATGCATTTGATCATGCTGAATGTATGGGTCACACGCACAAACATGTACGGTGGCATATTCATGGAAAATGTGAATCTAGTCCAAAATTCATTTTTACCACACTTAAAATTTCTAATAATTCACCAAACATTAGCCGATGTAGGAGAGGGTATGATGTATGTCTCTGCAAAATTTCAAAATCAAATCAATCACATTCAATTCGTAAGATAGGAAAAAGTCAAACACTTCCTGGAACAGTGCCTAAACAATAAACCATTATTTAAACAAGTTTTTGTCTTTTTCGTATCTCGCAAATGCGATTGAGTTTGACGTCAAAATTTTGGCATACAAAATATTCTCCCATAAGTCTGGGAAAGTTTTAGATTTTTTGAAAAACTTTAACGTTAGATGAAAATTGAATTTGCACCAAACTCGCATTTTTGACCTAATATTTCGCAACGTGTACATGGTTAGATATCCAAGTGGGCCAAACAGAGTCACTACCGCAAATTGGAACCAGAGCTGCGCCGAAATAAAAAGGGAAATTTTGTTTTTTCCTCGGCACGAACCGAAATAAAAAGGGAAATTTTCATCAAAAGCACCAACCCATTTGACATTGGTACGTACCAGGAAAATTTTATGGTACATGCAAATCCTAGTGCTATGGGTGTAAATTTTCCAAATTAAAATGATAACTGTTCGACCACAAAGTTTGACGCCTATGTTTGTTGATTAATTAGGGGTTAATCAAACCGTTGACCATTATTCATTCTAAAAAATATACGGAGGTCAAATTGTTGGTACGTGCTGGCGTAAGAGTGGACTCGGAAATGCTCTCTAAATTTAAATTATGTAAACCTACGAAAAGGTGAATACTTCTACATGAGGTAAGTGCTGTGTTATTTTATTTTATTTTTTGTTAGGAAGGGCAATGTTATCTTCACTGCTCTACGCTATTAACGTACTTTACATCCATACACATGCATAGTACGACCGCTAGTCATGAAAAAGTGCTTTGATTTTTCAAAGTCTACTGGATACAATTTTGACCATTTAATTTGGCCGAAGAAACCTATAGAAGTACAATAATATTTGTGAAAATATTTTTACGGCAAGTTTACCCGCATCATTTTATATGTCCACTCTAGATATTTATAGCTATATAACTCTATTCAAAACAAATATTGTGTTTGCCTGCACGCATTCTATAGTAGACCTGAGCATTTCGCTAGCTGGGCTTAAAAAACCCGGTTTGTTTCAAGCTAGGAATGACCGAATGACTGCCTAGGCCTGACCAGTTAAGGTAATCAAGCCGGAACTCAGGCTGTAGTACAAAATTTTAGGCCGATATGGATTATATTTGCATTTCTGTATATATTTAGAAGGGTAGAATGGACAAACGCTCAAATCCTTTAACCCTAGTTAGATTTGCATACTAACCGGTGATTTCCTACTTTTGCAATGGTTACGCTGCAAGTTTCCATTTTTAGAGTCGCGGGTGTACAGAACCCAAATGATACAAAGACAGATATGCAAATAGCCGAAACTGATCGTTAAATTAAGGGAAGGAATGAATCGTACATCCACATGACGGAATCATATACACCTTATCATATACTACCAGAAACCGCATAGTTCCCGAGTGTCTACATCTTTCCCGAGTGTCTGGATGAAAACACTCGGGGAGGTCCCAAGTGTTTCATAGGACACTCGGGACGAGAAGTCAACACTCAGTAGAATTAACTTTCCCGAGTGTTTTCCATAACACTCGGGAGATCAAAATGTAATCCCGAGTGCATCGAAACAAAAACACTCGGGAACTTTTTTTTTTGGTCGCGCCCTTTTTTCCCTGCTATGACTTTTTTTTTTGCTTCTAACCCTACCTCCCCACTCGATGTCCCCAATCCCGCAGCCGCCTCCCCGTCTTCCTCCTTCTCCCTCCTGCGCCCCCCCCCCACCCGGCACCTTTCCACGCCCGCTCCTCACTTGCCATGCCTGCCTCCTCCCCAACTCCCTCCTCCTCCGCCCATGGCCTCTCCTCCCCTCCTCCCGACTCCCGAGCGCCGCCCGCCTCCTCCCTCCTCCGGCCCTCTGCGCCTCCCTACGCCACCCATGGAGGACCACCCACCCACCTCGCCGCCTAGCCCTAGCCCCCTCCTCCCTCCCCGTCGCCATCGCTGACGATGACAAGCGCCATGTCCGCCCCTTCCACCTCCACAGCCTCATTGCTGCTCGGTAGCTGGAGGCTCCCGCGGTTCCAGTTCCAGTCTCTCCACGCCCCCACCAAGTCCCTCTCCTCTACTCGGCTCTGCAACTGCGTCGGCACCAGGCCCCACCTGCTCGCCCCAATCTCCGCCTCCACGTTGCCCCAGCGGGTGACGGCCACTCCCTCGCCTGTGGTGGAGGTGGAGGATGACGCCGGGCGGGCGGCGGCGGTGAGGAGAGTTGCGGTGGCGGTGGCGTGTGGCGTGTGGCGTGGTCCCACCGGGCGTTGGCTATGGGGGCCGCCGGGACGGGAGCAGGAGCGTCCAGCGCGGTGGAGGCAGCTGCGAGGATCGGCGGGATGGCGCCACGTGGTAGCTGGTCTAGGGTGCTGCAGATTCTGTAGCTTCTCAAGGAGCAGGGGCACATTCTCGCTGCGTTGCTTGGCCTGTCAGCTTTCTTCTCCATGGCCAAGATCTCCATCACCATGCTCTGGCTCTAGAAGATGCGTGTATGGCAAGTACCTGGAAATCCATTTTTAACTTCACTGTTACTACTTACTAGTATTTGGATTTTGCAATTGGTGCCGAAACATGATAGAGTTAGGCTCATCTTATATGAATCATGATGTTCATGCTGCTTATTATGCAATCAATTTACTTCACCGGGTGATGGAGGTAGGATATGGCCTGGTAGGGGCAGCAATTGTCTCTAGGAGATGGTTAAGGTGACTGGGCAGTTCCAATGATAGGAGTGACATCGGCAGCCAAGGATTACATCTTACACTAGTAGCATTTACAATTCAAGTTTACAATCCATGAATGTTGCTTCCATTGGAACCCTCTAGCGCACATATGCATCAGCTGGTTTAGAATTACCATGAATTGGTCCTTGGGATGTTAGAAAGTCAACCGGATTGTTCTAATTTGACCCTACTTTTTCCCGATAACATCTTCTAATTTGTTACAGACTTCATTAGCAAATGATACAAGTTGCGAATCAAATGTGACTACCCCTCAAAACCCTCTAAGGGATGCAAGTAACCCTTCTGGGTAAGTATGGTTGGTCAGCACCTCAAAGTTTTGCCATCTTAATGTATTTGAGATGTTATAATTTGACTGCTAATTTCAGAATTCTTATTCAATTGTTGCCATAACTATTGTTTAGAAAAGTGGTTATTATAGACAGTTTTGGTCTTCATAAAGACATTGTACACTACAGATTTGAGTGCTTTAAAACTAGCTTTCCCATTTTCAGAAGTTTTATTTATTAAATCGCTGGATATGCCAATTCTCTTTCCATGTTTTGGCTACTTGATGTAATCTGTTAGCTTTTCTACCCCTCTAGGTTGTGCCATATTTCGTAAAATACATCGACAATCTTACTAATATATATGTGCGTTTCAACCGCAAACGGTTAAAAGGATGCACTAGAGATGAAGACTGCATAATTTCTCTCTCAACACTCTACCATGTAAGTATATATCCAAAGATTACCTTCGTTTCAACTTTATCCGGTTGACGATATTGCAAATTGTCTACGGAATAGATGAAAAAATTATCTTTCAATGCTATAGTCATATATCAAACCACTGAATTACTTTTGACTTATGTAAGTCTATATCCAACAGTGCACTGTTTCAACTTTTTACCATGTTTTATTCCATCAGAATTACCTTTGACTTATGTTCTTTTTCCCCACATGGTCAGAGAGATGAGCATGTTGAGCAATGTGTAAATCGGATGATGACCATCATTGATCTTGTCCACAATATCCGTGAACGACATAACAAAGCTCTCAAAACACCACTGAAGTATGTTCAGTTGTGTTTTGCATGATTTTATTTTCTATAACAATGTATTTATGCAGAGAGGTTTAGGTTAGGCAGATGACATCGTATTATATTATGTGTATTTTCCTGCTTATACATGTAGTGAAGTGACAAATGACTACATTAAAGATTTTTTTCACATTTTGGTAAAAAAATCGTCTTTACAACCATGAAGTGTAGGAACCCTTTTGGTTGTAGTGGTTGTCATAAGATTTGATGTGGTTTTAGTTGTGTTTTTTTGCTTTCCTTCTGTATATGGAACTTGAAGAATATGTATATATAAACATCAAGAGGGTTCAAGTTAAAATTCAAATGATTTTTTTTCTATTCTATATGTTATTTCCTGTATGTAATCTATTTTGTTTTCTATTCTATATGTTATTTCCTGTATGTTATCAAAAGGGCTCGCTACCCTTAAAAAGCCTCATTATATAATCCTCCAGAAAATGCCACTCTAGGCATTTATAACTTGATCATTAAATTGTTTTTATGCGACTGGGTTATGCTGCTTCACTACTTCTCTATTAATATATGATGTGGTTACAAATGCTTCAAATTAATGATGGGTTAGGCTGATTAACTCCCTCTTTTCCCCTTTCTGGAACTTGATCCATTCTATCTGCTACGGATACAAATTAATTTCACTGCTGTAAGATTCACACATTAATTATGTTATTCTTGCTATCACCTATAAATAATGCTGATTGTCACATAAAGGATTTGTGCTATGTGCTGTAGTTCTTGAACTAAAATGTTTACCAAGCTTTTCTCTATGAGTAATAAGAAATGTTGTTTAAGTTTGGCGCTATTTAGCATTTTGGAACTTCTGTCTTGAATTCCTGATGCTTTTTGTTGCTAGGCAAATGAAGATATAAATTGTTACTCCTTTGATGCTAGAAAGCTGGATAAAGCCAAAATTGTTCACAAGGGCCATGTTTTAGCAGTGTAAGTAGTATTTGCAAGCAAAATTTTGTGATATATTGATATTTAAAGTAGATATATCGGTAAAGGTTGCTCCCTTAGTAGAGAAAAATGACCCAAATGGTATGTCGATTTGTATGTTAAGTTCACAGACTAGCATACATCACTTATCAATATGAAGAGCATATGAACAAATCCTGTTACCTCTGCGACCCTTAGTATTGTTCAGGTAATGAAGCCACTGAATTATTCCTGTTGTTTAGTTCAACATGATTAATAGGATTTATTGTTTCGGTATTGTTAAAACATGTGTTCTTGTTTCCAGGTCTTCTGGGGATTAGATAAAAAGCTTGCTCAAATGAAGCATTTTCCATAAGTGAATTGGCTCATTTCCTATCCGAAATACTCCAAGGTTATTTCCTAACCTAAACTTGCTTAAACTGTTTAGAGATAACTCTCTAGAAAGTTTTGAGGTAAATTATGGAGCACAAGAGAACAAAGGTCAAAGAAGTTGTTGTGTTGCAGAACATTATATTATTCAGCAATTGAATTATTTTGAACAATAATAGCAAGTTTGAAGGGTTGTAATAATGAATTGATTTTGTGAAGTTACTACTGAAGATGTGGTACAATGTTAGTTATGTGATGAGTGGGCATGGGTGCTCTATCGCTTTCGTTGCATTTCTGTTGCGCTCATCTTTATTTGCCATAATGCTCATAGGCCTCATAATATCCTTTTTTTTCCCATGTGATATCTTAACTCTCCCTTTGTATCCGTGTTTACTCTCCATGACACCACTATCGATTGTATGTGACCTTACAATTTTTGCCTTGCAGGCCCTTTAGTCCTTCTACGAGAAGTTCGATCCAGATTTCGTTGATATTAGAACAAAAGCGCGTGAGGTGTTGCAGAGGGAGGATGATCTAAATGAGATTGTGCAGGTATTATTTTGTGCCTTTGTGGATCATCTACTTGCGTGGAATTCCATAATGTCTGAATCTGAAATGTGAAATCTGAATGTTTAAATACTGAAACAAACTTTGAATGTGTGACTCAGGTCAGGTTTGTGTGTGTGACAACTCTTGGGAGCTGGGAGCATATGCTTAATTCTTTGAATGGTTGTGGCATTGGGCTTAATCCTGAATACCGATTGCTGAATGAGTGAATTCAGAAGTGTTGTACTCATGTGTATTCTACTGAATGTTCTCTACGCTTGATTCTACTCTTGTGTCATGTACTCATGTAGTCATGTGTAGTTTTTTGGACCCAACAGTGGTGCAGTGGTGCTTATATTCTGAATCCTGAATGCTGATTAGCTGATTGCTGAATTGTGGATGTTGTATCTTGTGACCTTGTCTGCTACTCTGCTTACATGGATGATGGATGTCCAATTGTCTACTCTTGCATATTCTAGCTCTCAGTTAGTTTCTAGATGTATACTCATGAATGCTTACATGGATGTCTGAATGCTAAGTTGTGTCATGTGTACTTGTGTAGCTTGTTTGGACTGAATAGTATTAGATGTCTTGAAATATGCCAAGTATGATTGATGATTTGCAATCCAACTTTGCTGGTTTGTTTTGTTGATGATTTGCAATCCAACTCATTCATTTATCAATCATTCATACATTCTTTCTCACACAATAGCAAAATAACTCATTATTGATTAAATATGCAGGTTTACAACATTATTTGATTACATACATATTTACATCAAGCTCTTGGAAGGGAGATAATATACATGACTACATCAAATTGCACATATCTTGCTTCTTCAGGTAATTTTCCTTCTATCTTGCTCAATTTTGATGTCTGATGCTTGCTCAATTCCTCATATTATTTCTGTTGTGGGCTTATCTGCACCGTAGCCAAATCGGCTGCCTGGGCGCCGCCTAGCCGCCGCCTAGGCGCTAGGCCCCAGGCCACCGCCTGCCTATGTAACGACCCGGCCCAGGGCACACCCGGGAGGTCCCTCAGGACCTCTTGGGAGGTCCAGAGAGGAGCCCCCAGGATGTCTTGAGAGGTCCTCGGGACCTCTGGGAGGTCATAAAGGACTTCCCAGGGGCGTCGAGAGGACATCCGGTGGATCGCCTGAGACCTCCCGAGAGGTCCGAGAGGACCACTCGGAGGTCCAGGGAGGTCTGACCAGAACGGTCGTTGGACCTCGGACCTCCCAAACTCCACGTAACCACTCGAGAGAGGTCAGGGGGAACCACCCGAGGAGGTTGTGGGGCTTGGGGACAAGCCCAAAGTCCTATGTGATCCAAACCAGCCCCCAGAGATCAACGACTGGTTCTTACAACAACAAGTGATAACATATACATCACAAGACTTTATTAACAGCAAAAGGAGGTTTGATTACAAGGGTTGCTTACAAGCTCCAGCAACAGACATGGTCCACCCATTACACCACAGGTGATTGGCTGGAGGGTGCGGCCTAATTGAGCTGGTCATCTTCATCATCATAAGAGTCTTCATCTGCTCAATTCATGAATCAAGTAAGAGTGAGCACAACAACCGTGCTCGCAAGTTACACCCGTCAATTAACAGCATGACATGCATAGGGATATATCAAAGGATAGCATAATAGGGTTGATTTGCATAAAGCCAATTTTATTTCCAATACAAGTATTAAGTTGCAAGGCAGGTTACAATAGATAAAGTTCATTTTTGCAAGTCTATTTTCAATTGGATAGCATTCATCATAAAAATAGTGAAGGATACCCTCCTCCACAAGGCTTCCCGCCCACACCCAATTTGGTTAAACCACCAAAGCCAATTTTCAAACCTTTTGAAAACCAAAACCAAGAGCTAACTTTGAGTGACATTGCCAGCATGTCCATGACCGTGGACACGGCTATTCGAATAGATTTACACTCTACAGAGGTTGCACACTTTACCCACATGACATGAATTCTCTAGTTTGCTTGGCATCCGTCGATACCACCTCACACTTCCTTTGGTGAGAGGTCTAGAGCACATGACAAGGCCTTTACAATGCATTGCTCCATCGCAGATCCACCCACATTTAGGTTTATAAATCCCCCTTTGGATACAAACCCTCAAGGTTAATGGGATGCCCTTCTTATGCCGTGGGACTATAACTAGTCATAACATGACAAACCCACACGCGTCCATGAGGCAAACTACTGATGAGCTTTGCAAATTACTTAGCCAATTCCCACACCCCATCTTTGGAGACATGTGGTTGCACAATTTTGGCACAGCCCATTATAGGCTTAGCAAGTGGTGTCTCAAAGACCGGTCCTTAACTGACTTGGGCGACAAACCTCAACCCTGGGGTGTTGGATCACACGACCCCCCCGTGCATAGACATGCACCAACCAAGCAACCAACTTCGCCCAAGTCAAAACTATTCTTTATTTACTTTGTTTTTTCAGTTCTCCATGGCACACCAATGCCAAGGACGAGTAAAACATCCATCACACACCAATGTCATGGCCGAAATTTCCATGGCACACCAGTGCCATGGCACAAATTATTTAATGAAGTGATGTTTTTGGTCAAAACTCCCAAATCAAGATTTTGGTCTAAGCATTGCTAAGTATTTCATTTTTCAAGAGCTTCGGGTCCTCACTATTGCAAGAACCAGTTTTTATCTAAGGTGACAATGAGGTTGATTCAATCATGGATAGAGGTCATACCAAACAGTAGGTTTAACTATGGATTAAAAGATAGGCATTGAAATACTTAGTAAAGTAGGCATGCATACATCTTTGAAAACGACATATGTAATTTGAAATATTGGGTGCAACATGTTCAAGAATGTAACTTGCCTTGCTCACAGTCTCGAGCTGCTCCCTCTTCCTCACTGAACTCGGGCTCCCCACGGTCTTGACAATCTACACGTGAAAACCCAATAACTTAAACAAAGTTCAAACAAAATCCAAAGAACTCCAAATAAACTTAGATACAAAACCAACAGAGAAGCTGGGAGGTCAAGAGGAGGTCCAAGGAGCTCGCTGGAGAGGTCTTAGGGCTCCAGAGAGGATGTCTAAGCACCAGTTGGAGGAGGTCTAGAGACTTGAGTGAGGAGGTCTATGGTAAGCTCGGTTGAGATAGAGAGGTGAAATGGAGAAGAAAGTGAGAAAGGAGGGCTCTCCCAAACTATATATAAGGGAAGCAAATGCACATGACCCAGGTTAGAGTCAACAAGAGTTGGTAAATAGGACGAGGGAGTAGGCAAGGAATGTGACATTCGGTATGACATGAGTACTGCAAAAGGTGAGGGCATTTAATGTGATACAACATGCATTAAATGCGGTGAAGACTTCCTTGCCCAAAGACTTAGTCAAAGGCAAAGAGAACTGGGTGTGTGACTGCCCAGTGGGGCAGCCAAGACCCACCAAAGAGGTCCTGCAATGACCTGAGGAGGTCTTGCAGTGAATCAAGAGGAGATCCTCACCCACCGGGGAGGTCCTGACGGTTGGATCTCCAAAGGGGAGGAGGTCCAACGGTCAAGATTAAGCACAAACGGAAGGTCTGCAAAGGTAAGAGGAGAACCTCACCCGCAAGGGAGGTCTAGAACCGTAGGATCAAATCCAGGGGAGGTCTGAACGGTTAGGATTCCTAAAGGGATGTCCTAACGATCAGATCTGCCCTGAAAGGGGAGGTCTGGACGGCCAAGATTTCCAAAAGGGAGGTCTTGACGGTCCAGATCCACAAGGAGGTCTGGATGGTTAAGATCTCCAAGAGGGAGGTCTTAACGGTCCCGATTTACAAGGAGGAGGTCTGGACGGTTAAGATCTCCAAAGGGGAGGTCTCAACGGTCCCGATTTACAAGGAGGAGGTCTGGACGGTTAAGATCTCCAAGGGGGAGGTCTTAACAGTCCAGATCTACAAGGAGGAGGCTTGGAACTGCTGGATTTCAATCAGACCGCTCACAATGGTTGGGACGTTCGGACCGCCCGAACGCCACAGCAAATCGGACCATCCAATGAAGATCTAAGGGCTCAGAGGAGGTGGGACGTTCAGACCATTCGAACATCTCACCTGGATCAAACCGTCCAATGCAAATCGGACGACTCACATTCGATAGAGGTGGAAGATAGGGAGGATATCCTAGAGGACCTGGGGAGGTCCGGTAGGACACAAGGAGGTCCAATAAAGGTAAGGGAGGTCCTAGAGGACATGGAGAGGTCCAAGTAAAGGTAAGGGGAGGTCCTAAGAAGCGGTAGTACCGCATGGTGCGGGTGGTACTACCGGGCTGATACTGAAGGGAACCTCAAGAGAAGGATTTCAAGGCTACAAGCAACAAAGGACGTCCAAGAAAACACGAAAAGCTTCACAGGGTTCCAAAGGAGCTCAGATGCACACAAAGGTGGCACAGACTTAGGGAGGTTGCGAGCCAGAGAAGACCCGAGAGGGAGAATTGGACCTAGGGAGGTCCAAGTGCTTGGAAGATCTAGACCCAAGGAGGTCTGGACCATAGGAGGACTATACAGAGGAGGTCCGGGCCCTTGGATCCAAACGAAGGAAAGGTCTGGGCCATTAGATCCCAGACAAAGGGAGGTCTAGACCAGAGATAGACAAGAACATGGACAGAGAAGGGAAAATCTTCAAAACTCCAATAACTCAGCAACCAACAAGGAACTTTTAGTTGCAGTTTGAGTTAGTCAACTTAAATCCATTATGAAATTTCAGGTTAAGCTTTGAATTCTCATCAAAACAAAATGGTTCTTTTTATTTTGGAAATTTCAAAAAGGCTCTAAAAATTCAGGGTGTCACAACCTAGCACCTAGCGCCTTCTTGAACCTTGATTTTTATGTTCTCATGTTAATGTATTGCCTCTGAACAGTCTAGGCTCCTTTAAATTGTTTTATAGCTCGAATCTTATCCTAAGATATATGCTAGATATGTCCCTATGGATTACAGAGAATATCTTAAGAAGATGTCGAAGTGAGTATTTGCTCTTTTTTCTACTATTTATTAGTAAATGTTCGGTTTATATTGTAAAGGTACATACCCTCACTTTGTTATGCTAACCAAACCAACCAGGAGTGGAGAGTGGGGTGACCACGTTACATTGCAGGCTGCTGTAGACTCAGTAAACATGATTCTTCCTGATCCTTTTATTGTTCTGTTGTACACACTTTTATCTAATTTATGTAGTAAATGAACTAAAAAAACTCCTTTATTTCCACCAGTATGATAAGTGATTGACAAATGTAGTTTTGACTTTTGACAATCAGCATACCTAAACAGGTATATTGTAGTTGCATGCACAATTTGACAATATAATCGAACTATTGCTGCTCTTAAAGCTGTTGCTTTTATACTTGGTTGATCTTTCTGTCCGACTTCCTGATCCTTGTATATGATGCTACCATTTTGTTGCTTTCTTTTGGTACATATGGGAAACCTTCCTTCATACCAGACCTATGCAAAAAGTCTCTATTATGGTCTCTGCAGTGATAGCTTGGACATTCCCGTAATTTAGTTGTATGTCTGTCACCTAATGTGAGAACCAGTGAATCACTACGAATATTTTTTATAATTGCCTTATCAGCAACAAACCTTTAAAAGAAGTCTTTCTCCTTTTGAATTTCTTGGCATTATATCAGTGATCTAGGCATGTCATATGATTGCTCCTTGTTATTCCTATGGAACTCGAGTATGTGCATTGATTTTTGCAGTATGGTGTAAAGATTTTCATCTTGACATCATTCAGAGATACATGCTTATTTCGTTGGTGCTCGGTGTCAAGCAGGTAACAAGTAATTAATGAGTTGATTTAGGATAATTTGATTATTTTTATTTATACTTTTACAATTTATTTAGGTTGTTCTTGTTGGAGATCATTGCCAACTGGGTCCAGTCATCATGTGCAAAAAGGCAGCTCATGCAGGATTAGCACAATCTCTCTTTGAACATCTTGTTATTGCGTGGATGTGCTAATAGACAAGTCTTGTGCCTAGCTTTTCGAATTTGAACTCGAATATGTTGTGGATGTCCGATCTATATATGTGAATGTTGTATTGTGAACTCGAACATTATGTCAATATTGTTGTCGAATTTATATATGTAATGATTTGTGCCTAATTGGTGGTATTGTTCTTGCTATGGAATGTATACTCTGTTTGATTGCCGAGTTTCCTGTTAGTCTGAGTCTGGTTTAAAATGAAATGCATTGTACGTACAAAATTGGTGCATATACCATTCAGGTATTTCCCAAGTGTCCTTAGTTGACAAACACTCGGGAAAATCATGAATCTGCATGTGTGCTGGGTCGTCACGTGGCTAGATTTCCCGAGTGTAGCTGATATACACTTGGGACAATTTCCTTACTTTCCCGAGTGTAAATCTGAACAATACACTGGGGACAATTTCCCTACTTTCCCGACGGTAAATCTGAACACTCGGGAAAGTTAACTTTCTCGAGTGTAAATATCAAAACACTCGGGAAACCAGTTATTTCCTCGACTAAACTATCCCGAGTGGTTTTTCCCGACGGTCGACCTTCAGGAATTAATTTACCGAGTGTTTCGGGCACTTGAGAAAGTAACGGAATCTGGTAGTGATATATAATTACATCTTCATCGATCTCTCAAAGGAAGAAAACACAAAGAGGGTAATATAATGCCCCTATAAAAATAAGGGTAATGCTTATTGTCGTACGTTTGATCCTGATATTTCCATCGGACGGTTCATCCACTGCTCCATGATGATCCAATGACACACGCCATCCAAACCCATCTATTGCTTAACCTGAACACCACATGTGCGGATGTGAAGACCTTCATTCAACTAGAAACCAAAGATGAGCTCACACCCGCATATATCACTGGAGGCGAGACGGCAACCTCACTCCCGCCTATGCCACTTGCTCTCGCTTCTCACCGAGCTGGCAAGGAAAGGGCGGTGGGACGAACAACGAGCAGAGGAGCCATGACAACGAATGACGAGTGGAGGAGTTGGGCCGGGGAACGGCCACTAGAGGGTGAGACACATGGTGGTGGTGTGGGCCGATAGCGAGGTATCGGGCTAGCCTTGCTCCGCTAGATCCCGACCTGTTGGTGATATGAGGCACCATATCGGCTCTTGATTCGACGAGATTAGCGTCCATGTGCCTCCTCATTGGAGTACGATTTTGTTGCGGGTGTTTGCTTGTTTTGTTGTAAGCGTTTGCTTGAATTGTTGCATAGTTGTTTTTGCATGGTTATTGCTATTTCGTTGTTGGTGCATCAGATGTTGCGGCAAGATGTATTTTTTGTTGCAATGGTATTTTTGATTTGTTGCGTATTGTTCTGAAAATGTTGCAACAATTATTTTCAGTTGTTTCCATTGTTATTTTCAAATGTTGCAACACCGCTTTTTGTTGCAGCCCCCCCCCCAACCATTTGATTGTTGCATCATTGTTCCCAAAATATTGTAACGTTGTGACATCAATATTTGTTTGTTTAGGACGAATTTGGAGGAGAAATTTTGAATCCTATGGATGAGTTTGAAGAACTTGCCTGACGAACGAGATCGGGCAGAGGAGAAGGAGTTTTTGGCCGATTTTGTTGTGTCAGGGGTGCGTGATTCCTTTACGCTTGTTTCGGGAGGAAGGAAAAAACGCGTTGAGATCGGGCGGTTAAAACCTATAGTGTCAAATCGAATGGTAACAGGCAACGTATGACGCTAGCGTTTGGATCGTACGTCTAAGTGCTAATTGCGTCCAAAAAATAATGAAGAAGCAGCATAAAACACTGGTGATGCATTATATTGTTATACACATATTCACATGTTGTGTCCAAGCTACAAATAGAGGAGCTAGTAGCTGTACTTCAATATGCATATATGCATGCTTGATCTGGATCAGAGTACATGCTTAATTAGCAGCAGTGCGTAGGGGGGTTGGGCCCTGATTTCGCTTCACGGACATTTGCGTCACCATCCCGATCCCGTTGTTCTCCAGCAAGCCGTCCCCCTCCAACGGCCTCGCCGCGGCGGCGAGGACGTTTAAGATTTGCAACACGAACAGGAGCAACAACATCACCTTCGCCATCTTCGCCGTAATCGCCATTGTTGTCGTGCAGACGAGAGGGGGAGAGTGATAAGAGATTGCTTTCGAGTTTGAACTTTGGTTTTCGATCGTGCTTAGCCTGAGCTTTGGAGAAAGTTTGTCACGGTGAGCTCTCATTTATATAGATGATCGATCGGGGGTTCAGTCAGACGTACGGTTCGGTACAGTGTGCATGCGATTGCATGCTTTGAAGTCTTGTGTTCTTGGAATAGTATTACCTTCGCGTCATGTTTCTGATCTATTCTGCATGATTCAAATGCGAGAACGAAGAATTCGTTCGAGACTGGTTCAAGTTCCTGGTCATTAGATTTCTACTAGTAAACATTTTCTCCCACGCGGGGGGTTGGTCTTAATCGATTGTCTCATCAATACATGCAGTTCAGTTCGTGAATCATTCTTGCTTGCTCGACTAGTAGGCTAGTACGCGTCATCGTAGGAAGAGTCCTAGAACTTGCACTATCGTAAGCAAATGCATGCCTTTGAATCCTGAAATGCTTTCAGGTCAACCTCAACACTCGATGTGTCGCATACCAGAAGTAACGAAGCATCATGATGCCAATACTCTAGCTAGGAGTGGATAACGAGCTAGCTCGACTTGGCTCAGCTTGGCTTGGTCAAGCTCGTTAAGGAACCAGGCTCGGCTCGGCTCATTAAGCAAACGAGCAAAAAATGTTTATTCGACTTGACTCTTTATGAGCTCGTGAGTTGACTCATTTGGCTCGGGACCACGGGAGGGTGTCGGGCCGGACACAGACACTATGTGTATAGGATAGGGTTACGGCTTATTGGGCTAAGCTGATAGGTCTAGGTTGGACCTGTTCTAGTTGGGCTACTATGCTTGTTGGGTCGGGTTTTAATATAACCGAGCCAAACAAGCTTAACGAGTTGCTCGCGAACTGACTCAAACTCGGCTCGTTAAGATAACGAGTAGACATGTCAACTCGGCTCGGTTCGTTTACGGGCCGAGTTCAAGCCGAGTTCTTAACAAGCCGAGTTGGCTCGTATATTTCGAGCTTTTTTTCCACCCCTAACTTCACCTGAGCTCCAAACCGCACCTACAATGCAAGCACCGTCTGAAACAAAATATCAAACCGATATGCTCTCATTACAAAAACATCATGGTTATCTCAAACAACTCATATACATAATGTATACACAAATCACTAGGCCGTTGCACCGAGGGACGTTCAAAAATCTTACTGGGACAGAAAAAAAAAACCTAGGAATAGTGGCAGAGCTATGAATTTTTCAAAGACTTAGCAAGCCGCAAGCTAAGTACCGATCACCTTGTTTTGCCTGGACAGGACGCTATTTCTCTGTCGTGATCGTCGTGGAACTTCATCAGAGCTTCCATGACGCATCACCAGCAAGCCTAGGCGACTGCTCAGGCTGGAGGGACGATGGATCCACCTATGCTTAGGAAGGCAGTCCGGCTCGTTCAAAATGCTCTTGGACCGTTTTGCACGCTCTGTCCAATCATCCTCCCAGTTCGGCTCAAGAGGATGAAAGTCCGGGTAGTACAATTTGGGGAGCTGGTCCAGCTCCGAGCCTGATGGTCTGCCAACCCTGTTTCCTGCATTTTTCACATTGCAAGACGATTAAAATCAACTCCGAATTGATTCAAAAACATTTTTTTCGGCCCTTTCCAACTGGTCAGATTACACAACACCAGTACGTTCACCGTACCATGCGTAGCTCACAGATGGGTTTACAGTAAGAAGTGTCTTGCCTCTGCCTGCCTACGGAGACGAAGTACTAGGAACCGTTTGGGCCAGAGGGAACTTTCACAATTCCGTCAGGCAGCGTGTGCGTGAGGTTGGCGGCGACCGGGTGGGTCAGCGGACACGGGCGTATACGTGCACCTCGAGGCCGAGCGCGCGTCCTGACGGTATGCAGCATGGGTATGCGCCATACGCGCGCGACGTGGTGCCGTGGCCGGCATGGGCGTTGTGGTGCACGCGCGGGCGGACGGCGGCTGGGAAAGTGGCTGAGTGGTGGTCGGACTCGGGTCATTAGTAGAATCACACAGAATCACAAGACAAAAAAAAACATAACCTCAAGGGTTTGATCCCTTGAATTCTGACTAATCAAACGGCTGACCGCACTTGAGTTATCATGGTCAAATAGTTAGAGCCACTAATTAATATATTAGTGCACCTTGCGTACATTAGTAATATATTAACGGATGCTATTTGTACGTTGTCGGATTTTTTACCCCAAGCTTCTATTTTCTTGACCTTATTTGGTTTCGCTTTGAGATGTAGGTGTCTAATTCTAAAGTGATCCAATGATTCAGAAATATGACCTATACTTAAAAAAACATAAATCACCTCAGAAATAAACATTCTCCTGTATTTTACCCCTCTCTTGAAATTTGGCGCTGACATAGTCACATAGATGGGATGGAACTTTCAATACGTACACTAGTTTTGCCGTTCAAGATAAATTTTCTTCGCAAACGAGCTAACAACATTGGCTGATTTTGTCCCGTGCGTACGTAACTTTAGTGTTGTATCCCGCGCTTGGAGACCAAAATTTTCAAAGCACCAAAAAACGAGGATTGGACCTGCACAAGTTTGACCATTGTGTTGAGCTGGGATTAATCAAAACGCCGACCAATTCAGTTAAGTCATTTGTGCTGGGAAGGTGGCTTGTGCAAGACGGCTAGGTGTGCGGTATCCACCTAGCTCACTGGAGTTCAAGTCTTAGACTCGGTACGAGTGTTCACTGATTTTAGGAGTGTACGCACGCATACGTGTTCAGCGGGAAAGCATATGCCTGTGCTCTGTGAGGTTTGAGTGCCTCCAATAAATTCCCGTCGATCGCACAGTAGGCCACATGGCAGTAGCATGGGAGCCGGCAGGCACCTGCCACGAAATTGGGCGTGCGGCAAGTGATGTGTGCTTGCCACCTGCCGCACGTCTAGTGGCCTGTCGGCTCCCGTGCGGCCGCCATGTGGCGCGGTAGACCTCTTGTCATAGGTTTTGAGTGTGGCACGGGTGCTATTTTTGCGAATTCATTTGCGGATGGCTTATTTTGCTATTTTGGCCATTTAAAGAAGAAGAAAAACTATTTCATACGTAGCCTTCGCGAAGACGGGAGGAAATGAGTAGAAATTGCATGGCAAAGCGACGAAGGCTTCAGTCTTCGTGGTGGCCTACATCCTCTGCGTTAATAGCTAGGTCGCCTGAGTCTGCGAGAGTCCTCATTGCACGAAGTAACTACAGTACACACGCTCGTTTCGTTTGTTGCAGTTAATCATTAACTACTCTTAATTCCTAAGAGAAAGCGATGCCTCCCGCACATGCTACGTCATCCCTAAAGCGTGCACCGTCGGATAGTGCCCGGCTCGGCTCCGCACCGTTGGATTGGCTCCGTTCGCGCGCGTGTCATTTCGGCCGTCGGATCACGCCTGCTTGCTTGTGGTCCGTCCGATCGGGGCCTTCAACGCCTACCCTATTCCTATCCACCCAGCTCTCTCCTCTCGTCTCCTTGCTTGCTTCGTCCCGTGCACCGCTCCTCCCCTCGCTCCATTCCCCTCTGCCTCCTGGCCCCTCCCTCTTCCTCTCCCGCCACCGCCCGCTGGGTTTCCCTCGCCAACCGCAGCTGCTCACTCCATCTTCCCCCCCTTCCTCCACCGTTGCCCCCTCGGTATCCCTCCCCAGCCGTCTCGATGCCTCCCTCTTCCTCCCCCGCCGCCCGCCTAATCTCCCCCAGCCGTCGTCGCTCCCTCCCTCTTCCTCCCCCGCTGCCCTCTCAGTGTTGCCCCTCACCTCCCTTCCATCTCCTTGCACTCTCCACCAATGACGCTGGCCTCTCCCTCTTCGTTGTGGTGCGCTTCTTCTCGCACACGTCCGCGCGTCTCTCGTCGCGCCGACTCCGCTCCGCGCTCATGCCAGCTCCTTTTCGCATGATAGACCTACTCCCCAGGTACGTATTTCTTTGCGCCGCCTTGCCTCCCTGCTCATGCCCGTCTCCTACCGTGTTTCTCCTCGAGATCGTCTTCCTTTCTCCTTGCTCTGATTCCCTCCCCCGAATTCAGCTTGGTCTGTCCCCGCTCCGATTCCCTCCCGCAGATGCACTTTAGCTTTGAGATATACGTGTCTCTAATTCTAAATGATCCAATGATTCAGAAATATGACCTATACTTGAAAAAACATAAATCGCCTCAGAAATAAACATCCTCCTGTATTTGACCCCACTCTCTTAAAATTTGGCGCTGACATAGTCACATAGATGGGATGGAACTTTACATCCGTACCCTAGCTAGTTTTGCCGTTCAAGATAAATTTTCTTCTCAAACAAGCTAACAACTTGGCTGATTTTGTCCCATGCGTACGTAATTTCAATGTTGTATCCCGCGCCTCGAGACCAAAATTTTCAATGCACGATAAAAACGAGGATTGGCCTTGCACAAAGTTTGACTATTGTGTTGAGCTGGGATTAATCAAAACGCCGACAAATCAATTAAGAGAGTGCCCTTTTTAACCTATTATTTTTAATAGCTCTTTATACAGGTTGTCTATTATTTTTATCTAATAGTTTAGATTAGTCATTACCAGAATCGTCGAAGTTCCCGAGTGCTAGTAAATTTCCCGAGTGTTTTGAATAATACACTCTGAACTTCCCGAGTGCCTCATGAAACACTCGGGGATACAATAAAACACTCGAAAGTTTAATTTCGAGTGTCGGACACTCGAAACTTTGACGGAAAATAATCTCCCGAGTGTCGACACTCGGAGCTAAAATGCACAGCCGCACCATTTCCCGCACCCAGCGCTTTGTAACAACGTTCTCATCCCCGCTACTTTTCTGTCCCCAATCCCCCACTACGCGTTTCCTCTCCTCAATCCCCCACCTTGCTCTCCTCCCCTCCTCCGCCTCTCTGCCTCCACCGCCTCACACCGCCCACTTGCTGCCGCCTCGACTCTGCCTCCCGGCTCCCTCGCCGCCCGCACACCCTGCGTCTGCCCTTGCCTCCCGCCTCGACTCCGCCTCCCCGGCTCCCTCCTCCTCCTGCGCCTCCCGCCTGCCGCCTTGCCCAACTCGCCCCCCCTCCCTCCTCATGGCCGCCTCCTCCTCCGCCTCCCAGCTCCCTCCTCCATGGCGCCTTGCCTCTGCCTCCCGGCTCCCTCCTTGCCTTGCGCCTTCCCCACTCCGCCTCCCGGCTCCCTCCTCATGGCCTTGCCCAGCTCCGCCTCCCAGCTCCCTCCTCCGGCCGCGCCGCCCCTCCGGTGAGCATCCATTGTAGTCCTTGCTTGAGATTAAAATATGCATTTTCCATATATTTGATACATATGATCGAGTAGTTAGACTTATTGATCTCGTTTGAACAAATAAGCTCGAAAAAATGGATATATATCATAATTGAGCTCAGAAGCATGGGACATTGTAATCGTGAACTGCAAGTGCAAGTTTAAATCTGCTTGGGCTATGTAAAATCATGGCAATTCCATCAACGTTGAAAAGACATAAAGGAGTACATCATCTCTGATAGCTCATGCATGTTGAAGCGAGATAAATTAATCTTTTTTCATATCGCCTTAAGAAAAAAAAAAAGGCGAAATTTGACATGTTATGATGTTTGACTCTTTTTTAGATATATAGGATGCTTGTCTAGAGTTCAACATGTGAATACAAACCGGAAAATATGGACAAGAACTAGGGACTTCATTAATCCTCGTGGGCTTTCGGCTCCCAAATGAGTGTGTTTGTTAATGTGCAAAAACCTTGATATAAACCGATGCGCTCAAGGGGATTTGTAGTTCATTTATTTAAGCAGTTCAAAGTAAGTGTTGACTAATATAATGAAATCCTATAAACTCAACTTTCTACAAAGACATGAGGTGTGGTTAATACATAGCTAGTTAATTTATCCTTCTTAACTTTCTATTTCGGATTAAAAGTGTTATACTTGGAGTTATATTAATCTAGCTTCACTACAAGTGTGATAGTGTTGATGAATCTACGAGTAGAATCCAATACGTACATGCATTCATTAGTTATAGAGGTTGAAATGGCTTCAAATTTATTGTTTTTGCATCAAATTAAAGTTATATCTTGAAGTTTACGTTGGCAAGCTATACAATAAAAAAGGTGGTTGTCAGTTGTCACAATAAACTCATACATAATAATATGATATGTGCCCAAATGAATATTACTTAGTGTAGTTGTGCTGTGTTCTTTATAATTCTTTGTTTTGAAAATAGATATTTATAATTCTTTGTGTCCATTGCTTCATTGCTTTGCCAAGATGCAAAATATTGTACGGAAAGTCATATGTATCTACATGTGTGAGGATATAGAAATACCTTGGTTGATACAATATCATTGGAGAGCCTTACAAATATACCAAAAGACTTGAGAAGTTGGGGATAGCCCAAAACCCACTTGAAAGTCTCCACAGTTTTTATGTCATCCATTCCAACAAATGACGCACATGCTAGGAAGAAGGCTGCAACACTTCTCATTGAAACTTCGAGATGTTCGCTCATTGTTTTCGGCACATAATCTTCATCACGCCATTTTAGTTCTTTAATGTATGCTCGAACTAATTGCTTCCATCGCATTGAATATGAAAATCATTTAGCATGTTCATATAGTTGCTAAAAAAGTATCAATTGCATAGTAGAAACTAAGATCTTGAAGTTTATATGATATCTGTTGTGCTTCTACATGATTGTTAGATAAGTTCCATTGCTAAAAAAATCATTAATTATATTTATGCACGCCGAAAAGTTTTACTAGGAATATGGCCTTTCATGCAAAGATCAATTTCTACATGTATCGAGTGGAAAAGATCAAATAAAGTTGCGACCAATCAATATATGATTTATAAAGAACTGTAGATGCAAAGGATAAATATAGATTATTGCTCCTCAAAAGTAACATAAAATTGAGTTTTCATATATTAAACCTTGAGAAACTTTAAAACATGCGGTTTTATACTTTGATACCCATCATATCTAGTTTAAATTTATTTCATGAACAAATTTACGTAATATGCAATTCTTTACTTGAAAATTGGTTCCGTCTTCACTTTATGTCAAGAATACACAATTGAATTTAGAAGAACATAACATTTCTACAAACTATATCATTGTGATTCTATCTTTGCAATGCCCAATCATAAGATACTCCTCCATATTCGATTACTTGACACCGTGATGAGTAAATAATAGTTGTCCAAATGACAACTATATAAAAACGGAGGTAGTATTTATTAGATGATACACATTATTGCTTTTAGAGCATCTATTTCAAACAATCGACTAGTCCAGTGCGATCAAATAGAAGACTTGCCGCTTCTTTTAGATAAAACACACTAGATCTCCTCCGGTCCTAATCGATCCTCAAAAGAATGAAATGTCTCCAATATATATAAACACAAATCCTTCATGTATTCTCGAAGCAGAGCTATTGCACTTTCATCCCACCTCGCATTTTACTATGTTAGAACCTAATGCTTGTGGTAAAGAAATATGTAAGTCAGAATGAAAACGTATCTAGAAACACGAGAAACAAATTTTTTCCTTACAAAACAAGGATATTGTTGTCTTTCATGGCTTCATTTAATTTGGTTTCATACTTTGTGCACTTATCTGTTATTACTTTTCATACATATGACTGCATTCATTACATTAAATGAACTTGTCTTGCATGCTTCTCTGAGCCCATGGATATATGTACCATTTGTTGGCATGTTGCCATGACATTTAAGTTGCTATCCTCTATGGATATTGTTGCTTACTTTGTTTTCAATACAATCCCTAGTCAAGACATACTACAGTTAAGCTTGATTGTTTTCGGTACTTGCCTCTGATCTTGCGCCGCCTCCTCAGCCATTGCCAGCCAGAGATCTCAATTCACTTGGCGCTTCCCTCGCCGATTGCCTCGACAAACACACACCGCAGCCATCTTCCCCACCGCAGCCCTCGGCTCCCTCACCTCAAGAAGTGTTGTAAGGTAGTGGATAAGTGGATTGATATCTTTGTCATGTATATTGTCTTCATTTCATGTCAATCATTGTAGTGTACATATATAGGACATGCATCCTAGGGTAGCTTCTAGCTAGCTCTATAGTTGTAATTTTTGTTTTGCATTATGTTTTGCATTAAAATATGCGTTATGTTTTGCACACTAGGATGGCTGAGGATCGTAGTTGGATGTACACCGGGCGAGAGCGATGGGTGATCTGTACCTAAGAATGGATGGAAAAGTCGATGATTTTGTGGATCGAGCATTTGCTAGGCGTAATGGACGGGTGTGTTGTGCCCTTGTTCTCGTTGTTCAACACACGGCCACAAACGAGGGCAACAATGATCGCACACTGTGCAAGTACGGATTTAGGGCGAGTGCTATACCGTGTGGGTGTATCACTACGAGTCACAACATAGCGATCGATGTGCTAAGGAGGAAACGGACGATGGCGCTACAATGAGAGTAGGATAGAAGACATGCTAGATGATGTGCGTCATGCATATGGGCCACTGGCGAGGAAGAACCGAGCTCGCAACAAGGGCTTTTTTGATATGTTGTCCGCAATGAAGTCAACCACTTCACGGGCACACACAGTGTCCCAACTAGATGCCATCACACGACTACTTGTTGTCAAGTCTCGATTCAAAGACAAGCATTGCTTGTTTTGATGCATTCTTAAGCGTGTTTAGCACTCTTCTCCCGAGATGGTCACAAACTGCCCGCTAACTTGTATGAGGCCAAGAAATTGATAAGCGCACTAAATATGCCATATGAGAAGATAGATGTTTGTCCAAATCATTGCATGCTATTTAGGAATGAGAATGTGGACAAAGATCACTGTGATAAGTGTGGTGAGTCTAGGTTTGTTGAGGTTGACTCGGTGATGGTCAAGAGGCGCTTCCTATTGGCGTAAAAATACTTCGCTATCTACCATTTGTGCCACTTAATCCAACGGTTATACATGTCCGAGGTTTCAGCCAAACAAATGGTATGGCACAAGTATGGTCGCTTGGTACCATAATGACAAGATGGTCCACCCATCCGATGGTGAAGCATAGAAGCAATTTGATCGAGACTATGTAGAGTTTGCCATGAGCCTCTAACGCTCAATTGCAATTGCAATCGATGGGTTTAACCCATTTGGTATGGGGGTGCGCCATACAAATTGTTATTCGTGTTTGTCATTCCCCTTAACCTTCCACCCGGCGTTTGCATGCAGAAGCAGTACATATTCCTTTCGTTGATAATCCCTGGTCCTGAATACCCAGGGAAGAATATGAGTGTATTCATGGAGCCGGTGGTGGATGAATTGTTACATGCTTGGGAACAAGGCATAGTGACATATGATCGGGCATTGAAACAGAACTTCACTATGCGGTCGCATCACACATCCATGCATGACTTCCGTGCAGGGATATTCTCGTGGGTGGTCTGCGTACATGGGAAGATGCCATGCCCAATCAGTAGGGAGACGCTATGTGGTCATTGGCTAAAGCATGGTCGCAAGCACTCCTTCTTCGATTGTCATCGTCAATTCCTTCCAATTGACCACGAATTCAGAAGTGACACAACTGGATTTAGGGCCAATATTGCTGTCCGCAGTGGACCACCACGCCGTCTGGCAGGTGAGGAGGTTCGTGCACGGCTAGATGCTTTGAAGCCTCTTGATGATGGTGATGGGTTCGAGAAATATGGTGAGGAGCACAATTGGACTCACATTCCAAGTTTGTGGCGGCTGCCATACTTTCATAAGCTCATTCTTCCCCATAACATAGATGTAATGCATAATGAGAAGAATGTTGCAGAGGCCATATTTAGCACATTCTTTGACATTCCAGACAAGACGAAGGACAATGTGAAGGCTCGCTTTGATCAGAGGAGCTTTGCAATGTGCCCTCGCCGAATATGATCCATAAGCCGCTTGGCAAGTGGGAGAAGCCAAGAGCTAGTTATTGCCTAACTAGGGTTCAAAGGAAGGAGATTTTGGAATGGTTTGAGACCCTAAAGTTTCTGATGGGTATGCAAAGAAATCTGAGAAGAGGAGTGAATTTAGCTACCATGCGCATCAATGGCCTAAAGAGCCATGACTACCACATATTCATGGAACGCCTTTTGCTCGTGATGATCCGTGGCTACGCCCCGAGTGTGTTTGGCAAGTGATGGCGGAGTTGAGCTTCTTTATCGACACTATGTGCGAAAGAGATAGATCCCATGGTAATATCAACTATGGAGCGTGAAGGGCCTGTGTTGCTTTGCAAGTTGGAAAAGATCTTTCCACCGCTTCTTCAATCCAATGCAACATCCGATTCTCCATCTTCCCTATGAAGCTAGGATGGGGGACCAAGGCAAAACCGGTGGATGTATCCAATTGAGAGGAGCAAAAGGAACTACGGGCAAAGCAAAAAATCGATCACGTGTTGAAGCATCCATAGCAGAGGCGCATATAATTGAGGAAATTTCCCATTTCACATCAATATACTTTGTCGATAATGTTCGCACGGTGCACAATCAAACCTCACGATACAATATTGGCATCCTCAAAATAATTGCCAACTTAGCCTCTTCACCTAAGAGGTGACACTTCAAGCGGTGGTACTCCCAAAGTTTTATCGCGGGATGAGTGGTTGATTGTGATGTTGTATGTCTTTACCAACCTCTCCAAGTGGATGATTACATTAGGTATGCAACAATTATTTTTCCCAATAATTGATGCATGAGTGCTTTAATATACTTGTGTTGTTACCTATAGGAATTTGTTAGAGCGAGTGGAAGCAACGCCGAGACCCATCCGAAAAACAAGTTGAGACCCTTCTTAGGAAGGGTGTTGGGAATTGTAAACCTAATTTCCGACTTGGTTCTATCGAAAGTAACTTCTCTATTAGTTAGTACCCTTGCACATAATATTTACTAAGTAAAGATGAACTAATACATGAAACCCATTCTATTTATGTCAGAGAGTTTGAAGGACAAGTCTATGAGCAGCGAATTGAGGCAAGTTGCTCAAGGATGCCACACTCGGGTCAGCCCCTATAGTACCTCACGATGTGAATGGGCGTGCACCGCTCCTAACATCGACACATGAGAGGAACGGCTAATGCAACAACAATTAATAGTGGATTGGTGACTATAGGACAAGATGGGAGCGATACACTGTTGAATACTACGAGTAATTGAAGAAATAATTGAACTATATTTCCATGGTAGCAAACCTCTCAAACTTATGTTATTCAAATGTCATTGGTTCCATCCGCTCAGGGAGTCGACGATACATCACTTGGGTCAAGTTGAAGTTGCACATCAATCAATCCTACCGTAATGACCCATTTATTGTGGCTCGACAAGCCACCCAAGTATACTACATCCGTGCCCATGCAAAACTATGAGTAGTCTCATCGGATTGGTGGGTAGTACATAAGGTACAACCATATGGTAAACTACCTACCCCTAGTGAGCAGGACTACAACATGGAGACCAACAATGGTGTTGACCTATTCTTTCAAGAAGATGGGCTACCAGGGACTTTTCAAATAATAATTGGGGAAGAGGACGATCACATGGATGATATTCAAATCGATGCCGATGAGGTTGTAAACCAAGAGGACTTGGAACTACTTAATCGCTTAGACATTGATGGCACCGAAGGGGATGACACTGAGTCAACACCTCATGATAGTGACGATGACTTTTTAGAGGGCCCATCTCATGAGGATCCCATTGTAGACTTACTACTTCTAAGCATGATCTTGTATGTCTTCCATTTATTTGCTGCATGTTTTTAATTTTTTGTATGAGCTTACTTGATTACATTATATTAATTGATTTATTTTATTTCATTTCATTTCAGGACACCAAAAAATGAGTGGCGTCGACGAGGCAAAGATACTCTAGTCGAGGCAGACGCTTGTTTTCCACTCGAGGAGGCAGAGGGCACCATGCCACTCGGCGAGGCAGAGGGCAGCCACGGCCCCTCCAGAGGCAGAGGGCAGCCACGGCCCCTTCAGAGGCAAGGGGCAGCCGTGGCCACTAGACGAGGTAGAGGGCAGCCACGGCCCCTCCAGAGGCAGCAGGGGCAGCCATGCCCCTTGAGGGGCAGGGGGTCTACCTCTAGTAGATCAGCCTCAGACCCGCAGCCTCACGTCTTGATGATGTGGAGCGTGAGGCGGAGGTGAGGAGGAAGAGCAAGACCTTGAGGCGGAGGGTGAGGAGGATGAGCACCATGAGGTACAAGAATATTGGATGCGAGGACTCATGAACTTGCCACGACGACCAACCCGAGAGGAGGAGAAGATCACATCGTTCCTATTGGCGACACGTAAGTAATCATTTACACTTTCACTAATTTAGCCCACTTACTTGCATACCTAAAAAACTAATATGCGTGCAATGGCGAGAAGAAGGGGGTGACAAACGAGACTTCGAACGGCATAATTGGCGTTGCTTCGATGGCACTTCCTGGCTTGGTCACATACAGAGGATGGCGGAGCCTGCATGGACATGGTGCCACTCACAGGTCAGCTGCAGATCATGGCCACCAAGGAGAGGTTCCATTTGACACTGCTTGCGCATGGTGGAGGAAAGTTTTGGGTAAGTGACTAAATATTCAAATCTGCTTTTATGTGTTCCTATGCATGTTAGGGTTGATTTGGCCCCAATGTTCAATCACCTAACGAAGAACCACTATTTAACTCAAAGATTAATTTTTTCTAGTGTATTAATACAAACTAGATCACTAAACAACCATACTTAACTTACGGTAGATTAGGCTAGTTTTGCTCAATCTATTCATGTTCTGGATAGTTATCTTAATTGTGACAGCATAACTAAATCATCATCAACTATTTATTAGTCGGTACATGGCTAAAAATGGTAGTTTTCATTCCAACACCTATCTAAATTGCACAAGGAGTACTAACATTTTGAAGAACCCAGAAGCCATTTGAGGACAAAGTCGATATTTTATGTTTTTATGCAAAACTAACCTAGCTAATCTCACTTGTTTGGTACTAAAACTTCAAGTAGTCTGACATGTTTAATTTACCTCTTTTGGATGTTTAGTAGCCAAGTAATAAATGTCAACTAACTTAATCATCTTATTCTTTATCAATTCCTTTTCGCTTTCATCAACTAACTTAATCATCTTATTCTTTATCAATTCTTTATTCTTTGATTGTAGTGGTGGTTTCGATGGGTCGACGGACAGAAGTCGATTCCAAAGTAGTGCTTCAGAATTGTGTTAAGAAGCTCATCCCACGATGTTCTACGGCTAACGATCCAAGCGGTGATCTGTTACCACACACAAGTGCTTCGACAAAGAGATTCATAGGGCCGACGCCGCCAAACGCATATCACTTTCGACGAGTACATGCAGTAACCAACCGAACAAACGATGTCCTTGATTACAATCAATTCTAGTTTATTCATATTTAACACTTGGTTAATTTAGGCAATACCTTGGTGGGCCCCGGCGTGAAGATGCATGGCGCAGATTCTCCGAGATGTGGTGCAATGAACGATGGTTGCGGGCCTCTCGTCTTTGCTAGGGAGCGGCGATTGTTGATGGACGGACAAGACATCGTCAAGGCAGCTCCTCCATGGCTCGTTATAAGAAGAACTCGTAGGTCAACATGTTCATATTGATTGTATGTTGCGTATACATATTTATTGACCGCCGTGGTTTTTTGGGTGCAGAAAAGAAAAGCAGAGGCCTGCTCTCGATATGGAGGCATATGTAGAAGCTAGGAGGGTGATCAGAGGGCACCTTGTGCAAATACGGTATGACAGAGCACTTGGTGCGATTTCGATCATTTTGTCCCCGATGATTTCCGCCTCCTGATGATTTTGTCCAACAGTCGCATATATCGATGTCGCTAAGGAGATTCATGGCCCGAGTACGACGCCATGAATTCGCCACTAGACGCGAAAGTCTTGTGTACAAGGTCGGCAAGGGAAGAAACATGGTCGCTTTCTTCATGGGTGCCGCCACATTAGCACACCGACCACCCTCTCCGAGGTCCGATCCACGAGTGTTTGATCAATCGATGAGGTACACCTTCAATGTCGACAAAGAACCACCATCACATGTTTCCGAAGTCTCGCTCGGTTTTTTGAGACGAGGCGAAAGAGGAAATTGAGGCTGAGATAAATGTTAGAGCAAATGCTCATGCAGGTTACACTACTACGTAAAAGGTCTTCACAGACGGTTCAAAAACATCATCACGCAGCGGTTTTGTGAGCCGCCTCAATTTATGGGTCTGTAATGATATGAGTCATCATAGACGGTTTTTGAACCGCTGCGTGAAAATCTATCCGAGACGGTTCAACAAGAACCGCTCGTGATAATATTATCACGACGGTTCTTGTTCGTAACCGCTCAGAAAATAGACTATCACAGACGGTTCAACAAGAACCGCTCGTGATAATTATTATCATGAGCGGTTCTTGTTCGTAACTGTCTGTAATAGTTTTTTCCATTGCAAAAAAAAAATCGGATTTTGAGCCAAACCAATCAAGTGCTAGACAAGAGTTTCCATATGCAACCTCCAAAGAAGACAACTAAAATCCAATTAAAATTCGATGGCAAACACATTATAGGAAAGGGAAACCAAAAGATTTCACAACGCCCCTCCGAATGGGAAAAAGAATAAAGTTACAAAGTTAAACTAGCTAGAAACCATCTATGCCTCCAAGCTCTCAAGAACTCATCGACTTCTTGGATTGGTCTTGTGAGCTCCTCTCAGACCTCACCAAAGATATCACAAGATGTTCTTGCATGTCGTCGAGTTCGACTCAAGCTCGTCGGCAAGGAGAGACGATCGAAAACCTCCAACAAGCGCTCAAGCGACCTTAGGTAACACAAAATTAAGATGATTTTCTTTACAACAAACAGCCAACAAATTATGTATATTATGGGATGTACACGCACCTTCCAGAGACAAGGAGCTCCTCCAAGATCCCTCCTCATCGCCATCGTCACCGTGTCTCCTCATTTGAACTACGACGGGAATCGAGGGTGGTCAGCTGAGCTCGGTGTGGGGAGGAGAGAGGAGAGACGATGGAAAACAAGGTTGTGTCTAATATATAAGGACAGCGCCAAAATATTTTGCCTCCGCGCACGCTGCTCAAAATTTTTCAAACTCCCACGCTGCGAATCACGAGCGGTTTCATACAAAAACCGTTTGTGACGACATATCACGACGGTTCTTAATACTGAACTGCTTGTGATAAGATATTTATCACAAACGGTTCGTATTAAGAACCGCTCAGGATATAGAGTTTATGAGCATTTCGTATTAAAACCGCTCGTGATATATATCTTATTACGCATTTGTTTTATTAAGAACCGCCTCGTGACTTGGAATTTTCCTTACTTTCTAATTTTACTATGGCTTTGAATTTTCCTTACTCTGCAATTTTACCATGGCTTGAAATCACTAACATCTTCACATGACTCTATATGCGATAACATGTGGAGATGTCTGGGTTTTAGGCATCCGACGTCGCAACTTGCTCGAAACCTTCTCAATTTTTTATCATAGACTCTACATGCGATAACACGACGCCCCGACAAGTTTCGTCATTTTCGGACTTCGTTCGGATTTTATATAATTTAAATACACTTTTCTCGCAGGTACCTCGTCATGTTACGTCAACAAGATGCTCGAAATTTCATGTGAGTTCCTGGATACGGCCTCAACATACACCAAATATCATGAATATCATTTTTGAACGACCAAATTCGATTATTTCATGCACTGCAGCTCAAATTTGAAATATTCCATAAAATTCAACGAAACAAAAAACTAACGAAATATAGCAAAAGAAGTCAAAATTGTCCCAAATTTGAATATGGAGTTTTAAATAATGTGGGAAGGCCTCACAAAAAAATGGGTAAAAAACCAAAAAATTTTTTTGCCAATTCCTACTCTCGGAAATCCTTCTTGCCGAAAGTGCTGCCAAAAGCACTCTAAGAAAGACTTTCTTTGCCGAAAGTGCCAAAAAAAGCACTCTAAGAAGACTTTCTTTCCGAAAGTGCCAAAAAAACACACTCGCAAATTTTTTTTTTTTTGTTTTTTGCCCCATTATTTTTTGCACCTTAATATATTATTTAAAACTCCATGTTCAAATTTGGGACAATTTTGAATATTTTTTTTTTTTATTTTTAGTTTGTTTGAAACCTGCATATCTTCACATGACTCTATATGCGATAACATGTGGAGATGTCTGGGTTTTAGGCATCCGACGTCGCAACTTGCTCGAAACCTTCTCAATTTTTTACCATAGACTCTACATGCGATAACACGACGCCCCGACAAGTTTCGTCATTTTCGGACTTCGTTCGGATTTTATATAATTTAAATACACTTTTCTCGCAGGTACCTCGTCATGTTACGTCAACAAGATGCTCGAAATTTCATGTGAGTTCCTGGATACGACCTCAACATACACCAAATATCATGAATATCATTTTTTGAACGACCAAATTCGATTATTTCATGCACCTGCAGTTCAAATTTGAAATATTCCATAAAATTCAACGAAACAAAAAAAACTAACGAAATATAGCAAAAGAAGTCAAAATTGTCCCAAATTTGAATATGGAGTTTTAAATAATGTGGAAGGCCTCACAAAAAATGGGTAAAAAACCAAAAAAATTTTTTTGCCAATTCCTCACTCTCAGAAATCCTTCTTTGCCGAAAGTGCCAAAAAAAAGCACTCTAAGAAAGACTTTCTTTGCCGAAAGTGCCAAAAAAAGCACTCTAAGAAGACTTTCTTTCCGAAAGTGCCAAAAAAACACTCGACAAATTTTTTTTTTTTGGTTTTTTTGCCCCATTTTTTTTTGCCCTTAATATATTATTTAAAACTCCATGTTCAAATTTGGGACAATTTTGATTTCTATATTTATTAAAAGTTTGAAACATCTTCACATGACTCTATATGCTATAACATGTGGAGATGTCCGGTTTTAGGCATCCGACGTCGCAACTTGCTCAAACCTTCTCAATTTTTATCATAGACTCTACATGCGATAACACGACGCCTCGACAAGTTTCGTCATTTTCGACTTCGCTCGATTTTATATAATTTAAATACACTTTTCTCGCAGTACCTCGTCATGTTACGCCAACAAGATGCTCGAAATTTCATGTGAGTTCTGGATACTACCTCAACATACACCAAATATCATGAATATCATTTTTTGAACGACCAAATTCGATTATTTCATGCACCTGCAGTTCAAATTTGAAATATTCCATAAAATTCAACGAAACAAAAAAAACTAACGAAATATAGCAAAAGAAGTCAAAATTGTCCCAAATTTGAATATGGAGTTTTAAATAATGTGGGAAGGCCTCACAAAAAAAATGGGTAAAAAAAAACCAAAAAAAATTTTTTTCCTGCCAAAATCCTTCTTTCAGACTCTCAGAACCTTTTGCCGAAAGTGCCAAAAAAGCACTTTCGAAAGACTTTCTTTGCTTGAGTGCCAAAGCACTAAAAGCACTTTTTTTTTTTTGGTTTTTTGCCGAAAGTGCTTGACCTTAATATATTATTTAAAACTTTTTTCAAATTTGGGACAATTTTTTTTTAATATTTTTAATTTATGTTTGAAAAAAACCCGCACATCTTCACATGACTCTATATGCGATAACATGGAGATGTCCGGGTTTTAGGCATCCGACGCCGCAACTTGCTCAAACCTTCTCAATTTTTACCATAGACTCTACATGCGATAACACGACGCCTCGACAAGTTTCGTCATTTTTCGACTTCGCTCGATTTTATATAATTTAAATACACTTTTCTCGCAGTACCTCGTCATGTTACGCCAACAAGATGCTCGAAATTTCATGTGAGTTCCTGGATACGGCCTCAACATACACCAAATATCATGAATATCATTTTTGAACGACCAAATTCGATTATTTCATGCACTGCAGCTCAAATTTGAAATATTCCATAAAATTCAACGAAACAAAAAAACTAACGAAATATAGCAAAAAAGTCAAAATTGTCCCAAATTTGAACATGGAGTTTTAAATAATGTGGGAAGGCCTCACAAAAAAATGGGTCAAAAACCAAAAAAAAAATTTGCCAATTCCTGCGACTCTAGAAATCCTTCTTTGCCGAAAGTAAAAAGCACTCGCAAAGACTTTCTTTGCCGAGTGTTAAAAAGCACTCGGCAAAGACTTTCTTTGCCGAAAGTGCCAAAAAACACTCGCAAAATTGACGGCGTATGGCTCTACCATCAAGGGCCATTTTTTGCCGAGTGCCACTTTTCTTGAGTGTTGCACTCGGCAAAGAGGGCTTTTGCCGAGTGTCGCCCTTTGCCGAAAGTGCCGGCACTCTGAGGCACTCGGCAAAGCCACTCTTTGTCGAGTGCTAGACTTTGCCGAGTGCCACCGCCCGGCACTCGACAAAGAGTGGCTTCACCAGTGCCCGATTTTTGGCACTCGGCAAAGCTGGCGGCACTCGGCAAATCTGCGTTCTCCCGTAGTGGCTCGTATCACACGTGAAAATTATCGGACGGGAACCCCGTGTGGGAGACCAAAAGCTAGTGCAGCGATGAAAATCTGGACCCATTCTTCCTTCCTTCTTATGTTTTTAGCATGTCGAGCAGATCAGGAACGCCAAGTATATATACAGAGACTTCAGACCATGCGGAAGAAAACTTCAAACATGGCACAGTGTACCCACCTAACCTAACCACAACTATAAAAACGAGCTCGCCTTGCAAATCTTTCTTCATCAAACAAAACCTCAAGCTAGCTATAGCTAGATCAACAAACAGAAAAGCTGAACTCGAAAGCGAGCTTTCTGTAATTCTGTCTCCTGTTTAAACGACAGACAACGACGATGGCGGCGGCGACGGCGACGGCGAAGAAGGTGACGCTGGTGGTCATGATCTTGATGCAAATCCTGAGCTTCCTCGCCGTCACGGCGAGGCCGTTGCAGGGGGACGACAGGCTCGATAGCGGAATCGGGATGGTGATGCAGATATTCGGTGGCTCCAAGTCGGGCGGAAACGGCGGCACAACCTGCTGCTAAAAGCTCTCGCATATCTATACAGAAGACGCGGCAAACGGCCACACTGATTTCTGTTCTTCCTACTTTTATTAGTTCATGTATATTCCTGTGTGATCATTTTTTTTTCTCTACGAGAGAGAGATGCGTGAAGGTGGTGGTGTTGGAGATTTGTATATATATGTGCATTAATTGTTAGGCCCTTGTTCTTGATTGTGCGAAATTTCAAAGGGACCAAGTTGTTTGTTTGGTACCTTGTTTTGTGCAAAAACGAAATATATACACAATTATTGGCAATGAAAAATGTTGTTTTTGCACTCAAATGGTGTACAATTTAGGTTGTGCCATTCAAATGATGCTTATTTTATTGAGTTAATTCCTTATTTGCCATTAGAAGTTGGCGAGCTCCCCAAAATGCCATCGCAAAATTTCTCTTCCCTCCATTGCGACTCGATCTCAAATGATGCTTATTTTGATGCAACCGAAACTTGAAAGATTTTTAGAGAAAAACATGTTGCAAATAAAACCCTATAAAAATTACACAATAATCTAAACTATGTCAAAAACTTTCTCTAAAAATTTCATAATTTTTGGAACTATATTACTATGTCAAACAATTCCCTAAAGATCTCAGTACACTTAGGGGCAAAATCGTCTTTTTCGGTTAAGTCAATGGCCTAGTCAACGGTCAACTCACGAGAATGGCAAAATGGGGATAGAAGTTGAGATCAAATGGTAATGGAGGGAAGAGAAATTTTGCGATAGCATTTTAGGGAGCTCGCCAATTTCCAATGGCAAATAAGGAATTAACCTTATTTTATTCTTGCCACTCCATAATCTGGTTTTACGCTACTGCTACATTTCTAATATTTTCCGATGGTTGTCAGTTTACAGCTGATTGTAGTATCCCTTTGTAACAATTTTTTCAAGAGCCCGTTATCTTGTCGAGTATCACTTTTGTCTCTCTTTTACCAAACGACATTAATTTTCAGATTCTAATTAAACTAAACCAACTGTTATTTTTTCATTGTTGCAACGAGGGAATTGTTGAGAAAATTAAGAACTCCAGAGTTTTCCCCCCTAAAGAAGCTAGTTGTTTTTGTCTTCACCATAAGGCCCCAAAGAAAGTTTCTTGGAAAATCTTAAGCTAGGTTAAAGATGGCCTCAATATTGTTGTATTAGAGTAGTTTCTTGTGTAGATTTGTATGTTTATTTTCTAAAAACAAGTCATAGTTTTCACTCAATTGCATAATTATTTAGCATTTGTGTTCTTTAAAAAAGGAAATGAAACCCAAAAAATGAAATGGTTTAATCCGATATTTGAGCTTGAACCAATAATTATTCCTTCATGAAGTAATAATATAAATTGTGTACTACTTGAGCTGCAACGTGTACATATTACGGTAAAAGCGCGCATCAAAGTTCAAACCCTACTAATGAAGGACCATAACAATCATTCCTCTGATCAGTCTATTAAGTCTGGTATGTCTTTGTCATCCAACTAGCGGGGGAAGCTAAGGTAAAAAAAAAAAGAAGGAGAAAGAAGCCAATTAGGACTACATGTCTGGCGAATTTTTTTTATATTAATTAACCAATTTTTAATTTATTTTTATTGTTAACATTTCGCAAACTTTATTTCTAGTTTTGATCTTTTTGTTCACGCCACCACCCGTGGTGTGACAAAACAACGTTGTTACGCTAGCACCGTATCTTATCATGCGCTTGTCAAGCCACCACTAGTAGCGTGACAGTGTTGTTTGGTGCCGCCATCACCAGTGGCATGACAAAAAGTGCTATTTAGCAGACTTATTCTATGGCGTGACAATGTTATTTAGTTACGTCACGGATGGTGGTGTGATCAAAATGGTCAGAATTAGAAATAAAGTTTGTGGGGTTAACAATAAAAATAAATTTAAAAAGTTAATTAATAAAAAAAGTTCATGTCTGGCGTAGGTGCGTCGGCAGGCAGTTGGCCGTGTGACGCAAGGGTATAGCTCTGTTTTCTGTTTGAAGCCTCTTGTGTTGTCCATCTCTTTGTCTTCTTTAGAATCCCACGTAAGTGATTCGCAAAGAGGTTAGAGAATCAAACTGCTTTGGTGCGATTTGCGCTAATCAGTTCTTTTAATAAGGTTTTTGCTTGAATATGCATGAGTTTTCGAGAAAGATTTTCCATTAGCTTCAGAAAATGTATCTTCACTGTAAAATTCTAAAGATACGTATGTGTGTGCTCATAACATACCGTGCTGTCTTCTCTCAACCAAAATAACGGGGCCAAGAAAAGCGACGTCATACCATCGTCGTGATCCACGTGCTGTTAACCGCCACGCAAGAGCACTAGTGTATTCTCCATTGGCGGCAATACATTTATGCATGCATATACGTGCATATCAGCTCGACAATATATAATAGTTTAGAAGAGTACAAAGACCACAAGAGAAGTAACACGGCAGTTAATGTCCATCCCCAAACCGGGTGACGTATTGGATCCCGCCCCCGCTCGCTATGACTAGAGATGAAACGGAAGGAATACGAATACGAATTTACATTTTTAAAACAAACACGAATATGAATTTAAACATTCTCGAATACGAATCGAATGTCGTAACAAATACGAATTCAAATTAAATATGTACTCAATTCGGTCGAATACGAATATCCTACAACTTTTACTACAAATCTCGGTAGAACAAAATTCTATAACACTAGCATGATTATTGAGTATTGACTACTAGGAGTCTACAGTCTATTGTCTGTCTACACAAGCATCAACATCGTAATCGTAGGCTCGTAGCTGTCGGATCCGGATTCCAAGAATCCAAATCTTCTGTGAAAGACACTGTGCCATTCTCTGGATCAGTAGATAACACTCACAGATACATCACTGAATCAATTCATATATGGCATAGATAAAAGGGAGAATTGATTATTTGCCACTACAAAGAATAGCATTTTACTATTTGCCACTGCTAACATTGTAATTGATAATTTGCCACTCTAAAGATTGGTTGATTAATAATTTGCCATTCTGGACTTTTAATTATATTTTCTCTCATTTCTCTCCTTTTTCCCCAAATGAAAAAAAGGGTAAGAGCACATCTCTCCACAGGCAAGTGACTGGGGAAACCTGTGTACGTCTGATATTAACCAAGGACTTAGATAATATTGGATGCACGCAAGTACCAACGGAGTCAACTAGACTGGGGCGAGATCTGGGCTAAACGAACTAATCTACTCTTCATCATCTTCGGAGCTGCCAGCTTCTGGATCCTCGTAGTATGCGTAGTCTTCAGGATTTTCTACTTCTGAGGATTTTTGGGGGGGAAAGAGCGAGAATGAGTACAATTTCCGTGCTCGCGAGCCAACACACAATGCAATAATATACATGCAAGGCTTAACAAAGATGGCTCAGGTTCTTTTATTTGCTAAAGCAATCTTTTCAAATATCATACTTACAAAGTCCTATCACTTAGCATTTTAACAAATTGCATTTTAATAAAGAGAGCAATGTGCAATATTTATTTTAGTAGAGGTTCCCTCCGGCGGAAACTCTACCGTGCATCTTTTCAATTGGAGCTGCCTCCAATGACCACACCCACTTAGCTCGAAGACTCAGGGAAAATCCAACACAGGGCTAGGTGAGCCCTTCCACTATTTTTCATACCACCTACAAAGTTGTTGAAATAGAACTAACTCAAGTTATGATTCACATGTCCGCCTTTAACCGTAGGCACGGATGTTTAAACAGTTTAGACTCTACAGAGGTTGCACACTTTACCCACAAGAGATAGTCATACCTGTTACCCCACATGATTCCGTAGTCATGTAGTTGGGCAACCATCACAGTAACCTTTCAAACTACCTTGCCCTTTCCGTCATCTCACCCATATGGGGTTGCGCTCATACGTTGTGCGGGATCGTTGTACACGCAGCGTTGGGTGTAGATTTGGACTACCCACAACTACTAGCAACTTCACCCATTCAACCCATTCAAGCTGGATGTACCGCAAGCTTGCGCATTCCATTTCTCCACCGTGTGAGACATATTCAGAGTTCAATAATTTTACTAAGCCAAATTGCACTTTGTAGACTTGTGGTTGTACTTGTTTAACATGAGAGGTCATGACAAGATTAAGTCCTTAGGGTTATCTAGGCGGTTCATTCCACAAACCAACCATCCTCGTGCTCCCCGAGCACCCACCGCCTCACCATCCGCCCAGATAGAACTAGCAATTAGGGTTTTTGAGGAGTAAACCAAATTATTCCAAACCTTTTAGTCAATGGACCACCAATGACTGCCCAAATCATTTTATGTTTGAAGAATGATGATTGGGGTACTTTAATATATACCTCGATACTTAAGAAAGATTAGCATGTCGCTTAAGTACAACCAATAACTAGTATAACCATATAGTTACTAGGGTGACAAGGATTAATGGATTCAAATTATCAAGGATGACATATTAATTAATTAATCAACAAGTGGGTGTTTAACTACCTTAAGCCTTAACATACATTTGATTAAAGAATTAAAGCATGCAATTTTGATAATTTAAATAAACATAATTTGCATAAAATGTAGGCTCAATATGATCAAAGTATTGACTCGCCTTAGATTAAAGGTAAGGGAATCTTGATAATCTTGTGCTTGATCGAAGTGGAACTTCTCTGCGTCTTCGAATCCTAATTGGATGGACGCACCGGAAAAAGACACAACAAGTAAAGAGAGCAAATAAATACACACGAATAAACAAATAAACTTCAAATTAATCAAGACCTATGCCATTAGCAAGATCTTGAATTAAGAAATTTTTAGAAATTTATTTCATAATTTTTGGAGTTACGACGAGGGAGAATGGAGCTTCCGAAGATCGGGTTTTGAATTAAATCAAGGAAGAGAGAGGATTGGGTGCACTGCACAGTGTATGGACCGAGTTCACCGCACCACCAAGGGGTTCACTGCTTATGGGGCCCACTTGGAAGAGAGGGGGAGGGACTCAAGGCTAATGACATGTGGGGCCTCAAACCAAAATCCCCATTTGGATTTCTTCTTTGGCCAGAGAAAAGGGGAGCCAGGGGAGCGGGCGGCTCGGGACCGGCGGTGGTGGCGCTGGCGGGTGGCAGCGCGGGGAGGCAAGCGAGCTAGCAAAATGGGCTCCCCCGAGGATGGGGACCTCGTGGGCGGAGGTGGCGGCACTAGGGAGGAGCGGGTGCGGCGACGGTAGAGCCAAAAACGGCGACGGACTCCATGGGCGATGGGCGGCGCGGTTGATGCAGTAGCTAGCGCGCGCATGGGCTGTGCGCGGCTAAGGGGAGGACGCCGAGCCGGGTCGGGAGGCCGGAGGCGGCCGGAGACAGCCTGGCGGCAGCGGCCGGGAGTGGAGGAAGAGGAGCCATGGCGCGGCGCTTCCTGGCGGCGAGGAAGGCGAAGGGAGGTGGGGGATAGCATCCTTGGCACCAGGGGCTTCTCGTGACGCGGTTGGCCAGAGCAGCGGCTCACCGGTGTGGCGGTGTGGCGGTGAGGCGGCGCGGCCGACACGGGAGCGGCGACTCTGGTTTTGCTCGGTTGCACAAGGAGAAGAGGGAGAAAAGGGGCAAGTGCCAGTGGGGAGGGGAGGCAAAGGGAGGTGGCTCAGGGCCTCTTATAGCCGGCGATTGGGGGGGAGCCGTTGGCTTGGCGGAGCTTGGTCCCAAGGCGGCATGGGCGGCTCTGCACGCTCGGGCGTAGTGACGATTTCACGCATCCTAGGCGAAGCGATGAGGTAGGCGGGAGCTGGTGCGCGGGATGGGCGGGAGCTGGTGCGCGGGATGGGCAGCAGGTGGAGCAGGTGCGCGACGCAGGCATGGGGCGGACAAAGTAGCGACTTGCGCGCCCGAGTGATGCAGGCGTGCACGGTCCCGAGGCGCAATGAGGACAGGGGCGCACGAGGGTGGACATAGGTGTTGACGGGGCGCATGAGGGCTGCAGAGGGCAGCGCAGGCGCTGACCGGGCTGGGCGGCTCCGGTGGCATGGTGGCTCGGCTGAGGTGACAAGGCGAGACGGGTGACGTGATTGCGGGCCGCGGAGGACGACCATGGCGTCAGGCCACGCTCGGTGGAGAAGACAGGACACGGGCGGGGCTCTGAAGTCGCAGTTGCAGTGGGGCAGGTGCAGAGCTTGCACGTAGTTGCTGGTGGCAGGCCGCTCTGGGCGCAGCAGTGAGCACGAGGGTGGTAGGGAGCAGAGGCGGTGTCATGGCGCAGGTGACGACGACTTCAGTAGCCTGGGCACTCGGCTGGGGGAGGAAGAAGACAAGGGGAAGGGAGTTGGGCCAACAGAGCTGCTGGGCCGGGAGGCTAACTGGGTCAGGGAGAGGAAGCTGGGTCGGCCCAAAGAGGAGCTGGGGCTGAGCCTGAAAGAAAAGGAGGCCCAACTCGAGATGCCCCGGGAAAACAAAGGAGAGGGGAAACTCCAACCCGGTATTTGAATTTCAAATGTTAAGGACATTACATTTGAAACACACATCGGAGAAAAAAGAAATGAAGTTTTCGAAATTAGTTTGGTAATTTGAAATACGGCGAAGAACGAAAACCGAACGGAAGATACTATGCACCGTCCGAAAACGGGACGCTACAGTAGCAACACACTGGACTGTAATAGGCCAACAACCAATGGCTTCTTGCCTTGTGGACGGGCTGGCTAAAGGAATGGCATGGCCGTATGGGCCATGGGGACTTAGTTGGGCTTGGTTGCTTGGGAGCATGCTGACTGGGCTGCTGGCCGCTGCGCTGCCCTGTTGGCCGTTGGGCACTCTGCACTTGGGCTGACATTTATTGCGAATGCGGATAGTATTCGTATCTGTATTTGGTATCATTTCGCATACCACATCCGTATTCGTATTGGGTAAAAAAAATCCGGATAGTATTCGTATCCATATTCGTTTTTCATTCAAATGCAGATATTACTTACCACATTTGTGTTTTCTCGGATACGAACGGAGCTGACTGTAGTGGCATGAATGGGCAACGGTTTTCAATCGAGTGGCATAGAAGGAAACAAGATTTTTTAGTAACATAGCAGGAACAAAGGAACGTCAGAAGTCATTTTCTATTTTATTCTAACCGTCGGGGAAAATTTGTATCGCGCTAGAAACACCGTTAGCTATACGGGAAAGAAATACCAAAGGAGTATAATTACCGTCGCTCATTGACATAGAACTTACTGTTGGGAAAAACTGTGAGTAGAACATATCGATTTTGACATTAACGACGTTTGTATTGACTGTTCAACTGACTCTTATTTGTATGCACTAAGAAAGCAGTACAAACACAGGAAGTCTTATCGATATGTTCAAGTCTAGTTCTCGGTCTTACTTCGCTATACGTGTGCTTATACTTTGTGAAGCTTTGGGCTGCTTCAAATGTGAGAAGAAAGGCTTCGTGCAAGACTTGGTCTCCTGTTCTTGATCGTTTAATTTCTACTGCGATTTCATTAGGTCAACCAAAAAGTATATAAACATTTGTTCAACAAACGGGTTGGTCTTGGTCCTCAATATTTATGTCCCAAACAGTGTAGGCATAGTGGTGGGTGGTTTTGTTCCACATTAGCTCAAAGCGGATGTTTTAACGAATTTTGACGCTGAAATTTTGTATCTCCGATAAAGTGAACAGTGCTTCTACTTTCTCCAACGAAAATTTTCTCTCAAAACGACAAGTGAATGAGACAGCTTTCAGTGTGTCTGATTTAAGTAACATGCTACTCCCTCTATTCAAGAATATGTGGCATTTTAGACAGCGGTACGATCTTCAATATATAACTCTGACCATTACTTCTTATATTAATATATTTATAAAATAATATAAAATTATTATATTATAAAAATATTTTTAATGATTAATCTAATTATATCATTTTCACCTGACTTAAAGTAATTGGTCCGCTTTGGCACGTAGCAGCTTTCACAAGTGCTGATGACATGCACACATCAACCTTTTGTTATTCCATTGACCAATTAAACTATACATCCATGATCGATCCATCCTGTTTCACACATTCTTGCTGATCAAGAACAGATATTTCCTTTCTGTGACCTGCACGGCATGCAAAAAAAACAAAAACAAAAAACTAGCATGAACGCACACATTTCGCAATGCTAATTAATCAACGCGAGTTCGAGGACTCTTCCTGATCAAAATGACAGAGCAGCCGCCAGTTGGTAGACTGAAAATTCGTCAGGCCGAAACAAACCCCCGCCTGGGAGACCAAAAGCGCAGTCAAAACGGCAAAGAGCTGGACCGAGTACAAAGGTAAAACATAGTATGTAACTAGCTACGTATGTAACACCAAGAACACGCACAAGCTGACTTCAAACCTTGCAGAAGAATGCGGCTTCAACGTTCAAACCATGCACAGTGTACGCGCTACGGTCGATCGGCCGGCTATATAAACGAGCTCCCCATGAGAATCTCCCTTCACCAAACCAAGGCCTGACGATCGATTGAGCCCAAGAAACGAAGCAGGTTTCAAGCTCTCTGAGATATCTTCCTTTGTTTCTGTCTACCATTGTCCATTTACACGACAAGAACGGCGGCGGCGACGATGACGGTGGCGGTGGCGGTGACGACAAAGGTGTTGTTGCTGGTCGTGATGTTGATGCAAATTTGCACCATCCTCGCAGCCGCGACAAGGCCGTTGCAGGGGGACGACTGGCTGGAGGACGGGATAGGGATGGTGATGCAGATATTCGGTGGCTCCAAGTCGGGGGGAAACGGGGGCACACACTGCTGCTGACCGTAGAAGATCACAACAAGCCCACACTGCACATATATTTCTCTCTCTGCGTTGGTAGGATTGATTTTCCCACTCTCCGAGGCCTGCGGAGATGCGATACACGAATTGGCAGCTACCTTACATGTTGCAGATGATAAGGGCATGTATGATGATACGCATACATTTCTTTGCCTATAACAACTCTATATATCATCAGTAGACAAAGACTAAAGATAGCTTTCATCTGATAGATGCAGACCGCTGTCTTTTTAGTTGTCTATGAACACACAATCTTTTAATGCTTTTATTGTTTCTCGTAATACAGTTGACTACAGGATTGTAGACATCATCTTTATCTCTCTTCATTCTTTTTCATCTACGTCAGCAAAAATCCTACGTGATAACGACTATAGACGGCTGACATAAGCTCATTGTACATGTTCTGATAGTTGTATTTTGTATGCTTAATTTTGCCTTGTAATTTATACTACAACATCCATTCTTTCTTTTTTAACAAACTGGTTCATGGAGCCATGCGCCGGTTGTGATCAAGTTGTTTGGTTGCTTGTACAAAATGTCAGAATCATCAATGCATTTGATCATGCTGAATATACAGGCCATACGAACAAACATGTACGGTGGCATATTCGTTGAAAATGTGAATCTAGTCCAAAATCCATTTTTACCACACTTCGAATTTCTAATAATTCACCAAACACTAGCCAATGTAGGAGAGGGTATGATGTATGTCTATGCAAAATTTCAAAATCAAATCAATCACATTCAATTCGTGAGATAGGAAAAAGACAAACACTTCCTGGAACAGTGCCTAAAGAATAAAATATTATTTCAACAAGTTTTTGTCTTTTTTGCGATTGAGTTTGATGTTAAAATTTTGCAGAGGCATAAAAAATATTCTCCCCTAAATCTGGGAAAGTTTTAGATTTTTTTTTAAAAAAAAACTTTAACGTTAGATGAAAATAGAATTTGCACCAAACTCGCATTTTTCACCTAACATTTCGCAACGTGTACATGGTTAGATATCCAAGGGGGTCAAACAGAGTCAATACCGCAAATTGGAAGAAGAGCTTCGCTGACATATGCAATGATAAACCCAAGCTAGAGACCGATTTTGTCAATTTCCGATAAAGCTTGACAGAAATAGGGCGTGATCCAAAATTAACGAACCTCCCTTAAACTTTAAGGATACTTTTGATCTAAGTTGATCGGATACAATTCGAACTCAATTAGGCTGCTCCTAATGGACAGTATCTTAGTGTGGTTTCTTTAGTGTTAAGATATTATCTTTTTAATGCATGGTTTTTATGGTGTATTATCTTATGTTGTTTTATTTAATTACATGTATGATTTTTACTAGTATTTGAGCATTGTAACCTATTTGTGGCATGTACTAAAGCATTGTGGCCTATTTGAGCACCGCACGGGATCGATCACAATAAATTTTATGCGTTGGATTTCGAGACCGAACCGGTATCCAGATTAGATACTAGAGTACCCTCTCTCTTTATTAACTATAGTGCCACATCATAATTTTGTCTACATGACAGGCTTAAGATACCAGTCAGAGTGGAGCACTGGGAGCAGCCTAGTTACTTTTGTTCTTCAAAATCAATGCTTTTCTAAGTTTGTTTTTTCCTCGCCATGAACCGAAACAAAAAGGGAAATTTTCATCCATACCATCAACACATTTGACATTGGTACGTACCAGGAAAATTTTATGGTACACGCAAATCCTAGTGCTATGGATGTAAATTTTCCAAATTAAAATGATAACTGTTCGACCACAAAGTTTGACGCCTATGTTTGTTGATTAATTAGGGGTTAATCAAACCGTTGACCATTATTCATTCTAAAAAATATACGGAGGTCAAATTGTTGGTACGTGCTGGCGTAAGAGTGGACTCGGAAATGCTCTCTAAATCTAAATTATGTAAACCTACGAAAAGGTGAATACTTCTACATGAGGTAAGTGCTGTGTTTTTTTTTTAGGAAGGGCAATGTTATCTTCACTGCTCTACGCTATTAACGTACTTTACATCCATTCACATGCATAGTACGACCGCTAGTCATGCAAAAGTGCTTTGATTTTTCAAAGTCTACGAGATACAATTTTGACCATTTAATTTGTGATCATATATTTGAAGAAACCTATAGAAGTACAATAATATTTGTGAAAATATTTTTACGCCAAGTTTACCCGCGTGATTTTATATGTCCAATCTAGATATTTATAGCTATATATCTTTATTCAAAACAAATATTGTTTGGCTGCACGCATTCTATAGTAGACCTAAGCATTTCGCGAGTTGGGCTTAAAAAAGCCCGGTTTGTTTCAAGCTAGGAATGACTGCCTAGGCCTGACCAGTTAGGGTTTGTTTGAGAAGTCCATTCCGGACTGGGATCCATGTGGATAGGCCGGGAATTTGAACTAAAATCCCGGTTCATCCATGTGGATGAGCAGCGATTTTGACCCAACCAAATAAAGCCTTAAGATAATCAAGTTCCTCTAAAAAAAGTTAAGGTAGTCAAGCCGGAACTGAGGCTGTAGTGGATTAGACTTGCATTTCTGTATATATTTAGAAGGGTAGAATGGACAAACACTAAAATCCTTTAACCCTAGTTAGACCTGCATACTAACCGGTCAGATTTCCTACTCTTGCAATGGTTACGCTGCGAGTTTCCACTTTTAGAGTCGCGAATGTACAAAACCCAAAATGATACAAAGACATATAGCCGAAACTGATAGTTAAATTAAGGGAATAAATGAATCCTACATCCACATGATGGAATCATATACACCTTATCATATATAATTACATCTTCATCGATCTCTGAAAGGAAGAAAACACAAAGAGGGTAATATAATGCCCCTAAAAACAAGGGTCATGCTTACTGTCCTACGTTCGATCCTAGAATTTTCGCCGAACGGTTCATCCACCGCTCCACAATGATCCAACGACGCACGCCATCCATACCCATCTATTGCTTAAGCTGAACACCACACACACGGATGTGAAGCCCTTCATTCCACGAGAAACCAAAGATGAGCTCACGGCCGTAGATATCACTGGAGGTGAGACGACGAACTCACTCCCACCTATGACTCTTCCTCTCGCTTCTCACCGGGCTGGCAAGGAAAGGGCGGTGGGACGAATGGCGAGTGGAGGAGCCATGGCAATGGACGACGAGTGGAGGAGCAGGGCCGGGGAATGGCCAATGGAGGGTGAGACGCATGGCCATGGTGTGGGCCAGCAGCGAGGCACTGGGCTAGCCTTGCTCTGCCAGGTCCTGACCTGCTGGTTATATGAGGCACCATATCGATTCCTGATTCGATGAGCTTAGCTTTGCTACGCGCAACCGTTCGCATGCCTCCTCATCTGAGTATGATTTTGTTGCAGATGTTTCATTATTTTGTTGCAAGCGTTTGCTTGAATTGTGTGCATAGTTGTCGTTGCATGGTTATTGCTATTTCGTTGTTGGTGCATCAAATGTTGCGGCAAAAATATATTTTTTGTTGCAATGGTATTTTTTATTTGTTACGCAAGACTCGGTCCCTCCACTATTTTGATTGTTGTATCATTGTTCCAAAAATATTGCAACAATTATTTTCGGATGTTTCTACTGTTATTTTTAAATGTTGCAATGTTGTGATATCGATATCTGTTTGTTTGGGCCATTTGGGTGAATTTGGAGGAGAAATTTCGAATCCTATGGGCGAGTTTGAAGAACTCACCCGACGAACGAGATTGGGCGAAGGAGTTTTGGGCGGATTTTGTTGTGTCAGGGTGTGTGGTTCCGTGTGTGGTTCCTTTTCGCTTGTTTCGGGAGAAAGGAAAAACGCGTTGAGATCGGATGGTTGAACCTCATAGCGCCAGATCGAATGGTAACTCGCAGTGTACGACATTAGCGTTCGGATCGTTCGTCCGAACGCTAGTCGTGTCGAAAAAATAGTGAAGAAGAAGCATAAAACACTAGTGATCACCACTGGTGACTGGTGATGCTTTATATTGGTATACACATATTCACATGTTGTGTCCATGCTCCAAATGGAGGAGCTAGTAGCTATACTTCAATATGCATATATGCATGTGCTTGATCTGGATCAGAGTACATGCTTAATTAGCAGCAGTGCATCGGGGGGTTGGGCCCTGATTTCGCATCACAGAGCATCTGCGTCACCATCCCGATCCCGTTGTTCTCCAGCAAGCTATCCCCCTCCAACGTCCTCACCGCGGTGGCGAGGACGCTGAAGATTTGCAAGACGAATAGGAGCAGCAACATCACCTTCTCCATCTTCGCCGTCATCACCATTGTTGTCGTGCTGACGAGAGGGTGAGAGTGATAAGAGATTGCTTTCGAGTTTGAACTTTGGTTTTCGATCGTGCTTAGCCTGAGCTTTGGAGAAAGTTTGTCACGGTGAGCTCTCGTTTATATAGATGATCGATCGGGGGTTCAGTCAGACGTAAGGTTCGATACAGTGTGCATGCGATTGCATGCTTTGAAGTCTTGTGTTCTTGGAATAGTATTACCTTCGCATCATGTTTCTGATCTGTTTTGCATGATTCAAACGTGAGAACGAAGAATTCGTTCGAGACTGGTTCAAGTTCCTGGTCGTTAGATTTCTACTAGTAAACATTTCCTCCTACGCGGGGGGTTGGTCTTAATCGATTGTCTCATCAATACATGCAGTTCAGTTCATGAATCATTCTTGCTTGCTCGACTAGTAGGCTAGTACGCGTCATCGTAGGAAGAGTCCTAGAACTTGCACTATCGTAATCAAATGCATGCCTTTGAATCCTGAATTGCTTTCAGGTCAACCTCAACACTCGCTATCTCACATACCAGAAGTAACGAAGCATCATGATGCCAGTACTCCATCTAGGAGTAGATAACAAGCTAGCTTGACTTGGCTCAGCTTGGCTCGATCAAGCTCGTTAAGGAACCGGGCTCGGCTCAGCTCGTTAAGCAAATGAGCAAAAAATGTCTATTCGGTTTGACTCGTTATGAACTCGCGAGTTGACTCATTTGGCTCGGGACCGTGGGAGGGTGCCGGGTTGGACACAGAAGGAGAGGGCGCTGGGCGGAGGCCAGAGGCTATGTGTATAGGATAGGGTTACAGCTTGCTGGGCTGAGCTGATAGGCTTAGGTTGGACCTGTTCTAGTTGGGCTACTAGGCTTGTTGGGTCGGGTTTAAAATTTTTTTTTTGAGGAAACAGCAAGAGAGCCATTATTGTATTAAAGAAAGGAGCAAGTCACAGAACGGAACCAAAAGAGAAAAACATACACTAGTTACAGAAGGAAGGCGAAAAAGGAAAGAGAAGCAAAAGTAAGGAAATTACACCCGAATTACAAGGCCTTCCCGACTAAAACAAATAGTTAGGCAAGAACCCCTTCTCTTTCATGCAGAAAAGCCTGCAACTTTGTCACACCGCTTTGTGTCCAAGCCCAGGCCTCCTCCTTAATTACTTCCTTTAGCCCCGTCGGAGTCTGTCGCAAATGCTGAAAAATCTGTCTATTTGTCTCTTTCCAAATGTGTCAAAGAGTGAGAATTACGAGCGAGGCTTGGCCCTTCCGGGTAGAGCCGCTTAAGGAGTGGAAAACATCAATCTACCAGTCAGCCATTCTTTGACGAGATGTCCAGTTTATGGGATTTAAATTCGGGCGCTGCACCCAAGTAGCCACTAGAGACAAAGCATGACGGGCGTAAGGGCATTCAACGAACACATGCACAGCCGATTCCAAATTATTAGTGCACAAAGGGCACCAATGATCGTTCTGCATATGGCGACGGGCGAGGACGTCCGCTGTCGTCAACCTATGCTGAATGAGAAGCCAAGCGAAAATTTTGCACTTCTACAGCACCCAGGTATTCCAAATTAGCTTTTGGAATGGTGTCTCCACAGTTCCCATGAATTGCGCATAATATACCGACTTTGCTAAGTAGCTGCCTGAGACTGTCTAGTTCTAGGATATGTCATCCTCGACTTGAGATAACATGACCTGGCGAACCATGGAAAACACTTTTAAAAAATCTGGTATTAGGTGTACTGTGATTTTCCTCCTCAAATCCGCTATCCATTTACCTTCTTGTATTGCATCCTGCACCGTATGGTTTTTCCTTGCCGTGATGCAGAAGAGACCCGGAGCCAGATCCTTGAATGGTGTTGTACCTAGCCATTTATCCTTCCAAAAGCACGCATTGTTACCACTGCCAATATGGATTGTTGTTGATGCCCAAAAAGGGTCGTGGTCCGTCTAAGATAATGGCAGTGGCATTCCATTCCATTGCTTTTCAGGTGCCTTCCATTGATACCAAATCCAACGTAGGCAAAGTGCGCGGCTGAATTGCTCCAACGCGAGAACCCCTAGTCCGCCAAATTTTTTTGGGCGGCATATTGTGCTCTAGGATACCCAGCATTTCCCACCATAGCAGATGTCCTCTCCAGTCCAGAACCAAGCTCTGCGTCACCTATCTATTTGCTTCCTGACCGAGAATGGTATCTCCATTGCTGTTTGAAGGTATGTCGGTATAGTTGTGATGACCGCATTTAAAACCACCAGCCTTCCTGCTCTAGAAAGCATGCTCTTGTTGTATCCACTTAGTCTAGTTTGAATCTTGTCTAATAAAGGTTGAAACAAAGTCTTCCTCGGCTTGCGACATGAGAGCGGCAGGCCTAGATAATTGCAGGGAAGCTGCAAACAGTTGGCCGGAAGATTTTCAAGTATTTCATCCAGATGAAGAGATTGGCACTGGATTGGGATGATAGCACTTTTGGAGAAATTTATGTTGAGCCCCGTTACCTCTCCAAAAACCTGCAAGATCTCTCTTATGCTCTCAACGTCTTCCTTAGTGGGCGACATGAAGATCATTGCATCATCAGCATACATAGACAGCCTTGCCTTTGCAAACTTTCCGCGGAGTGGCGTGAGCCATTGCTGTCGATCTGCCAAATGCAGGATGCATTGTAGGGCGTCAATTGCCAAGATAAATAGGAAAGGTGAGAGGCAGTCCCCCTGCCGTACCCCGCATTGATGCCTAATGCTTGGTCCTTGAATGCCATTGAGCATGATCCTTGAAGTGGATGCGGCAAGCAGCATTGCAATCTAAGCCCTCCATTTGTGGCCGAACCCCCTGTATTTGAGCATGTCAAGCAGGTAAGGCCATGAGATGGAGTCAAAAGCCTTGGCTATGTCCAGCTTGAGTAGGAACATCGGTGTCTTGGATCGATGGTAGCTTCGGACAATGTTTTGCACATATAGGAAGTTGTCTTGAATCGACCGCTGTTTTAAGAAAGCACTTTGATTTATTGAAATGAGATCCTGCATGTACTTGGATAGCCTAAGGGAGAGTAGCTTTGAGAGAATCTTTACAATGCTGTGGATTAAACTGATTGGCCTGAAATCAGAAATCTTCGTTGCCTGGCCCTTTTTTGGAAGCAGTATAATAATGGACGTGTTGATCTTTTTTAGATGAACCCCATTGAGGTTGTGAATTTTCTAAAACACCGATAGTACAATCTCCTTAATGATGTCCCAGCTCGTTTGGAAGAAACAACCGGTGTACGCGTTCGGGCCTGGGGCTTTATCAGGCGGCATTTGAAAGGTTGCCGATTGAATTTCTTGTTCTGTGAAAGGTCGCTCCAGGTCAATCGAAGCACTGATTGGCAATCCTTTCATACTTAGAGTGTCCCAAAGGAAAGTAGAGGCGGCCGATTTTGCTGTCCCAAGGATCTCTGTGTAATGCTTGGCCAAGGCCTCTTCCTTTTCTAAATGAAGTATGTACGTATTCTCCTGATGCCGCAAGGTATGAATTAACTTCTTCCTTCTTCTGAAACTCGCCTTTAAATGAAATTTTTTTGTGTTGGCATCACCAAGCCGCAACCAATTCAGTCTAGAACGTTGTTTCCATTTGATCCTCTGCAGAGCCGCCAGTCCCAGAAATCTGAGCTTCAGTGCTGAACGGAGTTCATGTTCTTCCTATGAAAGCTGGCGTTGCTCTTGTGCTCTGTTAAACTGTAGGATTACCCCAAGGGCTAATTGCATCTGTACTTTAAGGTCCCCAATTTGTGTTCTACTCCAAGACTTAAGCGCCCTTGCAGTTCTTTGCAGTTTGGCTAAGAGGCATTTTATCGGGTCCACCTCCTACACTAGCTGAGACCAAGCCTCCTGGACCACATCATTATACCCGATCAGGAGCGTCCAGTAGTTCTCGAAATTAAAGCGCCTAGGTGCACTAACCTGCTCTATCTCAGAAATAAGCAAGGGGCTATGATCAAAAATGGAGGAAGAGAGTGACCGGAGAAAGCAACCCGGAAACATTTGATCCCAATGCGGATTGCAGAAGGCTTTGTCAATCCTTTCCAAGGTTGGATTACGTTGCCTGTTAGACCAGGTGAACCTGCGATCCTGGAGATGAATCTCTTTTAACTCATAGTAATTGATCGCAGCCCGAAATTGGCCCATGCGCCTACGGTTTAGGTTCAAGTTATTCTTGTCCGCAACCTGGTAGATGAGATTAAAAATCCCCAATTATCAACCATGGCCCAACGATCCCGTCATGAATCTACTTGATCTCCTCAATGAAAGCTTGTTTATCCTGTGGGCCATACACCAGAGTTAAGGACCAAGGATGGACCCCATCAAGAGGATTGACACACATTGTGATGGATCTGTTTAAAGTGAGCACATTATTCATTTGCATTAACAATTGGTCCCAACAAACCAATATGCCTCCCTTGGTTTCATCTGCTGGCTTGTAAGCCATTCCCTAAACATTTGCTCCCGCAATCTCGGCTGCGAGTCCCGGAGTAATCGCTGCTAGTTTTGTTTCTTAGAGGCAAAGGAGTGAACATCTCGTGTCCACAACAAGATCCCTAACAGTTGCCCTTCGAGCCGGCGCATTGAGACCTCTCACATTCCAATTCAATATTTTGCAGAATCTAGACATGGAGTTAGAAAAAGATCATTCAACATGTCTGAAAACCTGCAACACATGTATGGATTCATGCCACAGCATGTTTGTAAGCTTGCAGCACATATATAGATTCATGCCAAACGAGTACAAAGCATTTCGAGTTCCTACAAAAGGCAGCAGATCCCATGTCATGCCAATCCCGTAATGCAGCCCACCAAGAGCTAGCAGCGCCCTGCAAACTGGGAATAGGCACGGTGGGCTACCAACACACACCCTGGACAGCATACATACTTTGGGAAAGGAAAACGAAAACGCAAACAACATGAAGGAGCACTGCATACAGTCCTAAGTAGCTGTTGGGCATCGCCTGGTGGGCAATCATGCCGCTACGACCTGCTGCGCCATCGTCGTGACATCTTCGGAGAGTCGTCCTGGCGAAGATCCACATGCTGGCCGTCAGCAACATCGGGGCCACGATGGCTAGCAAGGTCTCTAAGTCAAGTGGGGTGGTGAGGATGCTGATGAAGCTCTCCTTAGCACCTCGAGTGCATTTACGAGCCACCGGTCTTCAAACCTTTTTGCGATGGCAGGAGGCTGCCGTGCACTGCCAACCTCGGATCTGCCCTTCTTCTTCGCTGTCAGCCGGCCGCTGCGACGGATGGGAGGCTCAGTAGTGTCAACGGAGCTCGCCAAAGACAGACCCAGCCAAGATGGCGAGCGAGGGCATGCAAGGCATGCACACAGCGAGGGACCTAGAGGTACAACCTCACTGCCATGAGCGACCTCCACCTCAATAATATCTTCGGTACCAAGACACACCTGAAGGAGTCAACACGAGTCTGCGGCTTGATGGAGCACCATCTGGAGTGAGGCCAGCTGAGCCTCCTCACCAGGAGTGGCTAGCTCAGCCAAGTGAGCCACAGTCAGAGGTGGGTCACCCAGCGGGAGGTCGTGCTCTGGCTCGGGGAGCAGCCCAGCCTAGATAACATCCCCGCTCGGGATGGACGGCAGCCTAGCCTGGAGGACATCCCCGCCCGGGATGGATGGCAGCCCAGCCTGGAGAACAACCCGGCCCGAGATGGACGGCTCCAACAGCAAGGGGCCAGGAAGTAGAACTAGCGGGGGATGGACCGACTTACCTTTGTCACCGGAGATGGCCTTGCTTCCTCCCATAGCTGCTTCAAGCAGCATGGGGTCTACGCGGGGGCTCGGGATGATCTGCACAGAAGCAAGCATGACGCCTTCCGCGTCCAGCCTGAGGCCGCCGAGAGCAAGCAACACACCAGCTTGATCCTCCGGGTCGTGGCGCGGCGCCTAGCTCCCCAGAGTGGAAGTGCACCGCTCCAGGGTGGCACGGCTCTTGCTACAGAGAAGGTACCTACACAGCGGGGATCTGGTGCGGCTACAACCGCGGCGACTCCCATCATCCTCCACACTGGCCCACCGCCTGTAGCACCCGTAGGGAGAATGCGACCTGCGCTGGCCTTGGGGACCCTGGCGGGAGGTCCCCCCACGAGCTGAAGACCACCCCCGGCCTCGACCAAGCGCCTGGTCGCGCTCGTCGAAGTAGGCCCTTTCACGTGCCAACCTGTCATCGCGATCCTCGTCCCGGACATCATCGCGCCTTGGCCCTAGGCGAGAAATGGCTTCAGCGGACACCCTACGCGACGGCCGCTCCACGCCGTCGGGGACCCCAGCCGTCCAGAAGAAGTACTCACGCTTGGGGTATTCTTCATCAAGTCCATCCTGAGCGTCACTCTGACTGGGACCACTGGTTGGAGTGCGAGCGGACGGATAAAAGTCTTCAAGAATGCTCAGATGCATGAGCACACGGAACTTCTGACCCTCCCTTGAAACGCCCGAGGGTGGCTCTGTCTCGAGGGCAGCTTCCACAGGAGGGTCAAGGAGTGTGAGATGGGTACTCTTCGGGAGAGCATCAGGATCACGCACCCATACCCACACTACCCAGATAGAGGCACTCCGCTCCCTCTGAGAGCGGTCATCCACGCAGTCGAACAGGCAGTTGCCACCCGCCACACGCTCAGCCAACGCAGGCCGCCAAGCGAAGAGCGGGATGCCCTCCAAACAGAGGAGAGCACGGTATCTCTAGATGTTGCAATGAGAGCCGGCCTTATAGTCCCATTGATGTAACTTGAACTGGAAGTCGTCGAGGGAGCAGCCACCAATCTCCATTACGGCATCATGCTACTGCTGGGTGTCGAACTTGATGAGGTAGTCCTTTGGGAGGTAGAGGGAGACGTGGATGTCTCGTAGCGGAATGCGAAGCCACACCTGAAGAGCTCGCGCCACCAGACTCAGTGATGGGTTCCGGCGAGGACCCACCACCGAGACGAGGACCACCGTGTCCCGGAGGCGCAGAGCTCAGCCTCCATGTCCTGGGTGATGGGGTGGGCACAGAAGCCCTCGCTTGGCCAATTCATCGCCTGACCAGGGGCGAAGTCTTCCATGTTGCGGAGTAGGGGCAGTGAGGTTGATTGGCTGGAGTTTGCTCTGGAGGGAGCCCACATATAGGAGAGGCTTGAGGCCGTGGACAGCGGAAGGGATGGCGACAGTTAGCACCTGCTATTTGTGGACAGCGGCGAGCCAGGTGACCATTGCGTCCACATCTGAAGCAACGAATTGGGGACTTACAGTGTGCTTTCTTATGACCTTTTGCAAGGCATCTGAAGCAGGTGTCAGGGCCTAAGCCCCAACGCCGATTTGCCTGGTAGGTGGAGCCTTCAAAGCGTTTGATGGGTTGCTGGGATTTCGCCCCGCGTTGAGAGCGCCACCAGTAGCGGGGCCTAACTTCCTGCCAACCACCCGGACCAGATGATTGAAGCAGGCTGATGTTGCCTTGATGACAAGCAATCGAACCCCATCTACCCCCTTGCATTGACTGAGCTTCATGATTAAGAGTGGCCAGCCTAGCCTTTTGCACCCAAACTGAAGGCTGGGCTCGGGCGGAGTAGGAGCTAGCACCCCACCTTCTTTGCTCTCGCCAACCCCGCCGACAATCAGAAGAGACAAGACGGCAATTTGCTCTTGACCAGGGTGCTGTCAGAGCTGCAAGCAAGCAGACAGATCTTGGAAGACAAGCCCAGCAACTTGTTGCAGTTACTCACACTCCAGGCTGCGCAAGCTGCATTGGAAAGTGGCGAGGCTGAAGCACCAACCGGGGTAGGGACTACCGACTGACTAGAGCACAGGATTGTACCCGAGGAGGATCTGTGCCCAGAGCTAGCCAGATCCGGGCAAAGACACGGGGGGCCAGCAACGATGGGACTCCCATCTTCCGAAGTGCCGTAGTCTAGAAGGTCTAGACTAGGACTTGGTAGATCCAGAGCATGCACCGCTGCCATGGAGGTGGAATCGGGGGGGGGGGGGGGATGCGGGGTGGGGAAGGATGCGGGGGGAGAAGGGGATGCAGCTACGGTGTACGAGGGGCGGGAGAGGGGGGGGGGAACTTACGAGCGCAGAGTGTGGACGGTGGCCGCCGGTGCCAGATTGGCACCGACGATAGGGATGGAGGAAGCGCCTAAAGAGTCGCCATGGGTCTACGGGTTGTCTTTTACGCCTTCATATTTCGATGGACAATATAAACGAGCTAAACAAGCTTAACGAGTTGCTCGCGAACTGGCTCGAAACTCGGCTCGTTAAGATAACAAGTAGACATGCCAGCTCGGCTCGGTTCGTTTACGAGCCGAGTCCTTAACGAACCGATCTGGCTCGCAAATTTTGAGCTTTTTTTTCACCCCTAACTCCATCTGTGCTCCAAACCGCACCTACAATGCAAGCACCATCTGAAACAAAACATCAAACCGATATGCACTCATTACAAAAACATCATGGTTATCTCAAACAACTCATAAATATCATGTATACACAAATCACTAGGCCGCTGCATGGAAGGACGTCCAAAAATCTTACTGGGACAAAAAAAACCACCTAGGAATAGTGGCGGAGCCAGGAATTTTTTAAAACCTTGGCAAGTTGCAAGCTGAGTACCGGTCACCATGTTTTGCTTGGGCAGAACGCTATTTTTCAGTCATGATAGCCGTGGAACTTCATCGGAGCTTCCATGGCGCGTCGCCAGCAAGCCTGAACAACTGCTCAGGCTAGAGGGACGGTGGATCCGCCCATGCCTAGGAAGACAGTCCAGCTCGTTCAAAGTGCTCTTAGACTAGCAAATATTTATATATAAAATAATGGATTTGTTATTTCAAAGTTTCCTAGATTTTTTTGAAGTCTAAGTCAATTTTTATGATCATTGGATTTATATAGAGATTGATATGCAATGTAATTGGACGTTGATCCAATGAATATAAAATTTAACTTGTGATTAATAAAATTTCAATCACCTTACACACAAACAGACAACCCAAATAAAGAAAGACAAAAAAAAATGCTCTTGGACCGTTTTGCACGCTCTGTCCAATCATCCTCCCAGTTCGCCTCAAGAGGATGAAAGTCCGTGTAGTACAATTTCAGACGCTGGTCCGCCTGATTGGTCCGGCTAGCACGCTCCTTGACACCTCCTTAGCCCAATGAAGGGCCCAGCTCTGAGCCTGATGGTCTGCCAACCCTGTTTCCTGCATTTTTCACATTGCAAGACGATTAAAATCAACTCCGAATTGATTCAAAAACATTTTTTCGGCCCTTTCCAGCTGGTCAAATTACACAACATCAGTACGTTCACCGTACCATGCATGGCTCACAGATGGGTTTATAGTAAGAAGTGTCTTGCCTCTGCCTGCCTACGGACGAAGTACTAGGAACCGTTTGGGCCAGAGGGAACTTTCACAATTCCGTCAGGCTGCGTGAACTTTCACAATTCGTCAGCGGACACGAGCACGCGACGTACGTGGTATCGTCGCCGGCATGGGCGTTGTGGTGCACGCGCGTCGCGCGGGCGGACGGCGCGGCTGGGAAAGTGGCCGGCCGTGTGGCGGTCGGAGTCGGGTCATTAGCAGAATCACACGGGACCGCGTGTGTCCTTGGCCATGTCGACGCCCCCCGTGCGTGGTTGCTAGTTGCTACACGGCTCGGCCTCCTTACCGTGCATTCAGACCGCCCTCGTACAATCGTGCCGACGGGCACAAGAGTTTTTGATTGGGAACGGAATGGAGGAGGGGTGTTTTGGCCATTCTGCAGAAATTGTCCTATTGGTCAGAAAAGGAGCCCTAATTTCTCGTCTTTGCAGTGTCATGGTTGCAATTATACGCTTTGCAATGGCAAACCCCAAAAGTGACCACTTTTGAAGTGGCAAATAAGAAATTTTTCCGATATATATATATATATATATATATATATATATATATATATATATATATATATATATATACGCTATGGTTTAATAAAAATACCCAAAATATCTCTCATCCATCCTCTTCCTTGAGATGAATAGCGCAACCTCCGTGCGTAACTGTTGTTGTGACTAGGTTCAATCAAAGCTTGTTTGATAGAATGTCACGTTGGAATTCAGGTTTCAATTAGCATCTGCACAAATATTTGGAGTTCTTCGAAGGGTGTAACGTCCCGTTTTCATATGGTCAAAACCCTCTGGCCCTAATCAGAATGGAAGCGACCAGCGAATGCTATAGCGTTGCAACGGTGTAGCAGCAAGTTTCGTGATAACATTTTAAAAGTTTTATGTTTCAATGAGTTTCGCATGTTTCTAGAAGTTTACAAAAGATTCCAAAACACGTTTCAAACCAAGTTTCAGATTTTGGAACACAAGTTTGAGCTGGAGAGTTTTGAAAAGTTTCAATCAAAGTTTCAGGAAGGTTTCAACGTGTTTCAGTTAGTTTCGGCCAACTCACGTGGCTACGACGGCACTGTTGTGCTGTCATGGAGCCACGCGACACCGGTCGCTGCCGATGCACCGTCTTCTTCGGCTCCGACCCCAACTACCGCTGCCACCACAACATCGCCTGCCACCAAATTCGTGCTTGACCTCCCTGCCGAGCATATCCATCTCTCTCTCTCTCTCTCTCTCTCTCTCTCTCCTCCCTAGCTCCGGCTCGAGCTCCGCACCACGCCGTCGCCAGATCCAGCCGTCCCGAGCAGCGTCGCTCCTACCCGTCCATAAATCTGGAGCTGGAGTTGAAGGAGGAGGTGGAGGGGTGGCACTGGAAGTGAAGAAGGAGGGCGTGACCACTTACCTCCATCAGCTCGCCGACTGCACTTCACTGTCGAACGCCGGAGAGAGAGACACACACAAAGAGAATTGTGAGAGGGGTGCAACGAAGTAGACACAGCCTTATGATTTGTGAGTGGCAGACCAGACGATTAGGACCTATACCATTGCAACGCGTGTTCCATAGCATTTCTCCGTTGGAATGGCATAGGAATGGTACGTAGGAGTTTCCAGTTTTGATGTGGAGAATGTGTAAATGCAAAATGCGCATAAGCAAATCTGCAAATCAACCATATATAGACTTGTAATTGAAAAAAAACAAGTCAGATATGTAGCTCACTATCATATCTACACCTTGACCTCTCAAACGAAGAAAACAAAACGAACTATCCCCCCTAAAACAAGAGAGAAATTGAACGAAGAATAGAACTCCGGTGGCCGTCTTCAAGGTTGCTCGATCCAAATTGAATTAAGGAACAATTCGTCACAAGTAGCTGTCCATGACGCATGCATAATCAGGAGTGCGTGTATGTTAGCAGCAGTGTGTGCGGCCGTTAGGCCCTGATTTCGCGCCGCGGAGTATCTGCGTCACCATCCCAATCCCATCATCCATCCACCCGTCCCCCTCCAACGGCCTCGCCGCCGCAGCGAGGACGTTCGAGATTTGCATCAAGAACAGGAGCAGCAGCAGCACCTTCGCCATCTTCACCGTCGCTGCCATTGTTGTCTTACTTGTTGTACTGACAGAAGACAGATTCAGAGAGACGGAGCGAGCTTGAAGTTTGGTTCTTGTGCTTAGCCTGAGCTTTGAAGAGCATGCCATGGTGAGGTCGTTTATATAGATACATGCAAAGGGTGGTTCAGTCAGACGTACGGTTCGGTGTACAGTGTGCATGCAGTTACATGGTTTGAAGTCTTGATTGTGTTCTTGGTATACCACTATTACCTTTACGCCTAGTTTCTGATTCAAACGTAAGAACAAAGAATTCGTGCAAGACTCGTTCAAGTTCTTGATCTGAATCCTGCACTGCCTGTCCTTTTGGTCTCCCACGCGGAGGTGTTGGTCTGAATCGATCGTCTGATCAATTCACTTCGGTTTCTTGAATCGTTCGTGCTTGTTCGACTAGTAGGCAGTAGGCTAGTATGCACTATATGCAGCTGGTGGAGACGAAGAGTCCAAGAACCTGCATTAGCGTAAGGGAATGCATGCTTTTGAATTATGAATGCTTTTTCAGGGTCAAACAAAAGAATATGAATATTATTTGTTCAACAAGAACGTGAAATTCGACGGACGGACACATGGATTATTGGTCTTGGTCATGAAAGGCAGGAAGGTAGAAAGGTTGCATATATACATGCTAGCTGTGTACTATCGTCCATGTTAATGTTGCAAACGGGAACGGTCGATCGCTGCTAGTACTCAGTCAAGAAATAGCTCCTGTACGTACTTCCGTTGGACCAAACGTTTCCTGTCTATCTTAATTCAGATCGAAATTTTTTCTAGCTTTTGCCACAATTGAATTACTTGCTAGCATGCATAAAAGTGCTGGCTGTTGGTTTTTGGCAGAATAAAGGTGCTGGCCATTTTAGCTGTCAAAAGGTCAAAGAGTTGGAACAGTTTACATTTAATATAACTATATTTATGTTTAAGAGAATAGTTTGCCTTCCTAAATGTAGAAAGGGTCGGCGTCGATGAATCCTTGATCAGTTACGTCTGTCGGTGCTGGTTCGTTCTCTGTAGCAATGCGGCAGCACGAAAAATAAATATATAAATACTTAGTTGATTTTGAGTGATATTACGCATACATAAGTTAGTAGATTCTTTTTGTTAGCTTGTTTTAATTTAATAACACTTTTCGGGTCCTCCACTAGGTTAGCACTCCCTTCTATAGCCGTTCTACAGTCCATTTGCTCTAAGGTCGAAAATACCAAAGTTCGCGTTTTAACAAACGAAAAATGAAATACCACTCGCACTCACATTCATTAAATCTATTAAATTCTAATCAGGCAAAAACACTTAATTGATTTTACTTAAGTCTGCACGCGTTTATTTAATTCTCTACCTAAACTCAGGATCGCTTTAATTACTTAAATTAACATGATTAAAACATTTCAACCGGCCCGACTATTTGCTAACGATACACAGGTTTGCTACACACTCATTTTCACTTTTTATTAACATAACTTATGATATTTTATCTCTTTCTAATAATTAACCAACAGACGGATTTTAAGACTGGTTAGCCCGATATGACCTATGTGAGTTCGTTCGATCACATAAATACATAGTGCTAACATCTATTTATTTTATTGCTACTCTCTATTGTTGCAAACATTAATTATCACAATGCGTTAGAATTTATACAATTTTCCTATACTTAACTTTCCTAAACCTAATCCCTGATCTTCTCTCCTTATTCACCTAAACCGGCTGACCCCTTTCAGCCTTCCCTTCTCATTTTCCTCTTCCCCAAAGTCACTCCTCCCCTCCCTTTTCTCCTGGTGCCGCCGCCGCCTAGTGGCTCCTGGCCCAGCTCCGACTCCGCTGCCTTCGGCTGCCTCCAGCTCTGTCGGCCCGCTCCCCGCTCCGATTCCCTACGCCGCCACAACCTCCCCTCATAGCGTCGCCCCCTGTTGCTCCCGGCGTGGCCGAATGGCCTGGCGCCGGCCGTGTGCACCTCCTCTGGCTCAGCTCTAGCCTGGTCTGCTGGTCCAGAGCCGCTCCTCCCGTCCGCAGTCGACTTCGGCTCCACCTCCATGGCACCGCTGCGCTCTTGCTACCGTCTAAGCCTGGCTCAAGCCCCCGCTTCTCCGACCCGAGCCCCTACTCTGGCTCGTGCCCGCGCGCTCCCAGGTCCAGCGCCTAGCCTATGGCAGGCTTGGCCTACCGGCCACCGGCCCCCTCGGCTCAAGTTCCCCCTCCCCTTCTTTGTTATTTGCTAAATCGATTTTTGGTGTTCGATGTTGAATCAAGTCCTAATGTTGGTTAGTTTTTTCATGTATGCGTGATCATGGTGTTTGATTGGAATGGAGGTGGCTACTGGAGATGGTTTGCTACAGAGGTACACTCCCTGCTACCACTCTAACCCTTCTCTACTCCCTTTCCACTGCTCTGTGATGAAAACTTACTCTGAGAGCTATTGTTGTGCATGTGGGCTGTTGGGGATTCGGCTTTGGCAACCAAAAATAGGAAGGGCAGTGGGGAACAAATGGTGATTTACCAGATCGGTTGGGTTTGGATGGTGGCAGTGGTGTGTTGGTGATGCTAGCCGGGGGGTTGTGGAGCTCCTCGGTGCTTTTGATCCTCCTGGTTCTTGTCTCTATCAGCGCGGTCCTGGTGGCCGTCGATGGTTCAACATTGTCGTTGCCACCGCCCTTGCTCTCTGGCTTCTCCCTGGCTCCCTTCCTGCTGCGGTCCTGGCCATTTCGGCTGAGAAGAAGTGGGAGGGGGAATGAATGTGTTGTGCTGCGTTGTGTGTGTTGGCTTGGCCTTATCACTTGGCTATGCTACTCGTGTGATGTGGCATTGAGGAAACAGGAAGGTATGCAGAGTGTGAGCAAGGGGGAATGGATGTTGGCTCGGTTGTGCTGCTTCCTTGCCTCTGTAGCCGGCTCAACCTTATCACTCAGCTCTCCTCTCCTGTGTCTAGGGGGTGTTGGAGTTGGATATATGCAGGGGGTTGTATCGGCTGCGATGATAGTTGGATGAGATGGTAAGGAGGGCTTCAGTGAATGATCATGTAACACTTTTATTTTATTCATTTTGTTATTTACTCAAAGTTGTAACTTATACTGTGATCTGATGTAATCAAATTTTGTAATTAATTCGGAGATGTAATATTTTACTTTTGCTTGCAATGTTGTATTGTATGTTGATTCGATGCAATGGATTATTGTAATTTATTTGTGACTGTAACTGTGTTGCATTATTACCTTTAGATTCATATTATAATTTCTGGAGATGGATTCTTGTACTATTTTTATGCATGAATGAAATCTTGGAATTGACTTTTAGTTATAACAATGATGGATTATTCTTGTGCCAAAATGTTATAGTGCAAATTCTATTGTTGAATTCTGAATGTATTATCTTATAGGAATTCGCTCCGTGATGCATTTTAAGTCCATTGCGATTATGATTTGTTCTTGTTTAGAACATTTTAATTTACTGCTAATTACTGATTAGCGTTGATTAATTTAGTTTAATGTTTTCAGGTTCTCACAGGCTGGTCGCAGAGTGGATCGGTTGGGATGTTGACGCAGATTTTGCAAGTCGGGGCCTAACCCGATTGGTACCTGCTGCTAAAGACTAATGAAGCAGGGATGAATTAAGCCATGCATGCGTTCACTCTTATGGGTTAGAAATTATCACGTTATACTGAGAGGAAAATGAGAAAGATCCACCGCCGATTTTTGTGTGGTCCAAATTATAACGGCCCAAATCAAACGGGCATATATTAGAGTGGTTATAGTTGTATAAGAAACAACTCTATTTTTTAAAATATAAACATATATATATTATAGTATCTAGCAACACGGTTGCGCGGAGAATTGGACTAGTTGTACATGAGAACTGTTACGTATAAGAAATACAATTATATTTTCTATCATAAACATTAGAGTTGTATAACAAATATATGTCTATTTTCAAATATGAATGTATTGCAGTATCTAGGCGCATAATTGTGCAAGAAATTCGGTTAGTTAAAAATGTAGTATTATCCTTCTGCGTGGTCGAGTCCGAGTCTAAAATTTCACTTATGTGACAATCTCAGTCTCATAACACCAACATACACTTAATCCTCTTTTTTCTGAACAATATATATTTTTCTTGTTTTCATTCTATTAAGATAACAAAGAAATGTACATTCCCAAGGGCACATGCATGCAGCTTAGTGTGGTGGAATAAAGTTGCGGTAGTTGAGATCAACATTCAATCGTTAAAGGCCCCATATTCCCCTTGTTAAAAAAACTAGGAAGCAACCCACGCCAAATGGCACTGCTGTGGCTGTTGTACACGAGTGGAAAGGTTCTAACCAAATTTATCTCTCTTTGAACATTAAGATTTGACATGCCATAGCGCATAAGACAAAGATTCACAAAACAAAAGACGCATATAACAAATACGAAGAGAGCATAACTAATAGAGTAATTTTAGATATAGCGACATGCTAGAGCAGCACATGTGTTTCTCGTTTTCGGGAAACAAAATCTACATCTCACAACAGAACATAACTAATATAGTAATTTAGATGTAGTGCCATGTTGGACCATCATATATAGAAACAATAATAGAAGACCGTATTGGAACCATCATGGTAGAGATCATGCAAGGGATGAATCTCGCTCACAAAGCCACTCTCCCGACCATAGCAGTGGCATCATCATCTTCTTCATCAAATTCCCTGTATTGTATTGTTCAGGGTACAACTCGTCGTTTCTGAAGGCACCCATCTTAGGGCAGTATGCATCTTCTTCAAAGTCATTGCGGTCTTCAGGTCCGCACTCTAGCACTGACTTGTCAGGAATGACCTCAAAGCTATGCTCATCTTTGTCTACATGGATACATTTGCCATCATTCAGAACACCAGTGATGTTCTGGGTAGACAAATTCTCAGGCACACATGTGTCGTCATCATTCTCCACCTCGTGGAAGAGCGGCTTCATCTCCATCAATCCCATATGGACTATCCATGCAATCACCAGCGGCATATGGCCGCAAGTTGTCATCGGCATTGTAATCGACAGAGCTGCGCTTATCCTCACTGTCGTAGCAATTCAAAGTATTTGCAGTCTTCCGGCTGATTTACTTCCACTTCGATCTACATGTCACGATAGTAAAAATGTAGTGGTGCACCTGTACAGTCTTCTAGTAATGAGCAAAATTTCCTTGAACATTTATATTTTAAAATTTGCCACAATCAATGTTTAGCGATGACCAAGAGTCTCTATCGAATTGATAAGTGAAGAATACATGAATTTGGGTCCACTAAAATTTGCTTTCTCCTAGGCTCCCTATAGTATTAAGCTTACCATGTGTCTGTTGTTCCAAATCAATCTGTAAATAAGAGAAGTGTCCTGAACACAGAACACCAAAGCATACTGTATAAGTGAAATGAAATATGAAGAGCCTAAACATAGGTCCAAGTGTTAGTGAGTCATTAGTCACTTAATTTGACCATCTCCTGGCTATTCTCAAACTAACCACTTGCTATGTAGCCAATTCAGATAGTGGGAAATAGTAAACTAACATGACATCATTATTTGGCTTTGCTAGGTATTACTGGAACTAAGATCGCCGATTTCTTTGTATATGTAATATGTGATCAATTGTAGGTAGTTAGTCAGTCGGCCCTTTTCCAGTACTAAACTTAACCATAAATGCTCTTAACCACGCGATCTAACAGCTGTATTAAGGCGTCCGTATAAGGTAAGTACAAACAATAGTACATGGTACAATTTGCTGCTCTAGTATTTTCGGGCTAGGATAAGACCGCAGCATGTAAACGTAAGATTAGGTGAAGGTGCTGTTACAGATTTATACTTGGCCGAAGCGATAGCTCTAACATATTAAAAAAAAGTGTTTTTTTATGTGATGGGTGATAGGATCGTAGCATGTAATACAAAATCTGGTCTTGAATGATTACATAGGTATTTACTTGGCTGAAGGGATCTCATCTTTGTTTATGTATTTTTTTTATTAATCTTAAAACCTACCAAGTGATAACAAATTTAAAGATTGCACATTTTATCTCAAAAATATGTCTAAATGAACATTAAATTCTAAACATTTTATTACTAACTATGACACAAAATAAGTAATATTTCAAGAACTATCACTTGGATTAAGGAATAACACAAATATACTCAATTTTGATGTATCAATTATCTTCAATCTCTAGAAGTCTAAATTTTGTTCTTCCAATAATTTGTTTCACAAAACAACGCAACTGTAGATCAGGAATACAGTTTTTTGTTTTATCTCTAAATCGTAGAGCATCACTTATTTTGTAAAAAGAACTTCCATTGAAACAAAATATTTTTTAAAGAGGGTGTATACAGCAACAAAATTATTGCACAGTGAAACTTTGTTCAGCACATGTAACATTAACTTATTTTATTAGTCATCACCATAAGATGGTCTGATACAATAGTAGCAAAAGGCAGAGAAGACTTACATGACAAACATAAATGGAATGAACAATTAAAAAATAAGAAGTGCCGCCATAAGAAATGGCTGCCAAGAAAAAGGAGAGAAATGATAATTGACTGTAATAATAAAAAGTCAAAAATGATATTATAAAGAAAAACAATATCCTCGCAAAAAAGAAAGAAAAAGAAAAACGATATAACACAAACACTTACACTGAATATTGTAATAAATCAGTACCACTACTACAGAAAAGGTCTTCACAGACGGTTCAAAAACGTCATCACAGACAGTTTCGTGAGCCATCTGAGTTTTTGGGTCAGTGATGACATGAGGTCATCACAGATGATTATTAACTCAGAACCGTCTGTGATAGCTGAATATCACGGACGGTTTTTATATAAAATCGTCTATGATAGCTTAGGTATCACAGACGGTTTTAATATAAAACCGTCTGTGATAGCCTCTTCTCTACAAAATCTCCAAGCAGTGGCTACTTTTGCCTTTAAAACCGGCTTTTATATATATATATATATATATATTCAGCTAGCTAGCTCGCTCCTTGGCCGCTCATCCTAAACGTGCAGGTGAACCACGGCCTACTTCATCGATGACACACTGGAGTGTACCATTTGTTTCATGCCAATCCTAAACGTGCAAGTGAACCACGACATGTAGCAAATCATACACTCCAGTGTGTTAGGATCGACGAATGTAACATCTTGATTTTCTAAATCCTTTTTAAATGTGTAAAATAAATCAAAAATATTTTGCTTTGATGAGAATTCTAAGTTTGGTTCGGTTGGAGAGGTTTGAGCTGTTGATACCTCCGTTTGGTATGCTCAGTAGACTTCCCTTTAGCATATCTCCTTTGGATATGTAGGTTTAGACTCTCTCTGTGGCCTAGACCTCCCCAAGGGTTATTAAGGTTAGACCTCCCATGGGGCTCAGACCTTGTCTCACATGGACGCACATTTGGGTCCAGGCTGTTCTCTTTGAGTTTGATCACTTGGACCTCTTTGTTGGTTCGAATCTCTTTGGAATCAGACCTCTTTTCTGTTCAAACTTCTCTTAAGTCTAGACCTCTTGTTGTCTGGACACTTTCTTATGCCTGCACCTCATTTCATTCGGGACTTCCTTGTATTCCAGTGGACTTCTTATGTGCCTTCGAACCTCCCGAGTTCATTTGAATCTCCTCGATAATTCCCCGCCAAAGGGACCTCCTTAGGGTTTATCCTAACCGCCAAGGCTTTGATTTCACCTTAGCGGTGGAAGCCTCCTTTGAGTTACCTTGACTCACGAACTTCTATTGACCACCTTTTGTGGATCTCCTCCGTGAAATCCTCTTTCTTGGAGCCCCACCGTGTCGACCTCCTCCTTTTGTTTGAATCCAATGGTTTGGACCTCTCCCATTGTGAATCCAAAGGTCCGCACCTCCCGACGCTATGTCCCTCTGTGGACCTCCCACCGACGTTTGATCTTGGTCGTTGGACCTCCTCTCTGAGATCCAACCGCCGGACCTCAACTTGCCTTTAATATCAACCACGGATCTCTTTGAAGTTCTCTGGACCTCCTCACCTTCAGACCTCCTTGAGCCGCGGACCTCCTTTGATGAAGTCCCGTTGTCCTAACCTTAGTCACGTGGACCTCCTCCATGTGTATTTGGACCTCTCACGCTCGGACCCCTTTGTGTATATCAGGACCTCTTAGCCTTCGGACCTCCTCAAGGACCTCCTCTGCGGGGCAAGACCTCCCCTCTTGACCCGACTGTTTCTAAGTTGACTGACCCCACCTGCCAGTCTTAATCATTCTCATTTCCTCCGCCACGTTAATATCTTGGGCATTTAATGCATGTCTTGTCACATTAAATGTATCCATATACGTGGAAGTTTACTTTGAATTTGGTCACTTAACCGTACCCTGATATTTTTCTTTGTTCCTTCCCATAGCAACATACATTGTCCTTCCTCGTACCTTTTGCCCAGAATGGTAGTGACACCTGCTCTGCCACTACCTACCTTTGACCCATTTCTATACTTATCCTTGACATGTATATTTCTAGTTTTCTTCACCATTTTGATTACAATTAGACCAAGAAATTCTACCACATCACCTTCCTCCCTTTCTCCACCCTCTGTTATCTTGGCTCTCGATCAGTGGCTCCCAGGGAAAACCTTGCTGCTCCCGACCTCCCCTCCATCCATTGTTTCTTCTTATCCCTGGTAAGTCCCTTGGCGATCTCCTCCGCTCTTGTTTTTGCCACTGCATTGAGCTGGTCGTGTCCTTCACAGGACCTCCCCTGGTGAACTTCTTTTCGGATTTCTATGGCCTCTATGTGAGGACCTCCTCTCTGGACTTTGCGCAAGGGCCATTTCTCAGGACTTCTCTGTTCTATTGTTTGAATCACTCCTTTGGGGTCTTTTGCTAAAAGACCACCTCCTCCTGGTAAGCTTAGACCTCTTCCATAAGGACCTATTCTAAAATGTAGACCTCTCCTATTGGATAAGTTTTGGACTCCCTTTGGGGTCCCCTCGGTTTTCTTGTTGATCTCAGTTGGATCTTTATTTGAGTCTTCTTTGAATTGCTCTTTTATACGTGTAGATTGCGAAGACTCTAGGGAGTCTGAGGGTTCTGAAGAGGAAGAATCTTAGGATAGTGAGCAAGGCAAGTTGCACTCTTGATCATATTACACCCAATAATTCAATCTATTTATGTTCAATTTCAAAGTTTAATGCATGCCTATCTTTACCAAGTTATTTTAATACCTGTTTTAAATTCATAGTTATGCCTACTTCCTTGTATGGCCACTGTTGACTTTGGACTAAACTCATTGTCACCTTTAGATCAAACTTGGGTCATGCAATAGTGTGAGCCCAACCATTTGAAAGACTTGTGCTTAGACAAAGCTTAGACCAAAAATATTGATTTGGGGAAATCTTTACCAACATGACCAAATATTGCTTAAAATGTTTTGACCATGACATTGGGGTGTCATGGGAATGTGAAAGTGTTCTTTGGGAAGCAAAGATAATACAATTGGAATTAGATGAGGCGAAATGGTTTGCTTGGTCGGTGCAACGCTTTGTGCACGGACTCTATCCCGGCAAAGGTGGAGGTCCAGGGGTTTGTGAAAGTCGCCCTAGTCATATGAGGACCGGTCTTTGAGCGACCAATGCCAAGCCTATAATGGGCTATGCTATAATCGTGCAACCACATGTCTCCAGAATGGGGCGTGGGACCTGGCTGAGTAATTTGCAAAACTTCACCATATGCTGCTCCATTGGGGGTGTGGGAGGTCTTGTAGGACCGATGGTCTTTATGACCCATCGCTCCCATCGGTGCAAGAGGGGCTTCATTTGATTGTTTGTCCATAGGGGGTGAAACCTTAGCAAGGAAAGGCGTGGTGGAGCAATGCATTGTAAAGGCCTTGTCATGAGCTCTAGACCTCTTACCTTTGGTAGTGAGAGGTGGCATTGACGGATGCCGAATAAACTAGAGAAATCATGTCATGTGGGTAAAGTGCACAACCTCTGCAGAGTTAAATCTATTCGAATAGCCGTGTCCACGGTCATGGACGTGCTGGCAAAGGGTACTCAGAGTTAGATGTTGATTTTGGGGTTTTCCAGAAATGTTTATCAAATCTGTTTTGGGATTTTATCCCATGGGTTTGGGCAGGGAGCCTGTTGTCAGGAGGGTATCCTTCACCAACTTGTTGATGAATGCTATCCAACTGAAAAATTGCTTTGATAAAATGAATTTTATCTAATAAAAGACCTGCTTTGGAACTTAGTAATGGTAGTTGAAAGAAAATTGGCTTTGTGCAAATTAACCATAATATGCCATCTTTTGATTATCCATATATGCATGTCATTTTGCTAATCCACGGGTGTAACTTGCGAGCACGGTTGTTGTGCTCACTCTTGCTCATTACAATCTTTGCCAGGAGAAAACCTTGGCAGTGAAGAAGATCAAAGCGAATAGGTTGTGCCTTCCAATCGATTACTTCGTGGTGTCTTCAGCCGAACTGGGCGCTTTTCTTTTGCTCTTTTGTGTTCATGTTGGGCCCAAGGCCATTTTGTAACAACCCTGTAAATATTTCACTTTAATAAAGATGCATTCTGGATATCACCACCATTGTATTATTCTGTGAAGAGCTAGCCATGATCCTTGGGACTAGTTCGGGATTCACAGGGAACCATGGAGCGAGCTTGGACCTCCATGTCCACACGATGGAATGAACGCGTGAGGTCCTGGGGTGGTCTCAGACCTCCACGACCTCCTCTGGAGGGTCGCGGGTGGTCTTGGGGTGCCCCCAGACCTCCTCGTTTTCCATTGGGGGCAGTGGCAGGTCCTCGGGCGCTCATTGGTTCCAAGACCCTCTCGGGTCATGTTCTCCTGGACCTCCAGGAGGTCCTGCTGGACCTCCTGGGAGGTCCTGGTGGACTGTCCGAGAGGTCCTTTGTGGACCTCCTGGGAGGTCCTGATGGACTTCCCAGAGGTCTTGGAGGACCTCTCGGGTGCCCTAGAGTTGGGTCGCTACAACGAAGTAGGCTGTGTTTCACCTGAACGTTTAGGATGAATGCCCAAGGAGCGAGCTAGCTACCTGAATTCAGGCATCAAGTTAGCTAACAAAGGCTATTGTTTTAAAGGCTACTATATATATATGAAGCCGGTTTTAAATGCAAAAGCGGCCACTGCTTAGAGATTTCGCAGAGAAAAGATCAAGAATAGAGAAGAGGGGAGGCGGGCTCAGGGAGGAGGTGGCCACTGTTTGGAAAACTCTCACAAGGATTGAGAATCTAGGTTATCAAAAGTGGAAAAAAACATGTTAGTGCATGGCTGTAAGAAATTGGAATATGAGTGGTTCATGAATAATACTTGAATACAGGTCCAGTGAAACATATAAAATATGTTGAAACAAATAATTAAGAGTCAGACAATTACAATTACATCTCGCTCAAGTATTTGAATACCGAGCAACAAATTTCTTCATACTAAATAAGAAGACCACACACTTCTGTAAAAAGAACATGAATGGTAATAAGATAACAATATATGGTAAGTTGACGATATCATGTTAGAATATAATTAAAAAAGAGTTTTCTTAATGGTTAACTCTCTATCTATAAAGTAGATAAGAGTAGCAACCTGTAGAAACTCACCTGTATCCATGTAGAAGTTCATGTGCAAATTATGTGCAAGGATTTTGATTCCATAGATTCATAAGCTTTGATTCAGTAATACAGTTCATCTTATTGTCCCTGGAAATTCATTTCATATCTCATCAGTGAACGCAACTAGCTAGTAACATTATTTGAGGTTTTCATGTCAAGCAGATAAGAGCAGCAACCTGTAGAAACTCACCTATATCCATGAAACACTTGCATGGTGTTATTTATCCTAAGAATAGATGGTGATCAGACTTACTATTAACAGACAGCCATTTGTTAAGATCCTCTCCAGGAAATAACCAAATTGCCTCCATCAGATTGCCACTTCTTAAGGTTGCATCAAGGTGTTTTTTCAGCAGCACACCCTGCATCATACGTATCGAAAACAAAAAAAAATGTCTTTAGGAACATACCAGCAGTCACAGCCAAACACAACCCCATTCCTCACCTCCAGATCCATCCTACCATCCAGCTAGCAGTCACAAAGGGCAAGACAACAAGGCCAAGGGTATCCAAACCGACCATCAACCGACAAGCTAGCTAGGTAGCCCACATTGCAACTCGGTTCACATGAATACCAACAGCTAGCACAAACCAATAGATCTGTCTTACCTCGATCGACATTGCCGATGTCGGTGTTGAGATAGCCAAGGCTGAGGTCAGCAGAGCTAGAGGTAGCCAGGGGAGGTCGGGGAGGTAGCCGGCCGGGGTCACGCACGCCCGGGAGGAGGAGGAAGAGGGGAAGGCGCGCAGCGTCACCGTAGTTGTGGCACAACGATGACACTGCACAAGACACTCTTATCGTACAAGTGTCTTGTGCAGTGAACCGTACCGTGGTGTCACAACCGTTGGCGACGGGAAGAATGGTGGCGTCGGCGACGGGGTCACTCGAGTGGGAAGGGGAACGAACGAGAGTAAGGGCGCTAGGGAGTGACGAGTTAGAGCACAAACCCTAGTGGGTAGCTACTAATAAAGAGACTTATCACAAGTGGTTCTATTATGGAACCGTCAGTGATACTTATCACGGACGGTTCCACAATGGAACCGTCCGTGATATGGTGTCGTATCACAGATGGTTCATTATGAAAACCGTCTGTGAAGTATCATAGACGATTGTTTGTTGAAAACCGTCTGTGATATTTCGAAATATCACAGACAGTTATTTTCAAGAACCATCTATGATACTTTACAGATGGTTTTCATAATGAACCGTCTGTGATATTACCTCTTGACAGACGGTTTTTAGTGCAGCCAGTAACACAGACGGTCGCAAAACCAAAACCGTCTGTGATTGCATGTAATACAGATGGTTTTGTTCCACCGTCTGTGATGAGGCGTCCAATATTAGCCTTTTTGTAGTAGTGTACACAGATGAGATCTCAAAGCTTGCAATACTTGCAAAATTACCAGTTCCAAAGAAGGCAACATTAAATAAGACCATCTGCAAGGTAGAAGGATACCAATACTTATGGAATGATGTTTTGAATTAAAATAATGTAAAAAAAATAGTTTTATGTCCTATTGACAAATCATGGGAGCAAGTAAAAAAATAAAGAAAGGAAGAAGTTAAGGTGGTATATAAATGCAACTATGAAGATAGCAAGATATCTTTCTACACAGGAAATGTTGTCAGCACCATATGAAGATTTTGGTTTACATCAGTGCAGATTTCATGTACATTACTGATTACTAGTTCCATTTCGCACAACTTGGACCATTATATACTTTGTTTAGCCTTACTCAGCGACAATCCAACTTATAGGACACATAGGTTAGAGGTTAGAGTTTGGCAAACTATTATATTATAAAATTCTACCATTTTGGGAATCCTCTTATAAGAGTTACTCCTGTAAACTGGCATCTCATTAAACTGCAAAATGAACTCTCCTTTATTTAGCTTGAGATTACTTGGATAAGAAGCAGGAATTTAAGATAACCCAAATAGGTTTTTCGTTCAGGAACCAGACATCTAAACTGGAGTGGGACTTAGCATATGAGAATCAGTTTACAGAATGGAGATTAACCTTTCTAGTTTAAAAATGAGAGGCGAGGGGATGGCATAAAAGACCGGCAGACATCTAACATGTTTCAAGAATGACTACGAATTTGGACCCTAATTCCAATTTCTGTTGCACCAGGAATAACCTCACTTTCAAAGTAAATGAACAGCAATGAACCGAAAATAACATAGTAGAAGTGTAAACTCAATTAAACGGCTGCACATGTGTATTGAAGTGCAACTAAAAAGCATGACTACAAACAACTGACTATTTTCATGAAAATCGAGTAAATAAATGGATCAAGCACATAATTGAGGAAATCATAAGAGCAATGTACATGCATACGAACATTTGAGTTCTCAGCCAAACAGACCCTCACACATACATGACCCCATTCTCTGAACTGGGACAACTAAAAGTGAAATCAGTACATTTTCTGAATGAGTCTAAGAACAGAAATGTATCTTTTAAAAACAGTGTCCCAACATTATATAAAGCTACAAAGTATGCAACCAACAGTAGAATTAATCCTCCTCCCTCGGAACAGTTCAGTAACAAAGAGTTTCTATTTTTAAGCACCATAAGCAAACTATTGGGTTTCTATTTTTTCCTGGCCTATCGAAAACTTATGAAACAGAAGGTCACACATAATGAATCCACCAACACATTTTCTCGAGCTATTCCCTCTTCTTGCTGGATATGGCACTACTACAAAAATGCTATCTTGGGACGCCTGATTACAGACGGTTCATCGAAACCGCTCGTGTTAAAACAATCTCGAGCGGTTTTTGTTTACCACCATCTGTGTTATCTTCCGTGCTAAAACCGCTCGTGAAGAGGTCATATCACGAGCGGTTCATGTTTAAAACCGCTCGTGAAGTATCACGATGGTGCCGACCAAAATTGTGCGTGATATTACTACATATCACGAGCGGTTTTTGTCGACCGTCTGTGATACTTCACAGACGGTTTTAAACATGAACCGTCTGTGATATTACCACATATCACAGATGGTTTTAAACATGAACCGTCTGTGATATTACTACATATCACAGACGGTTTTTTGTTAGAACCGTCTGTGATACTTCACAAACGATTTTAAACATGAACCGTCTGTGATATTACTACATATCACAGACAGTTTTTGTTGAAAACCGTCCGTGATAATTAACTCATCATGACGGTACATAGCTTCCCAACAGAGTCTTCTTGATCTCCATCTCTGGCGCTACGGTAACCGCGGCAGATCTCCAAGCCCGGTGAGTCCATCGCCACTCCGTGCCCGGTTTGAGTATCGCCTCATCTCACTAAGCCCGCTCGTGTGTGGCCCATTTCAGCTATTGTCGCCGAGGAGCATGCCGTTGTTGCCTCTGTTCACCAATCGATGACCAGCCGCCTTGGACCTTCCCCGACTTCATTGACACCTTCCTCGTGATCGAGGTGAGCTACTGGAGCATAAGCATCCTTTAATTTGAGTAGTTTCAGGCGTTTATGCCGAAATCACTAGTGAAGCCTCAGAAAATACGCTTTCGAAGTCACCCTTTTATTTATTTCCAGGGTTTTCAATACGAACCGTGTGATGGACTGAAGCTGGATGTACGCTGAGAACCGTGTGAGTGAAGAATACATTAATGGCGTGTCTGCTTTTACAAGAGTTGCCGAGGAGGATATGTTCAATAAGGGGGCGGAATATATGTACTGTTCATGCATTGACTGCGAGAATCTGAAGATGTTTAACAACCGAGCGCAGATTGAAGCACACTTGATTCGAAGGGGTTTCAAAAAGGGTTATACATGTTGGACCAGTCACGGTGAAGAGCATATTACACAGGAAGTCAATGATATGCATATTATACAGGAAGTCAACGATATGCCGCCGGATGATGTCGACTGTGGTTCCGATTCGGATAGGCTGCACGATGACAATATAGATCAGATGCTTCGCGATGTAGAAGGGAACTGTGATGAGAGGGAGTATGTTCAATTCCGGGGCTTGATGGAGGACTCGGAGAAACCTTTGTTCCCGGGCTGCAAGCCGGAATACACAAGGTTGTCATCCGTGCTTAAACTGCTGAAATTGAAGGCAAGCAACGGTTGGTCCGACAAAAGTTTCACGGGGCTGTTAGGTCTCTTAGCGGACATGCTTCCGGAGGGAAACGAGTTGCCCAAAACCACCTACAAAGCCAAGAAGGTTCTTTGTCCATTGGGAATGGAAGTAGAAAGAATACATGCATGTCCGAACGACTGTATCCTCTACCGTAACGAGTATACAAACATGCATTTATGTCCGTGTGCAACGATCCCGATACAAGCGTAAGAATCAATCGATGACAACGAGGGAATCGAGGTGAAGAAAGGACCTCTGTTAAGGTGGCGTGGTATCTTCTGTAATTCCCGCTTGAAGCGGTTTTTACGAACCCAAAGAATGCAAAAGCTGTCAGATTGGCACTCGAGGAGCATAAGAATGACGGAAAGCTAAGACACCCTGCTGATTCCGCCCAGTGGAGAAACATCGATAGGAGGTTTGCAGACTTCAGTGCGGAACCGAGGAATATAAGGTTTGGATTGAGTACAGATGGAATGAATCATTTCGGTAACATGAGCAGCCAACATAGCGCTTGGCCTGTGACGCTCTGTATCTACAACCTTCCTCCTTGGTTGTGTATGAAACGGAAGTATATTTTGTTGTCGATACTTATCCAAGGGCCGAAGCAACCTGGGAATGATATTGATGTGTACCTAGCACCATTGATGGAAGATCTAAAAATACTGTGGATTGATGGGGTACAAGTATGGGATGTGTACAAATAAGAGAACTTCACTTTACGTTCCTTGTTGTTTTGCATCATGAATGATTATCCTGCCCTTGCTAATCTATCGGGCTAGAGTACAAAAGGGGCCAAAGCCTGTACTCACTGCTTAGATGATACCGAGAGTGTGTGGCTGAATCACTCGCGCAAAACCGTGTACATGCGTCATCGTAGGTTCCTTTGGAGGGCTCACCCATACCGCAGGATGAAGAAATAATTCGACGGAGAGAAGGAGGACAGTTCAGCTCTAAGGCATTTAAGCGGAAAAGAGGTCTATGATATGGTTAAGGATTTAGATGTTGTGCTCGGAAAGGGATGTAAATCGAGGACCCGTAAGAAGAACATGTGGAAGAAAAGATCAATATTTTGGGACTTACCTTATTGGGAACACGTAGAAGTTCGCCACTACATCGACGTCATGCACGTAGAGAAGAATGTATGTGACAGCTTGATTGGTCTCTTACTGAACATTCGTGACAAAACAAAGGATGGTGTCAACGCACGGCTTGACTTGGTTGATATGGACATCAGACCTGAGTTAGCACCAACAAAGACCGATAAAGGACGAACGTACCTTCCCCCTGCTTGTTACACTCTGCCCAAAGCCGAGAGAACTGAACTGTGCCGGTGCTTGTATGGTGTGAAAGTTCTGTCCGGTTACTCCGCCAAGATGAAGAAACTTGTTTCAATGAAAGATTTGAAGTTAATTGGTATGAAGTCTCATGATTGTCATGTGTTGATGACACAAATGCTCCTTGTTGCAATTAGAAGTATTTTGCCGATCAAGGTCCGAGAGACAATCATGAGGCTGTGTTATTTCTTTAACACAATTGCTCAGAAGGTCATCGATCCCGAAGGACTAGATGCTCTGCAGGACGAGGTGGTGATGACTCTATGTGATCTTGAGATGTATTTCCCTCCGTCGTTTTTTGATATCATGGTCCATCTCATTGTTCATATTGTGAGGGAGATAAAGATGTACGGGCCCGTGTTCCTACGTAGCATGTACCCGTTCGAGAGGTTTATGGGAATTCTCAAATCCTATGTACGGAATCGATCTAGGCCAGAGGGCAGCATCGTCGAAGGTTATGCAACCGAAGAGGTCATTGAGTTCTGCGTCGATTACATGGCTCAGGTCGAACCGATAGGTGTGCCTCGATCTCGCCATGAGGGGAGGCTCGAGGGTATCAGGACCATTAGAAGGAAAGCAATCACTCCAGATATGGATGCGTATGCTGAAGCCCATTTCACGGTCTTGCAACATATGACTGAAGTGTCCTCGTATATCGATCAGCACAAGGACGTGCTTCGGCAACAGAATCCGATGCGGCCGGATGTTTGGATCACGAGACAACACAACAGACGGTTCAACCAATGGTTGAAGGAGCGACTCGCTAGGAGCTCGTCAAGTGATATCTTGACATGGTTGGCAAAAGGGCCAACATTTACAGCCAGTGACATGGCGAGGATACGACATAAATGGGTACACATTCTATACGCAGTGCTCGGGATATAAAAAGCACTAACCGTAACAGCGGTGTCCGTGATAGATGCATTCAAGACCGATGGGCTGAGGAGCTCCTACTATGGGAAAATAGAGGAGATATGGGAGCTCGACTACGTGCTTTTCAAGATCCCCCTATTTCGGTGCCGTTGGGCCCATCTCCCAAAGGTGAAGGTCGACAAGTACAGCGTCACTACCGTGGACCTCGAATGTGTCGGATACAAAGACGAACCATTAATACTGGCTAACCAAGTTGTTCAAGTCTTCTATGTTATCGACCCGGCAAATAAAAAGCGCCGCGTAGTTCTTCATGGAAAAAAGAGGATTGTCGGAGTTGAGAATGTAGTGGACGAGGAAGAATACAATCAATTTGACGAGTTGCCTCCTTCCGGAAACGGCATAAGGGTTGAGGAAGAAGAACGTGATGAAACTAGCTACATACGCGTCGATCATCATGAAGGGCTACTTTTTAAAGATTAATTGAACAATGTGTGTATATATATGTACGTTCTGATGAATGGTTAATTTTAGTTCATTTGAGTTAATTAATTGATTTGTACTGTGAAATGGATGTGATTGTTTCTCAAATGAATGTGAATTGGATGTATATACATGTACTTGTTGTCTTTTCTGCTTGTTTCAAAGGGCATGGCTAGCATTTCCTGAGGCTAGCCCATAAACAGATCTAGATTAACCAATACAAAATAATATCACAGACGGTTTGAGCTACAAACCGTCTGTGATTATATATCACAGACGGTTGTTAATTGGAACTGTCTGTGATACATCACATATCACAGAAGGTTCTACTTTAGAACCGTTTGTGATACACATATCACAGACGGTTCTAATTTAGAACCGTCTGTGATGTCCATCCCTATTTACATTCGGACTCTAGGGTTTGCCGCGCCCGCCACTCAAACGATTAAGTTTCTCAACTCCTCGCTCCCTCCTCCCCCGAGCCCGTCGCCACCGTCCTCGACGTCGCCTCCTCGAGCCCGGCGCGACTCCTCCCCCGTCGATGCCGCCTCCTCCTCCAGCCCGATGCGCCTCCCCCCGAGCCCGGCGCGCCTCCCCTTCGATGCCGCCCTGCTACTCCGGTACTGCTCCCTGCTCGTTCGATGATGATGCCTCCTCATGTGTCTGATGATGCACCCCCCTCCGGTACTGCCTCCCCTTCCGCTCATTCTTCATCATCGCTGCCTCATGTGTCTGATGATGCACCATCCTCTGGAATAATATCCAACCGCAGTAGAAGAAGAGGAATATCAAAAAGGCCCGGGGGCCGATTTACCATCACGGAGGTCGATCAGTCTGGGACCCCTATCAATCCTCGTCGAGCAGCGTCTGCATTCCGGAGAACGGTCAGAATAGTTGCACGGAAATGAGTCAGCGTCACCTACGATTCGTGGAAGGTGGTGCCCGGACAACTGAAAACTGCTGTGCTGACGGATATTCTCAAATCGTTCGAGATCCCGGCAGAACACCTGGACTCCGTGCAATGACACGCGTTGCTACAGGCGTGCAAAGCGTGGAAGAACTTTAAGAGCACGCTTGTCAAGAACTACGTGGAGAAGGATCTGAGGCCCTTCCACAAGTATCCATTCTTGGAAGAGTCCTGGGCCGAGTTTGTGGCGAAGAAGACGACAGATGAATTTAGGAGTGAAAGTGCGGCGCATACGGCCCTCCAGGTAAAAAACAAGCACCCCCACAGACTCGGCACCGCTGGGTATGTGGGTAAAGTCCCAATATGGAGGGATCAGGAGCAGCAGGCAAGCTGTTCGAATGTCTCACCACCATTTCCCGAGATCACTGATGTGCGCTCCCGACAGTGGTTATTTGGGAGGTTATGTATTGGGTCTACGGGGAAAGTCTACTTTCCAAACCCCGCAGACCAGGAAGTGTCCCAGCGCCTGGTAAGATATCGAATTACCTAGTTTGTAATTACTCCATAACTTCATAGGAAGTGAAATGACATGTCAGGCTATTGCAGGTAACACTGAGTGCACAATCTTCCCAAGGCTCATTCCAAGTAGACAGGGAGAAAGATATAGTCTCCGCGGCCCTAGGAAACAGTGAGCATCCGGGTCACACGAGAGGCGCTGGTGTTTATGTTACATGGGAAAAATGGTTCCAAGCGGACTTCGGATTGTACTGGAGTAGGAAGAGAGCCAAAGCCGAGCGCGATGCAAAGCTACGAGAGGAGATTCGTCAATCCCTCAGAGATGAGCTCACTGAATCCATCAGAGATGAGATCACTGAATCCATCAGAGGTGAGATCAGAGCTGCCCAGCAACGCCAGATGGAGACCTTTGAGGAAAGGATTAGGGAATTGCAACTCCCAAATCAGTTGCAAGCCCCTGCCCCTACTGTGCTAGCCAGCCCCCCCAAACTTTCGAGTAGCTGCGCGTCCAAGCTTAACCCTACCCCAATAGGTGACGGCAGATTTCTCGTCGATGACATCCAGGTAATAATTATTATCTCTGGAATGCTCGATCCATTGATAGGCCTGTTGGAGTAGCTAATTTTGTATCGTTACGTAGGTGGCTATGGAGTGCAAGCTCTAAGTGAGATATGCCTCTGTTGCCCTAGATGTCGCTTGGGGCCAGTGTATCCATCCGGTCTTTGGGGCTTTGGTGCACGTGCAACAATTACTCCCGGTTTCGCAAAAGTGAATGTGGGCGGTGTTTGTGCCAATTTCGGGCCGCCCCAACAGATATTCCCCAAACGACGAGGTCATGACTCTATGGCAAGCCGTTGGAACATTCATCCAGTGGCCCAAGGTGGACATCTGCTTGGAGCTACCTGCTCCGGTGTCAACTTCACAGGAATGTCATGCATCTACACCTCGTGCTCAGTCGACTCTTGTGAAGATGACCTATACAAAGCAAGGCAGCAAGGGAAAATCGAAGAAGGTCGACTCCTGTCCTGATATCCCCTTCTTGCTGTTGGCCTGGAAATTCGTGCTAGGCGAGCCATTGGTCGAGAGCTTAGATAGCCCTACCCTAGGACTGGCTTGCACGACATTGTATACATGGTACATGGAGCAGTCCAACAAGACGGCTCATCAGCGACGCTCGGGTGTCACCGTCAAGTTCAAGAAGGATCATTTTAACCACGAGCTTCAAGACTGTGTCTTCACGGTGACCTTCGATGACTTGTTCTGTCTCTTCAACCTTGACGAGCTCGACGTCTCACTCATACGATGCTGGACACTGTAAGTGTGTACAATCACGGTCAATGTTCGTGTAATACCGATAAATGTTATATATAACTCCTTGCTTTTGTATATAGATACATGATGTATGAAGCCGGAAGAAGGAAATCACCGGTAGGTTTCCTCGACCCACACGTGGTCTCCGAGCAAAGCATCAAGCCGAATGCAAGATTCGTTGAGGATTACGTTATAGAGTTTTTCCGGGCTCGCCGCAACACGGAATACATACTTTTGCCCTACATCCGAGAGTAAGTGTTGCGCCATCGCTATACTTGTTGATTTGTACTTTATAAGCAACACGAACTTAGGTTTAATGACCATGCCGACATACCCGTAGCTTCCATTTGGATTCTAATTGTAATTATACCAAAACGAAAATGGGTAATATACCTAGATTCCCTAAAGAGGTCCAATCACAACTTCACGCTTATCCGAATTTAATCAACAGGTAAACACATTTCCTCAATACAAACTCTATTGTAGTCTTTCCTTCCTTTGCAATGGCTAAGGCTAACTTCTTGGAGTCATGTAGGGTGTTCGACGTGTTAAATGCTACAGGAGGGTATTGCAGAGGAAGGTTGTTTGCAAAGACGATCTAACTTTCCCGGTACTCGCTAGCTAGTACACATTAATCCTATATAACACTTCATAGTAATGCCTCTCGAACTAACCAATTCTATTTTTGCAGTGCCACCAGCAGCCGTCGGGCCGCAACGTCTGTGGATACTATGTTTGCCACAACATGGAACTAATCATCGGTTCCGCGATCACCAATGATCCTCAGGTTTGTCAATCTTGCAACAATTATTTCATATATACTTACCAATTTATATAAGCACGAATTTAATCTTCCTATTGACAGGTTGCGACCATCATTGAATCTGCGTTGGAGCAGAGCGAGCTCATAAAAGTTTGATCACACCTTGCGTCATTCCCTAAGCAGACGTGTCATAAATCCGGATGGGAGTTTCCACAAAGGTAGATTGAACTTGATTGGGATAGATTGAACTTAATGGTACATGTGTGTAAATTAATGTACATTAATGGTTAATTTTAGTTAATTGATTTGTGAATTGGATGTGCTTGTTTCGAAATGAATGCAATTTTGATGTGCTTCGAAATGAATGCTAATTGGATGTGCTTGTTTCAGAGGGCATAGCTAGCATTTCTGAGGCTAGCCAATAAACATAAATAGATTTAGCAATGCAAAGAATATCACAGACGGTTTGTAGATGAAACCATCGTGATACTCGACTATCATAGGCGATGCGTAGATAAAACCGTCGTGATACTCGACTAGCAGGCGATGCAGTAGATGAAACCGCTCGTGATAGCGACGGTTTCATCTCTATGCATCGTGCTGTGGTAGTCGAGTATCACAGACGGTTTTATCTACAGACCATCTGTAGTAGTCGAGTATCACAGATGGTTTCATCTACAAACCGTCTGTGATGTTATGTATTATAGACAGTTCGAAAACCGTCTGTGATGACCTCACGCATTACTGACCCATAAACTCAGACGGCTCACGAAACCGTCTGTGATGGCGTTTTTGAACCGTCTGTGAAGGCCTTTTCTGTAGTCGTGTGGGCACAAATGCAAGACCATAGCATACAGGTTATGCTCTAGCTAAAGCAATCATTTCAAATGCTAAATCACATATATGCACCAATAGTACTAACATAAAAATGAAAATGTTAGAAGAATTATTACTTGAAGCTGCGTAGAGACGGCACCTCGAGCGCGGTCATCCACCTTCAATGCTATATCTGCAAACAACTGCTGCATTAGCTGGAGACGCTGCGAATTTGAGTTAAGAGCCTGCACACAAGCAATAAACAGTACAACAGTGCCACCCTCCTTATCCAAACCACCCATATTTCTATATCATCTGGAGATCATATAACAGTGTCACCTTTTGTGATGAACAAAATCCTAATTAAGTAAACTTTTCAAGATAACAAAAAAAGATCCAATTTTGAATCTGTTACTATTGTTACTAAGACAATAGCCCCTAATTAAGCACTATTTGAAAACAGGAAATCCTGAGATTAAGAAACAAAGCCAAATTCCTTTAACTGAAATGTTTGCAAACAAATCCAAATTCCACCTTCTCTAACATTGGAAACTCCCAACCGAACATCACACAAAGTGTGGCCGAAAATTACTTAAGATTACCCGTGGCCGTGGCCGACAGCGCCTCTCCGGTTCGAGCTCACTCCTCCTCCCTCGGAACGGCCATAGAAGGAAGAGAGGTGGGAGAGGAGAGGGAGGAGGTGGAGGCATGTGGTGGCTGCAGCGTCGGTGTGGGGTGGCGACGATGGCATGTGGGGAGGTGGACATAAAGGGAGGGGAACGGGAGCACAGAGAGGAGGCAGGAGCAGCGTGGGGAGGAACGGGCGGAGGAGGAAGAGAGGAGGGAGAGGAGACGGGTTGTGGCGACGCTGCACAAAGGAAGAGAGGAGGGAGAGGAGCTAGGCTGCGACGACATTGCACAACGGCGTAAAAGGGGATCCAGAGGGGAGGAAGGCACACGTTGTAGAAGACGGCGTGGCCGGTAGCGAGTCAACATGAGGGACGTGGGAGAGAGGAGGCCAGAGGTAACGCGGCGCGAGGCATGGTGGCCGAAGGCGCAAGGGAGAGAGGAGGCGAAGAGGATGGCAACGGCTGTGGGGAGGAGAAGGTGCTGGAGAGGATAAGACCGAGGACCTGAGGCGGGGAGCAGGCCAGAGGCGAAGTGACTGGAAGCAGCCAGAGGCGACGCGGAGTGATGGGGCTGAAGGCGTGCTGGAGAGAAGAGGCTGTGGGCGAGGCAGCGTGAGGGAAGGCGGCATCGTCGAAGGGGAGCTGGGGAAGGAAGGGCCGCGCACGAGCAGACATAGGCATAGGAACTGATCGAGCGGCCCGAAATCGGCAATGCTCAATTCGACGGCGGAGACGCGAGGCGCACGAGTGATGTCGATCGGACGGCGCGAAGACGCCCGGAACACGATCCGACGGTTGGTATTTTGTTGATGACGTAGAAGGCGCGAGGAGGCACGCTTTCTTCTAGGAATATATATGGAGTAATGATGCGTGTTTCCTCGAGCTTATTCACGTTTTTTTAAGATTGTATCCATGTTCATTTAAGAAACGTGACATTGCAGCAATGCTACATGTAGCATCTTGTCTCAATTAAAATTCCTCCCCAATTAAAAATGGCCCAGTTGCTCAATATATGCCTTTGAATATCTATGATTTCACCCTAACCAACATCACTGAAAAAACAACAAGTAACTTGTGATGAAATTAATTAGTTATTTGTTCAAAAATTTTCGCCCTGCTTCTGACGACGTTCCCTAGTTTTTATTGCATATATTTGAGCGTTGACGCGCATGATCGTGAAAATTAAAGCACAGTACATTAACGGGATGCATTTTACATAAAATCATTTATCTCGGAGATAAATTTGTCCTGTGGTTAATTATTTTTCCTCGCCATGAACAAGACAAAAAAAAAACATAACCTCAAGGGGTTTGATCCCTTGAATTCTGACTAATCGAACGGCTGACCGCACTTGAGTTATCATGGTCAAATAGTTAAGAGCCACTAATTAATATATTAGTGCACCTTGCGTACATAAGTAATATATTAACGGGATGCTATTTGTACGTTGTCTGATTTTTTTACCCCAAGGTTCTATTTTCTTGATCTTATTTGATTTAGCTTTGAGATATAGGTGTGTAATTATAAAGTGATCCAATGATTCAGAAATATGACCTATACTTCAAAAAACATAAATCACCTCAGAAATAAACATCCTCCTGTATTTGACCCCACTCTCTTGAAATTCCTAAGAGAAAGCTGTAACACCTCAGTCCAGCATAGAATATGGAATGCCACTAAGCTACCCAAACCAACTGATATTCAACTACTCACTATAAAATTCCAGCAAACAAAGCATTAATGAAACCCGTCCATGGGTCACAATAGAACATGAATAAAGACTTGCAAGCATGAATAAATAAGAGAGGAAAACATAGCAAGATAAAAAGTCTGAAATAGCACCAAACGAGAAAATCCAAAACCTTGGAACAAATAGGCTAGTCCAAAACATTCACCTAAGCTTATTCAATTTCTAACATGTCCTAAAAGTAGTCCAGAAATAATGAATCAACTGGTTCTCATGACAAATAATCATGTGTCTGAAGTATGAAATTATCCTATGTGTACTAGTCCTTATCAATCTTGGCGCCCTCAACGATCATCTAAAAACAACAAAAGAGTAAGGGTAAGTCCACGACTCAGCAAATACATCAATATACAACGAACAATGATAACCAACAGTATTCAATAACTTCATAACATGTCCTTCTATTAATATTCTCATACTGTTCTCTTCTCTTTGTTTTCACACACATTCATCTCATATCTCAATGCAACTCTACTCTGCATGTGCACATGCACTTCTTTTGCGTATACCGGTATACGTGAGTGAATGCTTCATTCTCAAGCCCGCTCCTCCTCAAGGATCGGAGACCTCCTGCACTCCCGTGGAGTTGTGATCAATCATGATCACCTGTTCATATGCAAAGATGCTTATGAATGAAAAAATGCATAATTTCATCATATTCACCATATCCAATTTTCCTCATGTTCGTCAACAAGATATAGTTATACCATTCCATTGCTTGCAATTAAATAAAAATAAAAGCACAACAATAATGGTAATGAACGATAAAGAAATACACTGATCAATTATTGATCGCTGTCTACCAAGCACTTGCCTTTACTAGTTGCGAGCACGATTTGGCTAGAAGATGGCAACAAGCACGACGTCTCACCTACATTAAACACTCAACAAGATATAGTAATACTTAAGAATGTTTCATATACTCCGCGCGCAACTAAACTCTCATCATAACAGTCGAACAATTTACCAATTTGGTGCAGGTATGGGAGCACTGGACGGGGGGAAACGTCATCGAGTTGATCGATCTATTCCTGAGCAACCACATCGGGCTATTGTTTGTTCAGAGAAAACCAGCAGATAGGCCGATGATGTCGTCGGTCTATGTCATGCTTAGCAGTAACACTGTCCGTCTGCCATCTCTTTCCAGTCCAGTCTTCTGCATCCAGGAGGTGAGTGCCAGCGACAGCTCGAATGTGTACTCAGAACCCTATCCGAGACCAAGACCTTCCGGGTACACTGATAATTCAGCAGTGAGGTGTTCGAACGGAATGTCCATCACAGAGCTTGAGCCAAGATGAGTCTTGAAGCAATTGCTGGACCGGCCAGTTTGTACTGTACTAGTACTGTCTATTTAGAGACAGGCTTGATGTAGGGAGAGGCCCTACTGCATCTGTATCGTGTCTGTGAGTAAATGGTATAGTGATGCTGATGCATGGCATGAATGATGAAGAATCACTAATGTCAATTTTGGTGTGAAATGTATGGTGACTGAAGTGGAAAGCTATGCGTTTTCTAACCGATCTATTCCAGGATAGGACTTTTTTTGTTTGTTAACATCGTCCACGACGTTCAACAACACGTATAGCTGTGACAATGACTCGTTTGGAGCTGGGCAAGGATAGCGATCGGCGTCAGACTCTACAGTACGAGGAAAATGACGTTTTCGACGAGAAAATAGGGTACATTTAGTTTGCTATCCTTGAACCAAACCAAATATTCGTAACTCAACGAAAGAAAATTGGCTATATACATGTTCCTCTCGCGCTGCCTCAATCAGTAACGGTGTTAGATATGACTCCATTATGGAAGGACGGTGTACGTGTAGCTGTGCGAATTGGCGAATGGATAAGAAGAGAGGCTCCCAGATTCATCAATCATCATACATGGCGCAAAAGTTAGTGTGGCAAACCGAGGCCGAAATACCTAACCGGGTTTATGTCAGGCCTTGCTCAAGGGCCTTGCCTCGGCTGCTGGGCATATACATACATGGCCGGATGCCCCCCCCCCCCCCCCGTTCTGGCCGAAAAAGCCTGATCTTAAAGCTCCCATCTGTACCAAATATCGACCCAACATCCTTAACAAGACTACCCCCGAACAAGTCGCGTCCTCGGCTCCTTGCACGCCAGGGCCTCCAGCCGAGCCGAGCGAGCGCCTGCCAGCCCGGGGACCGCCGAACGCAGACGCGGCCCGTGCGGACGACTCTGCAAGTTCGTGTCTGTGCGTGGATCGCTTGAGTTTGATTCTATCTCTTAACATCTCATGTCTTAATTTCATACAAGAGTTCCCCAGCTATATTCATAACTCGAAAATTACTCATCCGCTCGACGTGATTAAATATTCTATAGAAAGATACGAAAATTATCTACAATTAACTAGTAGATGACATTCTCAAAGTTCGCCATTAAGGTGCCCGAAATAATCTATTAACCGGTCCCTTGACTAGAAAATTCTAAAACCCCTTTCTAATTAATCTCAATTCTAATCTCTAATTAAATTAGCAAAACAGAGAGGAAATAACCGGATCCTTACCCACACGGCGAAAACCCGGATCTTGACTTTTTCCTCCTAATTTTCCTCTTCTCTTTGCTGGCTTCTTCTTTGATTTTTACCTTCTACTGTGCCTCCTTGTTTTCCTTGGACTCACAGTGTTGCATGCACAAAAACTAGCGGAAGCAACACAGCATGCATGCGGCACTAGGCTAGCTAGACAGGCAACGGCAAAAACGTGGGCACACTGCAGCGGCAAAGCACCGGGCAAGCGACGCAGGCAGCTGGTTTTCCACGTCCTGGCCGAACGGCAACCGGAGGCTTCCTCGCAGGAAAACAATGAAGGCAGCCGGACTTCCACGCGCATGGGCAGGCGAGTCGACGCACAGGTGGCCAGATGGCGCCACTGGCCAAACGGCCGAAGCGGGCTGGGGCTTTCGCGCGGGCGGGCGCAAGCGGCAACAGGCGATGGCCTCCACGCGCTCGGCGAGGTCAGCAATGGGAATGCTGGCGACTGGCGGCGGCTACGCACGGGAAAAACAAATGCGCTGCTAGGGTTTCTAGATTTCACTTCCCCTATGATTCTTTTATCCCGGCACTATCCAACTTCTCAATAAAACTCTAAAACATTTCGTTTTCACAAATCCCCTTTCATCTAATTACGTATAGGCCTTCAAGGGGTTATTTTTAGAATATTATAAAAGCGCTACCTCCCGCACATGCTACGTCATCCCTAAAACGTGCGCTCTCGGATCATGCCCGGCTCAGCTCCGCACCGTTAGATCGATCGGCTCCGTTCGCGCGTGTGTCGTTTCAACAGTCGGATCGCGCCTTCTTACTTGCGGTCCGTCCGATCGGGGCCTTCAGCGCCTACCCTAATCCCATCCACCTAGCTCTCTCCTCCTGTCTCCCCACTTGCTCCGTCCCATGCATTGCTCCTCCCCTTGCTCTATTCCCGACCGCCTCCTGGCCCCTTCCTCTTCCTCTCCCGCCGTTGCCCGTTGGGTTTCCCTCGTGAACCACAGCTGCTCGCTCCATCTTCCCCCCTCCCTCCACCGTCGCCCCCTCGGTATCCCTCCCCAGTCGCCTCGATGCCTCCCTCGCCGTCCGCCCGATCTCCCCCGGCCGTCGCCGCTCCCTCCCTCTTCCTCCCCCGCCGCCCTCTTGGTGTTGCCCCTCGCCTCCCTTCCATCTCCTTGTGCTCTCCACCAGTGATGCCGGTCTCTCTCTCTTCGTTGCGGTGCGCTTCTTCTCGCACACGTCCGTGCGCCTCCCGTCGCGCCGGCTCCGCTCAGCGCTCGTGCTAGCTCCTTTTCGTGCAATAGACCTACTCCCCGGCACTAGGCTAGCTAGACAGGCAACGGCAAAAACGTGGGCACACTACTGCAGCGGCGAACAGATCATGAACTAGCTTCCTAGGCATGCATAAAAGTAAAATATGACATACGGAACACCAAGTATACAGAGACTTCAGACCATGCGGAAGAACACTTCAAACATGGCACAGTGTACCTACCTAACCTACTTAATCTAACCACAACTATAAAAACGACCTCGCCTAGCAAATCTTTCTTCATCAAACAAAACCTCAAGCTAGCTATAGCTAGATCAACAAACAGAAAAGCTGAAACTCGAAAGCGAGCTTTCTGTACGTCTTTCTGTGATTCTGTCTCCTGTTTAAACGACAAAGACAACGACGATGGCGGCGACGACGGCGACGAAGGTGACGCTGATGGTCGTGATCTTGATGCAAATCCTGAGCTTCCTCGCCGTCGCGGCGAGGCCGTTGCAGGGGGACGACAGGCTCGATAGCGGAATCGTGATGGTGGTGAAGATATACGGTGGCTCCAAGTCGGGCGGAAACGGCGGCACAACCTGCTGCTAAAAGAAGACGGGGCAAACGGCCACACTGATTTCTGTTCTTCCTACTTTTATTAGTTCAGTCATGTATATTCTTGTGTGATCATTTTTTTTCTCTCTACGAGAGAGAGATGCGTCAAGGTTGTGGTGTTGGTGATTTGTATATATATGTGCATTGTTAGGCCCTTGTACTCAGTGACGGATCCAGGATTTTTAGAATGGGTGTTCGGAGTTAACAAAATATTGTTCAATGAAAAAAGTAAAGGTCCACGATAGAAAAAAAAATTCAAAATACAAATTGTTCGCATTAAACACGATATCTCAAATAATTTAGAGTAATCACAAAATAATTAAGAAAAAAATTATTGAATTAGGAATTTAATATTCGTGATCAAGAAATTCAGGGATGGAGATATGCATGTTCTACTATCAACGTGTGTGATCTACCTCATCGGCCCTGCTTGCGCGATCGCCTCATGATCCCTTCCCAAATCCTAGGTGGGGGCGCCCCGGCTAGGCTCTGCTTGGCGCATGTTGCTGCCCGCTTTTCTTGGCACTTGCTACCTTGCCTTTCACGTGCCGCCGCCAAGGTCAAGCCAGAGCCCTAGAGCCGCCCTCGCCTCACACAACGCCTAGTTGTTTGGTGGATTCGTGCGCGAATGCTATCTGATGACCCGAGAGATACATGTGTTGGGTTGGAACCTATTAAGTTGTTGGGTTGGCCGGCTGGGCCGCACTACTTGAGACAAATGACAAAGGGGGAGGTGTGGGAGTGGTCTGAAATTCCCCACGCTTGCCTGCTAGGTCCATTCGGCAGTCTAATCATTCCACTCTGTTTAATTAATTCTACGCATGTAAAAAGCCCAACCGATTTTATTCTATTTAATTCTTTAAATAAACTCGGGGTTGATTAATTTAATTATTCCAACCTGATTAAATTATTTCTAATGCAACAGGCTATCTATTTATTTTAGCTGTTCATACCAGTGATTAATTTATTTTAAAAGTCTCAGATTAATTTTCTATACCTTTTTCCTATTTTTAATTTAGACTGGTCTATCTACTGCTATTTATTCGCATGCGCTGCTTAATTAAATAGGTTTGGTCTAAAAATTACACGAGTCGATATTCACCGATACTGTGTTCATCTAAATTTATTACTACTAATTCTCATTCGCTTTTATCTATTACCCTTTCCTAATTACCAAATCCTACCTTTATTTCCTAATCCTTCTTCACCGATTCCCTTTCTCTTAATCCTCTCTCACCTACCAACTAGTTGATGTAACACACCCACCACACAATTGATTTCCTTCCTTTAATTTATTCCTTCTCTCTCCTCTCAATTTCTTTACTCGACGGAGAGACTCGGTTCCTTTCTTCCCCAATATTTCTTTCCTCACTTCCTCTCACTTGCTTCTTCTCTTCCGGTTCTTGGTTCTGGCCGAATTTGGTGCTATGGGAAGCTCCTCCCTCTGGCTCTCTGGTGGCCGGCGCCTCTGGTCCCCAGTCTGTGCGGCAGCCTGTGTGCGCCTCGGCTGCTTCTTCCTCCTGCTGCCCTTCCCCTTGGCTCGGCCTGCTTTGTGACTGCTCCTCCTCCGCTGGCCCGGTTCTGCTCGGGCTCGCCATCACGGCTCAGCCTTGGGCAAGTGGGCAATCACGACGCCCACACACCGAAACATCAGGGCTAGGCTCACTGCAAGAATGCGAGGCGGCGTTGGCTGAGAGAGACGGCTAGTACGAGGCAGGAGACTGAGGTCGTTACAGGCTAATTCAACACAACATCAATGATATGCATGTATTATACTCTATATATATTGATTTTTTGTCTAAAAAATTTGGGTGTTCAGTTGAACACCCATGACCTTAGCTGGATCCGCCCATGCTTGTACTTGATTGTGCGACATTTGTTCATTCTTTTACACACTATGACAAAAATTTCAAAGAGACCAAGTTGTTTGTTTGCCACTCCATAATCTGGTTTTACGCTACTGCTACGTACATTTCTAATATTTTCCGATGGTTGTCAGTTTGTAACAATTTTTTTAAGAGCCCGTTATCTTGTCGAGTATCACTTTTGTCAGCAATATTTTATCGCTGGTTTATGTCTAGAGGTATTTTTTTTGGGGGTGGCGGAGCTTAGGAGGCAGTTGTGGATGGTTTCTAGTTCAGGACTTGCTTTGTTAAGATAAAACTAGTTAAAAGAGTTGTCAGGCAGAGGCGGTCAGACCGGCGGTCAATGACCCACGATCGCCAAAGGTCTTGACCGGCCAAATCCGGTGAATGCGGTCGACCAAATTTGTGTTGATCTTTGGCCATTTTGGAATTTTGGCTTTTGGGATAGGTCAAGTTCGTAGGGTTCAGTGCATATGTGTTGCAAGATGCATGTTTTCACTAACGTGGGTCAAGTTGTGAAGAACTTGTTCCCGGATTCGATTTCTTTGTCTATTGGTGTGTAGGACGCTTGGAGGTCAACGACGGTCAACGGCGAGGAGGATCAGGACTAAGCTTGGAGAGCTAAGGTCCAGAACGATCGAGGATGTCGGTTGAGGTCAATGGATTCAAGCATGGCGCAAATTGGACAAAGGTGACCAAACGGGCGGTTCGGTACGACTGGTTGGATCAAGCGGCGTGGGGGTCGGTGCAAGTGCCTTGGTGGTTCTGGTGGGATCCAGACAGAAGAGACTTGCCGACATGATGAGAGTCGTTGATCAACCTACACGTGGCGAAGCAGGCGAGTGCTTAGCCAAGATTGGACTTGGTCTTTGGAGAAAGATCAAGAAGGGGTATTTTGGTAATTTCACCAAATACCGCCTCTGTGACCTTGGGCTAAACCGCGGCGCAAGACGGTGCGTGGAGAAGCGGTTTAGTTCAAGAAGAAGATGAAGACGGCGCTTCAAGATGCGTGCGTGTGTCCCGTTTGTATTGGGCCTTAACGGGAGTCCATTAGGGTTAACTCTTCTAGAAACTAAGCCTCTAGTATAAATAGAGAGGGGGTTGTTCACAACAGCCTCAAGCACTTCATTTGCAAAAACCCTAGTTTGTCTTAGTGCTTAGAAAGGAAAGGAAAGGAGAGGCTTAGGGTTTTAGAGAGATGTGTTGAGTGAGTGCTCATGGATTGAGCTCTTGTCCTCGATGGATGGAGTGGCTGTAAACCCCCTCAATCTCAAATCAATCTATGCATGATTTCTCAAAGATGAGTTCTCTTTGTGTTCTTCCTCCTTATTTGGTGATTTTGGGTGTTTCTTTGATCCAATGGGTTTCTAGTGGTTTCTTGCCCCCATCTATCTTGCTGTGACATGTGGGAATACATCTAGGATTATCTTGATTATCATTCTCCCACGAGCAAGTTTTGGATCAAGTTTTTCATTTTTGTTCGGTTTTGAACCCTCCTTCGTTCAAACTGAAAAGGATAGGATCTTTGGTATGAATCTCTGCAATCTTTGATTGGAATAGGTTCTTAATATCTTAGAGAATGTGTGTTTCAAATTTCGTGGAGTTGCCTTACGGATCAAAAGTTAGACCGATTTTTATTTTGGTTTTCGGGCTGATTGTACTGTTCATCGTGCCTGAGGTCTGACCGCACATTTGCCTGAGGTTAGTCCGGCCTGAGAGGTCTGACCACACCTTTGCCTGAGGTTAGTCCGGCCTGAAAGGTTAGTCTGCACTTTTGCTTGAGGTCAGTCCGGCCCTTTGGATTAGGTTTTGGTTTTTGGTCTTTTTGCTTGAGGTTTTGATTTGGGTTCAACACAAGTCCTCTGCAGTACCTGTATATCTTCCATAGCTAATGGAGTGATATAGATGTTGAATCTAATCAAGGTGAAAAATAGTGAAAGCGTCTATTCACCCCCCCTCTAGTCGTGGTTATCGGTCCTACAATTGGTATCAGAGCACGGTTAGCTCTTCTCATAGATCTTAACCGGACTTTGGAGCCATGACGACTGACAAGTATTCAACTAAACCACCTGTTTTTGATGGAGTTGATTTTGCATACTAGAAGGCACGCATGCATGCCTACATCGAGGCTCAAGGGTACGCTATTCGGCTTAAGGTCAAAAATCCATATGTCGTGCCAGCCAATGACGATGTGATCACTCCAGATGTTGAGGCTAATAGCAATGCTCGAAACTTTCTGATTCAGGGGCTTAGTAGATCTGAGTTTAAGCGTGTTGCTTATTTGTGGTCTGCTCATGAGATCTGGAGGACTCTCTGTGACTACCATGAGGGGTCCACTGCGATCAAGGAAGTGAGACAGAACCAGCTCAAGAAAGAATACTCAAAGATCGAACAAAGGCCCGGTAAATCCTTGGATGAGCTGTGGGGAAGGTTCTCAAAGATCCTTCATGATTTACGTGTTGTTGATCTTGTATTCACTGAATCTGAAAATGCACGTCAGCTTTTAGGTGCTCTTGATGTGAAGGTCCAGGGGATGAAGATCACGTCCATCAATGACAACACTGTCATGAGTAAGCTTACCATGGATAAGCTCTACTCGAGGTTGAAGACGCATAAGATTGACTTTATCTCGCGTCTCCCCAAGACATAGTCGATGGCTTTAGTGGTCGACCCATCTAAGGATAGTTCTTCTGATTCTTTGGATTTTAGCTCATCTGGTTTTTCTTTGTCCGCTTTGTATTCTTTGAGTGATGAGTAGCTAGAGAAGCTACCTGAGGATGACCTAGCCCTCCTATCCATAAAATTCTCCAGAGTGTACAACAAGGTGAGGAACAGAAGGAGAGGTGGCTCTGTCACTTGCTTTGAGTGTGGTGAGCCAAACCACATTCGCTCCAGGTGCCCCAAGCTGAAGGACAAGGAGGAGAAGGACTCCCGGAGGCGTCCTCAAGCTAGGGATGCAAAAGTCAAGAAGCCCAACTATCGCAAGTTCGTCAGCCGGGTCCTTGCCGCTCTTGAGAGTGTTAACATGAGCGATGTGGACTCGGGGATGGAGGACGACGACAATGACTCCCATGGCAAGAAGAAGGCTCAGGACTTCACCGGCATGTGCTTCATGGCCAGGGACAGCCACGACATCGACTCCTCCAACGACGACGACCCTTTCAGCGATCCCGATGAGGTATGTCCCTCACTTGCTGATATGAAACGTGTTTTGGTCCTTGCTGAACAAAAACTAAATAAACAAGCTAAAATGATTAAGAAACAGGACAACATGATTGATAACTTGAACCTAGAAGTTGTTAGGCTCAAATTCATTAAACCTGTTGACATTTGTGAAGCTTGCTCCTGCTTGAAGAATGAATTGTCTAATATGAAATCTGCTCATTCCTCTATTGCGAATCAACTAAAAGATGCTCTTGATGAACTAGAATCTCTCAAGTCTAGTCCTGCTTGTATGAATGTCATTGCTTTAGATATGACTGCTGTAGGTGCTATTCCTTTACCTTGCTCAAATTGTGCTTTGCTTGAATTAAAACTGAATAGCGCTACAAAAGAATTGCAGAAATTTGATGCTAGTCACACTTGCTCTCATTGTGAGAATAATAAGATAAAAATAAAAGAAATGACTGAAATGGTCCTTCACTCTAAATCTGCATCATGCAAAAATTGTCTTAAACTCACAATTGAAAATGAAGCTCTAAACAAGACACTAGAAGAGAAGCTAAAATTGAAAAATCTATGTCCATTATTGCTTCCAAGAAAGTAGTTGACTCTAACTCTTGTGCATTTTGCATTGAAGTTGGACAAAATTTAGATGAAATACAAGAGGCGTTTAGAGTCAAATTCAAGGAGCAAGTGGATAAGATTAAGAATACCTCTTGTATGTCATGTGAGTCTTTGAAAGTTGAGCTAGTTCTTCTTAAGAAGAGATATAATAAGGTAATCGATTCAAATAAGTGTGCATCATGTAAGGATCTAGCCAAAGAGAATGATTACCTCCAAAAGACCCTTGAGAGATTTTCTAGTGGAAAGAAGAACATCAACTTGATTCTCGACAAATCTAAGGTGAGTGTGAAGAATAGTGGCCTAGGTTTTGATCCCCTAGAGCATTCTAAGAATCATCCACCTAAGATTGCAAGAGTTGTTGGGAGTGGCATGTTTAAGGTAGAACCCCCTGAGCTATCTAAGATTGTTTTTAGATCTGCATGTTTTGCCCAAACTCTTTCTAGCAAGACAGGTCCTTCTACTTCATCAGGTTAGACCCCTCAAAAGGTCAAGTACAATTGCACCTTCTGCAAGAAGGATGGCCACATCGTTGAGTTCTGCTTTCGTAGAGCCAAAATTGAGAGGAAAGAGAGGATGAGTGCTTTGAGAACCATTAGAGAAGTTCCTTCACCTGCTGTAGCCTCTAGAGCTAGACAGCCTGTCTTTTCTGCTAGACATAGGCCTAGGTTCGTAGAGGACTTCTTTAACTCTTTTGGTGGCTCTAAGCAGCACTCTGGGTTAGGGTATCGTGAGGAGAGATCACGGGTAGCATCTAGATAGGGGGAGTACCGACCTTTTGGTAGGTCGATTCGGAGAGGTCTAGGTGGTTCTCGTGTGCATTCTTATGATTTTACTCCTAACCATTTTACTGCTGCTTCTACTGCTTTGCCCAAGCATCGTGTGACTCAGTACTGAATTCCCAAGTCTTTTATCACTAACCCCAGTACTGAGGCACAGATATTTCCTGTTCGTGCTTTGTAGGTCCGTCGTGCGAGGAAGGAGGACATATGGATTGTCGACTCCGGATGTTCTCGACACATGACTGGAGATTCTAGATGGTTCTCCTCCCTCTCACGTGCATCCGCAATGAATTGATCACATTTGGGGATGCTTCTCTGGGACCGTGATGACCAAAGGGCACAATCTTGGCGTCAACAACAAGTTCATGCTCAAGGACGTCGCTTTGGTAAGTAAGCTGAGGTATAATCTACTATCTGTTTCCCAGCTTCTTGATGAGGGTCTAGAGGTGAGATTTAAAAGTTGTGAGTGTAGAGTTCTAGACTACTCGAGTGAGCTTGTCTTTGGGATCTCTAGGTTTGAGAAGATCTTTTGTGCTGATTTCAGTATCTCTTCTACTTCCAGTCCTAGATGTCTTGTGGCTTCTGACTGTCATGATCTAGTTTTGTGGCATCGTAGGCTTGGACACATAGGTTTTGACCATTTGACCAGGATCAGTAGCAAGGATTTGATTAGAGGTCCGCCTAAGCTAAAGCCTGTTAGAGACCTTGTGTGCACCCCCTGTAGACATGGTAAGATGGTTTCTGCTTCTCATCCACCTCTTACTTTAGTGATGACTGATGGACCTGGTCAGCTCTTGCATTTAGACACTGTTGGCCCTTTTAGAGTCCAGTCTGCAGGTGGAAAATGGTATGTGCTTGTGATTGTGGATGATTTCTCCAGGTATTCATGGGTTTATTTTCTGGTTTCTAAGGACGAGGCTTTTGGCTATTTTAGAGAATTGGTCATTAGACTAACTGTTGATCTTTTTGGAGCTTTGAGAGCCATTGGGAGTGACAATGGCATAGAATTCAAGAACTCTTCCTTTGCCACTTTTTGCACTGATAGGGGAATTGAGCACCAATTCTCTTCACCTAGAGTTCCTCAGTAGAATGGTATTGTAAAAAGGAAGAACAAGACCCTTGTAGAGATGGCCAGGACCATGCTAGATGAGCATTTCACACCTAGGAGGTTTTGGACTGAGGCGATCTCTACTCTTATTATGTGTCAAATAGGGTTTTCTTGAGATCTGTGTTGGCAAGACTTATTTTGAGCTTAGATTTGGTCATAGGCCTAAAGTCTCTCATTTCAAGATTTTTGGTTGCAAGTACTTCATTCTTAAACATGGCAACTTGGATAAATTTGAATATAGATGTCATGATGGTATTTTTCTTGGATATCCTGCTCATTCTCGTGGCTATCGTGTATTTAATTTGGATACTAATAAAATTGTTGAGACTTGCTAAGTCACTTTTGATGAGGCTAGTCCTAGTACTAGACCTGATGGTGCAGGTACACAGGTTTCTGAAAGCATTTTCGTTGACGACGACTCTGAGGATGAGGACCCAATCCATCCTCCAGTCACTTCTGAGATGGTTGAAGAGTCTGCTTCTATTTCTCCAGTTTTAGCTGAGTAGCCTCCTCCTACCTTCACCGACGATGTGAGTGGCTCTGCTCCTACCTCCACAGCTCATGAGGTACAGGCCATTTCTGCACCAGGACCTACTCTTCACATTCAGCGACGGCATCCACCTGAGCAGATCATTGGGGATCTCCATGAGTGAGTCACTTGCTCCAGTTTTATTTCTCCTGGTTCTCATGCACATTCTGCTTTTGTCGCTTCTTTTGAACCCCGAGATGTCGCCCATGCTTTATCTGATTCCTCTTGGGTCAATGCCATGCGTGAAGAGCTTGAAAATTTTGAAAGAAACAAAGTCTGGACCTTAGTTGAACCTCCACCTAATCATAATGTAATTGGAACAAAATGGGTTTTCAAAAATAAGCAAAGTGAAGATAGGTTGGTAGTTTGCAACAAGGTTAGGCTTGTAGCTCAAGGTTTTTCCCAGGTAGAAGGCTTAGACTTTGAAAAGACCTTTGCTCCTGTAGCTAGATTAGAAGCCATTCGTATTTTGCTAGCATTTGCGGCATCCAAGAGCTTCAAGCTATTTTAAATGGATGTCAAAAGTGCTTTCCTGAATGGTTTCATAGAAGAAGATGTCTTTGTCAAGCAACCTCCTGGTTTTGAAAATCTCAAGTTCCCAAACCTTGTTTTTAAACTCTCCAAAGCCTTGTATGGACTGAAGCAAGCCCCTAGAGCTTAGTATGATAGGCTTAAGAGTTTTTTTTGCTTAAAAATGATTTCAAAATGGGAATGGTAGATAAAACCTTGTTCACTCTCAAGCATAGCAGTGACTTTCTATTGGTTCAGATGTATGTGGATGACATTATATTCGGTGGTTCCTCTCATGTTTTGGTGTCCAGATTTTCAGATTCTTTGAAAAAGGAGTTCGAGATGAGCATGATGGGCGAATTGACTTTCTTCCTTGGTCTTCAAGTCAAGCAACTGAAAGAGGGCACCTTCATTCATCAAAGTAAGTACACAAAGGACCTTCTTCGACGCTTCGACATGGGAAGCAGCAAGCCAATGTCTACTCCGATTGCCACTTCTACCGTGCTGGATCCTGATGAGGATGGAGAGCCCGTGGACCAGAAGGAGTACCATAGCATGATCGGCTCCCTCCTCTACCTCACGATGTCGAGGCCGGACATACAGTTTGCTGTGTGTCTGTGCGCTCGATTTCAGGCTTCCCCCTTGTGCCTCTCATCGTCAAGCAGTGCGTCGCATTTTCAGGTACCTCCAAGACACTCTTGATTTTGGACTCTGGTTTTCTTCTGATTTTGCTCTCTCCATTCGAGCTTTTTCTGATGTTGATTTTGCGGGGTGTAGAGTGGATAGGAAGAGTACTTCTGGCACGTGTCATTTCTTAGGCACCTCTCTTATCTCTTGGTCTTCTAGGAAGCAGTCCTCTGTTGCACAGTCCACTACCGAGGCTGAGTATGTAGCTGCAGCGAGTAGTTGTTCGTAGGTTCTTTGGATCTTATCTACTCTGCGGGACTATGGGTTGTTTTTGGATAGTGTTCCTCTTTTATGTGATAACACTAGTGCCATAAACATTGCCAAAAACCCAGTGCAACATTCTAGGACCAAGCACATTGATATCAGATATCACTTCCTTACAGATCATGTAGAGAAGGGTGATGTTGTGCTTCACTTTGTAGAGTCTGAGCAGCAGGCTGTGGATATTTTCACTAAGACTCTTGATTCTTCTCGTTTTGCTTCTTTGCGGGGAGAGTTGGGAGTTATTAGTCCTCTTGGCTTGTTTTGAAGGGGAGTTGGCTCTTTTGCATTCATTGTAACATATTGCATTTTAAAATCAGCAACTTGCATTGTAATATAAACTCACAGAGCCTTGATTATTATCCTTGTGTGACATGCTTTCATGCTTTATACCTTGCCATGTCTTGTGCTAGTTTGCTAGGTTTATCATGTCTTTCCATGTGTAGCTTAGCTTTTGCCATGCTAGCTCTATTAAATGTGAAGAACTTGAATTAAAACATGACTTGTTGGATCTTGTGACTAGTTTTGCTTTAGTGATCCTCTCATGATTCATGCCGTGTCAAATAGGATACATTGAGTCTGGAATCTAATTTGAGTTTTAGATTGAGCTATGCTATTTCCTAAGTCAAGCAAATGAAAAATGATCTTTTCTGTGCGAAAAAACTGATCTCACCAATTCTTTCTCATGAGACGGCTTGCCATTGCACTAGGCATGAACTCAGGGAGAGTTTTGGATGACCTAGACCACTCTCTTAAGCTTTCCTGCTTGGGATGGTCGCGGCAAGGCTTGAGATCTAGCACTTGGCTAAAAACAAAACAAATTGTGAAAATTGGTTGAAGCTTAGGAGGCAGTTGTGGATGGCTCCTAGGCCAGGACTTGTTTTGCTAAGATAAAACCAATAAAAATTTTAGCAAGTGCTAAATATGCTAAATTTCAAAGTGCTTGAACAAATTGATTCAACATTGAACTCAGAGTGCTCTAAATTGGCTCAATTTTAGCTTCTTGGCTCCATTTAGTTTATTGACATGGCTTGACTTATTTTTGGATACCTTTGGCTGAACTATGATCTTGTCCACCTTAACGTGCTAAACTTCCATTTAATCACAGATTTTTGCTCTTTAGGCTGTAGCTTTGCTATATATGTTTTGCCATGATAGAACGTAGCTTCTTCACATAATATGGCTTGGTGTAATATTTGTACAGTCCTCTTGGATAATTCTCATGGCTCCCTTTGCTAAAAATTGAATAAATCACAGCCATTACATGTCATTCATGCTCTATCTTCCTCTATGCACCTTGATGAATCCATTGTCAAAAGGGGAGAAATGGTAAAAATGGACAAATAGGGAGAAATGAATTTTCACGAAAATTGATGATCTTTGTAAGGGGGAGCATCTCATATGCATTTTTGTGTTCTTATTACTTTTACTGAACTTGAAATGCATTTCTTGTAGCCTCACAATGATCAAAGGTCAAATTGAACAATTGTTCTTTCATATGGACCTTAAGTGAGATTTTGCAATTTTTCTGGAAATTGAAGCTTTCTTGCTGTCTTTGGCCGTATCTCACTTGCCTATACTTTTCTGGAGCCAGCCTGGTCATTTCCATTGCTTTCTCTTGCATTTGGACCAAGTTGTGCCTTTGCGCGAAAACATCGAGTTTTTTACTTTTCAAACTTCAAGCCTTACATTTTTGAAAAATTGCCAATGTGTTCATCAAAGGGGAGATTGTGGATATCATGGGGATATGTGTATGATCTTAGGATGATGAAGCAATTGGCAATGGCATTGTTGGTTTGTCAAATTACGCGTTTTCGGCGAGGTTAGAAGAGTTGTCAGGCAGAGGCGGTCAGACCGGCGGTCAATGACCGGTCAGACCGGCCTGGTGCGGTTTGACCGGCCAGTGAACTGCGGTTAGATCGGATTTGTGTTGATCTTCGGCCATTTTGGAATTTTGGCTTTTGTGATAGGTCAAATTCGTAGGGTTCAGTGCATATATGTTGCATGATGCATGTTTTCACCAACGTGGGTCAAGTTGTAAAGAACTTATTCCCAGATTCGATTTCTTTGTCTATTGGTGTGCAGGACGCTTGGAGGTCAACGACGGTCAACGGCGAGGAGGATTGGGACTAAGCTTGGAGAGCTGAGGTCCAGAACGATCGGGGATGCCGGTTGAGGTCAATGGATTCAAGCATGGCAAAATTGGACAAAGGTGACCAAACGGGCAGTTCGGTGCGACTGGTTGGATCAAGCAGCGTGGGGGTTGGTGCAAGTGCCTTGGTGGTTCCGGTGGGATCCGGACGGGAGAGACTTGCCGACATGATGAGAGTCGTTGATCAACCTACACGTTGCGAAGCAGGCGAGTGCTTAGCCAAGATTGGACTTGGTCTTTGGAGAAAGATCAAGAAGGGGTATTTTGGTAATTTCACCAAATACTGCCTCTGTGACCTTGGGCTAAACCGCGGCGCAAGACGGTGTGTGAAGAAGCGGTTTAGTTCAAGAAGAATATGAAGACGGCGCTTCAAGATGCGTGCGTGTGTCCTGTTTGTATTGGGCCTTAACGGGAGCCCATTATGGTTAACTCTTCTAGAAGCTAAGCCTCTAGTATAAATAGTGAGGGGGCTGTTCACAGTAGCCTCAAGCACTTCATTTGCAAAAACCTTAGTTTGTCTCAGGGCTTAGAGAGGAGAGGAAAGGAGAGGCTTAGGGTTTTAGAGAGATGTGTTGAGAGAGTGCTCATGGATTGAGCTCTTGTCCTCCATGGATGGAGTGGCTATAAACCCCCTCAATCTCAAATCAATCTATGCATGATTTCTCAAAGATGAGTTCTCTTTGTGTTCTTCCTCCTTATTTGGTGATTTTGGGTGTTTCTTTGATCCAATGGGTTTCTAGTGGTTTCTTGCCCCCATCTACCTTACTGTGACATGTGGGAATACATCTAGGATCATCTTGATCATCATTCTCCCACGAACAAGTTTTGGATCAAGTTTTTCGTTTTTGCTCGGTTTTAAACCCTCCTTCGTTCAAACTGAAAAAGATAGGATCTTTGGCATGGATTTCTGCAATCTTTGATTGGAATAGGTTCTTAATATCTTAGAGAAGGTGTGTCTCAAATTTCGTGGAGTTTGGCCTTACGGATCAAAAGTTAGACCAATTTTTATTTTGATTTTCGGGCTGATTGTACTGTTCATCGTGCCTGAGATCTGACCGCACCTTTGCCTGAGGTTAGTCCGGCCTGAGAGGTCTGACCGCACCTTTGCCTGAGGTTAGTCCGGCCTAAAAGGTTAGTCCACACTTTTGCCTGAGGTCAGTCCGGCCCTCTGGATTAGGTTTTGGTTTTTGGTCTTTTTGCTTGGGGTTTTGATTTAGGTTCAACACAAGTCCTCTGCAGTACTTGTATATTGATCTTCATAGCTTCTATAGTTAATGGAGTGATATAGATGTTGAATCTAATCAAGATAAAAAATAACGAAAGCGTCTATTCACCCCCCCTCTAATCGGCGTTATCGGTCCTACACAAAACCATCTTACTTAAGTGACATCTAATTTGGACCTGAATCTCCGGATGTTGTAACTCCATGTTAAACTTGTTGGGCGCGCGAAGCGGGGTTAAAACTCAAAAGGCCCAATTACAAGAGCGCAGGCTTATCCCAAGTGCAGCCTTGGACCTGAATCTCCAGATGTTTTAACGAATTTGACGCTGAAATTTTGTATCTCCGATAAAGTGATTAGTGCTTCTACTTTCTCCAACAAAAAATTTCTCTCAAAACTACAAGTGAATGAGACAGCTTTCAGATGAGGTTGATTGCCTGTGTCTGATTTAAGTAACGTACTACTCCCTCTATTCAAGAATATGTGGCATTTTAGACATCGATACGGTCTCTAACATGCAACTCTGACCATTACTTCTTATATTAATATGTTTATAAAATAATATAAAATTGTTATATTATATAAATATTTTTAATGACTAATCTAATGATATCATTTTTTACTTGACTTAAGGTTGTAATGTCTTAAGGTTGTAGCTGGGGAAGTTCATACGATGGTCAACATCCATGAGGATACGTTGTAACTGTTGTCCGGAGATGTTACAACCATTGTCCTAGGATGTTGCAACCGTTGTTCGGGGATATTGCAACCTTTGTCCTAGGATGTTGCAACCGTTGTCCTAGGATGTTGCAACCGTAATTAACGTGAGCATAATTACCATCCACAAACAATGTGGACTTATTGGATGTTTAGGTCATTGACGCTTGTATTTCATCTTGATGCAAATGGTAGAGCCAAGGCAGATGTATGTGTATCCTTGGAGTGAGTCTGATGTCACATAAACGAGACAAGAAATTTGGGAACTTTTATATGTTGCATTTGTGATCTTTTGCTCGTTAATTTTCGGACCATACGGGTGGGAGGCTCCACTTGTACGTCCGACTCCTAAGGCTGTTCCCAGTGCTCCACCCTAGCTTGTATCTTAAGCCTGCCATGTAAATAAAATGATGATGTTGCACCATAGTTAATAAAGAGATAGGGTACTCTAGTATCTAATATGGATACCGGTTCGGTCTCGAAATCCAACGTATAAAATTTATTGTGATCAATCCCATGTATTAGGAAGATCATGCATGTATTACTTTAGTATAAGCCACAATGCTCAAATTCTAGTAAAGATCATGCATGTAATTAAATGAAACAGCCTAAGATGCTACACCATAAGAAACTAAGTATTGGGAAGATAGTATCCTAACACTCCTCATGCACTAAAAAAACTGCACTAAGAAACTGCTCATTGGGAGCAGCCTAACAACGCCAGATCTGCACGGCATCAAAAAAAAAAAAAAAACTAGCATGAACGCACACATTTCTCAATGCTAATTAATCAACGCGAGTTCGAGGACATTTCCTGATCAAAATGACAGAGCAGCCGCCACTTGTGAAGCACGAAAGTACAGTTGGTAGACTGAAAATTCGTCAGGCCGAAACTAACCCCCGCCTGCTGGGAGACCAAAAGCGCAGTCAAAACGACAAAGGAGCTGGACCGAGTCGATCTTGGGTGATTTGTTCTTTATTAATTTGTTCCAACTTTTGGAGCATGAAGAATGAATCGATCAGGAACTATGTAACTAGGCACAAAGGTAACACTTTTACCACACTTAAAATTTTTAATAATTTACCAAACATTAGCCGAGGAGAGGGTATGATGTATGTCTCTGCAAAATTTGAAAATCAAATCAATCACATTCAATTCTTGAGATAGGAAAAAGACAAACACTACCTGGAACAGTGCCAAAGCAATAAACCATTATTTCAACAGGTTTTTGTTTTTTTCATATCTCGCAAATGTGATTGAGTTTGATGTCAAAATTTTGGCATACAAAATATTCTCCCCTAAATCTGGGAAAGTTTTAGATTTTTTTTAAAAAAAACTTTAACGTTAGATGAAAAATAGAATTTGCACCAAACTCGCATTTTTCACCTAATATTTCGCAACGTATACATGGTTAGATATCCAAGTGGGTCAAACAGAGTCACTACCGCAAATTGGAACCAGAGCTGCGCCAACATATGTAATGATAAACCCGAGCTAGAGACCGCTAGATTTTGTCAATTTCCGACAAAACTTGACAGAAATTGGGTGTGTTCCAAAATTAACGAACCTCCCTTAAACTTTAAGGATACTTTTGATCTAAGTTGATTGGATACAATTCGAACTCAATTAGCATTATAATTACTTTTGTTCTTCAAAATCAATGCGTTTCTAACTTTGTTTTTTCCTCGGCTTGAACCGAAATAAAAAGGGAAATTTTCATCAATAGCACCAACCCATTTGACATTGGTACGTACCAGGAAAATTTTATGGTAAACGCAAATCCTAGTGCTATGGATGTAAATTTTCCAAATTAAAATGATAACTGTTCGACCACAAAGTTTGACGCCTATGTTTGTGGATTAATTAGGGGTTAATCAAACCGTTGACCATTATTCATTCTAAAAAATATACGGAGGTCAAATTGTTTGTTAGGAAGGGCAATGTTAACTTCACTGCTCTACGCTAGTAACGTACTTTACATCCATACACATGCATAGTACGACCGCTAGTCATGAAAAAGTGCATTGCTTTTCAAAGTCTACAGATACAATTTTGACCATTTAATTTGACCGAACAAACCTATAGAAGTACAATAATATTTGTGAAAATATTTTTACGGCGAGTTTATCCGCATCATTTTATATGTCCACTCTAGATATTTATAGCTATATATCTTTATTCAAAACAAATATTGTGTTTGCCTGCACGCATTCTATAGTAGACCTCCCCAAATCAAGCACGCAACCGGACGGGTCAACTTTCGCCGCAGCGTCCGCCTAGCAGCTAAGAAAAGGTCGGGCTCAATGCTGGTTCGCGCTCAGGAAGCCCTCGCCCACAAGTTGGGCACCCTCCCTAAGGACCGCCCTCTCTTGGAGTCAGCGCTCAAAGAGTACCTCGCAACCTTCGAAGCCCCTCTTCCTGAAGACACTATTTCTGCCTTGGCTCAGCTCTTCAAGGTGGACTGTCAACTCACTCAGCAAGCGGACGCTGCTCTCGTCGAGATTGGAGGCCACTTCCTTCCGAAGGACCAGGAGACCGCGACCTCGTCTACTCAAGCCACTCCTGCGCTGGGAGGCCAATTGGTGGTGGCCTAGAAGCCAGCTCGCCACTAGCTGATGACTGGTCTGGAAGCCTTCTCCCTGTTCATGCAGTTCAGAATTTCTGGTTGTAATTGGCAGAAGCCTTGTTGCCTGTTGAAGTCTTTGTGGTCTTTTGTTTACCAACTGCTACTAAAAGCTAAGTTGTACCCTGTTCGTCTTCTGTGCAAACTGCTGAAGTTCAGCATGTCTCCTGCTTGTCTTCTGCTATTAATAGACCTCTTGCGGAAGTCTCAACTGTTGCGAGTTTGTACGTGGTACCCTGCTTGTCTTATGCTGAAGTTTTTTCATTACCCTGCTAGTATTGTGCTGCAGCCTTGCCTCCTGATGAAGTCTGGATTGTTGGTTTCTACTTGTCAACTTCTCATGTTAAGACATCTTGTACTGAAGGCCTGGTTTCACCCTGCTTGTCACCCTGCTAGTCTTTTGCTGAAGCCTTCTCATCCCTTGAAGTCTGAAATGCTGGTTACTGTTTGCCGTTTGCTCATGCTTACACACTGGCCGATTTCAGATTTTCCGTCTGTGTTGCACATTGCGGGGCTCTCTGCGTTTATCCTTCTTCTGGAATCAACGCCGCTGCAGGTTTGGATGTTGCAGTTGGGTCATCTGTTTTCCCCCCCGCCCCTCATTCTGGACTGCGGCTTTCCCCGGTCTCCCGAGCATCCGGTTTGCAACCATGGCCCAGCCCTGTCCGGGCAGCGCCATCCCGTGACGGCGTGGACGGTCCGGGTCCGGGTCCGGCCCTGGGACCATCTGACCACGCTTTGGAGGTGCAGTATGGTGGTAGAGACGGCTCAGGACGAGTGGACTTCGGTGCACAGTAAGTGGAAGAGGCGTTTCAGTTTTGGCTTTGGAGCCGTTTCCCCTGGGCTTGGTCCTCAGGCACCCCTCCCTCTTGCTCACCCTTTGCCCGGCCTCCCTTTCCAGTTCACCAACGGGATGCGCTCCTGTGACAGTTCCCGGTGGCTCTGGCGGGCTGCTGTCCCGTCGGTGAAGCTCGCCGGTCCGCTGCTTTCTCCGTCGACCCACGGCGTGCAGTCCTTTCTTCAGCTTGCTGCGTCCTTTGCTCTCCACCCAACTACCAGCGGCAGCCCCCCAATAAAACAGGCCGAACCTTTCCCCCCTACTGTACAGGCTGCTCCCAACCCTCCAGCTGTTGCCTCCCAATATGGCTAGAACTAGCATCAACATTCTTTGCTGGAATGTGCGGGGTCTCAATAACCAGGCTAGGAAATCGCTCATCCAAGAGACCCTACTCTCTACCACGTGCCACCTCGTCTGCCTTCAGGAAACTAAAATTACTACGGTGGACTAAAATCTTGCTTGCTCCCTTGGGGGATTCAACCTTCGGAATTTCGCCCATAACCCGGCGGAGGGCACACGAGGAGGAATTCTCCTCCTTTGGAATAACAATTTTATTGAGGTCGAAGACATCCTCCACTCAGTCTTCAGCCTGACGACGACGGTGCTCCTAAAAGAGTGCAACTCGTCCTTTCGTCTCACCATAGTTTACGGACTGTCTCAAAGCAGAAACAAGGTGGCTTTCCTCCAAGAAATTGTTTCCTTAAAACCTCCCTCTGGCACCAACTGGCTGGTTTTAGGCGATTTCAACCTCATCTACCGTGCCCAAGACAAAAATAACTCCAACATTAACCCTCGTCGCATGGCGCTTTTTCGCAACACTCTCAACGCTTGTGAGCTAAAAGAAATTCACCTCCAAAATAGAAAATTCACCTGGAGTAGCGAACGTCGAAGACCCACCCTGGTCAGGCTGGACAGAGTCTTCTCCAACGCAGGCTGGGACACTGTGAGGACCCCCGGGTTATCTCCGTAAGACCGAGACTAAGCATGGTCTTAAGGATATAACTCTAGAGCCTCAAGTAAATGGATTCCAACTTAACTCAATCTTAGTGAAAGGCTTAACTACAAAATAGAGCCCCGGCGATCATGCGTGCTGCTCCTCTGCGAGCACTACATGATTGTCGGTTCTCCAACAAGTCAAGCACTACACTCAGTGAGTTAAATAGGAAGCCACGAACAGCGAGCATGAGGTCATGTTGGCTCCCAAGATCAACGACCAACATACCCCAAACTCACATATAGCATTGATCATATCCATACAACATTCATACATTCATAGGTCAAAAGACATACAACATAATAGTTCAAGTCTACAACTATTACAAGTGGCCGACCGGCCAAATTCAAATAAGATCATAAAGAAACAGCGGAAGCAAGTAAATAACCCAAAATATCCAGCATGGTATGCCCCATAACCCATCGGCAACCGACTGGGAGTTAAATGATAGCACTACTCGTCAATGTCGCCTAAATCGACACTAACGAGCTCAACGGGCTCAAAGTCTTCCTCACCTGAAATTGTAGCAACCGGGTTGAGTACAAAGGTACTTGCAAGTCTTACACAAATAAAAATTAGTCATGCTAGAGGTTGTTCCAAAGGATGGCTCATATTGCCTTAGTTTTGCAAAAGAGACGCAACAATTTACAACCTACACATACTAGTTTTTCAAGTGCCATTTTGAAATCAGATTTGAAGTAGAAGTAAAGCATGTGAATAAGTAGTAAATTGAATAACAAATGAACCATACAAATGACAAAGTGGCTGTCCACTTTGATACAACAACATACATGAACATCCCATTCATGATGATACCAAGTTATAACCACAATTTTAATTCCAAGTCTAACAATAGCAACCATGTAACTCAAGTTGTCGTCCATAACCGCGGACACGGCTATTCAATAGATTTATACCCTGCAGGGTGTACTACTTACCCACACGACTTGATTAGCCCGTAAGCCTCCAGATGCCTCCGAATATAGCATACTTCCTATGGTATGCCGGCCGGGTAAACCAAGACTTAGTATTTTTCAGCAAGTTGATATCATTGAGTTGACTCGCCCAAACGCGACGTAACCCGTTTAAGTGTAGGCTAGCCTCCTACATCTAAACGGCACGCAAGTTGTGCCGGAAATGCCAACCCAATTAATAAAGTTTAAAGAGGGCTCACCCTCACAATAAAGAATTGCAATCGGCACCCTTATGGAACGTATATGCGATGGAACACGTATACGCCCTCACACCACCAGTCATCAACTCAACAATACCAACCCCTTACTTAACTAAGCAGCGCCCATACACCGCGTGTGATAGCACGAGTTTTACTTGAATCAAAGATGTTACCAAAGTTCGGTCCTTAATTGTCCAGACAAGCCAACCACTTACCCAATCTCGTGCACAAAGGCACCATCACTAACCATCACTTGTCCAGACCAAAAGCTCATTTAAAATGATAAAATTTGACTCATAAAACAGATACGAAGATCTGACACAAAGGTATATAAAGATAGTTGTGTTTATCCCATAATTGTCGGGTTATTCCCGACAATCAACTACCGGTTCTAGACTCGCATGGCTAAGCAAACCCGAACCATATATACTTCACACAATCCTATCTTAAGCATTTCAGTACTGGGATAATTCATGGATAACCACAATGACAAGGTAATAGGATGTATCTAACTATTCATCACAAAGATAGCGACATTATCAAAAATAGCATGCAAGCAATTATCATTGCACTAACTTAACAAAACTAGGATCAAATATGATGCAAAAAGAAAGTTCAAATGATGCTTGCCTTTCAGGGAGTTCACTTGCTCACTCTCGGTTACATACTCACTTACTTCCGGCAACTCGGAATCTATAGAAAGACGATATCGAATAAACATCGAGAAAAGCCGAAAAATTAAAAGTGCTCCAAAATGCATGAATTTTCTACAGTAGCTAGATGATGATTTTATATGAATTTACGTGAAAGAATTATTCCATTTGGGCTTATTATGTGAGAGTTATGAAGGTTTGAAAATCAGTTTTCAGGAAATTCCAATTTAATTCAATTCGGTTACTGTTCACTTAATTTAATTATTTGGCCAAAATTTGTATAGCAGTGGTGAGGATGAGGATTATATGGATGGATAGAGAATATTAGTATAAGATCAAACTAACTTGTTTCATCCTATTTGGAGTTTTTATGAAATAGTTATGAATTTTTAAAGTTAAAGCATTTTTAGTGCAAAAATAATTGTATTCCGAATTTTTCCAATTCATTTAATACTTTTTGCACACATGCTAACCTAGCCTCTGCAATGACAAATGAGGCCTACCAATATCATTTTCTATTCCATTTAATTCCTAAAGGAAAACATCTATTGGCAAATCTAATATTTTCATAATCATTGACTTAACCGATTCTCCGGTGTTGAATCCACTCACATGCATAACACTCTCCGATCATATTCGCATACCTTGATCTAAATCCCATACTAACCTTCACAAAGGCATTATCAAGGTAGTCAATCCATCGAGTGATGCCCGATACTCCAACTATACAACCTATTCAATAATTATACAAAATCCACCGACTTATGGGCATATGACCATGACTAAATCCATCAATCATCCTCCAATATGCTATTTAAGCTAATACTAACTATCTAGCTCTACTAGTCTTGCCTCGGCAAATCACATTCGTAAACACCAACATTTCCACCGATCAAGGTTTATTTGACTTACCGACACCTAATGAGCTTTACAATTATAATAACACATCCAACATTTAATAGCTCACTAATAAATCAACTTACATCCATTTCACCGGACTAGTCGCGTATGACAACTACTAATCCAATCACATATGTGCCTCTACGATCGACTAATAATCATTTAGCTACTAATCCAATAAAGAGTACAATTCCACCGACTCGGCACATAGGACTTTCCTACTAAGCACATGGCAAATCCAAATATTTATTTGCAACCAAATGATCAATTGCTACCTTCTCCAAATTCTAGCACAAATGACTCACATAACTATTACTTAAGACACCCGATCCATCTACTCATGATCAAATAAATTATTCGAGTCAGCGTCCATATCTCCTTCAATATCATCACAAGAGCTATCCATCAAGTAATAAATCATAAAATTCTTATACATTCTATCTCCTAAAATTACTAATCCAACATGAGGAAAAATCTCCAATTAATGTATTATCCAAAGATCACTACCAATTTTCCATGCGACTCCAAAATCATATCATCCGATCCAATGATCCAATTTATATATATAACCTAGCATCTACCGAACAATAACACATGCATTTCACCACAATAATATAATTATTCGCATCCACCAATGTATCGATACATAATCACACCTATGCACAATTACGACCTAACCGGAGAATTAAACCGGTCTTAAGTTACCAAATCATTTTTATAATTAAACATGCATAAATAGATGACATGCACATGACTAATATGCAACATGAACGACTAATATCGTAGCGTGGTAACAAAATAGCATTAAAGATTTTACCACGGCACTAGACATGCGTATCGTCACCGGACGTCGTCTTCTCAGCTCCGCGTCCGCCGTAGTCGTCGCCGAGCTCGTCCGCGTCCGTGTCCGTGTCCCGCTCCGCATCGTCGCGCTCGTGACGCTACTGGACAACACCTCAGCGCCCTCGTCTTTGCGCCAGGCTGCAGCGCCGTACCACCCGCTCGCATGCACCGCCGTCGCCCTCACCGAATGGAGCCACCGCTGAGCTGTCACATGCATGCATGTCGCACGCATGGCTCTGGCCTCGCGCTGGCCACCGCCGCGCCATGGCCTTGCCGACGCCACTGGTCCGCGCCGCATGCGTGCACTGCGCCGCACAGAGCCGCTGGCCGCACCGTGCCGGGCGCCCGGGCTCCGTCTTGGCCGAGCTGCCGCTGGCCACTCCACCTCTGGCCACCTTGCAAAGCTTATGCCATCCATGGTGCCTCGACGGCATCACCTCGGATGCCGTTTTCGCCTCCACGCCCAAGCCACTGCACCTCGCCTCCATACCGACGCCGCGCTCTATGCTGCCACGCCGCTGCTGCTGCAGCGCCTCCTGTGTTGAGCAGGCATGCATCCTGTGCCGAGCTGCATGGAGTTGCCCCCACACCGCCGGCTACTCCTGTCGCTGCAGTGCTGCTGCACACACTGCTTCTGTCCTGCTACTTCACTCGGTTGCTTGCATTGCCGCTGCTAGCAATTGACCAACAGCAAGCATCCTCGTGTAATCATCTAGCTCTACCCAGCCAAGCCAAGCTACTTCCTCCCTTTCTCTCAAACGCACTCAAAAGTCCATGCATGTGGGAACAAATCACTAAAACGAGTTCCTCTTGCGAAGATGAGTGCAGCTGCAAAACATGCATGAGAGTATTTGGGTTCCTTGGGTGGGATTGGGAGGAGAGAAGGTGAAGTATTTTGCTTGTGTTCATGGAGAGGAAAAATGGTCTGAGCTGTTCGGTTTAGGGGAGAGAAAAAGAAATGGCGTGAGGAAGATGGCAGTGGGAGGGGTTGGTTCGGCTGGGCTCTAAAGAATTGGCAGTGGCATGGAACTTTGACTACTAGGTGAATAAACAAGTTGAGGGCAAATGACAGTGAGTGGTTGTGTGTGCTTGGGTGTTGGGGAAGAGAAAGAATAGGCAGTGTAGTTGAGGGGTGGTGGGATGCTGTGTTGTGAGGTGACTTGTTCGGTTGGCAAGGCAAGGAAATTAGGCAGAGGGCTGTGTCCTCTCGGCTGGTAATAAACACTCGGATGAATAGTGTTCGGTTTTTGGGGAAAAATAAATAACAGCAAGGAGTTCGATAATTTTTAGACAGAGTTGTCTAGCTCCAAAAATCACAAAATTTTTATGGAAGGTTCCTGACACAGTGTTGGTGCTTAGGTAAAATTTTCAGGATTTTATCCAGAGTGTGATGCTCTCTAAAAATCTTTGAAGTTCATGTTCGCGCGGAAAAAGAATAGCAGTACAGTGCTTCGTCTTTTCTCCGGCTCGCTCCAACGACCTTGCATGTGTGAACTAACCGCCAAATTGGAAAGCTCTCGAGACAACGATTGCAACGGTATAACATGCATCGTCGGATTCTTGATTTTTGGTTGTGATTGCGAAGAGAGAAGTTAGGGAAAAGAATAAACACACAGTTGTTTTATCTGCTGTTTCTTTTTCTCTTTTCGCGAATTTGCTCAAACTACCATGCATGCGAAATCGAATTGCGGAAATGGGTTGGTCGTGCGATAATGATCGCGACGGTATGACATGCATGGCTCGGTTTTGAGTTTTTGGATGAGATTAGAAGGAAAGAAGCGAAAGGAGTTAGCAGGGAAGGAAAAAGGGAGATGACCGGAAAAGATGGAACAAACAGGCGTTTAGCCTGCGGTCGGTCGAGTCGAAAAATAAAACGACGATACCAATGCATGCATCATGGTATGATTTTTGACATGCATGTGAAAATAAGAGATCAATACAATTAATTTTAATTTTAATAATATATATATTTTTAACATAGTCTTTCAAACAATTTGCTTTAATAAAATGCAACCTTTAATTAATTCAATTTGATTCTGAAGGCAATATTTTGATTAAACACTGGAAAAATTTTAAAACATAATCACAAATTTAATATATCACCAAATTAAATAATAACATCCGGATTCTAAAAATCGGGATGTTACAGACACCCTTTTCGATGACCATGTTCTTCAGGCGCTGTCTTCTTCGATTTCTGACCATTGCCCCCTCCACATCTCTAGTTTCTCTGGTCCTGCTCGCCCCAAAAGTTTTTGCTTCGAAAACTTTTGGATCAAGATGCCAGAAGCGAAAACTTTTGGATCAAGATGCCAGATTTCTTCGAGGCGGTCCAAAAGGCATGGTCAGCACCCTGCATGCACAAAGAACCCATGCATAGGCTGCAACACAAGTTAGCGTCCACGGCCTCCGCTCTGATTTCGTGGAGCTCTTCCCTCTTCCCTCAGCCTAAACTCTTTCTTCACATGGCCTTAGAGCTTATTCTCAGACTTGACGTGGCCCAAGAGCACAGGGTTTTGTCATCCTTAGAATCGACCCTGAGGGCCAACCTAAAGAGGAGAGTCCTGGGCCTAGCTGTGATCGAGCGAACCAGAAAACGCCAGTGCTCCCGGATCACCAATCTCAGAGAAAATGATGCAAACACAAAATTCTTCCACATTAAAGCAAATGGCCGCAAAAGGAAAAACTTCATTCTTAAACTCCAAAACGGCTCGGGCTGGGTGATCTCGCACTCAGAGAAAGAAGACTTAATTCAAAAGCATTTTCAGGAAATGCTGTCCAGGCCAGCTCCACACGACACGGACCTCAACTGGGAGACCTTACAACCCCGGTCGCAAGACTTGCACTCCTTGCAGGATGCTTTCACGGAATCTGAAGTATGCCTTGCACTCAACCAACTCCCGGGAGACAAAGCCTCGGGGCCGGAGGGCTTCTCTACCAACTTCTACAAATCTTGCTGGTCTATCATTAAAGTCGATATCATGACAGTTTTCCACAGCTTCCACTCCCTGCACACGTCGCACTTTCACCTTCTTAATACAGCTAATATCGTGTTGATCCCAAAAAAGGAGGGTGCCGACAGAGTGCAAGACTACAGACCTATCAGCCTCATCCATGGGATTGGCAAATGGATCGCCAAAACGCTAGCGCGGCGACTTGCGCCGTGCCTCAATAGCTTGGTTTCGAGAGCCCAGAGCGCCTTCATTAAAACGAGAAGCATCCATGACAACTTCCTCTACGTCCGCAATCTGATCACCAGACTTCACCGCTCCAAAACCCCCTCGCTCTTCTTCAAGCTAGACATAGCCAAGGCCTTTGACTTGGTTCGCTCGGACTACCTTCTGGCTCTGCTTAACAAAAGAGGGTTCCCCACTAGATGGACAAATTGGGTGGCTGCCCTCTTAGGGTCTGCCTCATCGAAATTCCTTCTCAACGACATCCCCGGCAATGCGATTTTTCACGAGCGGGGTCTTAGGCAAGGAGATCCCCTCTCTCCTTTCCTTTTCATCCTGGCCATCGATCCCATCCAATGCCTCCTTGAGAGGGCTACGGACTTAGGTTACCTCGCCCCATTGCGCGATCGTCTAGCCAGTATCAGAACCTCCATCTACGCGGATGATGCAGCTATCTTCATCAATCCCTCCCCTAGGGAAGTATTCTTAACCACACAGATTATCCTCCAATTCGGGCAGGCCACGGGCCTTCATACCAACTTTCAGAAAAGCACGGTGCTTCCAATCAGTTGCGACCACTTAGACCTTACCATGGTCCTTCTTGGCTGCCCAGCAATCCGCTCAACCTAAAGTATCTGGGACTTCCGCTCACCTACAAAAGGCTTCATAGAGTGGACTTTCAACCCCTTCTCGACAAGGTGGCGGGCAGGTTAGCAGGCTGGCAGGGGTGTCTCCTATCCCCAGCCAGGCGGACCACCCTAGTAAAGTCGGTCCTCACCTCGATCCCCATTTACTACCTCACAGTCTTCAAGATCCCCAAATAGATCCTCCTCACCATAGATAAGATAAGACGTCGTTTCCTTTGGTCCGGTCACGACAACTTCTCGGGTGCAAAGTGCAAAATCAACTGGGGCAGAGTGTGTCGCCCAACCAATCTCGGCGGTCTAGGCATCATTAGCCTTCCGCAATTCTCCTCGGCGATCAGACTTTGCTGGCTCTGGCAAGAATGGAAGAACCCCTCCAAACCTTGGGTCGGTATGGAAATCCCTGTTCACGACTCAGATCGAAACCTTTTTACAGCGGCAACAAAGATTACCCTCGAGGACGGCAAAACGACAAAGTTCTGGTATTCGGCGTGGCTTTTTGGAGAGGCCCCCAAAGACTTAGCCCCCAACATCTTTGCCTTTTCTTCTCGCAAAAAGCAGTCTGTGTTCTTGGCCTTACAGAATGGGAGGTGGGTGCAGGACATCAATCCCTCGGCAATTTCCTCTGCCCTTCACATTGACCAATTCGTTCGTCTTTGGACCAAAATCAACCAAATTCAACTGACTCAAGGCACCCCCGACGAGATCTCTTGGAAGCCAGGCCAGAGTGGTACCTACTCCTCAAGATCTGCCTACGCTTTACATTTCTTGGGTTCCATAGCGACTAACTTCAAAGCTTTAATCTGGCAATCCCAAGCCCCTCCAAAGGGAAAACTGTTTGCTTGGCTAGCAATTCAAAACAAGCTTTGGACCTCCGACAGACTCGAAGCTAGGGGGTGGCCTAACCACCGTTTCTGTCCCCTCTGCAGGCACACCCCGGAATCTATCCTGCACCTCCTCGCTCACTGTCGTTTCTCTGGGCGCATTTGGAAGCTTATGGCGGACTGGACAAGCTCTGAAAACCTACAACCCTCCAACTGGCCCCCCAATTCAAACATTTTAGATTGGTGGGCCAATGTGGCAAAGACTTCAGGTTCCCTTCGGAAGACCAGGACGACGATCACGATCCTTATCTCGTGGGAGCTCTGGAAGGAACGGAACGCGAGAATTTTCAACAACCGAGCCTTAGCACCTCTTGACCTCCTCGCTAAGATTAAAGAGGAGGGAAGTGCCTGGTTCCTTGCGGGGGCCAAATCTTTGGAGTGCTTTATTTCCTTGTAATTAGGCCTTAGCTCTCTTAATTCTGGACCCTTGCGGACTCGTTCTGCTTCTTCTCTATTAATATAACGGGCAAATCTCCTGCCGGTTTTCATTCAAAAAAAAACCCGGTTTGTTTCAAGCTAGGAATGATTGCCTAGGCCTGACCAGTTAAGGTACAAAATTTCAGGCTGATACGGATTAGATTTGCATTTTTGTATATATTTAGAAGGGTAGAACTAGAATGGACAAAAACTCAAATCCTTTAACCCTAGTTAGACTTGCATATTAACCGGTTGGATTTCCTACTTTTGCAATGGTTACGCTGCGAGTTTCCATTTTTAGAGTCGGGGATGTACAGAACCCAAAATGATACAAAGATAGATATGCAAATAGCCGAAACTGATCGTTAAATTAAGGGAAGGAATGAATCCTACATCCACATGACGGAATCATATACACCTTATCATATATATAATTACATCTTCATCGATCTCTCAAAGGAAGAAAACACAAAGAGGGTAATATAATGCCCCTAAAAAATAAGGGTAATGCTTATTGTCCTACGTCCGATCCTGGTATTTCCACCAGACAGTTCATCCACCGCTCCATGATGATCCAACGACACACGCCATCCATACCCATCTATTGCTTAACATGAACACCACACACGCGGATGTGAAGCCCTTCATTCCACGAGAAACCAAAGATGAGCTCATGCCCGCAGATATCACTGGAGGCGAGATGGCAACCTCACTCCCGCCTATGTCACTTCCTCTCGCTTCTCACTGGGCTGGCAAGGAAAGGGCGGTGGGATGAACGGCGAGCGGAGGAGCCATGGCAACGGATGACGAGTGGAGAAGCAGGGCCGGGGAACGACCACTGGATGGCGAGACGCATGGCGGTGGTGTGGGCCAGCAGCGAGGTATCGGGCTAGCCTTGCTCCGCCAGATCCCGACCTGTTGGTGATATGAGGCACCATATCAGCTCCTGATTCGACGATATTAGCGTCCGTGTGCCTCCTCATCGGAGTACGATTTTGTTGTGGGTGTTTGCTTGTTTTGTTGCAAGCGTTTGCTTGAATTGTTGTATAGTTGTTGTTGCGTGGTTATTGCTATTTCGTTGTTGGTGCATCAGATGTTGCGGCAAGATGTATTTTTTTATTTATTTCATAAGACTCAGCCCCTCCACCATTTTGATTGTTGCATATTGTTCCGAAAATGTTGCAACAATTATTTTCGGATGTTTCCACTGTTACCGCTTTGTTGCAGCCCCCCTCCCCCCCAGTCATTTGATTGTTGCATTATTGTTCCCAAAATATTGCAATGTTGTGACATCGATATTTGTTTGTTTAGGATGAATTTGGAGGAGAAATATCGAATCCTATGGGTGAGTTTGAAGAACTCGCCCAACGACCGAGATCGGTGGAGGAGAAGGAGTTTTGGGCCGATTTTGTTGTGTCAGGGTGCGTGATTCCTTTTCGCTTGTTTCGGGAGGAAGGAAAAAAACGTGTTGAGATCGGACGGTTAAACCCCATAGCGTCAGATCGAATGGTAATGCGCAGCGTACGACGCTAGCGCTCGAATCGTACGTCCGAGTGCTAGTCGGGTCCAAAAAATAATGAAGAAGAAGCATAAAACACTAGTGATGCATTATATTGCTATACACATATTCACATGTTGTGTCCATGCTCCAAATAGAGGAGCTAGTAGCTGTACTTCAATATGCATATATGCATGCTTGATCTGAATCGGAGTACATGCTTAATTAGTAGCAGTGCGTAGGGGGGTTGGGCCCTGATTTCGCTTCACAGAGCATCTGCGTCACCATCCTGATCCCGTTGTTCTCCCGTAAGCCATCCCCCTCCAACGGCCTCGCCGCGGCGGTGAGGACGCTAAAGATTTGCAACACGAATAGGAGCAGCAACATCACCTTTGCCATCATCGCCATTGTTGTCGTGCAAACGAGAGGGGGAGAGTGATAAGAGATTGCTTTCGAGTTTGAAGTTTGGCTTTCGATCGTGCTTAGCCTGAGCTTTGGAGAAAGTTTGTCATGGTGAGCTCTCGTTTATATAGATGATCTTGTGTTCTTGGAATAGTATTACCTTCGTGTCATGTTTCTGATCTGTTCTTCATGATTCAAACGCGAGAATGAAGAACTCGTTCGAGACTGGTTCAAGTTCCTGATCGTTACATTTCTACTAGTAAACATTTTATCCCACACGGGGGGATGGTCTTAATTGATTGTCTCATCAATACATGCAGTTCAGTTCGTGAATCATTCTTGCTTGCTCAACTAGTAGGCTAGTACGTGTCATCGTAGGTAGAGTCCTAGAACTTGCACTATCGTAAGCAAATGAATGGCTTTGAATCTTGAATTGCTTTCAGGTCAACCTCAACACTCGCTGTGTTGCATACCAGAACTAATGAAGCATCATGATGCCAGTACTCCATCTAGGAGTGGATAATAGCTCGACTCGGCTCAGCTCGTTAAGGAACCGGGTTCGGCTCAGCTCGTTAAGCAAACGAGCAAAAAATGTCTATTCAGCTTGACTCGTTATGTACTCGAGAGTTGAATCATTTGGCTCGGGACCGCGGGACAGTGCCGAGCCGGACACAGAAGGAGAGGGCACCGGATGGAGGCTAGACGCTATGTGTATAGGATAGGGTTACGGTTTGCTTGGCTGAGCTGATAGGCTTAGGTTGGATCTATTCTAGTTGTGCTACTAGGCTTGTTGGGTCGGGTTTTAATATAAACAAGCTAAACAAACTTAACGAGTTGCTCGAGAACTCACTACTACAAAACAGGCTATAGTAGACGCCTCATCACAGACGGTTAAAATAGAACCGTCTGTGTTGGGTCTGTTCGGACCAAGCATTTGCCGTGCCAGCCTATCACAGACGGTTCAGATATAAACCGCTCAGGAAAGTCATTATCACAGACGGTTCTATTAACAAACCGTCTGTGATAATCCAGCTAATCCACTGACGGTTCTCGTTAGGAACCGTCAGTGAATTATCACAAACGGTTCTTAATAAGAACCATCTGTGATTAGCTAGATTATCACAGACAGTTCTCATTAGGAACCGTCTGTGATTCACAGACGGTTCTCATTCACAGACGGTTCCTAATGAGAATCGTCTGTGATTAGCTAGATTATCAAAGACGGTTCTCATTAGGAACCGTCTGTGAATTATCACAGATGGTTCCTAATGAGAACCATCTGTGATAATCGATTATCATAGACAGTTATTATGAAGAACTGTTTGTGATATCCTGGCATTATATATTTGTACCCAACACAACCTCTGCCGCAACCGTGTCACTGGCTCCACTACCTCTGTCGCAACCCTGTCGCTGGCTCCACTCAGATCTACTGCTCCTCCCCCATGCGCCACTTTCCTACCCTAGCTCCTCCAACCTGTTGCTCCTCCCCCATTGCGCCAGCTTAGAGAGGAGAAGGTCGGACCCTTGCACCTAGCGCCTCCTCCACCCCGCTGCCTCCTACCCCATTGCACCACCTGCACCTTGCTATGCCTCCACCCCCATTGCGCCACCTTAGAGAGGAGAAGGAAAGGAGGTGAAGGGGAGGAGGAAGGGATCGGAGGAGAAGGAGAGGAATCGTATTTTCTTCGTGAGCTCTGAGGGTAACGATCTATAACCCTTTATGTTTGCTATAAATTAAGCGCTAATCAATTTAAGTATGTTTGGTAAATAGGAAGAGTACGTACTTGCGGTTTAATAATTTAATTTGACACTAATTTTTTACATGCGTAGCGTAGATGGACTAAAACTAGATGTACGGTGTGAACCGTGTGAGTCAAGAGTATATTAATGCGTGGTTGCTTTTAGAAGTGCCGTCGAGTAGGATATATTGAAGAAGGGGATAAATTTTATGTACTGTCCATGCATTGATTGCGGTAATCAGAAGATGTTTAACAACCCGGCGTAGATCGAAGCACACTTGATTCAAAGGGGCACATGTTGAACCAGTCACAGTGAAGAGCAACTTCGATCAGAGCTTCGAAGAGTTCGGCGCGGAACCGAGGAACATAAGGTTAGGGTTGAGTACAGATGGAATGAATCCTTTCGGTAACATGAGCAGCCGATATAGCACCTGGCCCATGAATCTATGTATGTACAACCTTTCTCCTTGGCTGTGTATGAAGCGGAAGTACATTTTGATGTCACTACTTATCCAAGGGCCGAAGCAACCTGGGAATAATATTGATGTGTACCTAGCACCATTGTTGGAAGATCTTGTGACACTGTGGAATGAAGGGGTACAGGTATGGGATGCGTACAAATGAGAGAACTTTACTTTACGAGCCATGTTGTTCTGCACCATCAATGATTTTCCCGCTCTTGGTAACCTATCGGGCTTCAGTACAAAAGGGGCCAAAGCCCTTGGTAACTCTATGTCATCTTGAGATGTATTTCCCTTCGTCATTTTTTGATATCATGGTCCATCTCATTGTTCACCTTGTGAAAGAGATAAAGATATGCGGCCCTGTGTTCCTACGTCATATGTACCCGTTCGAGAGGTACATGGAATTCTCAAGTCCTATGTACAGAATCGATCTCGACCGGAGGGCAGCATCATCGAAGGTTATGCAACCGAAGAAGTCATTGAGTTCTACGTCGACTACATGGCTCAGGTGGAACCAATAGGTGTGCCTCTATCTCTTCATCAGGGGAGACTGGATGGTATCGGGACCATCGGAAGGAAATCAATCACTCCCGATCTGAATATGTACGCTCAAGCCCATTTCACGGTCTTGCAACACATGACCCAAGTGTCCCCGTACATCGACGAGTACAAAGACATGGTACGCCAACAGAATCCAGACCGGTCGGAGGTTTGGATCACGAGACAGCACAACCATCGGTTCAACGAATGATTAAAGGTGCGAATCATTGGAAGGTCATCAAGTGATGATACGCTGCTATGGTTGGCAAAAGGGCCACAATTTACAATTGTCACATGGCAAGGATACGACATAAATGGGTACACATTTTATACAACAGCTCAGGATAGGAAGAACACAGTCCAGAACGGCGGTGTCCGCATAGATGCGTTCAGTACTAATGGGCTGAGGAGCTCCTACTATGGGCAAATAGGGGAGATATGCTAGCTCGATTACGTGCTTTTCAACATCCCCCTATTTTGGTGCCGTTGGGTCCATCTCCCACAGGTGAAGGTCGACAAGTACAAAGTTACTACCATGGACCTCGAACGTGTCGGATACAAAGATGAACCATTCGTACTGGCTAACCAAGTTGTTCAAGTCTTCTATGTAACCGACCCAGCAAATAAGAAACGCCACGTAGTTCTTCATGGAAAAAAGAGGATTGTTGGAGTTAAGAATGTAGTGGACGAGAAAGAATACAATCAATTTGACAAGTTGCCTCCTTTCGGAGACGGCACCAGGCTCGAGGAAGAACCCAGTGTGGAAGCTAGCTATATGTGCGTCGATCATCATGAAGGGCTATATTTTAATTAACAATTTACTCTATTTTAATTAATTATGCCATAACATGAGACATGTCAATGTGGACTTGCCGTGTGTTATGGACTTGTAATCTCTTATATATTTTTATGTCAACATGGAATTATCATCTCTGATTTTGATGTCAATGTGGACTTCATTGTAATGTGGAATGATAATATTATACGCTTGTAATAAACAGACGATAAAAGACCATATCCTTTTTACATCACAGACGATAAAAAAAAAGGATTAGCAATCCTATCTTAGCCTTCAAATCTTCATAAGCCTTCTCATCGGCTTCAGTGGTGGTGGGATCAGCGACTGTCAGGTCAAACGCCTCCACCTGCGACCTTGCACGTCCGATTCGCGCTTGTAGCCGTTCGGACTCCGCAACCAAGCCCCATATAGCCTAGAGACCATTAGCCCTGGTCTCCTCTGTCTCAGCGAGGTCGACCCACTCTCCTGCAATTCGGATGTCGTCCTCGACTCTCTGGGCTGCATCCTCGGTGCGGACCAAGTAGTTCTATAGGACGATCTCCACGATGAGGTTTACTCGCTGGATGCCGCGGACCCTTGCATTTGGTCCGTTTGAGGAGGAGCTCCAGTCGACAGATGATGGCCGCTATGGTCTCCGGTAGATTGGAGGGCCTATAACGGATGACATTGGGAACGGAAGGCTTGTCCGCAACTTAGGCCAGGTTGCGACTAGAGAGGTGCGAGTAAAGAAGCACAATGTAGGCCAATACAGCTGGCATGAGAGGAAAGCCATTTGGAGTTTGTGGAGAAAGGGGATCAAGGAAGTTGTGTGAAATCCATTGTAGAAGGGGATATCTATTTATAGAACAAGTACTAAAGCCGGAGTAGGAGACGAAGAGATATTTAGGAGTTGTAGCGATGTTGGAAAATGAAGAGACGAAGAGCCGTGCGATCGTGAGACGAAGAGACACGTGGGGAAATGAAGAGACTTGGACCAGGTTCATGTCAGGTTATCACAGACGGTTCTATTCTGGAACCGTTTGTGATAAGGAATCACGGACAGTTCTATTCAAGAACCGTCTGTGATATGAGTTTATCACAGACGGTTCTAGTAAAGAACCGTTTGTGATACGTTCCATATCACAGATGGTTCTTTACTAGAACCGTCTGTGATGTATCAGAGACGATTCTTTAATAGAACCGTCTGTGATATGGAACGTAACACAAACAGTTCGTAAATAGAACCGTCTGTGATTTCTTTTCACAGACGGTTCCATAATAGAACCATCTGTGATAGGCCTTCATAACCCTAGGGCTCGCTGTCGGGACCCGAAAATGCATCTCAGGAACCCTCTGTGTTTTTCGAACTAGTCCTAGATCAGTAGCTAGCTCACATAGGAAACAGTGATGAAATACCATCCATTTATTCGATTTAACTAAAAAGATCTCAAAGTAACAAATAATAATAATAACTGGACCTTATGGTCAACGTTTACTTAACTTGCCACGCAGGGCTAAAGAAACAAATAAAACTCTTGTAGCAGAACAAAACTCTTCAAATGGCCAATCAACATGCCCACAAGCAATCGAGTGGAGAACGCATCCTAATCCGTAAAACCTTCATAGTCCTCCTTCTGAAAGAACTCTTGGGCAGTTTGATATTCTTCAACTACTGATTAAACAGAGGGCACAAGCCATGAGTACTTTTGAATGTACTCAGCAAACCGTAGGGAAATGTATGCAAATAGTATTCATGCACAGCCTGACAAAGGTTAGCTGTATGGTTCTTTTGCAGAAAGCAGCATTTACGATAAATACAATAAATAGATTGAAATGCATAGTTAAAAACAATAATAAATAATTAAACAATTTCTTTGAAGCAACAAGTGAATTTCCTGTTCACTTCCCAACCAAACTAAAGATAAGTGAATCCCCAATTCACCAATCGACACAAACCACCAAGTGAATGACCTGTTCACCAAACAAACATTATATTCATCAAGTGAACATCCCATCCACACTCCGACTCATTTTAAAGAAACTCTACCTCCCGTGTGAAATCCCCGAGCACGTACATAACCGCGGACACGGCTATTCGAATAGTTTTACAGTCTGCAGAGGTTGTACAGCTTTCCCCACATGACACGACTTCTCTAGTTTGTTCGATATATATCTATGCCACCGCTCACTACCTTAGGTAAGCAATCTAGAGCATGTGACAAGGCCTTTACAAAGCTCCTTCTTAACCCAGTTCTACCCGCTAAGGATTCAACACTGAATGTCTTTCCGACCAGACAGGGCCCCCCTCTTGCGTCTGTGAGAATACATTTTCCATAACTCACGCTTTCCACGACAGAACCGAAATTAAGGCATTGCTAATTAGTTAACCAGGTCCATCCCATACCAGACATGTGGTTGTACAGTTAAGGCCCAGTTCAATGGCGCACAGGATTTAGTCCTTGACAAATTACTCAGGCGAGACTACCACAAACCCACAACATGTTACATCCACATCCCCACTATCGACCGACCACTCGCCCGAGTGAAAACCATTTTGTTTAACTAAAACCAATGACAAACCCTATCATGGCACACAAATTTTAATAGCAGTGGCTAACCACCATGATTTCATATATCATTAAGTCAAGATTAATCATTATGACACATGTGATAATGAACTCATCGTAACTAAGCAGAACTAAGCATCTATACGATACCCATGTTGGCGATATGAATATGTCCAACTAAAATTATCCACGCTAGGGTGACAAAGGATTCATGGCATTCAAATAATCCAAAGGAGGCATAATGACAACAGATAATAAATAGACCCAAAATAATTTGTATAAAAATAGCATGCAATTGTATAAAACAATATACTTTTGAAATCATAGGTTTAATATGATCAAAGGACTACGGCTTGCCTTGGAATAAATCATGGGATTGATCTTGATCTTGGTAGACTCCTCCTTGCTCAAAGCTTCCTGAAGTATCGACGTCTACTCGCAAACAAGCAAATAAACCAAATAAATAAATAACAAAAATGAAACAAACTCCAAAAATAAAATAAAAATCTCAGATAAATAGATATAGAATTTAGATGAATTAATGAATTTGAATGGACTCAATCGGAGTTTGGATGCAAAAGATACGAGCTTTGGAAGATCATATGAAATGATAAAATTGAGAGAGAAAAGAATATCCAGAGAATATTCCTTCGGATCAAATAAAATAAAAGGAATTGGAGACTTACCAGTGGGGTCCACTGGTAAGTGAAATAAAGATGAAAACAAGGGATGACATGTGGATCCCACTGTCAATGAGATGGCCAATGGTGAACCGGATCCATGGACGATTGGCTCGGTGGAGATTTGGTTTACCACATGAGCTATGATCTAGCAACTGACTGGAAGCCATGTGGACAAAAAGGTGACATGGAGGCTAAGATGGCTTGCCATGTCAGCAAAGAGATAGAACCGAAGGGGAGAACAGAGAAGGCATGGCGGCGCTCGGGCTTGACGGTGGTGATCGCAAACGTTGGTGAGGGAGGTTCAGCGAGATGGCAAAATGGCTCCTTGGAACACGGTGATGGTGAGGGAGGTGATGACGCAAACCAGCCGGTGGCGAGCCGTTAGCGGTGGTGACAATGGCGGCGGGGAGCTCCACTGATAACAGTGGTTCCAACAAAGGCGCTCGGCGACGACACCTCAGTGGCAAAGGAGCAATGAGGAGGTAGGATTATATGAGGACGACCGAATACACGAGATGATGCACGAAGATGGACAAGAGAGCTCACCAAAGATTAGATCGGGACAGAGGGCCAACGTCCGGTTGTTGGACCAAAACAAAAACGGTGATGCGAAGATCCTCAGGTGATGACGACCGCGTCATGGCGTAGAATGCGAGCTTGCGACTCCAGTGGAGGTGACGGCGCGGGCTGAGGTGCACTGACGACGGCGAGATCCGCTGGCGAACAAGCTTCGGTGGTCGGCGGTTTTTTACGAAATCCAGAGCAAAGACAACAAGATCGATGCAAGGTTTTAGGGTTTTGGTGGAGAAGCACAAGGCGCAGGGATTGATGTAGACGGGCTCCTTTTAAAGGCACCGGATGGAGGAGTCCAAGAGGAAGCCGGCGGCGCAATGCGTTCGGTTGAAACACGGACATAGTCTCCTGGAGGAAGACGATGGCCATGCTGCTCACACGGGGCCACAAGGCAGAGAAATAACAGAAAGGAAAGAGCTGCCGCTGCTCGGTTCGACCAATGCAAAAAGGAGCATGACGAGTTGGGCTAGGCTTCAGCACCGAAGAGAAATGGGCAAGCGGGTTGCTGGTTTCGGTGCGGGCCAAGGCACAATGGAACTGAAGCTGGGCTGCTGCCTCGGACTGATTCACACGGGCGCACAAAAGGGACGCGGCTGGTTGGCGCGGGAGAAAAGGCAAGGGAGCTGTGTAGCTCGGGCCAAGCAAAGAAGCGAAGGGGGGGCTTGTCCACACGGAAAAAGAAATGGCGGCCCGGCTCGCTATGCACCCGCACAAGGAAAAAGGAAAGGCAGCAGGCTAGAAAAAGGAGATGGGCCGCGGGAAGGGTTGGGCTGGAATAAGAATGGATGCGGGCCAAAGAAGGAGATTCAGCCCGAGGATAATCTGAGATTTAATAATAGTTTTTCTTTTTAGAAAATACTGAAAACTCAAATAGCAAATAGAAAATAGCAAATGCACTCGAAAAAATTCTAGAAAATATATCCAAGCACATAGAATCCAAATAAAATAATTTTCACAATAGTTGATGTTGAAATTATTCATATTAAATTGTTTTTGAACTCTGAAAATTCCAATTAAGCTTTAACTTTAGCAAGAAAAAATTCAAATGGTTATTTTTCTTTTAAAACTTTAAAACAGACCAAATTTTTGGGATGTTACACTCGCCCATTCATTTCCCCAGTGCTGCCCATTCATATCCCCAGTGCTTAGCCCGCTCAGCTCTCACGCGCTCCTTCACCTCCTCTAGGGTTCGCCCGTTCACCTCCCCGGTCGTAAGCCCCGATGCCGCTGGAGCCCCCATTCATCTCCCCAGTGTCGCCCATTCATCTCCCCAGTGCTTAGCCCGCTCAGCTCTCAAGACTCCTTCGCCTCCTCTAGGGTTCGCCTGCTCACCTCCCCACCAGAAGCCCCGACACGCCGCCGCCGACGCGGCCTCCTCCCGTGTCGGCGTCCTCCTCCTCAGACCGCCTCCTCCCGTGAGTTCTTGTGCGGCATCCTCTTTGTGAGTATTGCTCCTCTGTGGCAGTTCGGTTGATCTTTGCATATATATATTTGCAGTGCTAGTTGATACCTTGATCTGTATTAGTTCTAATTTCTGAATCTAGTACTGAAGATATTGCAAATTGATCAGTGGGCTTTGTTGACATGCTCTATGATGAACTCTGTCTTATACTGAGATTGAATGTATCACATAATATCATCAATCATCTGTGCCTTGCTGCTAATTGATGATTTCCTGCTATTAATGCTGAGCATAATATTGTTTTAGTTTGGACTAAGATATTCCTTGTTCTACATGGCAAATTGGTTAGCTGAGAATTGAGTGAATATCTGAAGTTAGAAATATTGGCATTTCAATCAATTTAAATGACTTGAATGATTTACATTTGATTATGTTAATTTGGTCCTCCCTCGTGCCTTGTCTGTTGATCTTCTCGGTGGTTTTGATACTAGCTCTCTGAGAGCAATAATCATGCAATCAAATCTTAGCTTTATGCGGATTTTAAGTGTACACTTCATGTGTTTGATGAGCATATTGTTCCTTTTAAATGACTTGATTGATTTTCTTAGTCTTATGACTATTGTGTCATTTAATTGGTTAGGGAGCTATGCTCTATTCATAATTATCTATGCTGGAATTAATTATGCAATTTCATTCATATACATGTGGTATATGTTTAGCATTTCAATCAATTTAAATGACTTAAATGATTTACATTTGATTATGTTAATTTGGTCATTTAAATGTCTTGGATTAATGCTTTATTGTTTCATATTTATGCTGGAATTAATTATGATTATTTGCTAATATTGCATATGTTGAGCATATTATTCAATTTAAATGACATGGAGATACTTCATATGTATATGTTAATTTGGGACACTTGCAATCCATTTTATTGCATATGTAACTTATATAGATAGCAAGTGTTTAGATGGCAGAGGCATCGTCTTCGCCATTGCCACCGATGCCGCTTAATGCGCCTCGATTTCGACGATTTATAATGATACGTAAGCAAGATGGCAGAGGAAAATCGAAAATGCCTACGGGCCGACTGATCATTACGGAGGTCAGCGACTTTGGGGTCCCTCTGAGTCCCAAGAGATCAGTAGCGAGATTTCGGACCATCTACGGGATACTTGCAAGGGAACGGGTCCCCATCACCATACCAAACTGGAAGTCTCTAACGAAAGAATAGAGAGGCGCGCTGTGGACAGAACTTTCAAGCAAGTTCACTATCCCAGAAGTAGACATGGCACGTGTGGAACGGATGACGTTGCTCTCGATGGATAAATCGTGGAGGACCTTCAAGAGCATTCTTGTCACGAAGTACGTGAACACGGGTCAGACGCCCTTCACGCGGTATGGATTCTTGACGCAGGAAACATGGGACACCTTTGTGGCTATGAAGACGACGGCCGAATTTAAGGAGCAAAGTGCGACGCACAAAACTCTCCAGACACAAAACACTCACCCGCACAGACTCGGCACCGCTGGGTACATGGGTAAATACGAGGAATGGGCGGCGGAGGAGGAGAACGCAACCGGGCCATTTCCTGATATCACAAACCCGTGTTCTCTAAGCTGGTTAAAAGCGAGGGCAAAAGTCTCGTCTTAGGGCAGCATCTCTTTCATAAACCCGGTAGACCAGGAAGTGTCCCAACGTGTGGTAAATATATCGAACTACCAAGTTGTTAATAAGTACATAACTTTATAGTGTCTATAATAACATGATGACCTCTTGTAGCATGAATTGACTGCCCAAACTTCCCAAGGCTCTTTCCAAGTAGACAGAGAGAAGGATATACTATCTACAGCCTTGGGAAACAAGGAGCACCCGGATCGCACGCAAGGCCTTGGGGTTAATGTACCTTGAAGTCATGGATTCACAGACGACTACTGCAAGTATATGAGTAGGAAGAGATCCAAGGCCGAGCACGAGGACCGGTTGGTACAGATGATTACTGAAAAATTTGAAGGAAAGCTAGCAGCATTGCAGGATCAAATGAATCAACTCCTAAGCCAGTCGCAAGCCGCCCCTGTTAATTTGGGAGCAAGTCCTGCTCGACATCGGAGTAGTGTCGCGTCCACGCATAATTCTGAACATGACGACGTCCAATTACCGATAGACGACATCAAGGTAATGTACATCTATGGAATGCACCAAAGATAGACCTATTGGACGCCTCAGCTAATTGTATATCGTTTTGTAGGAGCCGACTTCCTGCAAGCTCCAAGTGAGGATGGTTGGGTCCATTTCTATTGAGGCTGGGTGGGGGGTGGTGTACCCATACTAGGAAGGGGCAGTGCAGCGTGGTGCCCAGCTGACGTAGGATTACGCAAGGGTCCAGATGGATATGGTACATGACAATTTCATGGCCATCCCACTGGAGATTCGCCCGAACGAAGACATCAAAACACTAGGGGATGCCGTGCACACTTTTATCCAGTGGCCCAAGAAGAACATTGCCCTGGACCCAAAGAAGGTCGCGATCTCGACAGACCATTCCTCTCCAACGGACCTCGATGACTCCACCTCATATTTCGCCTCGTAGGCCACCTCATCGGTTCCCGTGGAGAAGACGCCGAAGGAACAAGAAAAGCGTGTCACCAGACGGTTCTCGAGTCGTCTCACCGAAGACGCCACCATTAAGGCCAAATCGAAATCAATGAACATTAAGGCGCCTCCTAAGTTCGAGAAGTCCGGGAATTACTCCATCGGAAAACTGCAGTTCGGCTACAAGATATTACACCGGATATGCTTGTCTGGCTTTGCATGCTTGGTACATGCAGAAGACCGAAAAGAAGGGGTGCGATACTAGAATCACCGTTGCATACAAGGATGAACATTTCTTCAACGGGGTGGGCAACTTCGTCGTAGGCTTCAACGACTTATATGACTTATTCAACCTCGTTGGGCTCGACGCCTCGCTTCTACGATGTTGGACACTGTAAGTGTGTACAATCAAGTTCTACATTCACGTAATACCGATATAATACCGATAAATATCACAACTCATTGCTTATGTATAGATACATGATGAAAAATGCCCGGGCATGGTGAGAACCAGTGGGTTTCCTCGACCCACACGTGGTATCTATGCAAACCATCGAAACAGACTCGTCCTTCGTCGAGGAATACATATCAGTGGCATTTTTTCGTCAGCAGAAGAAGAGTTCGTAATCTTGAACTTGATCCAAATAAGTCTGCTAATAAAATTTCATTTCTGTCTTTTTTGACGAGCAAATTATTAAAAAAGTTGCTAGCATTGGCATTTTTAGGAGATAATAATACTGAGATTGCTCGCTCTATTAAAAATATTAAGGATCTTGAATTAGGATGATTAAAAAAACAAAAGAACTGTAGAGGTTGAGGAGTTGGAGGATGAGAATATGGATTACAGCGATATCTCTGTCCTTAATCATTTTTGTAATGACTTAGATAATGATTTGATGGAGGACGACCACTCTAATTTTACATTAGTAGCAAATAAAAAAAGTTAAAAGGAAAATATTCTCTTAATAGACCAATTAAGGTAAAGTTAAAATGAAAGGCCTTTTTTGGAATAGTAAAGGTCTGGGAGACTTGGCTAAACATCGTTACATCTGTGAAGTAGTCAAGGAGCAGCATTTAGATTTTGTGACCATCCTTGAATTTGGTAAAAAGATTTTTCGGTGTCTAATCTTAATCATCTTTGTGGTGGTCGGGATTTTTTGTGACATTGTTCCCCGCCACAAGGTCGGTCTGGGGGCATCCTGTTAGGTGTGGATTTGTGGGTTTTTGATATTGGTTCAATTGATGCTGGGGATTTTTATGTAATGTTTCATCTAAAAATAGATAGGATGACTTCTAATGGATTCTTGTGGCTGTTTACGGTGCAGCTCAAACCCATTTCAAGGAGAAATTTCTTACTGAACTTGTTCATGGCTGTAGGAAAGATTCACTCCCTATTTTAGTTGGGGGATTTTAATATTATCAGGCATGTAAGTGAAAAAAAATAATGATAATTTCGAGTATAGATGGCCTTTGTTGTTTAATGTTGTAATTAATAATTTAGATTTAAGGGAAATAGATTTATCTGGGAGACAATTTACTTGGGCCAATTCGTTAGATATTCTTACCTTCAAAAAGCTAGATAGAGTTTTAATGAGTACAGACTAGGAGCTTAAATTTCCTTTGGTCACCGTTAATGCTCTTGAAAGATCTTTGTCTGATCACACACCGTTGCTATTAAATACTAGAAAGGCCTCTTTTAGAGGGAGTCAATCTTTATTTAAATTTGAATTAGGCTGGATGTGCACAGAAGGGTTTAGAGAGATGGTGGCTGATGTGTGGAATAAGAAAACTAGAGGTCAGTCTGCCTTACAAATTTGGCAATGTAATGTTAGATCACTTAGACAATTTCTTCGAAGTTGGGCTAAAAATTGTAATGGGACTTATATAAAGGAAAACCTAGAACTCAACTTGATAATTGATAAGCTAGATAAAAAAACTGAGCTTTTGCGATTGTCTAATGAAGATCTTACTCTTAAAAAATTGGCTAATGAGAGATTGACACATCTGTTAAGAGAAGAAGAAATTAAATGGTACCAAAGGTCCAAAGTGAAATTTCTTTTGGAGGGAGATAGAAATACACGATATTACCATTTGATTGCAAATTGTAAGTATAGAAGACAAAGAATTTTTCAGCCCGAACAAGAGGAGGGGATAATCCAGGGTGATGTACAATTAAAAAAATATATCACCAATTATTATAAAGGACCGTTTGGACTATCTGAAGTTAATCATTTATCCATGATTGATACACTTAGGAATGATATACCTCAAGTGTCGGATGCTGAAATAATTTACTTACAGAACCTTTCACAGAGAAAGAGGTGAGAGAAGCTATCTTTCAAATGGAACATAACAAAGCATGTAGGCCAGATGGCTTCCCACCTGAGTTTTATCAGGTGTTTTGGGAAGTCATTAAAAGTTACATATTGGCCATCTTTCAAGTCATTAAAAGTTACATATTGGCCATCTTTCATGAGTTTCATACTAGTTCAATGCCTCTTTTTAGCTTAAATTTTGGGGTCATTACGCTGATCCCCAAAAAAGCTGATGCAAAACAAATACAGCAGTATCGACCGTTTTGCACTACTACATACAACTTCATCACAGACGGTTCGGAACCGTCATCACAGACGGTTTTTGAACCGTCTGTGATAGTTCGTCTGTGAAAACGTCGGTTATCACAGACGGTTAAAAAATCATCTGTGATACTCATAACACAGACGGTTTTTTGTTGAAACCGTCTGTGAAGGTATGGTATCACAAACAGTTTCCATTAAAAACCGTCTGTGATACGTAGTATATCACAAACAGTTCTATTCAGAAACCGTCTGTGATATTCTCAAATATCACAGACGGTTCTATTTACAAACCATCTGTGATATTTGAGAATATCACAGACGGTTTCTGAATAGAACCATTTGTGATATGCTACATATCACATACGGTTTTTAATGGAAACCGTCTGTGATACCACCTTCACAGATGGTTTCAACACAAAACCGCCTCGTGATAGCTCATTACCCTAACTACATTTTTTTTAATTTTGGCTAGCCTCAGAATTGCTAGCCATGCCCCTAAAACAAGCATGCGTAAAATGATACATCACAGATAATCAATTATTGACAACTCAAAGTGATCATTACTCAAAATAAATTACAAAAGAATTTGTTCAAGTATTCTCACTATAATTACAATTGGATTACAATTGAATCAATTGTGTTGCACGTGGTTGAGAGGTGTCGACGGGGTGAAACATTGGGTCGGCGACGGAGTGAAAGTCTCCATTGGGGTTAATGATAGCTGTCTTGATGAAGGCGCAGAGGTGCCCTCGAACGTACACGATCTCTCTCGCTATGAGTGGATCTAATTCTATCATCAAATCCTGTCGCAAGCAAGAGTAAAGTGGTATATATATTTAAATTTATAATTTGGAAATAATTATTTCGAGATTGACAAACCTCGGGATCCTTCCTCTTAGCACTAATGATTTGTTCCATATGATGGCAAACGTAGAATGCACATAGCTCATCATTGTTTTGCTCGCGGCACTACAAAAAATAGAATTACATATATAGGTATAGTCAGTTCGAGACGCATTATTAGGAAGTATGATATAGCATTATTGTGTTGTAGCGTGTACCAAAAATTGCGTCCAGTGTGTTAGTGTCTTGTTCGATCCCCCCTTGTATAGTCCTCCCCCATCAACATAGGCGGTGAACGAACTATATGATTCCAAAAAGTTATCCTCGGCCATTTCAAACGAAGGAAGACTACAATAGAGTTATGTATGGAGGAAATGAGCATACCTATCGAGTATTTCGCTGAATCGTCAAGTCGTCTTTGCTTGTCGATTAGGGAATCAAGGTATATTACCTTGTTCCTCTTTGGTATAATGACTAAAAGGATTCAGTGGTACCTACTCATGGATGTCACTATAGTCATTAAACCTAAGTTCGTGCTGCGTATAACGTACAAATAAAATTTATATAGCAAGTAGTGAAGCACTTACCCCTGGTTGTAGGGCACCAGTATGTAGTCCTTGTTGTCTTGATGAAGCAATCCCGCCGTTCTGTATTTCTCGACGAAGGATGCGTCTGTCTCGATGGTTTGCATAGAGACCATGTGTGGGTCGAGGAAACCCACTGGTTCGGACCATTCCTTGGCTTTTTTCGTCATGTATCTGTACATAAGCAATGAATTGTGATATTTATCGGTATTACGTGAATGTAGAACTTGATTGTACACACTTACAATGTCCAACATTGTAGAAGCGAGGCGTCGAGGGCAATGAGGTTGAATAGGTCGTATAAGTCGCTGAAGCCCACGATGAAGTGGCCCGGCTCGTTGAAGAAATGTTTATCCTTGTATCTGACGGTGATTCCAGTATCGCACCCTTCTTTTCGGTCTTCCGAATGTACCAGAGATGCAAAGCCTGACAACCTAATCCAGCGCAGTTTAATACTGTGTCGGAGCACAACGGTTTTTTGATGGAGTATTTTGAGGGCTCGGGAGGCGCCTTAATGTTCTTCGATTTCGATTTGGCCTTAATGACTTGCCCGCTACACGTCTTCCTGTGAGACGACTCGGGAACCGATACGGCGGCACGCTTTTTTTGTTCCTTCAGCGTCTTCTCCATGGGAACCTATGAGGTGGCCTTCTGAAGTGAAGGTTCATGAGGTAGAGTCATCGAGGGTCCTGTTGGGGTGGCCTTCTGAAGCGACGGTTCATGAGGTGGAGTCATCGAGGCTCCCGTTGGAGAGGGATGGCCGTGTCGAGATCGCAGCACTGGTGGGTCCAGGGCGATGTCCTTCTTGGGCCACTGGATAAAAGCGTGCACGGCATCCCCTAGTGTTTTGATGTCTTCGTTCGGGCGAATCTCCAGTGGGACGACCATGAAATTGTTATGTACCATGTCCACCTGGACCCTGGCGAAACCCTACGCCAGCTAGGCACCATGCTGCACTACCCCTTCCAGGTGTGGATACACCATCCTCCGCTCTGCCTCAACAGAAATGGACCCAACCATCCTCACTAAGAGCTTGCAGGGCGTCGGCTCCTACAAAACAATACACAATTAGCTAAGGCATCCTATAGGTCTATCTTTGGTGCATTCCATAGATGTACATTACCTTGATGTCGTCTATCGGTAATTGGACGTCGTCATGTTCAGAATTATGCGTGGACGCGACGCTACTTCGATGTCAAGGAGGACTGGCTCCCAAATTAACAGGGGCGGCTTGCGATTGGCTCAAGAGTTGATTCATTTGATCCTACAATTGTGTTATCTGTCCTTAAAATTTTGCAGTAATCATCTGTACCAACCGGTCCTCGCGCTCGGCCTTGGATATCTTCCTACTCCTATACGTGCAGTAGTCATCTACGAATCCATAACTCCAAGGTACGTTAACCCCAAGGCCTTGCGTGCGACCCGGGCGCTCCTTGTTTCCCAGGGCCGTAGATAGTATATCCTTCTCCCTATCTACTTGGAAGGAGCCTTGGGAAGTTTGGGCAGTCAATTCATACTACAAGAGGTCATCATGTTATTATAGACACTATGAAGTTATGGACTTATTAACAACAAGGTAGTTCGACATATTTACCACACGTTGGGACACTTCCTGGTTTGCCCGAAGATGAGATGTTTGCCCTCGTTTTTAACCAGCTTAGGGAATGCGGGTCTGTGATCCCAAGAAATGGCCCGGTTGCATTCTCCTCCTCCGCCACCCATTCCGTGGATTTAGCCGCGTACCCAGCGATGCCGAGTCTGTGGGGGTGAGTGTTTCATGTCTGGAGAGCTTTGTGCGCCGCACTTTGCTCCTTAAATTCGGCCGTCGTCTTCATAGTCACAAAGGCATCCCATGTTTCCCGCGTCAAGAATCCATACTACGTGAAGGGCGTCTGCCCCGTGTTCATGTACTTCGTGACAAAAATGCTCTTGAAGGTCCTCCATGATTTATCCATCGAGAGCAGCGTCGTCCGTTCCACGCGTGCCATGTCTGCTTCTGGGATAGTGAACTTGCTTGAAAGTTCTGTCCATAGTGCGCCTCTCTCTTCTTTTGTCAGAGACTTCCAGCTTGGTGCGGTGATGGGGATCCGTTCCCTTGCAAGGATCCCGCAGATGGTCTGGAATCTCGCCGTTGATCTCTAGGGACTTAGAGGGATCCCAGCGTCACTGACCTCCGTGATGATTAGTCGGCCCGTAGGCATTTTCGATTTTCCTCTGCCATCTCGCTTACGTATCATTATCGTCAATGGAAATCCAGATGCATTAGGCGGCGTCGGTGACGGCGGCGAAGACGGCACCTCTGCCATCTACAGCATCGGTGACGGCAGCAAAGACGGCGCCTCTGCCATCTCGCTTACTTGCTATCTATATAAGTTACATATGCTCAACATGTGCAATATTAGCAAATAATAATTAATTCTAGTATAAATATGAAACAATAAAGCATTAATCCAACAACATTTAAATGACCAAATTAGCATAATCAAATGTAAATCATTTAAGTCATTTAAATTGATTGAAATGCTAAACATATACCACATGTATATGAATGAAATAAGCACAGAGTTGCAAAGGATTGATGATAGTTTGTGCTCTCAGAAGGAGAGTTGCAAAAGAATAAGTCTTTGCCATCTCATCCAGTATGCTGGATGCAAAGGATTTAACCTTTGTAATCTCAGTACATCAGTCAATATATCTTCACTAATCAAATTTAACAATTATCAAATAGATCTTGAGCTGAACCTAAAACTTTCCTGTTGAATGTCAAATTTATCTCACGGTAACAAAATAAACTTTCAGTTCATAGATTATCGAAGACTATCAGAGTCAATAAATCCACTGAGACAACAGAAGGCAATCTGTTATGAAAAACATAACAGAGCAATGATATCAAGATAATCACAATATCATTTCAACAAAGAGGATTATCCACAGATTGAGAATAACTATGTAAGTATCTCACAAAGATCAACTAGCTCATACAAGGATAATCTGAACTATGCAAAACTGACAACCAAAATGAATAAAGCTATATATTAAACATAATAACAGAAAGTAGTAGTTTTAGCTCAAGATTGTTTCCAATTATCAAATTGATTTCAGATTTGACATTCATCACAGAGCTGATCAACCGAGCCCACATAACCACTTTGCTATCTCTCAGTGCACAATCTAATATAGAATTTGAAGCTAATCCAGCACATTCTTTTGTGCATACATGGATACAGATTATCAAAGATATATACTTAACATTCTTTTGTTCATTCAATTCACAGATTATCAAAGACTATCAAATTCACAGATTATCAAAGATATATAATTAACATTCTTTTGTTCATTCAATTCATAGATTATCAAAGATATATAATTAACATTCTATTGTTGCAATACTCACAGTGAAGGAGGAGGCCGGTGTAGGGAGGAGGCTGGTGTAGGGAGGAGGCCGGTGCAGGGGAGGAGGACGACGCGGGGAGGAGGACGGCGTGGGGGAGGAGGCCGGTGCAGGTAAGGGGGCTGCGGGGAGGAGGCCAGTGCAGGGGAGGAGGCCGACACAGGGAAGAGGACGGCGCGGGGAGGAGGCCGGCAGAGGGAGGACGCCGACACGGGGAGGAGGCCGCTCGTCGAGGCGGCGGCTGCGTCGTCAATGTCGGGGACGGCAACGTCATTGAGGTCAGGGGTGGCGGCGTCGAGGTCGGAGGCGGCGGCGTCGGGGCTTACGGGTAGGTGAACGGGCAAACCCTAGAGGAGGTGAAAGAGCGCGTGAGAGTTGAGCAGACTAAGCACTAGGGAGATGAATGGGCGGCACTGGGGAGATGAATTGGCGAGCCTAGGTTATGGGGGCCTATCACAGACGGTTCTATTATGGAACCGTCTGTGAAAAGAAATCACAGACGGTTCTATTTACAAACCGTCTGTGATACGTTCCATATCACAGACAGTTTTTTAATAGAACTGTTGGTGATTGTTCACAGACGGTCTTTGTTGACAACCGTCTGTGGTACCGGAGATTATCATAGACGGTTTTTTAATAGAACTGTCTGTGATAGTTCACAGACGGTTTTCGTTAAGAACCGCTCGTGATATCGAGATTATCACGCATTTATTCTCAACAAAAGTCGTTTATGAACTATCACGCATTTGTTCTATTAAAAATCATTCAGGATAGGTGCCTATCACAGACGGTTCGTAATAACCATCGTCTGTGATAGGCTGGTACCTGGCCCCGACAGACCCAACACAGACGGTTCATGTGGAACCATCTGTGATGAGACGTCTTCTATAGCTTGTGTTTGTAGTAGTGTTGTCTTCTAAATGTTAGCTTTAAAATATTTACTAAAGTGGCTACTAATAGAATTATTGGTGTAGCTCAAAAGGTTGTTGGCTCTTCCCAGTCGGCTTTTATGCAGGGGAGATTTATTCTTGATGGAGTTATTATCCTTCATGAGACCATCCATGAGTTACATAAACAAAATTTGGATGGAATAGTTTTTAAGATCGATTTTGAGAAAGGCTATGACAAAATAAAATGGCCTTTTTTAATTCAAACCTTAAGGATGAAAGGTTTTTCACCTAGATGGTGTTCCTGGGTGGAAAGTTGTGTTAAGGGCGGGAGTGTGGGCATAAAAGTTAATGATGATCTTGGGTCTTTTTTCCAAACTCAAAAAGGTCTTAGGCAAGGTGATTCGATGTCCCCAATTCTTTTTAATCTTGCTGCAGATATGCTCGCCATCTTTATCTCACAAGCAAAAGCAAACGGTTTGTTATCGGGAGTAGTCCCTCACTTGATTGATGATGGGTTGTTGATATTACAATATGCTGATGACACTATCCTCTTCTTGAATAATGATTTAGAATAGGCAAAAAATCTCAAAATTATTTTGTGTGTCTTTGAATAATTATCAGGTTTAAAGATTAATTTTCACAAGAGTGAGATTTTTTGTTTTGGTACTGCCAAAGAAACTAAATCGTAATATACTAAGTTATTTGGTTGTGAGGTGGGTACCTTTCCTTTTAGGTACCTAGGTATTCCAATTCACTTCAGGAATTTAAGGAATTATGATTAGAAAGGGGTTGAGGATAGAGTTGATAAAAAGCTTAGCGGGTGGAAAGGAAAAATCATTCACAGGACGATTAGTACTTGTTAACTCCCACTCAAAGACTCGCCAATGTTTATGCTATCTTTTTTTGAAGTTCCCAAAGAGGTTCTTAAAAGACTTGATTTCTTTCGATATAGATTTTTCTAACAAAGTGATAGCCATAAACGTAAATATAGACTTGCTAAATGGAGTTTAGTGTGTACACCCAAAGAGTAAGGTGGTTTAGGCATTCAAAACTTAGACACAAAAAATAAAAGTTTATTAGACAAATGGTTGTTCAAGTTGCTTAATGAAGAAGGGGTATGGCAATCTTTGCAAACAAGGAAATATTTGGGTGGCAAAAGTCTCTTTGTAAGGACTCGACCCGAGAGGACCTGGAGGGATCTCCCAAGACCACCCAGGAGGTCTAACCGAACCACCCGAAGGTCTGGAAGGTCCTCTAAGACCTCCCAAGAGGTCCCCCAGGACCTCCCGGAGAGCCTCTAGGACCACCCAGGAGGACTCGAAGGTGCACTCAGAGGTCCACCAAGACCACCCGAAGGTCCCAGTCTTTGTGCACAATGAGCTAGTCCCAAGATCAAATTGCTAGCTCGCATAGACCCAACATCGGTGTCATCACATCCATACAACAAACTTAAGATGAAGCAGATAAATTAATATTTATAGACAAAAGACCTTACGGTCAAGCTTGTTTAAAGGGGTGCCACACAGGGCTAACAACAAAAAGAACACTTGCAGCGGAACAAAATACAATGCGGAGCCACTCAGCGAGCCACAGGCTATCAAGTAGAGGACGTCCCCTAGTCCACGAGGTCTTCAACGAACTCCTCCTCGTAGTGCTCGGAGCACCCGGGGAGGTCTTTGGCTGCTAATTAACCAGAGGGTACAGGCCATGAGTACTTTGAATGTACTCAGCAAGCGATAGGGAAAATGAATGCAATAACACTTATGCAAGGCTTGACAAAGAAAGCTGTATGGTTAGTTTGCAGAAAGCAATATTAATTGGAAATACATTAAGTAGACTGCAAAGCACAAGTTGAAAAGATAATACATAAGTAAACAGGTTCTTTGAAAACATCCCACGACCACCCTGGTCATGAGCCAAACTACTACTCGGATCCAAACCACAATTTTTAGAAAGATCTACCCCTTGCGTGAAAGAACCGGGCATGTCCATAACTGAGGACGCGGCTATTCGAATAGATTTTACACTCTACAGAGGTTATGCAATTTACCCACAAGACACGAAGTCCTCTAGTTGGTTGGGCACCCGTTGATGCCCCTGCTCACTTCCTTTGGTAAGCAGTCTAGAGCTCGTGACAAGGCCTTTACAAATGTTAGTCCTGACTTGGTTCTGCTCGCTAAGGTTTCCCTATGCTTAGGCCCCCTCTTGCGCCATTTCGACCACCACGATAGAACCGCATCAGGACCTCGTTAATTAGTTGGCCAGGACCACCCCATTATGGACTTGTGGTTGCACGAGAGTGACCCAGATCGATGGCGTACAAGGTTAATTCCTTAGTTGACTGCTCAAGCGAGTCGGACCACAAACCCGGTGTGCTCAAGGCACCCACTACTCACCCCCTGACTTCTCGCCCGAGCATAAAATGGTTTTGTGTTCAACCAGCCCAAGGACAACCCCAGTCCCGGGCACACATCTTTTAACAGCAGTGGCATTGCCACGGTTCCATAGCTCATTAGACAAATTTAGCATTTGTTGGGTTTAACCTGGTCAGAGGACCACCCTAGTCCTAGCACACAAATTTTAGTTAAAGCAACAACAAATATCGTGGCCTCACACAGGGCCACACTTCATCTTAATCACTACACCGCCGCTATTACACAAGCCGCAAGTGCTATTTGAGGGGTAAGCTAACAAAGGATGATTCATGGTGAGAACGACGTTTACTCAAGCATGGCTAAGCAAACACGATACCCATGTTGGTAAACAAGAATATCCAACTAAGATAACCCATCCTACGGGTTTCCAAGGGTACATGTGTGTAACATCCCAATTTTCTGAGCTTTAAAAATTCTTTGAATAGTTAGTAGGAAGAAAATTCACCATTTGGTTTTATTAGAATTTAATTCAAAAGCTTAAACATGGACTTTGTACATCAAAACAATTTAATATGATGAAAGTCAACATCAACAATGGTCAAAACTATTTTATTTGGATTCTATGTGCTTGGATATATTTTCTAGATTTTTCTAGAATTTTTCCAAGTCCATTTGCTATTTTCTATTGCTTATTTGAATTTCTGGTATTTTCTAAAAAGGAAAATGTATTAAAATCTCAGATAAAAGCTTTGGGCCGAATCCTAATTTGATCCAAATTCGTTTCACTCATTTGGGCTCGATCTGCACGGCTGCGCTCCTTCACAAGGCTGTCGCCCATGTACTGCATGTGGGCCATCTTCTTTCACTCGCTGCGCGTGGGCCCGCGTTTCCGTCTCTCTGACTAGTGGACCGCCTTCACGTTGTCGTCCCCGAGCCGGTTTCTTCTCCGTAGAGCTCCCATCGCGGCCGCCATTGGAGCTCTTCTAGAAGCTCAATCCGACAACATGATTTCTTCACGAAGACCTCCCGAATTTTGCTGCCAAATCCTCCCTTATCTCTCCCGCACCCGAATTTGGTAAAATCAAATCCCGAATCTCCTTCAAACTCAGAGATTTCCTCGTGTTGGTTTCAGACTCTTTTGGGACTCCGCCGCCAACTCGCCTCCTCATGCCTCCCCGGACCCTATAAATAGGACCCCCGGGATCGCCTTGTCGCCCGCACCATAACCCCTCAAGCAATCGCCCCTCTAGAGCCCAAGCGCCGCCGTAATCCCTCATCTAGGGTTTTCGGCCAAGCTTCTTTATCGTCAAATTGCGCCGTCGTCTTCGCCGCCGTGTCGTCTTGGAGCACGCCATCGGGTCCGCCGTCGCACGGGCTACCTCCAGCGACCATCCGCGCCGCCAAAATCTCATCGGAGCTTCCATCCGACAACGACTGTAGCTCACCGCCGCCTCAAGCTCGCTGCCGGCCACCACCGACGTCCCTGACCACCCGTGAGCACACCCCCAGGATCGCAATAAACCCCTCTGTCCCCTAGTACCACCCACTCTCGCTGGCGAGCCGCCGTTCGCCGTTGTCGGGGCGTCCGAGCCACCGCCACCGTCTGGTCCGACGTGGCCTTGCCGCATCAGCTGCCACCTCCCTTCTTTGCTTGTGTGGCTGCGTTGTCAGTGTCCGCGTGTGTGCCACGTGTGTGCATGCGTGGCAGGCCCAGCCAACCACTGTCCTAAGGCTCGGTGAACCGAGTTCACCGTGAGCCGTGACACCGACGTGTGGGTCACACACGTCAGGTTTTTCTTTTTATTCTTTTAATTCGGAAATTCCTTCATTGATGTCATCTGATGTCATAAATCCGATTTTCTGTTAAAGTATAATTCGGATAATCCAGTTTTAGGATTTCTTTTAGATTCAAACTTCCCAAGCTCATATCTTTTGCATCCGAACTCCGATTGAGCCCATTCAAATTTCTAAATTCATCTAAATTCAAGATCTATCTATCTGAGATTTTTATTTGATTTTTGGAGTTTGTTTTGCCTCTGTTTTTATTTGTTTTGTTTGTTTGTTTCGTTGCGAGTACACGTCGATACCTCGGGAGGTTTTGAAGAACAAGGAGCATCTCAAGACCAAGATCAATACCAAGACCTTTTCCAAGGCAAGTTATACCTTTGATCATGTTGAACCCAGTTTTTCTAAAATTACTTTGATTCAAATTATTGTATTTACTTTAATTATGTATTTGAATGCTTTTGGGTGTAGTTATTAATCCCATTTGTTATATCCATCTTGATTAATTGTTATGCCATAATCTTTTGTCACCCTAGATTGGTTCATATTTAGTTGGTGCTATGGTATTACCAACGTGGGTTGGTTAGATACGATTAGATTGCTTAGCCATGCTACGAGTCATCATCTCATATAAGTTGCACATATAAACCTGACTAAGTGACTATGGAACTATGTGATAAAAACTGTGTGCACTTTGTGCTATTACTCATTGAGGCATATGTTGCAGTTAACCAACAGGGTGGGAAAGGATTTAGACGGAGGCAAGTGGACTGTGTATTATTATGGTGGAGCTATGTGCGTGGGCTTAATAACCTATGTGCGTAGGGATTTGTAATTTAATTGGAAGTCTAGCCTTGGTCAATTAAGGACTTAACTTTGTGCACCATTGAACTGAGCCTCTCGTACAACCACATGCCTGATGGGACGGGCCTAACTTAGTAAGTTATGGAGTCTTGACATTGATTACTCAGGTTGTAGGTTAGGCTATGGGCGTGAGTGGAGGTGTGCTACCAAGTAGTCACATCACGGGGCGGTTCGCCGTGTCCCTGTCCAACGGTGTGTGTCGGATTGCTTCCTGGGTGGGGTAGTCTGGTGCAAAGCACATCGAGAGTATCAATGTTTGAGATGAAGTTTCTGAAATGTTTTGTTACGATTAGTGCTAGCTACACTGGTTGTATCGTGTGGGTAAAGTGTACAAACTCTACAGAGTGTTAAATAAATCTACTCGAATAGCCGCGTCCGCGGTCATGGACCTGCTCGGGGATTTCACACGAGGGGTAGATTTTCATAAAACTTGGGTTGGGACAGCTGTGTGAGATAACTTATGCAGCTGTGTGAATAACTTGTTTAGGGCATGTGTCTTTGTGAAACAACTGATAAAATTACTATTGTCTATTTGTTTTACTTGTGTTTTCAATCTATTATTTATATTTAAATTGCAAATGTTGCATTTCTGCAAAAGAACCACAGAAGCCATTTCTTTGGAATAAGCCTGCATCTATAATTGCATTTCTGTGGTCTGACTTGCGAGTATGGTTGTGTACTCATGCTTGTTGTAAAACATGCAACAGAGGAGGAGGAGTCATCGCCTGCTTTCGATGAGGAGTTTATCGAAGGCGCTTGATTGTAGGGTCTTGATCTCAGTCGGTTGCCTGTGGTGAATTGATGGGATGCCGCTGCCGTTCCTATTTCTACTGCTATTTATTTTCATTGTCAGCCCTGTGTGGCTTAATAATTGTAAACTCGACTATACGGTCAAAACCCTTATTTGTTACTCAAATTACTCGTTTATGTTATTAATCATTTGTGTGGATCGATATTCACCTGTGTTGAAACTGTGTGCACTAGCGTGATCCTGGACTAGTGCATTATACACAGAGGGTCCAGAATTGTATTTTTGGGTCCCGACAATGTGGGTGTTGTAACTACTCCCGAAACTATTTTTATAAAACTAGACATGCACATTCATAACAAAACAATATACTTTTTGCAAAATGGGTTCAACATAATCAAAGGCCTATGATTTGCCTTCACTGAAGAACTGAGGGTCTTCTGCGGAGAAAGCTGGTCTAGGAGGTCTTCGGAATAGCCGGATCCTACACGTGCGAACAAGAACCAAGTAAATAAAACGAATCCACAAAACTCCAATGAAAGAACCAAATCAAAGCCAAAGAAAAACACAGGATCAGGGCGAAGATAGAAAATTGATTCACTGAATCGGAGCTCCTATCGAAGAAGAAAAAGCTCAACCGAGGGAGGTTCAAGGTTCTAGGAAACAAAAAGGAGGCAAGAGGCCTGTCCGGTGCTTTATATAGGCACAGGGAGGTCCAGGGAGAAGGACAGTGCATTTAATGCACACGACGGGAGCAGGTAAAGGAATGAAATGAGCAGGTAAAAGAGGTGACCAAAGAGAAAAAGACAAGGTATGGTGGAAATGATAGCATTTAATGCAGCATTAAATGCACGAAGACTTTTCTCCCCCGTGGTACTGAGACCTGAGAGGGCAGTCCCACAGAAGAGGTGGTCGCGACCAAGAGGGTGGTCTTTGCAAAAAGACCAAAGAGGAGATCGCTACCGCGAGGGGAGATCGTGACCCAGAGGGAGGTGCTGGCCTCAAGAGGGTGGTCTTGGCAAAAAGACCGAGGAGGTCCCGACCAAAGGAGGTCGCGGCTAAACGACAAAAACAGGAGGTCGTGGCCTCAAAGGGACGTTGTGACCCAAAAGGGTGGTCTTTGCAAAAAGACCAACCGAGGTGGTCTTTACAAAAGTACAAGAGGGTCGTCTTTGCAAAGAGACCACAAGGACGGGGAAGTCCAAGACAGTCCGAAGCGCGCGCCCGAACTCAACTTGATCTGACCGTCCGATCTTAATCGGGCGGCCCAAGCCAGAGGTGAAGTTCGGACTGCTTGAATAGCACAAAACATCGGGTCGTCCAAGCACAATCGGACGGCTCGGACTAAGCGCGCCCGCGCGAGGAGAGAGAAAAGAGGTTGACGGCGGGGAGGTCTAGACCCTTCGATCCAAACTTTGTGCGAGCTTCCCACTGATCCTGAAACGGCGCATCCCCTTGAGAGGTGACACCTTAAGATACACATAGTCTCTAGGGGCAAAAGCTAAATCTCGACGTCAATTATCTGCATAGCTCTTCTGCCTGTTCTGAGCGGTCTTCAACTTCTCTCTTATTGATCGCACTTGGTCCTCGGCTTCCTTCAAGAGGTCTGGTCCGAGCACTTGGCCTTCTCCTAACTCTGTCCAATACAATGGGGTTCTACACTTCCTTCCGTAGAGGGCTTCAAACGGGGACATCTGTAGGCTCGACTGGTAGCTATTATTGTAGGAAAACTCTGCATAAGATAACATTCGGTCCCAACTGTTCTGGTTCTCTAGAGCACAGGCTCTCAACATATCTTCTAAATCTGGTTTATCCTTTCGGTTTGTCCATCAGTCTGAGGATGGTAGGCTGTGCTGAAGTTCAAATTGGTGCCCAAAGCTTCATGTAGCTTCTGCCAAAATCTTGAAGTGAACTGGGATCCTCAATCTGACACAATCTTCTTGGGCACTCTATGTTGACAAACAATCCTCGCCATGTATATCTCTGCTAACCTGTCTCCTGAGTAGGTGGTCTTGACTGGGATGAAGTGTGCAACTTTGGTAAGTTGATCTACCACTACCCAAACAGAGTTATAACCAGCTTGGGTCCTGGGTAGACCAATGATGAAGTCCATACCAATCTCTTCCCACTTCCATCCTGGTATGCTCAAAGGTTGCAAGAGTCCAAGAGGTCTTTGATGGTCAGCTTTAACTCGCTGGCAGACATCACACCGTGCCACATACTCAGTGATCTCACACTTCATGCTAGACCACCAATAGAATTCCTTGAGGTCTTGATACATCTTCGTGCTTTCGGGGTGGATGGAGTACAAGGCTTCATGAGCTTCCTAGAGTATCAACTGCTTGAGCTCTTCCTGATCTGGCACACACATGCGCTTGACGAACAAAACAGTCCCTTGCTCATCTTCTGAAAACTCCAGGCACTTGCCCTTCTTCATGTTGCTTTTGATCTCCTGGATGTCTACATCTTCAACTTGAGCCTTCCTGACCTGGTCTAGAAGGGTGGGTTGGACTTCTAGAGCAGCCAGGAAGCCTTCTTCCACTAACTCAAGCTCGAGCTTCTGGAACTCTTCATGAAGTGCTGGCTGACTTTCCTTGATCATCCAAGTGCTACAGTAGACCATGGTACTTAATGCATCGGCCACCACATTGGCCTTGCCCGGGTGATAGTGGATTCCAACATTGTAATCCTTGATCAGTTCCAACCATCTTCTTTGCCTCATATTAAGATCTGCTTGGGTGAAGATGTACTTCAAGCCACTACCCTCCTTTCTTGCATAAAAACACACCCAAGACCTTGACGAGATGCATCACAGTAGATCTCAAAGTCCTTTTGGACATCTGATAAGATCAACACTAAGGCAGTGGTCAAGCGCCTCTTCAATTCTTGGAAGCTCTGTTCACAGTCAGGTGTCCAAGCAAACTTCTTCTCCTTCTTTAACAGCTGGGTGAGAGGTCTTACTATCTTGGAGAAGTCTTCAATGATCCGACGGTAGTAACCTGCCATGCCAAGAAAACTCCTGATTTGAGGTACTGACTTGGGTGGTTTCTAGTTGAGGACATCTTGGACCTTACTGGGGTTGATAGCAACTCCTTTTTCAGACACAACATGGTCCAGGAAAGTAACTTCCTTCATCCAAAACTCACACTTGTTGAACTTTACGTAGAGTTGATGATCTTTGAGCTTGCTCAAGGCTAAGCGGAGGTGCTCTTCCTCGCTCTTGGAGTACACTAGGATGTCATCAATAAAGACAATGACAAACTTGTCCATATACTCCATGAACACCTTATTCATCAAATTCATAAAGTAGGTAGGGGCATTGGTCAAACCAAAAGACATGACTGTGCACTCAAACAGACCATATCGGGTTGAAAAAGCTATCTTGGGGATGTCTTCTTGGTGAATCTTCAACTGGTGATATCCTGATCTCAAGTCTATCTTAGAAAACACTCCGGCTCCTTTTAACTGGTCGAAAAGGTCATCTATCCTGGGTAGAGGGTACTTGTTCTTGATGGTGACCGCATTGAGGGCTCTATAGCCTACACACATCCGCTGAGTACCATCCTACAAAGATCACTAGAGCTCCCCAAGGTGAGGAACTCAGTCTGATAAAACCTTTCTGAAGCATTTTCTCAATCTGCTTCTTCAACTCCACCAGGTCATCAACAGGTAGACGGTAGGGCCTCTTGGATATTGGAGCAGTCCCTGGGACTAGGTTGATGACAAACTCTAGATCTCTGTCTGGCGGCATTCCGAGAAGCTCATCTGGGAAGACGTCCGAAAACTCACAGACTACTGGGACATCCTCTAAAGACACGGTTTGAGCTCTGCAGACCAAAACTCTCTCTGGCTTCTCGAAGGCGGCTTCAAATTTCACCTTGACTCCCACTGGGCTGACCAAAGTGATGCTTCTACCACCACAATCCAATACTGCTTGATGTCTAGCCAGCCAGTCCATGCCCAAAATCACATCTAGAGACTAGGTGTTGATGAGGATCAGGTCGGCTAGAAACTCTACCCCTTTTATGACCACCTTAACTTGTGGACAACCCTGGTTCTCACTTAACTCCGAACCGGGGGATTGGACCAACAAGGAGGTCTTAAGAGGCAAAACTTTCAACTGATGCATTGCAGCAAAAATCCGAGAAACGAACGAATGGGAAGCTCCAGAATCAAACAAAACAAAGGGTCGGTCTTTGAATGTACAAAGAACTTACCCAAAGACGACATCCGGTCGACTGGGCCTCTCAATGGTGACGTGATTCACACGCCCTTCCTGTGGGGTAGGGAGGTCTTGGCGCGCAAGGGAGGTCTGGGAGCTCCACAACCGCTTCCCCAAGAATGGAACTCTTCCGGGTGGCGCTTGGTTGGATCGGACTGGCCGGTCCTATCTTCGTGGGCAAGACCGACGGTGTTGCCATCAAGCCGGGTCAGGACACCGGAAGTCAGCGGTAAGGAGTCGTGAAGAGATCCTGGAGGTGGTCAGAGGAGCAAAACGGACAAGGAGCTGGGCACTGGTCCGAGCTCTCTACAGATGACCTTGACAAGCACCAGATTGTGACATCTTCCTTTTGTAAGACTCAGCAAGCTCTCTGCGAGATTCTTCAATGAGCAAGGTCATGTTCACCATCTACTAGAAGTCTACATAGTCATTGCCGACGACTTGAACCTTCAAACTTGGAATGAGTCCCCGCTTGAACCTTTTCTGTCGGGCATCATCTGTAGCAACATCCTCTGGGGCATACCCAGAAAGCTGAGTGAACTTATTGAGATATTCACTCACTGACATGCTTCCTTGTTTTAACTCCCTGTGAGAACCCGCATAATTAAACCAAGCTTATCAACAGTAATCATGTAATTAACATAAGAAAAATTTCATTAAACCATATCAAGCATAATCTCAGTAAATAATCAATTCTATAATTAATGAAATGAACCTTGTAATCAAGCAAATATTATTTATCCATAGCACAGTTTTGTAACAGTCCTTTTACAAAATGAAATTAAAATTTTACAATCCAATGCTTAATTCAAATTTAAGGTTACAAATCTTTTACAACACCAATTACAAAAAGAAATCAATTTACAAATTAATGTGATTGCATCCATTTCATCTAAGCTTTCCTTTGCCACCTCATTCAGCTATCCTCCGCTTTTCCTGTTTTTCAACCTAGAGCTCAAAGAGTAGTTAGCAAAACAAAAGCAGTAGTACTAGCTAGAGTAGAGGAGAGGGATTGCCGTCAGTATACCCGAAGTTTACTAGGTCTTCCATACTAACCTAGGTTAACAGGTCCCTCGATTGCCAAGATAACCTGACCAACCAAGTTAGTCGGCACCGGTGACAATCAAGATATCCAAAGCACACCTAAGTAAGTAGGCAACCATTTCTCAAGGGGTTTCATCATCCGGCGTCATGGAAGCCAACACCCACCTTGTTTCAATTACCTCAGCCGCATTAGAATCCAACAATACATTCCCATTCATATCCGCCCTCTGTTCAAAACATCATCAGGCAACCGAATCCAACACCCACCATATATAATTCCGCCCAACCGGAAAGCCCTCAGTGGTAGCCAACTTAGCCTCAGCATCAATGGTAGCTCTCATATGCATCACAGAAGATGGCAGCCATATATAGATAGTAATAGGATTAAGGTAAATAGGGTCGTGGTAAATAGGAATAGGAAGACCGTAAAAATGAAAATTACCACAACCCAGGATAAGATCAACCATTTCCTTCAGCCTTAAGTATCCAACCCAGCCATAGCAATTCCCCATTCTCAGTCACAGCCGCAAGGGAGAGAGAGAGAGAGAGAGAGCAGCCAGGAGCTCAACCATCCCAGCACTGCCACAAGGAGGATGAAGGGAAGACACAAAGGGAAGGAGAGCACTGGCGCGCGGTCACCACCATCACAGCGACGACCAGCACCCTGACACTACCATCCTAGCCCTAAATCAAATCCAGCAAGGTAGCCATCTCCCCCAATCCATCAATATTTTACAACATCAGTAAGATATCATGTTGAGCCATCCAAATCATGCATCACCCACCATTGCACATCCTTAAGCTCTAGTCCTTAACATCACAGAGCAGAGGGGAGGGTTTGAGAGTCATCAAGCACAGGGGGTTTGATACCTCAGTGAGCATCAGCCAAACCGCCCCCAATCACCTTCCATTTGCATTAGGTAGCAACCAACCGTCATCTGTTATATGCATCATTTAATCACCAGTAAGCAAAATGAATAAAATCAACCAAATCATGTAGCTTCTAGATCATCAGTAAGGGGGAGATGAAGAGGAATCGGGGTGCAGTAGCGGCACAAGCCGGCGGTCGACGGCGGCTGGAGGCTGAGCCGTCGAGCCAGGCCGAGCCGAGGCGGTGGGGGAAGTAGACCGCAGCGGCCTGCCCAGGGTTAAGAGGCGGCGCTGCCCCAGCCGTGCCGAGCTAGAGGGAGAGAGGAGGCGGCGCAATGGCGTAGTCGGCCGGGAAGGCGACAGGCGGGCGACGGCGCCATGCCATGCCAGCCAGCCGAAGGGCCGGGGTTGCTCAGGAGGGCGCAGGCTGAGCATGCGTGGGGAGCCAGAGCCGGGTCACGGAGAGGAGCTGGGGGAGGCGGCGGCGACGGGAGGCGCGAGCCCCAGAATGGGCAAGGCCAAGGCCAAGAAGGGAAGAGGGTGTGGATTGGAGGAGATGGGTTTGAGGAAGAAGGAGCAAGAGATGGGAGCCCTGGTAGTGGCGGCCGGTTGGAGATGGTTTGGTTAGTGGCAGGTTAGAGAAGAAATAGGGGAAGGGTAAAATTGAAAATAGAATGGGGGTAGAACTAGGGTTAGAATTAGTGTTAGAACTTAGGATTTAAGTGCTGATTTTTTAGTATATCTAGATTAAACCATTAAATTGACACGTTAGCAATCGTTTAGTTGGATTAGAATAATTAAGATAATTAACTTTGTAGTTATTTAGAAAGTTAAAGAATTTATTTCCGCTCTTAAATGAAATCCTTTAGAAGTATGCGAGCCAATAAAACTTGTTAGGCTTACTAAAATGCGATTATGTGTAACTTTTCTTATAGCTCATTAGATCGTGTGCATCGTCGAGACTAACCCTAGAACTGGTATACTAGAACGACAGTAATTGGAGAGTGCTAACTGACCGGGGTTCGGAAAATGTTATTGATCTAAAATCCACTAATAAAAAGAATCATCTAACTAATATACTTTTATTATCACCAAAATGTCACTAAGTATTTACTTTACTATTTATTATCCGTTCCGTCGCTTATTTGCAGCAGACGAGCCGACGCTGGCGGCAATAGTTGAATCGGATTTTATCGACAGTAATCTTTTCTACTCGTTTGAAGGCAAGCTACTCCTTTGTTCATTAATATAGCTATATTAAATGTAAACATTACTTTGCTCTACCTTATATGTATTGCATCAAAACTATTTCTCAAAAACTCAAATCAAATAAATGAGTCAAAGATGAAAAAGATGATAGAGATGAAAAGAGTTGAGAAATGAGAAATGATATGAAAGCAGAGTATTAATATGGTTGGTAAAGGGTGCCCGGGGTAAGGATGAGAGAGGGCAAGAGGTGGGACCCTTTACATATGGTTATAATATAAGGACAAACAAAACTCTTACTCGGTCGAGGTCAGATCTTAAGTGCCAACCATTTTCCTGCTTTTGACAAAGTAAAATGCTACCATGTTACGTAATTATGCTCTCCACACCGGTATGTATTATGTGGGAGTGTAGTGTAAGAAGAGGTGATATATCACTATGTGGAGTGTTGGGTGCGAGAGGATGAATCGCCCAACCAACATTACCCTAACTCGGTGGTGGCTGTGTCAAGACCGATTTTAAAGTAATGGGTGGAGAAATTAATCACGTAACTGGAAAACGTTCTATATTCTGAGCTCGAAATCGCATCAAAGGAAATGTGGTGTACCTAGCATCAAGAGTTCGGAATAGCTATGGGTAAAGTGGTACAAGCCTGCGCAGTGCTATACAAAATCATGAATTCATGCCAGTCTCCTGGATTGGAGTCTACGGGAACCGCTAGAGGTCTTTCTTCTCTCCGAGTAATCAAGTAGTCTTTTCAGAATTAAAATTTGTAACCTAAGTTTTAAGGTTTATTTTCAGAGTAAGAGAAGAGGTAAGAATGTTGCTAAGGACGAAAGGTTATAGTCATCAATTGCATTTTAGCTACTAATGCTTGCTGAGTACACTATAGCACTCACTCTTGCTATCTTTCCCTTGCTTAGATCCTAATCCAACCGGGAGTTATCCCGAGTGGGATGAGGAAATTTTGCAGGTACCGAGAAGGCCGCAGGTGACGGGGCATTAAAAGCGAAGCGGTGAGATGATCGCTCCTTTTGACCTGTGGGGCGAGGAGACTACCGGAGGAACCTAGCAGGAAATAGCGGAAAGTGTCTTTCCATGTTGGTAATTAAATTATTGTATTTAAAACCTTAGACCTGTGTGGCAACTGTTGTAATAAAGAGCAGTTTCTATTTTATTGTTCTGCTGTGTTACCTCTGATAAATGGCTTACTATTCGTTGGAGCAGTGTTCTACTGGGCAAACGAATAGTAATCCGTATGCTTAAGTGTGATTACCTCCTGGGTAATGACACGGGGCTTCGCAAGTGGTATCAGAGTAATAAGATTGGGCCATGCTAATAAAATAGAAACTGTAACAAGAACTTAGGTGTGCTTCTCGCTTGCTATAATGCACTAATTATTTTATTAACTCTCATCTTCGTATCAATTTCCACTTCCATTCCATTTCAAAAGTAATATGTTAAAAAGCTCATCCTTTCTTAAAGTGACAGCCTACTAATGTAGAACCATTCATTCGTAGGAAGTGTAGGTTCAATGTTTCGACCAAAAGAGTGCGGGGAAAACATATACCTAGTCGTAGGCTACGCGTAGTTATTTTTGTTAAATAACCTGTTAGGTTAGCCATCCAACATAGGATCGAAGATTTGAGACTGTAGGTGGGGGAGTATTAATATAAGATCATAAGTTTCCATGTTTGGGCTAGAGACATGGACTAGAAATCTGGCGTGGACCTGCTTTTCCAATTTTGGGATAAGTATGGACCATACCCATTAGCTCCTTACCTTTTCATCTCAGATAACCCAAAATGACCCACAAGATCTCCAAGTAATCCATAATTACTTAAAGAAAGTAAAGAAAGAGGCTGATGGTGTAAAAAAAATGCCTTATCTTATTTCTGCATATCAGTTTTCCCGGACGAGTGGTCCGTGGCACTCCGAGCGTGTAGCTCTGGCATATCCAGGAGCGAAGTCCTGGGCGTACTCAGGAATGAGCCCTGAGCGTTTCCCAACACGTAGTTGGGCGGTCTCGAGAACGGGATCTCGAGCGTACCTGGGCACGTGGATCCAGGGTAGTGTAGGTTCGCACTGAGAGGCAAGCTCTGAGAGATCCCAAACACGTGGTTTCGGCGGTCTTGAGAACGGGATCTCAAGCGTGACTGAGCACGAGAGACTCAGCTAGAATAGAAATTAAATCTTTTTGCATCTACTTGTTTCTTGGTATTATTTGCCTCCTATGTGTGTGGATTAATGCGAGTTAACCGCGGTCAGTTCTTACCAGATAAATGTAATACCCTCTTCTCCATCACAAACTATTGCTAAAGAAGTAATAAAATCTTGCTATCAACAAAACCATTAATGCGAGTAATTTCTTAACACCTCCCCCATAACCACAAATGGGAGATCCACCAGCAAACCTTAGCAAGATAGCATCTGACCAATCCAAAACAACCATAATACCAGCAGCCAGTTATTCCATCCACCACTTACCTTTGGACCCTGTCCAAACATGCTACCACAACCACCACCTAGAAATGGACCACCCGAGCCAAGAATCTTGAACCCACCCTTCCCGAGACCTATAGCCTAACATCAGTTTGTTACCATCACCCATAGACGCGTGAAGTGTTGAGAGTGCAACCTGGCGAAGGATTGGCTGATTGTCAAATATCGGATTTAAAGATTATATGGTTGTTGAATGTTGGATTATTAGAAATACCTAATTATTGGGTATTGGATATTTGTTGGATATGAAAATAAAGGATTGAATATTAGGCTATAGGAACGCATTTGTTGGATTGATGCATTAATAGATTAGGGAGTTAGATAATTGTTGAGGAGTGAATTGAGGGATTATATAACTGTTGGAGTTGGATTATCGGATTTCATTATGGTTGGATCATAGGATTATATCATCACCGGATCATTAGAAATATATTATTGTGGAATTATAGAAATACATGTGTTGGGAGGTTGGAATATGTTATTATTGGATTATGGAAGTGTATCTTTGTGGGAGTATAGGAATGAATCTTGGTTGGAATTATTGGAATACATCTTGACGAATTTGAATATATTTTAGTAGCTGTTGGAGGATTTGTATTGGAAAATTAATCCAGCAAAAGTGATGATCGGAATACAAAAAGGATGGATTCTCATAACAATTTATGATGATGATTTCGGCAGATTGGTTGAATCAAGAAGTATGTATAAACTTTGAGGAATTAACATGCTCATTTAGTTAAATGGGATGTATATGATTTCATTATTGGATTTAGAAGAAATCTTATAAGGGATAAGTGTGCTAGTAGTGAATGTTGGAAGTATTAGTTTAGACAAGATGATTAAATATAGGTAATGAATAAAGAATGAAGTTTGATTATTGTTGTATGTTTTAAATAAGATCCAAGTGCATTGGTTGGGAATATACCGAGTTGATGAATTGGTGGAGTATTGGAGTAAGTAGTGTGGGGTTGATCGCCAAGTAAATGGGAGTATTAAACATCAGTTCCTAGAGATGTCAAGAGATTTCTTTACAAGGGTTTTGGATGGAGGAAGATTGAATTTTAAAGTTATCACCTCAATCCCTGAACTTGAAGAGGCTACTATTAAGTGGTACAGGTCTAGCTGTCTATCAAATGTTAGCTTCACAATTGTGATTGAGCTTTTGGCTAATAGATTGGGAGATATTACAGATAGGATCATTGATGATGGTCGATCTGTGTTTATTAAAGGGAGAAATATTTTAGGTGGAATCACTGTTATTCAGGAAATTGCTCATGGGATTAGTGGTTCCAAAAGTAAATTGGTGATTTTTAGACCTGATTTTGAAAAGTCTTATGATAAGACCCATTGGAGTTCGTTTGAAAAAAGTGATGGTGAAGGAAATGTTGTTTTTCTTAGTATTGGATTCAATTGATTATGCGATCAATTAAGAGAGAGATTAGTGTTGGTAAATAATAGCCTGAGTAGCTTTTCTAATTACACCATGAGGATTTGATCGAGTTAATGAGAAGATTCAAATGTAATTATTCCATGGTGAAATGGAAGTTATTGGTTGGTCCAAAGATTTCGGTGGAATTAAGGATTATAAACACTCGGGTTATGAATGACTGCCTGATTGTTAAATAGGTTGGGAAGATTCATGCAACTAGGATTGAGAGGTGGTTTGGAATTTGTGAATCCAAGTATTATCCGGCGGGTGTTTTCGAAGATGCTAATACCTTGAGAGAATCTCAATTCTGGAAGAATATACTGAAAGTGAAAAGAATTGATTCAATTGGGATGCTAGGATTCAGATTTGGAAGAATTGCAATATGTCCTTCTAGAGAGATGTTTATGTTAGGAATTACCCGTTGGAGGTTCAGTCCAACAAACCTTTAGCATTTGTCAGTTCTCAGATATTAGCATGAATAACATTTGTTCTGAGGATAGGTAGGAGATGGATTGTCTCAGAAACTTTGGTAAAAAGAAGAGAATTCAAAGGAATTCGCTAAAGAATTGCATCATGGGCATTGACTTGAATAAAGATTTTGATAAAGTTGTTTGGAGTTAGGAAAAATCAGGATTGGTGGGATTGCAGAGGACATTGATTATATACCGTTTTCTCATGTTTTAGCCAAGTGGTTTGATGTTGTGTGAAGAGGTGCAGAGTTAGAAGCGCATTCCAAATTTCTTAGATGATTCTCAAATTAATTGGTGAAGAGGAGAGGGGATAGTAATATAAGGATTGTTTGGATTAGTTCTGTAACATTGGCTTGGATTCTCTAGAAATATAGAAGCAAGATGATGATTGAGAAAAGTTTTCCTAGGCAACCTATGGATAAGACTTTCAAATCATGTCCTGATTGCAGCATTGGCATGTTCTCGTCCATGGGGTTGATCGTAATAACTTGGATTGTTTCTTCACTACCTTTGGAGACTGGGCTACGATCGTAGCTCGACCAATCTATGTTTTATCAGAGTCTGTAGCGTATTTGTGGTCGAAAAGTTATGGTTTGATCATTGTCCTGAAAGTTAGTGTTCTTAGCGTGCTATATCTTCGGATTTCTTGTAGCACCTAGGTGCGTGGTGTGCAGATTCGGATTAAAGGAGAAATTAAGTCCATAGTATATTGGACCATGTTGGATTTTAGAACATGAAAATATCAGAGTGTATAGGTTGAAATTACCAGGCTAGTTAACAATAGATTCACGAAGCATTTCACGCCACACAACTCAGATAACGCACTTGTAAGCCTTTGTAGCACCTACCCAATTTAAGTCCATCCCTACAAGATGACCTAACCTACGAAGATCCTCCAGTGATAGAATACCAAAAGCTTCGGAACCAAACCATTCGTTCATACATGAATCAGGGGAAAAATCATTCCTTTGGTACAGCCACATGAGCTACGCAAAGCCTACCACGACCTACTCGAGGGAGAAGTTCAATTTCGGGGACGAAATTTTCCAAGGGGGGGAGGATGTGAGAACCTGCATAATTAAACCAAGCTTATCAACAGTAATCATGTAATTAACATAAGTAAAATTTCATTAAACCATATCAAGCATAATCTCAGTAAATAATCAATTCTATAATTAACGAAATAAACCTTGTAATCAAGCAAATATTATTTATCCATAGCACAGTTTTGTAACAGTCCTTTTACAAAATGAAATTAAAATTTTACAATCCAATGCTTAATTCAAATTTAAGGTTACAAATCTTTTACAACACCAATTACAAAAAGAAATCAATTTACAAATTAATGTGATTGCATCCATTTCATCTAAGCTTTCCTTTGCCACCTCATTCATCTATCCTCCGCTTTTCCTGTTTTTCAACCTAGAGCTCAAAGAGTAGTTAGCAAAACAAAAGCAGTAGTACTAGCTAGAGTAGAGGAGAGGGATTGCCGTCAGTATACCCGAAGTTTAATAGGTCTTCCATACTAACCTAGGTTAACAGGTCCCTCGATCGCCAAGATAACCTGACCAACCAAGTTAGTCGGCACCGGTGACAATCAAGATATCCAAAGCCAACCTAAGTAAGTAGGCAACCATTTCTCAAGGGGTTTCATCATCCGGCGTCATGGAAGCCAACACCCACCTTGTTTCAATTACCTTAGCTGCATTAGAATCCAACAATACATTCCCATTCATATCCGCCCTCTGTTCAAAACATCATCGGGCAACCGAATCCAACACCCACCATATATAATTCCGCCCAACCGGAAAGCCCTCAGTAGTAGCCAACTTAGCCTGAGCATCAATGGTAGCTCTCATATGCATCACAGAAGATGGCAGCCATATATAGATAGTAATAGGATTAAGGTAAATAGGGTCGTGGTAAATAGGAATAGGAAGACCGTAAAAATGAAAATTACCACAACCCAGGATAAGATCAACCATTTCCTTCAGCCTTAAGTATCCAACCCAGCCATAGCAATTCCATTCTCTCGATCCACAAGGAGAGAGAGAGAGAGAGAGAGAGAGAGCAGCCAGGAGCTCAACCATCCCAGCACTGCCACAAGGAGGAAGAAGGGAAGACACAAAGGGAAGGAGAGCACCGGCGCGCGGTCACCACCATCACAACGACGACCAGCACCCTGACGCTACCATCCTAGCCCTAAATCAAATCCAGCAAGGTAGCCATCTCCCCCAATCCATCAATATTTTACAACATCAGTAAGATATCATGTTGAGCCATCCAAATCATGCATCACCCACCATTGCACATCCTTAAGCTCTAGTCCTTAACATCACAGAGTAGAGGGGAGGATTTGAGAGTCATCAAGCACATGGGGTTTGATACCTCAGTGAGCATCAGCCAAACTGCCCCCAATCACCTTCCATTTGCATCAGGTAGCAACCAACCGTCATCTGTTATATGCATCATTTAATCACCAGTAAGCAAAATGAATAAAATCAACCAAATCATGTAGCTTCTAGATCATCAGTAAGGGGGAGAGGAAGAGGAATCGGGTGCGATGGCACAAGCCGGCAATGACGGCAATGAGGCCGACCCGAGGCGGGGGGAATGAGACCGCAGCTGGCCGGCCCAGGCCGAGAGGCAACAGGAGGAGAGCTTGGCGCTGCCCCTGTGCCGCGCCGAGCTAGAGGGAGAGAGGAGGCGGCGCAATGGCCAGTAGTCGGCGGGCGGCAAGGCGGCGGCGGCGGCGGCAGGCGATGATGCGCCATGTTGCGCCGGCCAGCTAAGGGAGAGGAGGCGCTGAGGGGAACGCCGGCCGAAGGGGGCCGGCGGGTTGCCCAGGAAGGGGCGCAGGGCCGAGCATGCGTGGGGGAGCTAGGAGCCGGGTCGCCAGAGAGGAGCCGTGGGGGGGCGGCACAAGACGGGAGGCGCGAGCCCCAGAATGGGCAGGCAAGGCCAAGAAGGGAAGAGGGTGTGGATTGGAGTGGAGATGGGTTTGAGGAAGAAGGAGCAAGAGATGGGAGCCCTGGTAGTGGCGGCCGGTTGGAGATGGTTGGGTTAGTGACAGGTTAGAGAAGAAATAGGGGAAGGGTAAAATTGAAAATAGAATAGGGTAGAACTAGGGTTAGAATTAGTGTTAGAACTTAGGATTTATGTGCTGATTTTTGAGTATATCTAGATTAAACCATTAAATTGACACGTTAGCAATCGTTTAGTTGGATTAGAATAATTGAGATAATTAACTTTGTAGTTATTTAGAAAGTTAAAGAATTTATTTCCGCTCTTAAATGAAATCCTTTAGAAGTATGCGAGCCAATAAAACTTGTTAGGCTTACTAAAATACGATTATGTGTAACTTTTCTTATAGCTCATTAGATCGTGTGCATCGTCGAGACTAACCCTAGAACCAGTATACTAGAACGACAGTAATTGGAGAGTGCTAACTGACCGGGGTTCGGAAAATGTTATTGATCTAAAATTCACTAATAAAAAGAATCATCTAACTAATATACTTTTATTATCACCAAAATGTCACTAAGTATTTACTTTACTATTTATCATCCGTTCCGTCGCTTATTTGCGGAAGCGAGCCGGCATTTATCGGCGATAGTTGAATCGGATTTTATCGACAGTAATCTTTTCTACTCGTTTGAAGGCAAGCTACTCCTTTGTTCATTAATATAGCTATATTAAATGTAAACATTACTTTGCTCTACCTTATATGTATTGCATCAAAACTATTTCTCAAAAACTCAAATCAAATAAATGAGTCAAAGATGAAAAGAGTTGAGAAATGAGAAATGATATGAAAGCAGAGTATTAATATGGTTGGTAAAGGGTGCCCGGGGTAAGGATGAGAGAGGGCAAGAGGTGGGACCCTTTACATATGGTTATAATATAAGGACAAACAAAACTCTTACTCGGTCGAGGTCAGATCTTAAGTGCCAACCATTTTCCTGCTTTTGACAGTGCGTAAAATGCTACCATGTTACGTAATTATGCTCTCCACACCGTATGTATTATGTGTGAGTGTAGTGTAAGAAGAGGTGATATATCACTATGTGGAGTGTTGGGTGCAGAGAGGATGAATCGCCCAACCAACATTACCGAACTTCGGTGGTGGCTGTCGTCAAGACCGACGGAAAGTAATGGGTGGAGAAATTAATCACGTAATCGAAAACGCTCAGATTCTCGAGCTCGAAATCGCATCAAAGGAAATGCGGTGTACCTAGCATCAAGAGTTCGAATAGCTATGGGTAAAGTGGTACAAGCTCAAGCGATGCTATACAAAATCATGAATTCATGCCGCCTCTGGATTGGAGTCTACGGAACCGCTAGGGTCTTTCTTCTCTCCGAGTAATCAAGTAGTCTTTTCAGAATTAAAATTTGTAACCTAAGTTTTAAGGTTTATTTTCAGAGTAAGAGAAGAGGTAAGAATGTTGCTAAGGACGAAAGGTTATTGTCATCAATTGCATTTTAGCTACTAAAGCTTGCTGAGTACACTATAGTACTCACTCTTGCTATCTTTCCCTTGCTTAGATCCTAATCCAACCGGGAGTTATCCCGAGTGGGATGAGGAAATTTTGCAGGTACCGAGAAGGCCGCAGGTGACGGGGGCGTTGGGTGCGAGAAGCAGGGTGAGATGATCGCTCCTTTTGACCTATGGGGCGAGGAGACTACCGGAGGAACCTAGCAGGAAATAGCGGAAAGTGTCTTTCCATGTTGGTAATTAAATTATTGTATTTAAAACCTTAGACCTGTGTGGCAACTGTTGTAATAAAGAGCAGTTTCTATTTTATTGTTCTGCTGCGTTACCTCTGATAAATGGCTTACTATTCGTTGGAGCAGTGTTCTACTGGACGAACGAATAGTAATCCGTATGCTTAAGTGTGATTACCTCCTGGGTAATGACACGGGGCGTCGCACTCCCGAAACTCATTCTTTTTCATTTCCACCTTCCCATTAGGAACATGGGAATGACAAAAGCTTCAGAAAACTCTGCCCACGTGATGCTCTGAGGGTTCTCATGGACGGCACAAAAGCTCTCCCACAACTCTGCTGCTAGGCCCTCGAGCTGGTGCGAGGCGTAGAAAACTCTCTCATGTTCGTCACACTGGATAATAGCAAGCTTTTTCTCGGTTGAGCACAACCAATCGTCTGCATCCAACGGCTCGGAGGAGCTAGAGAAGGTAGATGGACGGGTCGTCAAGAACTCTGCTATCCTTGACTGGGGAACAACTAGTGGCGGTGGCAGCGTAGCAGTGGCTTGGTTGCTCTGGTTCAATGCCGCGATCAAGGCCATAGTGGTCTGATTCTGCTGGGCTATCATTTGATTCATGTTCTGCATCAAAGCACTCATCATCTGCGCTTGGGCTGCCATGAACTGACTCATACTTTGATCTGCCAGGGCTGCTGGAGGAGGCAGGGGTGGTGGCAATGAGGGATCCACTGATTCATCTTGACTTGCTGAACTCCGGGTCTGATCCATCTGCAAGACACCTTCTCAGGCTTAATAGATGAGAGGGAAAAGCACAATAGGTAAGAGGGAAAAGCACAAGGGACGAGAGGTAGAGAAAGAGGAGAGACAGAGCACCTTAATCGGGGAAAAGTAGGTCAAACCCAAAACAAGTAGCCGGAAAGCTACTAAGAGGCACAAAACTCCAACAGAAGGTCAAAGATACGAACTAAACGACACGGAGCTAAGGAGGACCACTCTAGGCACTTCTACTTTAACTTACAGGGGTGGGTGACTTAAAATAAAGCTCGATCCTACAGAGATTCTTGAGGTACGAAGGTCAATTTAGGTTTGAAAACAAAGTTCCAGAAAGGATAAGATGCAAGGATCTAAGAATAAGACGAGAAAAGATTAGAATGAGGTGAGAACAGAATAGAATAGGGTGAGAGAAGAATATCTACTCAAGTTAATCGGTTGGTTTGATTTAGAAAATAAATTTTTAGATTCTGGACTAAATCGACCATGCTAACTAAGGTTACGTCCTACAGTCGATATAGCTCTGATACCACCTTGTAAGGACCCGACCCGAGAGGTCTCGGAGGGATCTCCTAGGACCACCCAGGGGGTCCAACCGAACCACCCGGAGGTCTGGAAGGTCCTCCAAGACCTCCCAAGAGCTCCCCTAGGACCTCCCGGAGAGCCTCTAGGACCACCCAGGAGGACTCGAAGGTCCACCCGGAGGTCCACCAAGACCACCCGGAGGTCCTAGTCTTTGTGCACAATGAGCTAGTCCCAAGATCAGATTGCTAGCTCGCACAGACCCAACATCGGTGTCATCACATCCATACAACAAACATAAGATGAATCAGACAAATTAATATTTATAGACAAAAGTACCTTACGGTCAAGCTTGTTTACAGGGGTGCCACGCAAGGCTAACAACAAAAAGAACACTTGCAGCGGAACAAAATACAACGTGGAGCCACTCGGTGAGCCACAGGCTATCGAGTGGAGGACGTCCCCTAGTCCACGAGGTCTTCAATGAACTCCTCCTCGTAGTGCTCGGGGCACCCGGGGAGGTCTTCGGCTGTTGATTAACCAAAGGGCACAAGCCATGAGTACTTTGAATGTACTCAGCAAGCCATAGGGAAAATGAATGCAATAACATTTATGCAAGGCTTGACAATGAAAGCTGTATGGTTAGTTTGCAGAAAGCAATATTTATTGGAAATACATTAAGTAGATTGCAAAGCACAAGTTGAAAAGATAATACATAAGTAAACAAGTTCTTTGAAAACATCCCACGATCACCCTGGTCATGAGCCAAACTACTACGCGGTTATTCGAATAGATTTTACACTCTTCAGAGGTTATGTACTTTACCCACAAAACACGAAGTCCTCTAGTTGGTTGGGCGCCCATCACTGCCCCTGCTCACTTCCTTTGGTAAGTAGTCTAGAGCTCGTGACAAGGCCTTTACAAAGGTCAGTCCTGACTTGGTTCTGCCCGCTAAGGTTTCGCCATGCTTAGGCGCCCTCTTGCGCCATTTCAACCACCACGACAGAACCGCATCAGGTTCTTGCTAATTAGTTGGCCAGGACCACCCCATTATGGACTTGTGGTTGCACGGAAGTGACCCAGATCGATGGCGTATAAGGTTAAGTCCTTAGTTGGCTGCTCAAGCGATTCGGGCCACAAACCAAGTGTGCTCAAGGCACCCACTACTCACCCCCTGACTTCTCGCTCGAGCTTAAAACAGTTTTGTGTTCAACCAGCCTAAGGACCACCCCAGTCCCGGGCACACATCTTTTAACAGTAGTGGCATTGCCATGGTTCCATAGCTCATTAGACAAATTTAGCATTTGTTGGGTTCAACCCGGCCAGAGGGCCACCCTAGTCCTGGCACACAAATTTTAGTTAAAGCGACAACAAATATCGTGGCCTCACATAGGGCCACACTTCATCTTAATCAGCTACACCGGCCACTACTACACAAGCCACAACCGGTGCGCTAGGGGTAAGCTAACAGTGATGATTCATGGTGAGAACGAGTCTACTCAAACATGGCTAAGCAAACACAATACCCATGTTGGTAAACAAGAATATCCAACTAAGATAACCCATCCTACGGGTTTCCAAGGGTACATGTCAACATGTTGCTTTCAATTATCCAAGGAGTCATAAGACAAGCGGGTGTTGTAACTACTCCTGAAACCATTTTTATAAAATTAGCCATGCACGCTCATAACAAAACAATATACTTTTTGCAAAATGGGTTCAACATGATCAAAGGCCTATTACTTGCCTTCATTGAAGAACTAAGGGTCTTCTGCGGAGAAAGCTGGGTCCAGGAGGTCTTTGGAACAGCCGGATCCTACACGTGCGAACAAGAACCAAGTAAATAAAACGAATCCACAAAACTCCAACGAAAGAACCAAATCAAAGCCAAAGAAAAACACAGGATCAGGGCGAAGATAGAAACTTGATTCACTGAATCGCAGCTCCTATCAAAGAAAAAAAAGCTCAATCGAGGGAGGTTCAAGGTTCTGGGAAACAAAAAGGAGGCAAGAGGCCTCTCTGGTGCTTTATATAGGCACGGGGAGGTCCAGGAAAGAGGACGGTGCATTTAATGCACACGACGGGAGCAGGTAAAGGAATGAAATGAGCAGATAAAAGAGGTGACCAAAGAGGAAAAGACAAGGTATGGTGGAAATGATAGCATTTAATGCAGCATTAAATGCACGAAGACTTTTCTCCCCCACGGTACTGAGACCTAAGAGGGCGGACCCACAGAAGAGGTAGTCGCGACCAAGATGGTGGTCTTTGCAAAAAGACCAAAGAGGAGTTCGCTACCACGAGTGGAGATGTGACCCAGAGGGAGGTCCTGGCCTCAAGAGGGTGGTCTTTGCAAAAAGACCGAGGAGGTCCCGACCAAAGGAGGTCACGGCTAAACGACAAAAAGAGGAGGTCGCGGCCTCAAAGGGAGATCGTGACCCAAAAGGGTGGTCTTTGCAAAAAGACCAACCGAGGTGGTCTTTGCAAAAGACCAAGAAGGTCGTCTTTGCAAAGAGACCACAAGGACGGGGAGGTCCAAGACAGTCTGAAGTGCGCACCCAAACTCAACTTGATCTGACTATCCGATCTTAATCTGGCGGCCCAAGCTAGAGGTGAAGTTCAGACTGCTTGAATAGCACAAAACATCAGGTCGTCCAAGCACAATCGGACGGCTCGGACTAAGCGCGCCCGTGCGAGGAGAGAGAAAAGAGGTTGACGGCGGGGAGGTCTAGACCCTTGGATCCAAACAAGGGGAGGTCTGGACCCTCAGATCCAAACGAATGGAGGTCTGGATGGTCAAGATGGAGCCAAAGGAGATCTCGACGGTTAAGACCAACGTAGGGGAGGTCTCAAAGGTCAAGATGGAACCAAAGGAGATCTCGACGGTCAAGACCATCGCAGGAGAGGTCTCAACGGTCAAGATGGAACCAAAGGAGATCTCGATAATCAAGACCAACACAGGGGAGGTCTCAACGGTCAAGATGGAACCAAAGGAGATCTCGGAAGGAGAAATTCAACCCGAGCGATGGATTTCTGAAATCAAGGATATTTGAAACACAAACCCGAGCTAGGAGCACCTCGGGGGTGGTCGTGACCCAAGGGAAGGTCATAACCGAAGAAAGGTTCAAACAGATAAGGAGGTCTAAACTACGAAGAGATCTAAACAAAGAAGGAGGTCAAAACGGGGAAAAGGTCAGAAGAGGTTAAGGGAGGTCCAGAGAGGCCTGAACGAACAGAGAGAAAGGAAAGCAAGACCAGAACTCGAACAACTCTGGAAAATTGGGATGTTACAGTCTCGCAGGTGGTTAATAAACCTAGGACTTCCCATTTTTGGTCGGGTCTTATGAAAAATTAAAAACTAATTTCTTCGATTTGGTTCATTCCAGGTTAAAAATGGAATGCAAACCAGGTTTTGGGAAGATACATGGTTAAGAGACACTCCTCTGAAAATTTAATATCCAATACTCTTTAATGTGGTGAGGAGAAAGGCTGCGAAAGTGGCAAATGTTCTGAGATCGAATCCCTTACATATTTCCTTTCGTAGGCCTATTATTGGATCTAAGCTACATGCTTGGAATGAGTTACTTTTGATAATTGCTAATTTAACTTTGAGCTCTCAAAAAGATGTTTTTAGGTGGAATCTGAATAAATCTGGATTGTTCTCGATATCATCTTTCTATGGGGCACCATTAGAGATTTTTGTTGGTTCATTAAAATTCCGTTAAAAGTGCAAATATTCCTATGGTATCTCAAAAGAGAGGTGATACTAACTAAAGATAACCTGTTTAAACGAAACTGGAGAGGGAGCAAACAGTGTTGTTTTTGTATTAAAGAGGAAACAATTCAACATCTTTTTATTGATTGCCCTTTTGCACGTATTGTTTGGTGGGCTACTCAATGTGCATTTAATTTATCCCCTCCTATGAGTATAGTGCATATGTTTGGGAATTGGCTAGCCGGTATTCCGAAGATTTTAAAGGCACAACTCCTAGTGGGAGCTACTGCCTTATGTTAGTCTATTTGGTTATGTTGGAACGAAGTTGTTTTTGACAAAAAGATTATCACTAATCCCTTGCAGGTTATCATTTTGAGTGGGCACTGGCTAAGTGCTTGGGCAAATTTACAGAAATCGCCTCAGAAGGAGGCAATGTTGGCTGGAAGCACAAGATTAGAGGTTGTGGCGAAGCAAATCTTACGCCTTCATGAGTGGCGGTTTAGTCACAGGATTTGTAATGATTAAGTTTCTTTTCTAATCACCTCTTGGTTATAAGGCTTCCAGACATTTTTTTGAACCATCTTTGGTCTTTGTGATACTTTTCTTCGTAATAAAATGAGTTGTGTGTATCCTTGATGCAGAGACCGGGAGAGATCTTTCTCTTCCATTATCTAAAAAAATTAAAAATGGCCCTGTTGCTCAATATATGCCTCTGAATATCTATGATTTCACCCTAACTAACATCACTGAAAAAACAAGTAACTTGTGATGAAATTAATTAATTATTTGTTCGGAAATTTTCGCTCTGTAGTTTTTATTGCATATATTTGAGCGTTGACGCGCATGATCGTGAAAATTAAAGCATAGTACGTTAACGGGATGCATTTTACATAAAATCATTTATCTCGGAGATAAATTTGTCCCGTGGTTAATTAATTTTCCTCGCCATGAACAAGACAAAAAAAAACATAACCTCAAGGGGTTTGATCCCTTGAATTCTGACCAATCAAACGGCTAATCACACTTGAGTTATCATGGTCAAATAGTTAGAGCCACTAATTAATATATTAGTGCACCTTGCGTACATAAGTAATATATTAACGGGATGCTATGTGTACGTTGTATGATTTTTTTACCCCAAGCTTCTATTTTCTTGACCTTATTTGGTTTAGCTTTGAGATATATGTGTCTCTAATTCTAAATGATCCAATGATTCAGAAATATGACCTATACTTGAAAAACATAAATCACCTCGGAAATATTAAACATCCTCCTGTATTTAACCCCACGCTCTTAAAATTTGGCGCTGACATAGTCACATAGATGGGATGGAACTTTACATACGTTACACTAGTTTTGCCGTTCAAGATAAATTTTCTTCTCAAACAAGCTAACAACTTGGCTGATTTTGTCCCATGCGTACGTAACATAAATGTTGTATCCCGCGCCTGGAGACCAAAATTTTCAATGCACAAAGTTTGACTATTGTGTTGAGCTGGGATTAATCAAAACGCCGACAAATCAATTAAGAGAGTGCCGTTTTTTAACCTGAGTTAATTTAATAGCTCTTTATACAGGTTGTCTTATATATCTAATTAACACAAGTTCGATGACTCAGCAGCAGCCGCTACCCAACTTCTCAAGCAGGACTGCTCGTATCGGACGGGAACCCCGTGTGGGAGACCAAAAGCTAGTGCAGCGATGAAAATCTGGACCAATTGTTCGAAGAATCCTTTCTTCTTATGTTTTTAGCATGTCGAGCAGATCAGGAACGCCAAGTATACAGAGAGTTCAGACCATGCGGAAGAAGACTTCAAACATGGCAGTGTACCTACCTAACCTAACCACAACTATAAAAACGAGCTCGCCTTGCAAATCTTTCTTCATCAAACAAAACCTCAAGCTAGCTATAGCTAGATCAACAAACAGAAAAGCTGAAACTGGAAAGCGAGCTTTCTGTGATTCTGTCTCCTGTTTAAACGACAAAGACAACGACGATGGCGGTGGCGACGGCGGCGAAGGTGACGCTGATGGTCGTGATCTTGATGCAAATCCTAAGCTTCCTCGCCGTCGCGGCGAGGCCGTTGCAGGGGGACAGGCTCGATAGCGGAATCGGGATGGTGGTGCAGATATTCGGTGGCTCCAAGTCGGGCGGAAACGGCGGCACAACCTGCTGCGGCAAACGGCCACACTGATTTCTGTTCTTCCTACTTTTATTAGTTCATGTATATTCTTGTGTGATCTTTTTGTTTCTCTCTACGAGAGATAGATGCGTGAAGGTGGTGGTGTTGGTGATTTGTATATATATATGTGCATTAATTGTTAGGCCCTTGTTCTTGATTGTGCGAAATTTCAAAGAGACCAAGTTGTTTGTTTGGTACCTTGTTTTGTGCATACAAACAAAACGAAACATATACACAATTATTGGCAATGAGAAACGTTGTTTTTGCACTCAAATTGTGTACAATTTAGGTTCTGCCATTCAAATGATGCTTATTTTATTCTTGCCACTCCATAATCTGGTTTTACGCTACTGCTACATTTCTAATATTTTCCGATGGTTGTCAGTTTACAGCTGATTGTAGTATCCCTTTGTAACAATTTTTTCAAGAGCCCGTTATCTTGTCGAGTACCACTTTTGTCTCTCTTTTACCAAACGACATTACTTTTCAGATTCTAAACTAAACCAACTGTTTTTTTTTCATTGTTGCAACGAGGGAATTCACTACGGGAGAACACAGATTTGCCGAGTGCCACCAGCTTTGCCGAGTGCCAAAATCGGCACTTTCGGCCACTCTTCTTTACCGAGTGCGGGCGGGTGGCACTCGGCAAAGTCTAGCACTCGCAAAGAGTGGCTTTGCCGAGTGCCTCAGAGTACACGGCACTCGGCAAAGGGCGGCACTCGGCAAAATCCCTCTTTGCCGAGTGCAACACTCGGCAAAGAGTGCACTCGGCAAAAAAAATGGCCCTTGACGGCCGAGCCCGCCCACGCCGTCAAATTTTTTTTTTAAAAAGAATTCTTTGCCGAGTGCCAATTCTCTGCACTCGGTAAAGATCCCTTCTTTGCCGAGTGCCACTTCCTGGCACTCGGCAAAGGACCTCTTGCCACTTGCTCGAGTGATCACATGTGAAGATGTCTGGGTTTTAGGCATCCGACGTCGCAACTTGCTCGAAACCTTCTCAATTTTTTACCATAGACTCTATATGCGATAACACGACACCCCGACAAGTTTCATCATTTTCGGACTTCGTTCGGATTTTATATAATTTAAATACACTTTTCTCGCAGGTACCTCGTCATGTTACGTCAACAAGATGCTCGAAATTTCATGTGAGTTCCTGGATACGGCCTCAACATACACCAAATATCATGAATATCATTTTTTGAACGACCAAATTCGATTATTTCATGCACCTGCAGTTCAAATTTGAAATATTCCATAAAATTCAACGAAAGAAAAAAAACTAACGAAATATAGAAAAAAAAGTCAAAATTGTCCCAAATTTGAACATGGAGTTTTAAATAATATATTAAGGCTGCAAAAAAATAATGGGGCAAAAAAAACAAAAAAAAAAAAAAATTTGCCGAGTGCCTACCGCACTCTAAGAAGAGAATCCTTGCCGAGTGCCGGAGGTGGCACTCGCAAAGAAATTTTTAAAAAACAAAAGCCTTTGCCGAGTGAGTCTTACCAAAGACTCGGCAAAGGGGGAAACCCTAACTAAATGTGTGGGCCGGCCCACACACTCACTCACTCCACACAACACACGACGCGCCGCGCACACACGCCGCACCGCCGCCGCCGCTTGCCAGCTTCGCCGCCGCCACGCCCGCCGCTTCGCCGCTTCACTTTAACCTTAACACACGCACAAAGACCACACCCTTCCACTCTCCCCAATCTCACTCACTTCTCTCCTCCCGACGCTCACATCCGCCGCCGCCAAGGAGCTCCGGTCCACCGCCGCCGCTCCGACCGCTCCACCGAAGCTCGCCGCTTCCTCCCGGCCTCCTCACGCCAAGCACCACGGACGCCAGATCCTCAGCTCGCCCGGTTCCCTCTTCGCCCCGGTGGCCCCGGCCTACCTTGGCAGCCCGCCGCGCCTCGGCCCGCGCCTCCTCACGCTCCTCCACGGCTCCGCGCCGCCCTCGCAGTCAGTCTCACGCCACCTCCTGCCCCCAGCCAGGTCTCGGCTCCACCGACGCCCAAGATTCGGCCTTCACCGCCTCCGCCTGCTTCCCCTACTCCTCCGGCGGGGCCAGAGGCCAGCGCCGCCGCCGCTCGGGTCCACTCGCCCTCGCCTGAGCCTCGGCTCGGCCTACGGCCGCCTCGGCTCGGTTCTGGTTTGCTCCTCCCTGACCCCTCCTCTACTCTTCCTCCCCCTAATGCCTGAGATGATGATGATGCTGATGAACTGATGCTGATGATGGATGTGTGCATGCTATGGGCTATTGGGGTGATGGATGATGAACTAATTAGGGGTTGATTGATTGCTAATTGATTATGGGTTGAGGGAGATGAAAGCTGATGATGGTTTACCTCTGCTGGAAGTGGTCGGGACTGGGATGGTAGCGTCGGCGTGTTGGTTGTCGTCGCTGCGATGGCGACCACGCGCCGGTGCTCTCCCTGGTTCCTGGCTTGCTCCCTTGGTGCTTGTGCTGGTGATGAATGCTGGTGGCTTTGCTGCGGCTTGTGCTTGTTCTTCCTTGTGCTTGCTCTCTTGATGCTGGCTGCCTTGCCTGATGCTGAAATGGTGATGCTGCTGGTTTGGTGTCCTGGTGGTCGCCTTGATGCCTTGATTCGCTGGTTGCTGATGGTGTGCATGCTGCTTGTGCTTGTGGCTGTTGCTTGCTTGCTCCCCTTGCGGCTGATGCTGCTAGTTTGCCTTCGGCTGGGCTGGCTTGTGCTGGCTGATCTTGCTTGCTCCCTTGCTTTGCTTACTCCCTTGTGTTTGCTGTGCTCTGGTTGATGGGGAAGGATTGGAATGGAAAGGCTTGGGGGAATGAACTTGGGGCTGGCTACTCTTAGTCGTCTTTGAATGAGAAGGGGATGTATCTTGTCTCATACTGCTTTTGCTTTGTGCTTGTGATGGGGGAGATGAACCTGATGGGGAATGCTGGCTGTGCTGTGAATGTTGTGGGGGGCTGAACTTGTGTTGGCAGTGGCTTGTGCTGGCTAATGGTTGGAGTAGGTTGGAATGGTGCCGTGCTGTGGAAATGCATTTGCTTGGCTGCCCGATGAGGCTTTGGCTGAGGGATAGAATACTTTTACTGTTGTGGGCTTTCGACCATTTCCACAGCCCCGTCCCCCGCCTTGCCCCCGATCCGCCCGAATCCGCCATGGCCAGCACCGCCCCTCCCACCCCCCGGCCGGCCCGGCCACCGGATCCGGCGCCTGCGCGCCAGCGCCCGCCCGCGGCCCGCGCCCTGCCCGCCCGCCGCCAGCCCTGCCTCGCCCGCCCGCCCGCCCGTCGCCCCGCCCGCCCACCCGGTTTGGTGATTGCGGCTTTAATTACCTTTTCCATTTTGTTTTGAGAAAGTGATTTGATGATAGGTTTGGTTCTCCATGCATGTATATTCGGGATGTTTCTGAGAAATGTTAATCAAACTTGCATGGTCGTCATTTTTCCTTAGGGTGGAAATCTTAACTTGTCAAAATTACTTCATCGAGAAAACAGCTCAACAATATTGTTGCATAGGCTAAACATTCATTTAGAAAGTTGGCACTAAAAATGAAGTGAGTACGTACACTAAGAGAATCATGGCAAGACAAAAGTTAATAATATCTTTGCCGTCATATAAATATCGTTTCTCTTTCCTACGCTTCTCTAATTAATTTCCGCCTTCAATAATAGTTTCTGATTTGGGAAAGGGATATTTCATAATCATTTTCAGAATAGCTTATATATATAGTTGTGAGCTTTACGTAAAAAAACATCTCCTTCAAGCGCAACTAATTTGATCAACACCAACTCTAGCGCCCCCGCCTCGCCTCGCCCGCCCGGCGCCGCCCGTCCGCGCCGCCCGCCCACCGTCGGCCTCCGGCCACCGGTTCGGCCGCCTAGGTATAATTGAGCTCTCTTCCTTACCGCTGTAGTACGAGATCGGTGTAGCCCAGCTTAGGCGCGTCTCCGTCCAAACAGATACGGTTGGAGGTATGCGGATCTCGCATATCTATGACCGTGATCTGCTTCGGATTGTCCACGTTTTTGACAGCCAGCGGATGCGTAGATGGGTTAGTTTCCATGTTACGCTTTCGGATCCGAGACGGAGTTTCGCACCACTCACCGTTGTTCTCCGGATACACACTCTCCTTCCAGACGGTATCGGAGAACAATGGGAGGTGCCGCCAAATTTGCCTCGGATCGGAGTAGAGCATGGAAACTAACTCATCTACGATCCGCTGTGGGATTAGGACCTATCTCACCTATTAGACAAGAGGCACGCCGTGCGATGCAATCGATGGTTATATTACTCCGTTATGTGTATATGCTAGAGGATGGATAACCGTGAGTGGATGTACACGGGACGCCCAAGTCAGGCTCAAATCACCCGTGAATGGATGGATAAGACCGAGAAATTCTTGGACCATGCATTTAAGGCAGCTAAGGGAGCGAGAGACACGTTCTGTCCCTGCAGCCAATGTGAAAACAAGAAAAGAAAAACAAGGGAAGTCATGGTGCAAGCATCTTTGCAAGTATGGATTTATGCCAACTATACCCGTGGGTGTCCCATGGTGAAGCCTATCGCCCCAGAGAGGAGGCTGTGAGACGACGCTTGGAGGCATTTGACGGTGACGGCGGGTACCGTGGATGGTTAGGTGACTATGAGGATGCGACGTTTGCTGAACGGCCTACGGAGGACGAGCAGGAGGATGAGGAGGAGGAGCTAGAGCCAAGCGCTAAGGCGTTCTTGGCCATGTTGGATTCGCACGATGAAGGTCCTACATGAGAAGACAACGGTTTCTCAACCGGATGCCATTGGCCGCCATCGGGTTGAAGTCCCAAAGACAACATGACTCGAGCCCGCTTCGATGCTATGATGGCAATTATTGGGGGCCGCTCGAGGGTCATCATCTGCCGAACGCAGCTTGTACGACGTCAACGAGACTCCTTCGCATGAAGAGTGGCGCAAGATCATGCTCTACGTGTTGACTAACCTTGACGAAGTCGATAAGTATCGTGGGTAAGTTCTCAACGAACTTGTTACATACTCAGAATTTTCTCGCATCCAACAACCTTGTTGCTTGTCGGTGCGCAGGAATTTTTGATCAATATCGCATCTTTCAAGGCCACCTTCCGACCATGAACGAGAGACCCTTCTTCAACATGGTTCGCTTTGATTTCATTACATGGTTCCAAAGAAAGGTACCTTCGACCAACTTAGGTCGTTTCAATTTTGGCGCCCTAGTTGCCTAATTTCATTTCTCTCTTGCTTGAGCTTGCAAGTGCAAAATGATTTGTCTATAAGTGTCGAATTACGACAAGTGGCCAGAGGCTTTGACTATAAGGTCTCGTCATTTAACGCTTATGACGTGAATGGATATCGCTTTCACACAACAAGCTACGAGAAGAGTCGGCCCAATCCAAGGACCACCAATACCGGAGTATTTACGCCCGGAGTAGTTATTCGCCATGAGGAGCAGGAGGACTATTATGGCACAGTTGAAGAAATATACGAGCTCGAATTCCATGGTGAAAAAGCACCTAAGCCAGTCATATTCAAATGCCAGTGGTTTGATCCTGCAGTATCGAAAAAGTCCCCTAAATTTGGGATAGTCGAAACTAGACAGGATTCCTTCTATCCAGGAGATGATGTCTATATTGTGGCTCAACAAGCCAGGCAAGTTTATTATTGTCCATATGCTTGCAAAACCGACCCACGTCTTCAGGGTTGGTATATTGTGCACAAGGTATCACCACATGGTAAATGTCCTCCCCCAAACGATGATGATTACAACTTGAACCCACCCACGCATGACGGGGAGTTCTATCAACAAGACGAGGGGCTACCAGGGATTTGTGGGTAAGCCTCAATTCATTGCATTCATTGGACATTCTTCAAATAAAATAATGGATACCTCGTGTCTTTATGCAGGACTTCTTCAGATGCCACCGGCCAGAGGCAAGGGCGATCGTGGCTTACGCTTCTGTAAAAGGCGTGTCTCGGACTTGTATTACGAGGTTCGCCTCCAGCGACGTTGACTACAACGCCACCTACCGTAATAGAAGAATCAACAAAACACAAAGCGAGGAGACGACAGAGATTCCGACAAGGAGCAAGACTCTACAGTAAATAGAAAACATCTCCTGTTGATTTATTTTGAGATTAACTATGCCTAATTTGATCTTCTGATGGCTTGTAGGCGATTCCAAGCTGGTGCGCCACCCACCCCGATTGCTGGGCTGCTATAGTGGAGAAATGGTCGGACGCGATCGCGTAAGGGCACCAGGAGAAAGCGACCAGCGAAGGCCGATGCCGTGCCCTCACCATCGTAGGCGGCCACCAAAGAAGTATGCAAAGACATATGTAAGTCTGCACCATTTGTCTAATCTAGCCGCTCAATTCGCATGATTTCTAACCACATGTTGTTGTCTTTCGCGCGATGCGGCGCACGGTGGCCAGCCAATTGGCCAACTCACGGCGTTTGCTCTGGCCCACATGGGCCCGGCAAGGTCCAACATCGAGTACAACCCGGATGCGGGCCCAGAGGCGTACACCAACTCCAGCGTCCACACCCGCCTCACTTCTTACACGGAGGCGGCAAGGTCATCTACGGCCACCTACGATCCGAGGACCGAGGAGCGCCTTTGATCCCGAGATCGTGATGCGCGTGGGGAAGGCAAGAAGCATGGGCGGTTTCGCTTGGCGACGGCGTCCTCAACACGGGCTCTACTCCTCCTCTCAACCGCCTCCGGCAGCGAGCACGAAGCTCTAGCGCGTGCCCATAAGCCAACGGCCGACAACGGTGGCGGCACTCTGTAAGTATTCCAGCTTCATTCGCCGTTTTTGACTTTTCGTTCCTTAGCTCGCAATATTGAAACATTGGGGTCAATGTTGCAGTCGAGCTGCAAGAACTTCGGGCCCATCAGAGGCCCAGAAGCCGAGCGGTCGGCTTGAGCGGGCCGAGCGGAGGCCGAAAGGCCGAGGCTACAAGTCGTTGAGGCCCAAATGAGAAGGTTTGCTCAGTTCGTGCAACAACTTGGGGAGCAACAAGGTTGGCGATCCCACTACACCGCTTGCACCACAGCCACCACCACAGTCTACTCCGGTGAGTATGTTTTACTTTCTGTGCTCATGCTTAGTGTCAAACCTAGAGATGGCCTTCGTGCCGGATTTGTTGATGTGTGGGCCTTCGTGCCGGGTTAGTTGATGTGACGGCCTTCGTGCCGGAAATGTGGTTGTCGGCCTTCGTGCCGACGTTTTTCTTGCAGGTTTTGGAAACGTCCCCGTGCAGGGGAGGTGCTGCCGAAATTTTCAACTTTTCTTTAAACTCCTTACATTTTTATCTTGTCACTCACGTGCAATATCTTCTTTTTTATCTTGTCACTGTCTCTTGCCACCATCAAAAGCACAGCTGGCATAAAAAAAAGGATTTTATATCATCTTTGCCTCCAACAGCACAAATGCAAAAAAACCAAGAACTGAAAGAGGTATGCACATCATACTGACTATGTGCCAGGCATGCAGCTAAGCAGTGGCTTAAGTGCTTAACTTACAGTCTTACACAAAGAGACAGTCATAAAACAACAACTTGTTGTACAGACAAAAGACTAATAATAGCATATAATCAGTCATGGTCTTAGAAATAAAAAGTTATCACCTTTCAATGTCATATATTCTACATTATCATTCAGTTTCAGAAAGGACCATCTTACTCTAAAAATTTTACACAGAAGCAAGTGACATCTGAAAGTATGTTTTCTGTTTAAAGTACAAATAAAAAAAACATTGAGAAGTGATAAATTCTGCAGCACTAGTTTATCTCATGATTAGATGAAATAACCGATCACACCATTGAAATGCTGATTCAGCAGAGGGAGAAGCATATAGGCATCCTATAGGCTATAGCATGTTGTAGTATACTAACATTACAATTCATCACTAAAGGAAAAATAAATACAGTAAAAAAGAGAAGAATTTTTTACAACTAACTCATCATAGCAGAGAGGCAACAATACGATCATGGTACTGAGAGTTTGAGATTTATCAAAGCATATAATGACATATTACAAGCCCATGAAATGTTATGATTTTTATCTTGTCACCACGTGCAATATCTTCTTTTTGTGCAATGGACATCGGGGCGGCGCCGAACCAGGTCGGAGGGTCGCCGCATCGCAAGTCGGGTTATCCGCACCGGACGGTCGCCGGGATCGCCTGTTGGGCGCAGCGCCGTGAGCCGCTTATGGAGTAGTTTCTATGTATCGAACTTGTGGACTATGAACTTGTGGTTTGTAATAAATTGTGGATTTCGGACAAATTTGGTCGTTTGTAATATATAAATGTGGTTTGTAATTTATTGTTGTTGAATTGTGGTTTCTATTATATATATATGCATTGTTGTTTAAATGGAAAAGCAAAAAACCAAAAAAAAAAGGAATTTTAGAGGTGGCTTTGTGCCGGTACTGTGGCACTCGGCAAAGAGGTTTAAAAAAAAACAGATTTCTTTGCCGAGTGCTGGAACTGTTGCACTCGGCAAAGAAAAAAAAAATAGACGGCGTCGGCCGACGGCGTCAAATCTTTGTCGAGTGCCCGCACGGCACTCGGCAAAGCCTTTGCCGAGTGCCCGAAATTTGGCACTCGGCAAAGCAGCCTTTACCGGAAGGGGATTCGACGGAGACTCTTTGCCGAGTGTTGCACTCGGCAAAGGCTTTGCCGAGTGCAAAGCTGCCTTTGCCGAGTGCAACAGGCACTCGGCAAAGAGCCCGCCTCCAGTAGTGATTGTTGAGAAAATTAAGAACTCCAGAGTTAAGAAGCTAGTTATTTTTGTTTTCACCATAAGGCCCCAAAGATAGTTTCTTGGAAAATCTTAAGCTAGGTTAAAGATGGCTCAATATTGTTGTATTAGAGTAGTTTCTTGTGTAGATGTGTATGTTTATTTTCTAAAAACAAGTCATAGTTTTCATTCAATTGCATAATTATTTATCATTTGTGTTCTTTAAAAAAGGAAATGAAACCCAGAAAAATGAAATGGTTTAATCCGACATGTGAGCTTGAACCAATAATTCTTCCTTCATGAAGTAATAATATAAATTGTGTACTACTTGAGCTGCAACGAGTACATATTACGGTAAAAGCGCGCATCAAAGTTCAAACCCTACTAATGAAGGACCATAACAATCATTCGTCTGATCAGTCTATTAAGTCTAGTCTGTCTTTGTCATCCAACTAGCGGGGAAGCTAAGGTTAAAAAAAGAAGAAGAAAGAAGCCAATTAGGGCTACATGTCTCAGATATCTGGCGAATTTTTTTTAATTAATTAACCTATTTTTTAATTTATTTTTATTGTTAACTTTTTGCAAACTTTATTTCTAATTCTGACCCTTTTAGTCACGCCATCACCCGTGGCATGACAAAACAACGTTGTCACGTCAGCACCGTATCTTGTCATACGCTTGTCACGTGACAGTGTTGTTTGGTCACGCCATCACCAGTGGCGTGACAAAAAAATACTATTTAGCGGATTTATTCTACAGCGTAACAATGTTGTTTGGTTACGCCACAGGTGGTGACGTCATCAAAAAGGTCAGAATTAGAAATAAAGTTTGCGGGATTAACAATAAAAATAAATTAAAAATGGGTTAATTAATATAAAAAAAGTTCATGTGTGGCGTACGTGCATCGGCAGGCCAGGCACTTGGCCCTGTGACGTAAGGGTATAGCTCTGTTTTCTGTTTGAAGCCTCTTGTGTTGTCCATCTCTGTCTTCTTTAGAATCCCACGTAAGTGATTCGCAGACAGGTTAGAGAATCAAACTGCTTTGGTGCGATTTGCGCTAATCAGTTCTTTTAATAAGGTTTTTGCTTGAATGCATGAGTTTTCGAGAAAGATTTTCCATTAGCTTCAGAAAATGTATCTTCACTGTAAAATTCTAAAGATATGTATGTGTGTGCTCATAACATACCGTACCTAATTAATTTGTCACTCCAGCTAACATGCATGCAGGACTTATCATTTACACGAGGAAAAATAGTTGTACTATCTAAATGGAGTGCACAAACAAGGCTACTATTTGTAATTTTTTTAAGCTTTCTCCAGACGCGTGCTGTCTTCTCTCAACCAAAATAACGGGGTCATACCTTCGTCGTGATCCACATGCTGTTAACCTTCACGCAAGAACACTAGTATAGTTTATGCATATACGTGCGCACAATCTGACCATCTCAGCTCGACAACATAGTATATATAGTTTAGGAGACTGAAACACCCAACATGTCTTAGAAAGAAAAAAAAACCAAGAAGAGTACAAAGACCACAAGAGAAGTAACACGGCAGTTAATGTCCATCCCGAAACCGAGTGACGTCTTGGATTACGACGCTGCCCCCGCGCTATGCCTAGAGATGGAAATGGATGGAATACGAATCGAATACTCTCGAATATGAATATGAATTCAAACAGTCTTGAATATGAATACAAATGGAATGTCGTAACGAATACGAATTCGAATCGAATATATATTCAATTCGATCGAATGTGAATATCCTACAACTTTTACGACAAATCTCGGTAGAACAAATTTCTATAACACTAACATGACTATTGAGTATTGACTACTAGGAGTCTACAGTCTACTGTCTGTCTACACAAGCATCAACATCGTAGTCGTAGGCTCATAGCAACACATTGGACTACAACAGGCCAACAACCAACGGCTTCTTGCCTTGCGGACAGGCCAGCTAGAGGAATGGCATGGCTGTTTGGGCCATTGGGACTTAATTGAGCTTGGCTGTTTGGGAGCATGCTGACTGGGCTGCTGGCCGCTGCGCTGCTCCATTGGCCGTTGGGCACTCTGCACTTGAGATGACATTTATTGCGAATGCGGATAGTATTTGTATCCGTAATCGGTGTCATTTCGCATACCATATCCGTATTCGTATCCGGTAAAAAAATCCGGATAGTATTCGTATCCGTATTCGTTTCTCATTCGAATGTGGATATTGCTTACCACATTTGCATTTTCTCAAATACGAACGGAGGTGACTGTAGTTGCATGAATGGGCAACGGTTTTCAATCCAGTGGCATGGAAGGCAACAAGATTTTTTAGTAACATAGCAGGGAACAGAGGAGCTTCCAGCCTTCCAGTGGCATACAAGTCATTTTCTATCTTATTCTAACCGTCGGGAAAAATTTGTATTGCACTAGAAACACCGTTAGCTATACGGGAAAGAAATACCAAAGGAGTATAATTACTGATTTTTTTTTAAAATAATCTATTTTTTATTCGGAAATACGGAAATAATACCGCTTAAATTTTTTTTTACAGAAATAATCTCGTGTCGCTTTACGATTGGGCGACTCGTTCAAGTCGCACAACCGCACTGCGACCAACCTCCACGTCGCCGAACGGAACAGCGATTTAAAGGTTCGAGGCAAGGTCGCTTTATGGAATGGCGACTTTAAGAGAGTCGCCATTCCATCGCGCGACTTGCTCGCAGCTCAACCCAAGTCGCCCAACCGTATGGCGACTTGGAGCGGTTATAAAACCCCGCGCGCGGCCGAACCATCGCCATTCCAACGAGCGAATCGCCGGGAGCCGAGTAGAAAAGAAGAGAAAGAGAGGGAAAGAAGAGGAGGAGAAAAAAAAGAGGTTTTTCGTTTCGCATCGACGACTAGGACGGTAAGTATTAATTTGTAAAAGTTTATTTTTGAAACCATGGTAGGTTAGCAAGCAACTTTATGTGTAGTGGCATATTGTTAACAAATATTTAGAGATGGCATGATTAATTACTAACCATGGTACGTTAGCCTCAAACATCGTGTGTAGTGACATATTGTTAGCAAATATTTAGAGATAGCATGATTAATACTTAGAAGTTCGTATAAAGGAAAAATGAGTTAGTAAAAATAAATTTAGTTGTACTATTCCGTGTGCTGCGCTAATTGTGTACGGGCTAGATGAATGATAACATGTTACTTTTGTATTATATAAACACGTCGATAACCCGTGCATTCGCAAATGCTAGTTTATAGAATGTTAAATACAAGTATTTTTTTATAATAAAGAATTGAAAACATTTACTTCATAGTTTTGGTTGGATTAAGGAATCACAGATACATGTACTTCATAGTTTTTTTAATAATAAGTAATTTCAATGCTTTTAATCTCTTAATTTGCAGGTATGGCACTACAACATGAACACCCCTTTACCAACGCATATATGCATTGGTAAAAATCTAAATAAGTGTTGGTACAGTCTATACCAACGCATTTACTATGCGTTGCCATTGAGGCCGTTGCGAGAGTCTATTACAACAGATAAACAAGCGTTGGTAATAGATATGAAAAGGCGTTACGAAGTAGCAACGGATATAGTCATGTTGTAACTACACTTGTATGCGTTGGTACTTACTATGCATGAATGACTTTTACTATTTTAACAATAGATATAATTATATTGTCACAACGCATAGAAGCGTTGGTACTTGTCATATAGATGAGTTTTGCTATTTTGGCAACGGATATAATTAGGTTGCTGCAACGATTATAAGTGTGTAGAAGTCAGAGTAAAAAAAATCATTATCGGTCATAGCATGGTTAAAAAGAACACTCATATATTATAAACAAATTGTTGCATTACACAGAGAACCATCCACATAAGACATGATATAAATATTTTACTTGAACATCATTCCTAACGGGATGAAATCTAAATGTAATAAAGATCTTGAACATCATTTCCTAACAAAATGTAATCTAAATGTAATGAAGATCATCCTAGCTATGTCACCATTCTCCACCTTGCATTGAACATGTCATCTATAGCATCATCCATTTATCTTATCAACCTACAATAAAAAAATTAGAGTCCATTAATGCACCATTAGCAAGAAACAAAATCACAATATTAAAGTAACAAAACTAAAATGAGCACCGCACATAAGTTGATGGCCACGTAATATCAGCTCCTACTGCATGACCAATCAATTTGTAGCCTTTGTATAGCCGTATCAATTCTTCACATTCGCAATTGCAAGATCAACATGCACCATCCTAAATTCATTTCCTAACTGAACGCCATCAAATTTATCTTTTGAATCACAACTTATGATTGTAACATAAGCCACATCCTTATTTGCATTTTTTCAGCTCTTCAAGAATACTCTAGTGCCAACCTAATCCACACATATAAGTACATGATCAAATATTTTACAAAGAATGCAGTTAAATATTTTTTAGAGAATCACATATCAAATAAACATAAATATTGTCGTAAGTGTGCAGTACCAAGGACAAATATTGTCTAATTCTAGCTGATTCGATCATAGAGTATGATACATCGCACAGTACGAAGCAATAAGGCAGAAGCGAATTAAGAGGAGTTATAAAGAGGCAACCAAAAAAAATAAGCGATAGACGATTTGCTGAGTATCACCAAGAGGGTTCAAGATTAGCAAACTAAGAGTGTACATATCTGAGGTGGCAAGTATAACGGATTGGCAAGTTGGTTTCAGGCAGCAGCAAGTAATTGTAGACATAATAATACAAAGCAGCAAGTTGGGCTGGAATAATACAAAGCAGCTGACATTGACGATATCGATAGGTAGGTTATGACTGAGATGGACGTAACAGGAGAGCAAAACAATTCGGCATAGCAACAGGCGTTGTAGAGGTTGCTGTAGTAAGGAAATGGTTTATTTGTGTTAGTTCGAGTAGAGATAAGGCGATGTTAAGATATTTAAACAAATGTAGAGCAATCTAGAGATTGACATGTAAGTTGTTTAAAAAATGGTCTTAAAATAACAACAGACAAAGAAGAATACATATGGTTTGTTTCATAATGTAATATGAGAAATGTATCTAAATCTAGTTGTCTATTTTGGTTGAGCGTCATTTTTTCACCAAGAATACAAAGATAGTATAAAAATATGAGAAACAATACAGTAAATAGCAGTATAGCACTATCACTACACTAAACTAAGTCCAACAATTCACAGGTATAATGTGAAAATTAAAACAAATGGTTGTTCAATAACCTCAGGGGCCATATATATGTACAGAATGCAAAAGAGAGGCAAAAAAAAATGTAAGGTATTTGTGAGTAGTAAAGGTAAAACTATTTTTCAGCAAGGTAAAACCTTTTTTTTAGCAACCTCAAAAGTTCAAACCAAGCCTCTTGATCACATCAAATATGAAACACTTATGTAGTGAAAGAAATGGATGCATATAATATATGTCACACACAGATAACCATTGAAGCTACAGTCTACAATGTAAAGGGATTTCATATTCAAGCACAGAATAAAGAAGAACACAAATGTGATCACAATCTGAGCCTATACAAGCTACAATAAGCAGTGAGGGTTCGTATGAATGATGACGAGCAAGAGAACTCACCAAACATTGGGCTCCATGTCCGTTAATGACATCCAAATGTAACAAATACGAACTACATTTTGCGGTCCAACAAAAGATGGTCGAAGTGGTGGTTTCTAAGCATCAACTCTAACAAACAAAACAATTTGATGAGCGTAACTCAGACCATAAATTGTACACTTGTACATATCATTTCTGATGCACACCTAACTTTCATCTTGCAAATCCATGGAAGTGGTCAGGATCCCAAATCATGTAAATTATTCTCAGAATCAAGAGGCGGCAGCTTAATAACACAAAACCGCACTGCGAAATATACAAATCCTAACATCCAAATGTCACTTCCCGCCTCAACCAAAGAAAACCAAGGCAAGAAGGCAAGAATGTATTTGGTATATTCCGCATCATTATAACAAACTGATAGAACTAATACCAACAAAGATTCTAACTTTGTATTGTAATGCAACCTTTAGCTTAAAAAGACAACAAAATAAAGATTAGTCCCCAAAAAAGGCGCAGGTAAAAAAAAAGAGTGAAAGGTCTGTGGTCCCTCAAAAAAGCAGTGAGGGTTCGTATGAATGATGACAAGCACTGGGCTCCATGTCTGGTTAATGAAATCCAAAAAGACCAAACAAGAGATACATTCTGCAGTCCAACAAAAGATGGTCAGAAAGTGGTGGTTTCTTGCAAATCAACTCTAATAAACCAAACAATTTGATGAGCAGAACTCAGGAGGCTAACATGCCATTCACATTTGGGGTGATAAATCTTAGTAAAGAAACCAATCGATAGGGATTTGTACGGATATACATCAGGTAACTCTACTGTAAGCTTCCACACACTATCCTGGTAAATAGAAATCAAATCAAGAAGATATTCATAATTCCCTAGAAAATACAGCTTCTCTTCTCATATCACTGAAAGTGCTCATATGAATGAAGACAAGCAAGAGAACTCACCAAACATTGGGCTCAATGTGTGCTACATGACATCCAAAACCGCACGAACCAGAGCAACATTTTTCAGTCCAACAAAAGACGGTCAGAGAGTGGTGGTTTGTTGAGCATCAATTCCACTAAAGAAAACAATCTGATGAGCAGAACTCCGGAGGCTAACATCTCATCCACATTTGGGGTGATAAATCTTACTAAAGAAACCAAGCGATGGGGATCCGTAAGGATATGCATCAGGTAATTATACTCTAACCTTCCAGACACCACCCTGGTAAATAGGACATATGAGGTCATTATGAAATTAAATATTAAGTTTACCTCGTAAGTAACGGCCCATTTCCCATTGCACAATGGTTTGTGGTGATAATTCATGTTCCCTATATAGAGGCTTTTACCACTTGGTATTTTCTTAACTTCACCATTACTAATTCAAGTCTAACAAAAGTGTCATCATCACACTTCATTATATATCTAGCGTAAACAACATGGACCTGAGAGAAAATGTTCATTAGTGAGAAAATGTCAATACAAAGGCTTCAAAGTAGCAAATTTTGAAAATAGGTAATCGCTCTTAGACATACCCCATATTCACATATTGCAACAATCTTCGTAACAACTAGATCATATCTCATCCATCAATGGCATAATAACAATGTCACCAAAAACTCGCCTCCTTTTTCAACTCAGATTCACTTTTTTTACGCCATGTCAGAGAAAAGAAAACTCATCACCATGTCCATAGACAAAGGTACACAACTTGGACTTAGAAATTCATCAAGATTTACCAGGCAACAAAAAATTGGGCCACGATGTTCGATGACCTCTGGGCAGCAGATATCCATGTCTTCCTCACACCATACGCCACCAAAATGGTTGCCCGCCGACGTAATGCCAATGAAAATATCAACCGGTTTGTCCGAAGCGGAGGGGCCTCGCCAGACGGGCAACATCTCAAGGTGTTTCGTGGTGCAAATCTAGGGTGAGTAGTGGAAAAGTCCCCACAAACACCGATTGCACATCAAGGTCCCCATTCAAGGATAAACCAAAGGCATCCTCGAGCACAAACCCTCACAAGACCACCAGAGACAAAAGTAAACCACAATGTCAAACTTAGACACAACAAGACACCACCAATAACATTGCATTCCATTCCCCATCTCTTCATGAGCATGGAAGTGCCACTTACAGTGCGGCATGGAAATGACGTCACGTGCCTCCCGTCAACATTCACATGGTAACCCTCCAAATTCCAATCCAGCGGTGAGAATAAGAACAAATAGGCGGTCCTCCACAAATGGGTATGGCCAATCAACTGAGATCTCCTTCATCCGCCCAATGAGCCGGTTCAGCCACCATGACGTCTTTGACTCTTCCGATCGCTCTTCGTCATCTCGAATCCACCTCTCACACTTCACCATTCCATCATCTGAAGGCTCAGCCTAGAGACCATGCTCCAAACAATTCAACATGACATCAAAGAAACTGAGCCAAATTAATTACAACCTATAAATTAGTTCATCTGAACACCATGGCAGAAACAACTAGCTAAATCATCGCCCAAACGGCAGCGGCGAGGGGAACCCAATTAGCGAATGGCACAACCCACCGTCCGACGAACCACACAAAAAGGCCAAGTGGAATCAAGAAATCGGAGCCAAACACTACCGCCGCCGCTGGCCCGAGAGGAAGCGCACCGCCGCCTCGAGGGTTTCAACCGAGTGGTGATTATGCTCAGAGCCACCTCCTTCCCGCAGATTCAGAGCAGCCCGGGACTCGCTCCGCCCGGTGGTGCGCCGATTCAATCTTGCGCGCCGGGAGAGGGAGCAGCTGATCGGGCGGCGGCGGTGGGGGCGGGGCCTCGTTGACTCCTTCCTCCTCCTCCTCATCGGAGGATTCAAGGAGGGGGCCGCTGGTCTCGGCGAAGGTGACGGTGGGCTGGTGGGGCTTCGGGCTGCATCCGGGCACGGAGGAGGACGGCGAGGGATCTCGGGGTGTGGAGTAGGCGGCTGAGGGGTGAGGGGGTCGCGGCGGGCGAGGGTGGCGCGGCGCGGATGGGAAGGAGGGACGGGCGCGGAGGTGAGGGGTCGTGGCGGCGGGCGAGGGGACGGAGAGGCGGACAAGGGGCGAGGGAGGCGCAGACGAAGGCGGCGCCGGGGTCGGGGAGGCGCGGACGAAGGCGGCGTCGGGTGAGGGGCGAAGGAGGCGCGGGGCGATGGGAGGGGCGGCGGTTGGGCATGGGGGTGGGATGATTGGGGTGATGGGAGGAGCGGTAGTTTTGCGTGGGGTGGGACGATTGGGGGACGCGCGGGGTGGGAAGAGATGGAGGGAGACGAAAATAGTTTTGAGAGTTGTATAAAAAAACTATTCAATTTCGATTAGAGCTGGCAAAATAAGACAAATGTTTATTTTGGTAGAAGTTTATTTTATAAGTATATATAAATTTCAATGGGAAATCGGAATATAATGGGGAAGGAGATGATGGAACAGAAAAAAAAACCAATGGGATTTGCATTTGTATTTAATGGTATTTTGTGAGTAATTTTAGCGAACTTCAGTGGCAAACGATTATTCCATTCCGTAAATTTTTCAGCAAAAAGAAAAATAAAAAACTAGGCATTTCAAATGTTTGCAACGAATAAGGTTGCAACGCATGTTATCTGTAGCCATCCACATGATTTATGACGAATAGGTTTTGCAACACATATTATGCGTAGCCATAATATTACTTCATAACGTATGCATAGAGCGTTGCGACATATGCGTTGGTAAAGGGGTGTTCATGTTGTAGTGTGGCTCAAGACCCTAGTGGTTCAGATTGCCATTTTAGTCTGCTGAACTGGTTGGTCGACGTGCAGCATCGCGCGAGCCGTCGTGTGTCGCATCTAGTTGGCGGGGATGACACGGCTGAGTTGGGGGTGGTTCGTACGCGGACACCCCGACGGGCTTGGAGACTAGATCCACACTGGGTAGAGAGGTTTGTCGCAAGCTGTGCCATTTTTTTGTATCGTATGCGCACTATGTACTTACTTCTTTGTGCTTTGTAGGCTGAGCTGTTCTAGCCTTCTACCTCTCACACGGATGGTAGAGGCCACCGAAGAGGACGGCGGTCTGGTCGACGACGATGGGGAGGTCCAGGCCGGTCCGGAGCGGTCACGATGATTCCCGTTCGACCGGTCGCTCCTGATTGCCCTGGTGGACCATTGGCGGCCCGAGACGCACACATTTCACCTCCCTTTCAGGGAGATGGCCCCTACTCTGCAGGATGTCACGATGCTGCTCGGCTTGCCTATCGCGGAGCTCCCAAAGATTCCCGCCGACGCTGCTGTCGATCGGGCGCGACGCCTGCTAGGCAGGTTTCAAGGGTTCTTAGCGGAGGTCACCTCCTCCGTGATTTCGACTTCTCGGAGCGACAGTGGCATAGCCCGCCCCTACGGTGGCTTTCGCAGTTCCGGGTACGTATACTACCTATTTTTCATGTTTAGCGATTCATTGAAACGTAGCCATATGACGGGCTTACTAATAATTCGTTTCTGCGTAGGTCGAGCAGATGGTCCCACAGCCCACCGTCGACCAGGTGTCGCGGCACCTGGAGGCATACCTGTTGTGGCTCTTCGGCTGGGTACTGTTTACCAGCAGCCACGGTGACTCCATCGACGCCTGCCTCGTGGGGTACGCGAGGGCCATCGCCGACGGCGAGGAGCTAGAGATCAGTTGGGGCTCACCAGCATTTGCCGCGACGCATCACAAAGATGTGCGATCGTCGGTCAGTAGGACGGCCCGTGATCTATCCTCACAAGCTGCCCCCTCATCGCCGCAATCGCGGTCGCTCAAGCGCTTCTCTGGACGCCCATGCCGGTAGACTCCGGACCGTCGGCGCAGACATGTACCATGGGGACGCGGTGGACCGCCGACCGTAGGGTCCCTTTGGTGCCAGAGACGGCACGCACTCTCCCTATATCTTTTCTTCAACAGATACATGTAATCCTTTGTAACCACTCGCTCGCCCCGCAGTACAAGATGCACATCGCAGTCACACGCGGCGCACGAGCACTTTGTGGAGCACCGACCGCCTCACCGCCGACGACATGCGCCGAGGCTTACTCCGATCAGAGACGGGCCCGTGCTCGCTGGGCTGTTTTCACCGTGGCCGGGCGCGACCGGGTATCGGGCGACGCAGAGGAAGCTCGTCTTTGACGTGTTCGTCGAGGACTACGTAGTGCACAGGGTGATGCGCCAGTTCGGCCTCCACCAGGTTGTTCCAGTTCCCGTCGGGACGAGGGTGCCTGAGTCGACCCACGCGTGAGTTACATGCAACACATGTTCACATATGTTTTTGATATTTCTGTAACAGTGGCTTCTAATTGTTGTGGTATGTTTCGCAGGCATAGTAGGAGGGGTGGCACCAGGACGCAGTGGCCGGCCAAGATGGAGCCGTGGGTGGCACAGTGGGCGAACGCCCACGAGGACAGCGTGCCAGAGGACGGCCCGTACGACCCCAGTGCGTACGACGAGTACCTTCGCTGGTACGCCCCGCAGACACACACCAGGCTGGTGCATGTCGTCGACCCTCCCCCCGCTCGTGTGCCAGCACCGACCGACTCCTACCCTCTGCACTTAGCGCGGAACGTGCACCTCGCGGTACGTAAAATCATGTTTGAAAATGTTTGCGTACTGTTACCTGAATTATAGGTTTGACGCTTTGACATACTCCTTGCAGACAGACATCAACATCGGGGTTGCCAGCGACTGGTCGGGCGATTTCAAATAAGTCGTCCACCTACTGCGCGACGTGCTAAACTCGCTCTACAAATCAGCGATTCCAACACATCTCGTACATCAGTTTGGCGACTAGGTCCAGTCAGGTTATAGTCGCTTTACCACTGCGCGACTTGAAGGTTGGTCGCAGTTCGGCTGGGCGACTTGTATGAGTCGCCTAACAGTACAGCTACAGGCAATTATTTCTGTAAAAAAAATTAAGCGGTATTATTTCTGTATTTCCGAATAAAAAATAGATTATTTTAAAAAAAATTCTATAATTACCATCGCTCATTGACATAGAACTTACTGTTGGGAAAAACTGCGAGTAGAACATATCGATTTTGACATTAAAGACGTTTGTATTGACTGTATATACTGACTCTTCTTTGTATGCACTAAGAAAGCAGTACAAACACTAGCACAATTTGTGTGTTTCCTGGATGCCGGGAACACACAGGAAGTCTTATCGATAGTCACAAACAAGGGAAACTAAAGAACTCGATCAGAGCATGACTTTCAAGGTCTAGTTCTCGGTCTTACTTCGCTATACATGTGCTTATACTTTGTGAGGCTTTCGGCTGCTTCAAATGTGAGAAGAAAGGCTTCGTGCAAGACTTGGTCTCCTGTTCTTGATCGTTTAATTTCTACTGCGATTTCATTAGGTCAACCAAAAGGTATATATATACATTTGTTCAACAAACAGGTTTGTTGGACCTGGATTTCGTAAATCCAAATTATATGTGTAAATACTGTGTTATTCCCTAGATCAGTAGATAGGACTCACAGACACATTACTGAATCATTTCATACATGGCGTAAAACCATACCATTCATTAATTCAACACATCAGAGTTTATATAGACCACATCGGATCAAGTTTTACAATAATGATCGAACAGACCAACTGATTACATTACAAAAGTAGCGGAAGCGACAACGAAAGCAAAAGGGTGAGAGCACATCTCTCCACAGGCAAGCGACTGGGAAAACCCGTATGTGTCCGATATTAACCAAGGACTTGAATAATATTAGATGCACGCAAGCACCAACGCAGTCAGCTGGACTGAGGCGAGAACTAGACTAAAAGAACTAAACTACTCCTTATCGTCTCCTAGGCCTCCAAGTTCTGGATCCTCGTAGTATTCGTAATCTCCGAGATTTCCTGCTTCTAAGAGTTTTAGGGGAAAGAGCGAGAATGAGCACAACTTCTGTACTCGCGAGCCAACACACAAGATGCAATAATAATACATGCAAGGCTTAACAAGGATGGCTCGGGTTCTTTTATTTGCTAAAGCAATGTTTTCAATTATCATAATTACAAATTCCTATCACTTAGCATTTTAACAAAATTACATTTTATTAAAGATAGTGTGGATATCATGGGGATATGCCTGAGATCTTAGGATGATGTTACAATTGGCAATGTCATTTTTGGTTTGTTGAAACAGCGTTTTCTGCAAATGTTAGGATTTTCGGTCATACCGGCGTAACGCTGCATGACGATCAAGATCACTGCACGCATCAAGAAGATACTTACGGTATGACCGAGTCCGGTCATTCCGTGTTTTAGGTGGCGGTTTGATATTTCCGAACGAGTGTAATTTGAGTTTTGGTTTCTTCGGTAGCGGTATTTACAAGTTAGTTATGGGTGCGGATTATCATGATCTTGTAGTACCGCCATAACATGGCGGTAATACCGATTTTGTGCTGATTGTCATTTCTATTGGAGAATTGCTTTTGGGTTAGGTCAAGTTCATGGGTTTCATGGCATATGTGTTGCATGATGCATGTTTTGACTAACGTGGGTCAAGTTGTGAAGAACTTGTTCCCGGATTCGATTTCTTTGTCTATTGATGTGCGTTGCTTGGAGGTCAATGACGGTCAATCGGCGAGATGATCGGGACTAAGCTTGGAGAGCCGAGGTCCGTAACGATCGGGATGCCGGGTGAGGTCAATGGAGTCAAGCATGGCGCAAGAGGGACAAAGGTGACCGAACGGGCAGTTCGGTGCGACGGGTTCGATCAAGCGGCGCGGGGGTCGGTGCAAGTGCCATGGTGGTTTCGGTGCGAGCCGGATGGGAGAGACTTGCCGACATGAAGAGAGCCACCGATCAACCTACACGTGGCGAAGCATGGGAGGTGCTTCACGAAGATGGGACTCGGTCTTTGCAAAAGATCGAGAAGGGTATTTTAGTAATTTCACCAAATACGCCTTTGGTGACCTAATGCCAACCAGCGGCGCAAGTCGGTGCGCCAAGAAGTGGATTAGGTCAAGAAAAGTGAAGACGGCGCTTTGAGATGCGTGCGCAGGTGACCCGCTTGTTTTGGGCCTTAACGGAGCCCATTAGGGTTACTCTTCTAGAAGGTCTAAGCCTCCACTATAAATAGGGGTGTCTTTGGACAGCCCACCTCAACCCTTTCATTGTGTTTGAAACCCTAGTTTGCTTAGGGAGAGGATTAGTGGAGGTTAGGGTTCTAGAGAGTTGGATTTGATTTCGTGCTCATGTATTGAGTCTTTGTCCTCCTTGATGGAGTGGTCAGAAACCAATACCACATCAAATCAATCCAAAGAAAGTTCTCTCAAAGATGAGTTCATTTGCTTTCTTTCTCTCTATTTGGTGATTTGAGGTCTTTCTTTGATCCGTGAGTTTTTGCTTGGTTTTTCTTCTTGATCTTGCTTGCTGGGATATGTGGGAACTCATCTAAGGTCATCTTAATCATCATCCACCCACGAGCAAGTTTTGGATCAAGTTTTACATTTTTGCTCGGTTTTGAACCCTCCTTCGGTAAAATGCAAAAAGATCAAAACTTTGATGTGGATCTTCTCGATCGTCGCTTGGATTAGGTTCATGACATCATTAGGAAGATGTGTTTCAATTTTGGTGGAGTTTGGCCAAGCGGATCAAAAGTTACGTCGATTTTTGTTTTCGCTTTTCAGTTGTTTATCGCTCATTCGCCTGATTTTACTGTTCATGCGAACGATCGACACCGTTTCATCCGGTTCGCCTGGACTACGGTACGACCGCCATCGTTCATCCGGTTTGACCATTACTGTTCATCAGCACTGTTTATAAGGCTGATTTTTGTGTTTTTGGTCGCTTTTTTGGGGATTTGAAGGATTAAGTACAAGTCTTCCGCTATGCTTAGATATATTGATCTTCATAGTTCTCATAGCTATTGGAGCCAATATCATGTTTGAATCGACCAAAGCAAAAAATAGATAGTGCTCCTATTCACCCCCTCTAGTCGCTTTTCGGTCCAACAGTGGTATCGAGCCCTTAGTTCAATCTTGATCTTAACCGTCACCGAACCTGGCGATGGATAAGTACTCGACCAAGCCGCATGTCTTCGATGGGCTCGACTATGCCTATTGGAAGAATCGCATGCGAGTCTTCCTTGAGAGCGGGACAAGCTATATGGGAGGTTGTTCGATCTCCGCTGCTTTTGCCCGGTTGCTACGCGCTTTCAAGCAATTCTCTTGGCTAACAACAACAAGGCAAAGAACCTTCTATATGCCGGGCTTGGTAGGCAAGAGTATGATAGGATTTGCAATCTTGCGATCAAGACATGAGATTTGGCACACCCTCGAAACTTACCATGAGGGATCGCCCCGGATCAAACAAGTGCGCTCGAATGTCTACAAGCGAGAGTACAACAAATTCGAGATGCGCCCCGGTGAGAGCATCGATGACGCTTTTACTCGCTTTTAACAAGGTGATTAATCGATGAAAGTTGACATTGAGTACTCTCAATCTGAGAATGCCACCCACCTCTTGGGTGCAATCAACACCAAGGAGTGGGAGATGAAGGCAATCGCCATAGAGGAGAACGCCGATCTCTAATCTCACTTTGAGCTGCTTTATAGCAAGCTAAAAACTCATGAGATCAAGAGAGGCGGTAATCCTAAGAAGGATAACATGGCTTTGGTGGCTGATCCTCTCAAAGGGACTCCTGATGGTTTTTCTGAGTCTTCTTCTGGTTTTTCTCTTGCGTGTTTATCTGCTATTCAAGAAGAAGAGTTTGAGAGTCTTCCGAGGCTGATTTAGCTCTTTTAGCCAAGAAAGTCACACGGGCATATAACAATGTCAGAAACAGAAAGAGAGGTGGCCCTGTGACATGCTATGAGTGTGGAGAGCTATATCACATCCGAGCCAACTGCCCCAAGCTGAAAGGTAAGGGAAATCATGAGAAGGTTGCCAGGAAGAAGCCTCAAGGGGGCAAGCCCAAGTATGATGCTGCCAAGCTCATGAAGGCTGCCACCGAAGTTCTTGCCGCTTTGGAGATCAATCCATGAGCGATGTGGACTCGGGAGCGAGGAGGACAAGGAGGAGGAGTTTCTCAAGACAAGAAGGGAAGGCCAAGGATTTCACCCAAGATAAGCTTCATGGCCGACTCGTCGACGCCGATAATGATGATGAGGTACCTCTCTCCTATGATGTTCTTTACGCTAGATGCGATAACATGTATGAGCAATTGCTTAGTCAAGATAAAGCTTTAAAGTTCACCATGGCTAGGAACAAGGATCTAGAGTCACAAGTCGAGAGTTTGAAATTAGAGCTTGTGAATGCTAAAAGTCTAGATGTTGATGAATGTTCATCCTGCCATGCTTTGCACTCCGAACTGTCTAAACTGCAATCTGCTCATGATATTGCTTTGCATCAACTTGAAAATGCTAGAACTGAGCTAATTGATGTTAAATCTGCTCCATGTGAAAAATGCTTAGAGTCTAGCAAGTTGGATGCTTCGTAATGTGAAATCTAGTTTTTGCTCTTTACGCTTAGAACGCGAACATGAAGTTAAGGATATTCTAGAAGCAGTTAGAGCTAAATTTGCCAAGCTTAAGGACACAATTGATTCTACATCTTGTGCCTCTTGTGCCGCCTATAAGCTTGAAGTTGTGCATCTTAAGGAGAAACATGCTAGAGCCATTAAGGGCAAGACTTGTGAATCATGTGTTAATATTGAAAAAGAGAATGCTTATCTCAAGGATACTTTAGAAAGATTCTCTAATGGTGAAAAACAGTTAAACATGATTCTAGATAAATCTAAAACTCCTTTTAAGAAGCAAGGCTTAGGATACAACTCTACTCAGGACATGTCCAAGCCTAATGTCATTCAGGTCTTGGAAAATGGCTTAGTTGAATTTAAAACCCAACCTGCAAAAACTTTCTTTAAATCTGCAGGGTTTGTCCAACCTTCTTTTGAGGTAAAAGGTGCTTCTCCCAGTGGTACAAAATACCATTGCACCTATTGCAAAAAGAGTGGACATTTGGTTGAGTTCTCACGTGAGGTTGAAGAACGCTAAGAGAAATATTGCTAGAATGTCATCTAATCAACCTAGAGCTTTTATGAGACATGGTCACGCCCAAAAGAAGAAACCCAGTCTAGGATTTGTTGCACATGCTCATCACCATGTTCCTAGACAGATGCATCTCATGTTCTTGTTACCATTGCTCATAATAGAACTGCTAATAAAGTCAAGGATAGCACATCCGCTTTGCACACTACTCGCAGACGAGTGTCTCAAGATCGATTCCCAAGTCGCTTTTAACTAACCCCATGATTGAGACACATCGCTTTTTGTTCCTTGATTTTCGTGGATTGGCGCGAAGGGGAAGAACACATGGTTCGTCGACCGTGTTCACGCCACATGACCGGAGACTCAAGATGGTTCACCTCCTTCACACGATCAACCGGTGATGACTTCATCACCTTTGGAGATGATACACAAGGCGCATTGAAGGAACGGAATGATTAGGGTGAACGACAAGTTCATTCTCAAGGACGCCGCGCTTGTGTCTAAGCTAAGGTACAATCTCCTTTCGTCTCCTGACTTCTCGATGATGGCTATGAGACTCGCTTTAAGAAGAATGCCTGTCGTGTGCTTGATTCTTTTGGTGAGTTCGCTTTTGGGATTTCTAGAGTTGGTAGAATTTTTGGAGCTGATTTTTCCGAGTCTCTTCTTTGGATCCCTTAAGTGCTTAATTGCTTCTTCTTCGATATCGGCTTTGGCACCGACGCTTGGGGCACATTGGTTTTGATCATCCGACACGAGTTAGCGGCCTTAATCTCATGAGAGGTTTGCCTAAACTCAAAGTCGTCAAGGATGTCAGATGTCGCCACAGAGGCATGGCAAACAAGTTGCCACCTCTCACCCGTCATTGACTATGGTTATGACTGACGGACCAGGACAGTTGCTTCATATGGATACTGTTGGTCCTGCTAGAGTTCGGTCAGTCGGTGGCAATTGGTACATTCTTGTCATAGTCGATGATTTTTCGAGATACTCTTGGGTGTTCTTTCTTGCTTCGAAGGATGAGGCTTTTGATCATTATCATGACCTTGTTCTTCGTTTGGCTTCTGAACTTCCTGGTGCCTTGAGAACGATCCGCAGTGATAATGGCACGGAGTTCAAGAACGCTTCTTTGCCTCTTTTTGTGCCGAAGGCGCAGATTGAGCATCGTTCTCTTCTCCACACGCCCCTCAACAAAATGGCGCTGTGGAAAGGAAGAACAGACTCTAGTCGAGATGGCTAGGACAATGCTAGATGAGTATAGCACACCGAGGAGATTTTGGGCCGAAGCTATTGCTACAGCTTGCCATATTTCAAACCGTGTCTTTTTGAGACCGTCTTTGGGCAAGACTTCATATGAGCTTCGTTTTGGTAGAAAACCCTCTGCTTTCACTTTCGAGTCTTTGGATCGAAATGTTTTATTCTCAAGACAGGAACCTAGATAAATTTGAATCAAGGACTTGTGATGGTTTATTTCGGGTTATCCCGCTCATTCGAGGGTTTTCGGTTTTAATGTTGAAACTAACATTGTCCAGAGACATGCAATGTTACTTTTGATGAGACTAGCCCAGAGCTAGATCCGATGTTTCGGTGACTCACAGTGACAGAGAGCATTTTTGTTGAAGAAGATGAGGATGAACTTGATTTTGCTCCTTCACCAAGGTCGATGTTCCCTGCAAGCCGCCCAAGCTCCGTAACACCTTTCGATCGCTTCACCTCCAATTGAGGCTCCTCTGCGACTTCTTCATCAAGAAGACTGCGGAGGTTGAGGAGATGCTATCTCCCCAAGCGCCCTTTGCACATTCGAAGCAACACCTCCGGATCGATGATTGGTAATCTCCATGAGCGAGTCACTCGCTCCGTATCATGATCCGAGTCTTTTCTCTCACTCTGCATTTGTAGCTTCTTTTGAACCCAAAGATATATCACATGCTTTATCTCGATGCTAGTTGGGTCAATGCCATGCATGAGGAGTTAGAGAATTTTGAAAGAAATAAAGTTTGGAACCTTGTAGAACCTCCTAGTGGTCATAATGTTATAGGAACCGTTGGGTGTTCAAAAATAAACAAAATGAGGATGGTTCGTGGTTAGAAACAAGGCTAGGTTGGTAGCTCGGGGCTTTAGCCAAAGTTGAGGGGTTAGATTTTGATGAGACCTTCGCTCTGTTGCTAGATTAGAAGCCATTCGCATCTTGATTGCATTTGCTGCATCTAAAGGTTTTAGGTTGCATCAAATGGATGTTAAGAGTGCCTTTCTGAATGGTTTTATAGAGGAGGAAGTGTATGTTAGGCAACCCCCTGGCTTTGAGGATCCCAAGCACCCTGATCGTGTCTTTAAGCTATCTAAAGCCTTGTATGGTCTTAAGCAAGCCCCTAGAGCATGGTATGATAGGCTTAAGACCTTCTTGCTTAAGAATGATTTTTTAATGGGAAAAGTTGATAAGACTCTTTTCATCCTTAGGCATGGCAATGACTTCCTGCTTGTTCAGATATATGTTGATGATATTATCTTTGGTGGTTCCTCTAATGCTCTTGTTTCTAGTTTTTTTGAGACTATGTCCAGGGAATTTGAGATGAGCATGATGGGAGAACTCAATTACTTTTTGGGGCTACAAATCAAGCAATGCAAGGAAGGGATCTTTATCCATCAGACGAAGTACACCAAGGATCTACTCAAGCGCTTCGAGATGGGTGACTGCAAGCCGATCGCCACTCCCATGGCGACATCGACTGCCTTGGATCCAGATGAGGAAGGAGAAGCCGTGGATCAACGCGAGTACCGCAAAGATGATCGGCTCCCTACAGACTGACGGCCTCAAGACCGGACATCCACTTCAGCGGTCCGCGCCTCAGGCGAGGTTTCAGCGCCACCAAGGACTTCACATCGCCAAGCCGTTAAGCGCATTTTCGTATTTACACTCTACCCTTCAAGATGGCATTTGGTATTCTTGTTCTTCTTCATTTGTCCATTCGGGGTTTTGATTCGATTTTGCGGTCAGAGGCTAGATAGGAAGAGCACATCGGCATATGTCATTTCTTAGGCACTTCTCTTGTCTCTTGGTCTTCTAGGAAGCGGTCTTACATTGCACAATCCATCTTGGTTTAATATGTAGTCAGCCGCTAGTTGTCAGAGTCGATTTTGTGGATGGTCTCCACTCTTAAGGATTTTGGGTTAACTTTTGCTAGTGTTCCTCTCTTCGTGACAACACTTCGCTATTAACATTGCTAAAACCCAAAGGCAACATTCTAGGACCAAGCACATAGACATTCGCTATCATTTCCTTAGAGACCACGTTGAGAAGGGTGATATTGTGCTGCATTTTGTGGAGTCCGAGGCTCAGTTAGCCGATATCCTCACCAAGCCTTTAGACCCAACAAGATTTGCCACCTTAAGGAGTGAGTTAGGGGTAATTTATCCCTATGGGTTGGTTTGAGGGGGAGTTGGATCTTTTCTGATATTTCCTTGTTCATTTGATCTTTTCTTGATTTTCTTTTGAACTTGTTGATCTTTTAGGCTTTTTGAGCTTTTCTTGCATCTCATTGTATCATATTGCATTCATATGAAAAATCCAAAAAGATGCATTGTAATATAAGCTTTTCTGCTTATCTTTTAAAATTGATGAAGCTTTGCTTATTACCCGTTGGAGCTTTAGTGTTTCAAATTATTGCTCAATGCCATGTCTAGTTCTTTGACTTGCTAGAATTATCATGCTTTCACATGTGTAGCTAAGTCTTTGTTGTATGAGCTAGAACTTGAAAAACAACTTGAACTAAGAAATTAGCAATTTGTGAATTGTTCACCCGATTCATTAATTAGTGCTCCTTTTATGACATTGGCCTTGTCAAAATTGCTTTGTTAGCTCTTCAATCTAGCTTTGATCATTACTTGAGCTTTTTGTGTTCTTGAGAATCTAAAACCGCTCTTGTGCAAAATAAAAATGATCTCTTTTGTGCGAAAAGAACCGATCTCACCAATTCTTTCTCATGAGACCTTGCCATGGTACTAGGCATGAACTCAGGGGGAGTTTTGGATGACCTAGACCACTCTCTTAAGCTTTTGTTGCTTGGGATGGTCGTAGTGAGGCTTGAGATCTAGCACAATGCTAAAAATGCAAATTGTCAAATTGGTTGAAACATAGGAAGAGATTGTGGATGGCTCCTAGTTCAGGATCTTCTTTACTAAGATAGACCTTTTATCAACTTGAATATTCATTGCAATTGAAAAACAGTTGAAAATGGGCATTTGAGAAAATTGAGCAAAATGATTCAATTCAGGACCTTTTTGTCTCTTAATGTGGTCATGGTTAGCTTTTGGATCTCACGTTGACATTTTGACATGGCCAGTATCATTTTAGGATCACTATTGATGAACTTGCTAGATTTGAAGCTTTGCTTAAAATGCTAAAATTCATTGCTTTATATTGAGCCTTCTTGCTTAGCTTTGTTATATATGTTTTGTCATGATCTTGCTAGCTATTTAGTAGGGCTTGATATGTTGTTTGTGCAACTTTAGAAATGCTAACTTGTTCTTTTGGGTAATCTCCAAAGCTTCTTGTATTCAAAATTGAAAAATACAAAAAAAATTTTGAAGCCACTCCATTGCATTTCATGCATGCTCCATCTTATGCTTTTTCCTCATTCTCGCATTTGTCATCTCTCGGGCGAGAGGAAGGCGTGATTCCTTGATGACTCCATTGTCAAAGGGGGAGAAGATATTGTAAAAATGTTAAAAAGGGGAGAAGTTGTTTGGGAAGAAGATGTTTGAAAAAGGGGGAGTTCTTGGAGAAAAATTGAAAATCTAAGGATCTTAGTGAGGGGGAGTTTCTTATTTGCATTCTTATGGTTTTATTATCATTTCTGAACTAGAATTGCAATTCTTGATCCTCACAATGATCAAATGTCATATCGAACAATTGTTCTTTCATATGGACCTTATGTGAGATTTTGACCCGTTTCTGGAAAATGAAGCTTTCTCGCTTTCTTTTGCCGTATCTCACTTGCTGATACTTTTCTGGAGCCAACTTGGTCATTTCTTTTGCATTTGGACCAAGTTGTGCCTTTGAGCGAAAACGCCGAGTTTTTACTTTTCAAACCTCAAAATTTGCATTTGTGGAAAATTGCCAATGTGTTCATCAAGGGGGAGATTGTGGATATCATGGGGATATGCCTGAGATCTTAGGATGATGTTACAATTGGCAATGTCATTTTTGGTTTGTTGAAACAGCGTTTTCTGCAAGTGTTAGGATTTTCGGTCATACCGGCTAACGCTATGCAGACGATCAAGATCACATCATGACGACATCAAGAAGATACTTGGCGGTATGACCGAGTCCGGTCATTCCGTGTTTTAGGTGGCGGTTTGATATTTCCGAACGAGTGTAATTTGAGTTTTGGTTTCTCGGTAGCTAGCGATACGATCCGATTATGGGTGCTTGATACTACAAGATCTTAGTACCGCCATAACATGGCGGTAATACCGATTTTGTGCTTGATTGTCATTTCTATTGAGAATTGCTTTTGGGTTAGGTCAAGTTCATGGGTTTCATGGCATATGTGTTGCATGATGCATGTTTTGACTAACGTGGGTCAAGTTGTGAAGAACTTGTTCCGGATTCGATTTCTTTGTCTATTGATGTGCGAGTTGCTTGGAGGTCAATGACGGTCAACGGCGAGATGATCGGGACTAAGCTTGGAGAGCCGAGGTCCGTAACGATCGGGATGCCGGTGAGGTCAATGGAGTCAAGCATGGCGCAAGAGGGACAAAGGTGACCAAACCAGGCGATTCGGCGACGGTTCGATCAAGCGGCGCGGGGCCTGCAAGTGCCATGGTGGTTTCGGTGGGAGCCGGATAGGAGAGACTTGCCGACATGAAGAGAGCCGCCGGATCAACCTACACGTGGCGAAGCATGGAGGTGCTTCACGAAGTTGGGGCTTGGTCTTTGCAAAAAGATCGAGAAGGGGTATTTTGGTAATTTCACCAAATACCGCCTTGGTGACCTAATGCCAACCCGCGGCGCAAGTCGGTGCGTCAAGAAGTGGATTAGGTCAAGAAAAGTGAAGACGGCGCTTTGAGATGCGTGCGTGTGTGACCCGCTTATTTTGGGCCTTAACGGAGCCCATTAGGGTTACTCTTCTAGAAGGTCTAAGCCTCCACTATAAATAGGGGTGTCCGGACACCACCTCAACCCTTTCATTGTGTTTGAAACCCTAGTTTGCTTAGGGAGAGGATTAGTGGAGGTTAGGGTTCTAGAGAGTTGGATTTGATTTCGTGCTCATGTATTGAGTCTTTGTCCTCCTTGATGGAGTGGTCAGTAAACCAATACCACATCAAATCAATCCAAAGAAAGTTCTCTCAAAGATGAGTTCATTTGCTTTCTTTCTCTCTATTTGGTGATTTGAGGTCTTTCTTTGATCCGTGAGTTTTTGCTTGGTTTTTCTTCTTGATCTTGCTTGCTGGGATATGTGGGAACTCATCTAAGGTCATCTTGATCATCATCCACCCACGAGCAAGTTTTGGATCAAGTTTTACATTTTTGCTCGGTTTTGAACCCTCCTTCGGTAAAATGCAAAAAGATCAAAACTTTGACGTGGATCTTCTCGATCGTCGCTTGGAATAGGTTCCTGATATCATTAGGAAGATGTGTTTCAATTTTGGTGGAGTTTGGCCAAGCGGATCAAAAGTTACGTCGATTTTTGTTTTCGTTTTTCAGGCTGTTTACTTTTCATTCTTTGATTTTCTCGTTTATCTTGAACGACCGACATCTTTGTTCATCCGGTTCGACCGGACTGCGATACTGACCGTCACTTTGTTCATCCGGTTCGACCGTTATCGTTCATCAAGACTGTTCATAAGGCTGATTTTTGTGTTTTTGGTCGTTTCTTTTGGGGATTTGAAGGGGATTAAGTACAAGTCTTCCGCTATGCTTAGATATATTGATCTTCATAGTTCTCATAGCTATTGGAGCCAATATCATGTTTGAATCGGACCAAAGCAAAAAAATAGATAGTGCTCCTATTCACCCCCCCCCCTCTAGTCGCGTTTTCGGTCCAACAGATAGTAATTGTGCAATATTAAATAACAGCAGAGGTTCCCTCCGTCGGAAACTCTACCTTATGCTTCATTTGATTGGAGCTACCTCCATTTAGTAACACCACTAAGTCTGAAAACCCAGGAAAAATACAATCTCTAGGCTAGGTGAGCCCACCACATTTTTCATACCACCCACAAAGGTTTTTGAAATAGAACTAACTCTAGTTAAGTTCTCATGTTCGCCTTTGACCGTAGGCGTGGCTGTTTAAACAGTTTAGATTCTGCAGAGGTTGTACACTGTACCCACAAGAGATAATCATACTCATTACCCCACATGATTCCGTAGTCATGTAGTTGAGCGATCGTCATAGTAACCTTTCAAATTACTTCGCCCCTTCTGTTATCTCATCTATATGGGGTTACACCCATACGTTGTGCGGGATGTCTACCTCAGCGATCTAGAGTAGTTGGACTACACCACAACGACTGGCAACTTCACCTTGTTTTGGTGTCCCATTCAAGCCAGATGTATCATGTGCTTGCACATTCTTGTTATCCATCCAGTGATATGATATTCAAGGTTTAATAAATTTACTAAGCCAAGTTGCACTTTGTAGACTTGTGGTTGTACTTGTTTTACACGCGAGATCATGACAAGATTAAGTCATTAGGTTCATCTGGGCGGTTCATTCCACATACCATACATTCCTTGGGCTGCATTAGCACCCATCAACATATCATCCATCCTACTATCTGCCTAGATGATAACAACAAGTTATAGGGTTTTTGAGGAGTAAAAATACAAGTTATTATGGGTAAATATGATGTCATGTGGTCCCTAGGTATACACCTTATATTTACAAGGGAGGAGCCTACCAGGTGGTCGTAAGTTCTTCTACGATCACCCCCATAGTCGTAAGTCTTGCTACGACTACCTTTTGGTCGTAAGTTCTTCTACGATCACTATCCAGTCGTAAGTTATTCTACGACTACCCCATGATCGTAAGCTCTTCTACGACCAGGTCAGCTACGACCACCTTATGATCAATAAAACCTACAGACGAGTGGGTCCAATTAATTAAGAAATCCAAGCAGTCAACATACGATATTATTCTACAGAGTAATAGCACATAATACCCCATTATCTCTGACAAATAACTGCCAGACGACATGAAGGAGTTAACATTTTGGTGATTACTGCAAACAAGCACCCGTTACAGGACATGATGAGGCGCCTCTTCACCTGGAGAAATGGTTACTCCTTCATGACTATATAAAGACAGCGATCAGAGAAGAAAAGGGAGCAATGAGAGAACACAGCAAGCAATTAGGAAGACAGGCACTATCTTCTGTAATAATCTTAGCCTTTTCTCCTGATTGTACAAGATATACTCAATACTATACACACATGGGAGTAGGGTTGTTATTCTCCCTGGAGAAGGCCTGAACCTATATAAAAATACCCGTGTCAATCTCTCTACGTGATTCCATTCTAGGAGACCCCCCGAATCAAACAATCTTTACGTAAGATCGGTTCTAAAACACCGACAGTTGGCGCCGTCCGTGGGGATCTTCCAGTAATCTCTTGTCAACATATTCTCTTTTTCCAAATCTCATGCACTCATGGTAGGAGAATGGAACGAGGAGAACTGGTTTGACTTGGTAGATTACGCAGATGTCGACATGGATGCCGGTTTCGATTACGAACCGAGTATCGTCTCATCCGATGGTGTTGCTGCCTCTAGAGATCTTTCTGTAGATCCAAGAGACCATGCCACTGATGGAGTTGAGGAGGGATCCTTATCCCCCACAACAGTACGTCCAACAGAGGAATCAATTCTCTCAAAGGACAAGGGTCAATCCGACCACAATCAGGACTACACCCAGGCGGGCTCACAACACGACGAGAATTTTTCCTCCAAGTGTCCAAGTCCCCCTAAGGCGGTCCGACTTGGTAAGACAAGTTCTGGAAGCCACAGTTTCAGGGCTTCACCAGCATTTGGTGGTCCTCTCTCTCCGGATAACTCCAGAGAGAGCGGGATCAAGCATGTTTTTTCTGCAAATTCGACCATCTCTCCGCAGGTCACACCTGCGGACGGAGACAGTTATAACCCAGAGTTCCCCTTCCTAGAGGGTATTACTCCAAGTCGCCAGATGGTGTCTCTCAACTACTCCTCAAGCGGGGAGGCCTCGAGCGCAAGTGAGAATCATCAACAGGAGGTCTTCGTCCTTCCCTCAGATCAAGGTCACTCTTCTAGAGACCGAGCTAGGGACACTCCCCGAAGATCACGCACTGCGCCCCCTCGTGGCAATGGCAAGGGCACCACCGGTGACGGACAAAACCAACACTTTGATGAGCGTGAGGAAAATCCTCGACATACTCTTACTCCATTGAGGCAGTCTCAAGGATCTGATGTGGAAGATCTTGAGGCTATTCGACGGAAGAAAATTGCAGCCCAGAAAAATCTGCCTGGATGCATCCAGTATCAATCAGAGGAAGCTCAAAAACTCCAGCACATCAACGACTTGCTCGAGAACCCTACTTGAGAGCTCGCCCGAGCGCCAGGCTACAACCTATTCATCGAAGAGATCGCACAAAGGCTTCGGACCACAATGGCAAGACTGGAAGCACCTCGCCAACATCATTCAGGAAGTCGTAGTAATACAACTTTCTCAACTACCAGTCGTTCGAACAATACCCCACGTAGAGATCGGCGCAAAGACAAGTTGCATCGATCTCCTACCCGGAGAAATGTCCTTCGAACGTCAGATAATCAACAAACCCCTCGGAGAGGTGATCGCTCACCATTCCGACATGGAAATCTACAGCAGCAGATGGAATACGAGGAGTATTTCCCTTGTATGACCGAGACCTACTACAGGTCGGGCAACCTGTTACTGGGTATCGTCGAATACGATCACCTGGTGATATCAACCCTTCTTTCTTGCAAAGGAGGCGTCAAAAAGTCATTACCGGATGTCGGGCATCTCGCCTGACCTCCGAGCTGTTCGCTGGCCACATTGTTTTCGACCAGTGAACATGGAGAAGTTCGATGGATCCCAAAATCCCATCGAGTTCCTTCAAATTTATACAGCAGTTGTCCGAGCAGCAGCAGGAGGAGAGCGCGTCATGGCGAATTACCTTCCAACTGTGCTCGAAGGGTCTGCTCAATCATGGTTATTAAACCAACCAGTCGAGTCGATCTACTCGTAGCAACATCTATGCGATCTATTGCTGGCCAATTTCCAAGGCACCTACCATCGCCCCGAAAAGGAGGACGACCTACATCAGATGCGACAAAACGACGACGAAACACTACGCTAATTCATTAGGCGTTTCAGTCAGGTTCGCAATTCGATTCCTGAAGTTTCTGACTCATCTGTTATCAGAGCCTTCAAGCAGGGAGTCTGCAGCATAAGGATCACAGAGGACATCGCTTTAAACCCGCCCACTACTGTAGCCGAACTCTTCGAGATGGCTGATCGGTACGCTACTGTTGATGAAGCAGTCGAGTGGACCAAAATCATCGATCGAGATGACTAGCACCCTCAAGAGACGGGCGAAGGTAACAAAAAGAGAGATAAAAAGACCAAGAAATCCAAGGACAAGGCAAAGGGCCAAAAGCCTCAAGCCAATGCTTCTAAGGAGGTCTTGGCCGTAAGTGATTAGGAGCCACGAACTACCAAATAATACCCCGATCGAGGCAAAGTTAAGCGCCCCGAACGGAAGAACGACAAGCCTAGGTGGTGTCCTTTCCATAAAAAGGAAGGACATGACCTTCGCAACTGCCGAGTTTTCCAACAAAAACTCGAGGACTACTACAACGGCAAAGGACCACTTCCCACTCTCGAGCAGATAGGGCAAACAAGTGGTCGTAAGTCGTCGGATGACGATGAGGAGATGCCGTTCCAGGATCCGCAACATACCATCGAGCACATCTACGAGGGATCATCGGTATACGAATCAAAGCGACAGCTTAAAGCTGCCAAACGTGAGGTAAACTCCATAGACCCTCCTCTCGTCAATAAATTACCGAAGTAGTTGGAAGTCACCATCTCCTTCGAGAAGGGTGACTGCCCGATTCCTTCGACCCGACCAGGTCGATATCCGATCGTGGTTGAACCCACCATCAACAATTGTCGGGTCGATCGAGTTTTAGTTGATGGTGGCAACTCGTTAAACATCCTGTTTATGAGTGCCCTGGACGAGATGCAAGTACCTAGGACTAAGGTAAGACTGGTACGATACTCCTTTCATGGGATCGTACCGGGGTCTTCAGCCAAACCTATTGGTCAAGTTTCTCTTCCTTTAACATTTGGTTCTCCAAGTAATTTTAGGACGGAGAAAATCTCCTTTGATGTGGTCGATTTCGATACAGCATATAACGCCATACTCGGACGACCAACTTTGGCAAAATTCTTAATGGCTACTCATTATGGGTATCAATGTCTTAAGATGCCAGGTCCCAAAGGAGCAATCACAATCCATTGTGACAAGAAGATGGCGTATACCTGCGATCGTCGATCCCTTGAGATAGTTGGTCAGATACCAACTCGAGAAGAAAGTCAGCCTTCGACTAACAAGTCGGCTTCAAAGTCACACTAAAGCCTAACGACCAGGTCAAAGAGGTTCCTCTGAACGCAGGGGAGCCCTCGAAGACTGTTCGCATTGGGGATACTTTCGACCCCAAGTAGGAAGACGTCCTCATCACCTTCCTCCGAGCTAACGTAGATGTCTTCGCGTGGCACGCATCCGACATGTCCGGAGTCCCCAGGGAGGTGATCGAGCACAGGCTAGCTTTACGGCCTGACAAAGTACCCGTAAAACAAAAAATACGGAGATTTGCGCCTGATTGACGAGATACTATTAAATCAGAATTGGACAAGCTACTTAAAACAGGCTTTATAAGAGAAGTCGACCACCCAGAGTGGTTGGCTAACCCTGTAATGGTTAGGAAGTCGAATGGCAAATGGCATATGTGCGTAGACTTCACTGATCTTAATAAAGCTTGTTCAAAAGATGATTTTCCTTTACCTCGTATCGATCAGTTGGTTGATTCTACTGTAGGTTGTGAAATGTTAAGTTTTTTAGATGCATATTCTGGATACCACCAGATCAATATGTGTCTAGACGATGAAGAAAAGACCGCATTCATTACACCATTTGGTATTTTTTGCTATGTTAAGATGCCATTTGGTCTAAAAAAATGCCAGCGCTTCTTTTCAACGCTTAATGCAATCGACTTTTTCATCTCAACTAGGCCGAAACCTAGAAGCCTATGTTGATGATCTAGTCGTTAAAAGCATCAAGAGACTTAACCATATCACTGACCTACAAGAAACATTCGGCAACCTCAGAAAGCACCGCTTAAAACTCAATCCTGAGAAGTGTGTATTCGAAATCTCTTCAGGAAAATTGCTTGGATTCCTAGTATCTATACGAGGAATCGAAGAAAATCCCGAAAAGATAAAGGCCATTCTACAAATGCGCCCTCCGACCACGAAGAAAGAAGTCCAGAAACTCACAGGGTTCATGGCGGCTTTAAGTTGTTTCATCGCACGACTAGGAGAAAAAGGACTACCTTTCTTTAAACTTCTAAGGAAACATGAAGGTTTTGAGTGGTCGAACGAGGCAAACGTTGCCTTTGAGGATGTCAAGAGGTATCTTACGAGTACTCCTATTTTGGTTTCTCTGAGGCCAAAAGAGACGCTCTTAATTTACCTAGCGTACCATGCCACAGCAGCGATGGCGCGATCTTCGGTCGAGAACGTGAAAACGCATAACGACCGGTTTATCACGTTAGTGAAGTTTTACACGGGCCTAAGGAGCGTTACCCTCAGGTCCAAAAACTTCTATATGCCCTCCTCATGTCTTCGAGGAAACTGTGGCATTATTTTCAGGTGCACAAAATAGCTATACCGTCTGAGTTTCCCTTGGGAGCGATCCTCCATAATAGGGAAACAGCGGGACGCATGGCAAAATGGTTAGTCGAACTTGGGGAGTTCGACCTCCATTTCGTATCCCGAACGGCCATTAAATCCCAGATCTTGGAAGACTTTGTCACCGAATGGATAAAACCTGAACCTGTTCAAGATCCCCAGTATGATTCCCACAACCAGTGCACGATGTACTTTGACGGGTCACTTACTTTAAGTGGCTCGAGGGCTGGGGTGGTCTTGGTATCTCCTACCGGAGAGACCTTAAAGTATGCCATACAATTAAACTTTCAAGCCACTAACAACATGGCAGAATATGAAGGTTTGCTAGCTGGCATACGAGCTGCGAAAGCGCTCTCGATTCTTCAACTACTCGTGAGGGGAGACTCTCAACTAGTCGTGAATCAAGTCGGGAAAGAGTACCAGTGCTCTAACTCGACAATGTCTCGGTACTTATCAGAAGTGCGTAAGCTAGAAAAGCATTTTTCGGTTTCAAGGCACAATTCATCCCTCGAAAGGATAATTTCCTCGCAGACCAGCTTGCTCGAATGGCTTCTTCCCGATCTGTAGTACCAAAAGGAGTCTTCTTGGAACAACTCCAGAAGCCGTCCCTGGTTGAAGAACCATAGACACCTCCTATTGAGACGGCTTCTCTAGAATACGAGGATACATAGATGGCTCCCATCTACGAGTATCTTCAGAAGGGTTCCGTACCCGAAGACGATCCCGAGGCAGATCGCTTATCCCGAAAAGCCAAAATGTATACTTTGGTTGAAGGAGTCCTCTATAAACGAGGTACTCAAGGGGTGCTCATACGATGCATTCATGAGCGAAGGATTAACACTCCTTCACGACATACACAATGGCATCTGTGGAACTCATGCTTCCCTCTTGAGCGCTGGTCGGTAAGGCCTTTCGACAAGGTTTCTCTTGCCAACACCTGCACGATGCCAAAGAGTTGGTTAAAAGTGTGTCCAATGCCGCCATAGCGAGCAAATATACCAACTAGCTCAAGCATTACAAACGATACCTCTATCTTGGCCTTTTGTGACACAGGGTCTCGATATCCTAGGATCGTTTCCCAAAGCTCCGGGAGGTTTCGAGTTCCTTTGTGGCTATTGATATGTTCACAAAATGGATCGGGTTTAACTCAGAATCGATAACAACGAAGCGAAGAAAACGGTTCATGATGAGATGCGTAATTACTTGATTTGGAGTTCCAAGTCGAATAATCACAGATAATGGTAAACAATTTTTCGGCGCAAAATTTCGTGAATTTTATGACGAGTTGGGTACCAAGTTATGTTATGCTTCTGTTGCCCATCCCCAAAGCAATGGGGGCAGTCGAACGTGCAAACGACCAAATAATGCAGGGAATTAAAACCCGAGTCTTCGACCAACTCGTTAAGCGCTCGGGGGCTTGGGTACAAGAATTACCCTCCGTATTATGGGCAGTTCATACGACTACTAGTCGGGCTACAAGTGAAACACCCTTTTTTCTAGTCTTCGGAGCCGAAGCCATGCTTCCTTCGGAACTAAAGATACGGTCAACACGAGTCGAAACTTCCAATGAGTCCAACCAAGAACAACTTCGAGCGGATGACATCAACCAGCTCGAAGAAAGGAGAAACCAGGCCTTAATCCGTTCAGCAGTCTACCAACAAGCCCTGCGCAGATACTACGATCGTAAGGTCCAACCTCGCAGCCTTGTTGTAGGTGACTTGGTATTGAGGCTCTACTAATCCAAGTCTAATCAGAATAAAGTTTCTCCCAAGTGGGAAGGTCCTTACACAGTGGTCGAAGTTACACGGCCAGGATAAGTACGATTGGCAATGGAAGACGGCTAGGTTCTCTCAAATTCTTAGAACATCGACCAATTACGCAAGTTTTATGTGTAACAAACCATTCAGACAATAAAGCCTCAGGTTCTCTCTACCCCTATTGTCTTATTTTTGAGTAGTGCTTTCATAATCTTTCGACTACATTCCAAACACCCAGTTTTCTTTACACTGGTCGAAAGGCAGGTAACATCACCTAGTCGAAGCCTCTCCTCTCTACACGTGGTCCTGCCCACTAGAAGGAGCTTCCTAGTGTCAACTCGTTACTTACTTTTGCTGCCAATACAAAGAGCTCGGGTTCTATTTGGTCAAAATATTCTTAAAGCCAGCTCCTTTCCACCTTAGTTTATTTCTTCAGTTATTTTGAAAAATACTCTAAGCAAAGTGCACTTTCTTAGATTTATTCAACCGCTTTTGGTGTACTTGTTCCGTCCCAACTGGTCGGAGGAAGAAACACATCTAGTCGAAGTCTCTCCTCTCTTCACGTGGTCCTGCCCACTAGAAGGAACTTCCTAGCTTTGTTTAGTTTCCTACTTTTGCTACCAGGACAGACCTATCGAGTCCACCAAAGAAGGACAAACAAATTTTTTAAAGTCCTCTAGACGTTTGCCTAACTCAAGTTGTCGTTCTCGATTTAATTAATCTGGTCGGAGACGGTAATATCACCTAGTCGAAGCCTTTCGTCTCTGCACATGGTCCTGCCCACTAGAAGGAACTTCCTAGAGTCAATTCATTACTACTCTTTTGATCAGTGCATGACAATCGTGATTAAAAAACTACAAGTTAATCAAACCTCTATGTTTTCAGAAACCCTTTTAACACTATTTACTTAGTTTATCTAAACAAACTAAGAAAATAGTCGGGGGCTTGGATAAAGTTATTAATTTGACTTCAATTCTTAGTCTTTTGTTCGTCAATTATCTTTTGAGTTACTAACTACTCGACAAGATAATTTGCAGAAAACAAGATGGAATATATATTACATCAGCAAAAGCTTGTTTTCACGTGTTTTTATTACAAACTACTCAAGAAGGAGATCGATTGCATCTCCTCCGAGACCTTCTATTTGTTGGTCAGATCTTCAATCAAGCGACTTATTCGCCTTAGGGCAGTCGAAGTCGGCGTCGATTGGTTGCACATTAAGGTTGGGGTCATATGCTTTAAGTTTTGCCAATGCATAACTTATTGCACCTTCGACTGCCTCGTTTATCGAGTCAGCTTGGTTGGCCTTCAGGGTGGTCACTAGTTCTTGCAAAGTCCCTACTTGTTCCCCAATAGTACTTATGTGAGCAGCTATCGTGTCTTCTGGAGGAGTTTTTCCCTCACCACGCAGCTTACCAAGTATATTGTTCAGGAGCATGATGTTCCCTTGAAGATTAATCTTCGCCGACTTCATCTCCTGTTGGTTACGAGTCGAAGCCTCGCGGAGTTGTTCATTCTTGACTACTTGCTCGAAAGGGGTAAGACTAGTCAAGCAAAATAATTCCTAGAAGAGGAAAGAACTAGTTCACGGTAAAGAATTCTTTACGCTAGTCGAGAATCTAACTTCGATTTCCTTATTATGGGAAGCAATGGTCTCGAGATGTCGCTTCTCCCATAATTTGATGTCATTTATGCGTTTTCTCTGGCGATGTGGAGGGTCTCGTTAAGGATCATGGCTTTTTCTTGATCCCTAGTTTGAGCCTTCGGCTCAAGCTCAATTTCTAAAAAGAAATGAGAGTTAGAATAAGAAAAGAACTTCGTGAAGGACTACGGTAAAGAACTTCTTACACCTTGTCGAGATCTCGACCTTTCAATCTCTTGATCTTTATCTTTGGCAATACGAGGAATCTCGTGAACGACCAAAGTTTTATCTTTAACTTCGATTTGGAGCCTTCTCATTTCGTCCTCTTTTTCTGAAAAGAAGTAAGAGTTAAAAAGATAAAGATCAATGACATAAGTAGTCTTAAGTTCAGCACTTACTGTTTATCTCTCCCTGCAATTTTTGAGCTGCAGAGTTATCCTCCTGAAGCTTCTTCAAGAGGTCTTCTTTCTCTTCCCTTAGCTTTCTCGTCTCTTCTTTTTCATAATCGAGCGAGTCAGCCAAGGTCTTTTCGTCACTATTTAACCTATAAAGGTTAAAAGTAGACATGAGCACTATCTAACCGGTCGTAAGTCTTTCTACGACTAGCACCTAGTCGTGAGTTTTTCCACGACAAATCCCATAAGCACTATATAAGTGGTCAAATAAAAAACGACTACGAATAACAGTGATTTACCACCTCTCTGCCTATTCACACAGTTTCGCTTTTTCTTGTCGTAGCTCTACAAGTTGTCGGTGATATTCACTAACAGTGGTAATTTGTTCTAGAGCTTTCTGCAAAAAGAAAGACAATAAGAAGCAAGGGAATGCCACACATATAAGTATCCTTAAATACTTACATTCATGGTCGTCCGATGTAACATCCCAAATCTGGGTATGTGTTTCAAATGTAAGAAAATGAGTAGAAATTAAAACTTTTCTTGCATTTTGAAGTTTTTGAACTTTTCTGTAATTCTTGTAAAGGAATTGTGGAATTCAAAAACCTAAACCTCCAATTGACTACAGTCATGACCTCCTTGTTGAAAATCTTGTGTGCAACCTCTAGAAATATTTTTCCTTGGTTCTAGGGCTGCTGTGTGACTCCTCTGAAAAATTTCATAATTTTTAGAAATTATTTGATAATTTTTAAGGGGCAGTCAAACCAGTTTGACTCTTGGTCAAACCCTAGAACAAGCCTTGATGAATTTCTAGAGAACAATTCTGTGCATAAAAACCTCTGGAAAATTTACACAAGGTTTATCCTACAGTGAGGAACCTCTAGTCAAAATTTCAGAATTTTTGGAGTTAGTTTGCTACCTCTAAATATTCTTCCAAGTTTTCAGCTTGCTTTTGAACCTCAGTCAAACCCTTGGTCAAATCTGGTTGGGTTCAAGCCGGACCCGAGCCAAACTCAAGTCTTGGTTGAACCCAACCATCTCAGCTCAGCCCAGCCCTGTCTAAACACGCACGATCAATGTGAGCCGTTGGATTTCAATCTAACAGCCCATGTTGATTGGGCCGTTCGGACCTCCCCTTCCCACCTTTTGATCTCAGCCGTTGGATCTGGATCTAACGCTCGTGTTTGCTTGTGCCTTTCGGCTTTTCCGTTTGGCCCAATCTATCCTAGCCGTTCATCTTTGATCGGATGGCCACGATTGTGTGGGAGCGTTTGGAGCCTCCAAGCCTCACTTTAAATCATGATCGTCCATTTGCTATCCAATGGTGTGAGTCAGTGCCGATTGGGTTAGACTCAACCCATTTGTTCCTGTGTGACCAGTGGCGAATCCAGGATAGAAAAGGAGGGTGGGCTCAAAGCTACCAAAGAAGTAGCTGAACAATATGAATTGACAGACGAATAGCACTAATGGCACGGAATAACACCGAAATCAGTCAAGTAGACTAACAAGGAAGAAAACACGAACTGAACAAAAAAATGGAGGCTAACAAAACACTAGCGCATTTCACCACAACAAAAAGTAATGAAGGATAAAGAACTTTATTACTATATTGCCACGTTCTTGATAAAGTTTAAGCGTAAGAAATGGGCGAAGATCTTGATATATACCTCAATTCCGTGACGATCGAAGCAACTAGCATAACAAAGCTCCTATCAGTTTCAGCCATTGAAGACCTGAGACATCCTATAGGTGCCTGTCCACTTTGGAGTTGTTTGTTAGAATATACCACCAGCAATTCTGATGATGAGACCTCATTTTCAGGCAATGGAGTGTCGTCAAGCAAATGGTTGAATACACTGGAAAGTATAGAATGATCATTAGCTAGTAGAAAAATGGAAATGTGAACAACAGGTTGTTAGTAAAAGAAAATCAACTAGGGAAGGAGGGCAAGCACTGTACTCGGTACACAAGCAAAGATGTCGTGCTATTGCACACAGAGCAGCACGAGCTGCCTTGCCCAAACATCTGAAAGTGTCGGCCATGCAAGTAGGGGACAACTCTCCATCACCCAAAGTCCTAACATAGAGAAGAATAATGTGAACATATTGGAAACTAGAGGAGTAGGCAGTGAAAGTTCTCTAATTTGGGGGGAAACTGGCAGTAGGAGTTTGGAAAAGTTGTAGTGGTAACCTAATTATGTTGCATCTGATGACCCCTTTGTGGACAACAGATCAAGAATGCTAATATATTCATAACATGATGCATTTCTTGCACATTTTGTATTAGACATATAACACTTTATCCGACGTTTCATTATAAGAGTACGTAAGTGAACCTGACATTTAGCAAGGAGCTACAAGTGTATCACATAAAGAAGACAACGACCAGATGCGGGAATTAAGGAAACACAATATCAACATATCACAGTTCACAGATCGCATTGATGCTGAGAAAGACCAATCTGCATTTCTTCAAGAGGGATGTATTTGACAAGGCCACTAACCACTGTTCTTGGTGCCTCCTCTCCAACATCAATCTCCTCTACGTAAAGTGAATCAGCAACTGGATGCTTCTCTGCTTTTCTGACCACTGTTTTTGGACCTTCGTCTGGATAAGAAAGTGAAAAGGAATGGGTTCAGCAGAAAATAACTCAAAATCCAGATCCAGTCCCCCTCCACCAGGCTCCTCCAGTCCTCCTCCTCCTGCGGTCCTGCCTAGCTCTGGCTGCCTCCTTCTACCTCCGGCGAGTCGGCAACCGGCGGTCCTCCTCAGGCTCAGACGACAGATCTGGAGCTCCTCCTCCTACCTCCTGGCTCCTGCGCGCCTGCCCTCCTCGGCTCCAGTCCAGAGGCGGAGAGGCCCGCCGCCCAGCCGAGCGCCGTCCCCCAGTCTGCCGCCCCGCCAGCTGCCCAGATGGGTAGCTCTCGCCACTGCCTCCCTCAGGTGCGCCTCTCCAGACTCTAGACCCTCAGGTGCGCCTGTTCATTTCTACTTCTTCTTGACGCAGGCACACCGCCATGGCAGGCTGGCTGGAGCCAGAGGTTGGGGTTGCTGGGGGGTTGTTCCGGGCGCCGGTGGAGTGGGGGCTTCAGCCTTATGAAGCCCCCCAGTGGATTCGCCCCTGTGTGTGACCCAAGCTGCTTTGAGTTTGTTTCACCGACTTGTGGGGCCCATGCCGCACCTGTTCGTCCCCTACCTCTCGCCCGCGCCATTGCCAGCATACAAGCGTGGGAGAGCAGTGCCTTGTCACTTCTTTGAGTCCTTTAAACGGCTCTTTGCTGCAAGCATTTAATGCCGCCAGTGCTTTCACCCCCAAAGTCTCCTTTGTCAGCTCCTCCACCTGCTTTGCTTGCCCATGGCAGAGCAAGGACCGAGGTGCACCATGGAGCTTTGCCTGGCTCATTTTCTTTGCTCCCCGGCTATAAAAAGCCCCCTTGCTCCTCTTGGTGTTCCTTTAAACTCCCTCTCAGCTTGCTCTCTACTTGTTGAGCTCAAAACACCAAAAGCCCCCGCAGCCGCCATTGTTGGACCTTGGAGCTCCTCGGTGCCGACAGGGTTCTAGTGGTCTTTCTTCCAATATTTTGCTCAGCCTTGAGCCTCTCACCACCGTGGTTCTTTCCCCTAACTTAATTTTAGGTTGCTTTCATAGGAGCGGCTTAATTTTGGGTTTTGGATCTTTTCGGCCGAATCATCCCTCTTCGTCCTCAGCTCCGATAAGGACCTCCTATCTTCAATTACTTTCTCATGGAGCATCCTTGAGCCCTTTCGAATCTATCTTGATGACCCGGTCTCGCTCTTTTTGCTCAGGCCGCCTTCTCCGCATCATCTTCTCCGTCGCCGGCGCTGTGCTTCGTCGCCAGAGCAGCTCCGGCCATCTCCTTGCCTCTCGAGTGTTAAGGTAGCTCCCTAGTAGTCCCTAGTGGCTTGGGCACCCGCTTCTCTGAACTACTGTGGAGCATTTTGCTGTTGTCGTGTTCGCCGTGCCTTGTCGCCGCCGTTTTCTCTGGCTCCCCCGCCGTTCCTGGCCGCCGTCGCCGTCGAGAGTACCTCCTTTGTGTGCGCAAGGCTATTGCGAACCCATTCCTACCCTTGGTTTGCGCCGCCATGACCGGAGTCGCCAGCGGTGAGCCTTGGAGTGCCCTCGGTTTCGTTGTCGGATGCACACAGGAACAGTGCGTTGTCATTAGGACAAAGATCCTCCATTAATTAGGCTAATGATTGGTTTAGCAGTTAATGGGTGTCCTAAATTGGCTAAGCGTCGCTAACATGTGGGCCCAGCAGCACTTAAACCCTCTCGGGCGCGTGCGCAACACTTTGTTGATCGTGGACCGTCGATTTCGAGATCAACGGCCCCAATTCGTTGGAACGTTCGAACCACCGAACCTCAGCCGTTCATTTCTTGATCTACGGCTTAGATCGTGTGGGACGTTCGGACCATTGAACCTTCACCGTCTGATCTAGATCCAATGATCTAGATCGCTGTGAACGTTCGGACCACTGGACGTCAGCTGTCCATTTTGAGATCTGCGGTTGAGATCTGTGGGACCTTCAGACCCCCGGACCTCCCCATAGCGTTGGCTGTCTATTTCTTAATTTGCAGCTCAGATTCGTTGGAACGTTCGGACCGTCCGAACGTCACCTTGATCTGAGCCATCCATCTCTAGATCAACGGCCCACGTTCGTTGGAACATTTGGACCATCCGAACTTCTCTTCGACGTGGACCGTTGGATCTAAAACCAACGGTTGGCTCTGTTAGGCCTCTGTGCGCGTGCTGTGCTCCGTTCGCGTGGGCCGTTGGATTCAATCTCAATGGTCCATGTTTTCCATTTTGAGTAAGTTTGTTTAAAAAACCCGGTAAGCTTTATTTGTAAACTAAAAATTGTATTAAACTTCAAAATTGCTTAACTATTTCGTTTTAGCTCCTTTTAGGTTGTTTCAAATTTTGTTAGTTCTAGTTTTAACTAAGCTTTAATCTAAAAATGGTTGGAAGCTTAGTTTTGCTCCAGAAAAAATTGTTAGTAGATTTAATTTCAGCTTAGCTTTATTTGTTGCTTTAAAAATTCTTTTAACTTAGAAAATGCATCCTAGCTCCAAATAAGGTGAATCCAATTGTGTTGTTCATCTCATGTGGTGCTCTATTTACCATAAAAATTTTAGGTGCAACACCTTACTGGAAATTTTTGCTAAAAATTTAATTTTGGGTGAACAGTACCCGAGGTGAATTTTTCAGTATTTTTCCAACCGGCTGAAATTGTTTTGGCCATAACTTTAGCATTGAGGATCCAATTCAATTGGTTCTTGTTGCTAAATTCCTTAAAAATCATGCTCTACCTGCTGTAAAAATTTCGTGGCCTTTCGCTGAAGTTGGTTTTTGAGCCTTTTCGGTGTTCTTCGTTCTTATCGGTTCTTTTCGTTCTTTTGTTAGGTGCCGACGAGTTCGTTGATTACGAGAGTGATCCTCTGTAGCATATTGAGCATCTCCAGCAAGACAAGCAGTTTGATCATATCAATCCTATTACTTTTAAAGTCTAATACTTTGTTTACAAATTGTATGTATGCATGCTTTTGTGTCAAAGTTAATTTTTCCGATTAGAGGTAGCTATTCCTATTGCATGGTTGCCCTTAAATTGTTTTCCCCTGCCACTAACCATAAGTTATTAATCTCTCCAGTGAATTAGAGCCCGGTGATTGAATTATGCTCTTTTATTGTCTTTACGGTGTCATGCTTAGAAATGCTTAGCTACCGGTAGAATTGGGCGGTCATCGACTTAGTCGATGATCTTGATCACACAAATCTTATTATTATTCCATTATGTCCAGCACTTTGTGCTTTGTTAATTTGTAAAGTCAAAAACTGAAAATAAAATTGTTTCAAGACTTGGGCACAATGGTTGATGGTGTGATCTTTTGGGTGTGACTGGAATAGTGCCTAAGTCCACAAGGACCGAGTTACTTGGGCCACTAAGCCAAGCGATTTTGCGTGCTAACCACACGAGGGGGATATGGGACCTCCCTTGACTAAGTACTTTGGGGGTGTTAATTAATGAGTCGCGTGGTGGGTTGTATATTTGACTATATGCAACATGGGACAGGAGGGGAGCATCCGCAATGGCTTGGGCTGGCTGGTGTATCTTTCTCTTCGTATGGGTCCTTGGTGAGAGCCGGGGAGGCATTTCACTAAGGGTTAACCCCCATACGCACGGCTCTTAATTAGCTCTTTCCATTGGAAATGTCTCATAGGACTTAGCCGTGCCGGCATACCAAAGGAAGTGTGCTAAATAGCTTGGTAAAAAGGTGGTCTGACGTGTGGGTACATTGGTACATCCCTGCAGGGTTCAAACTATTCGAATACCCTCGTCCTAGGTTATGGACATGCTTGGTAAGGTCGTGCAAGAACTAGACTATAACCTCTTAATTAAAACTTGTTGTGGGTGGTATGAATGGGTAATTCATGCTATTGTTGTGGTGGCTATTGGGTTAGTCACTTCCAGGTTGTTGTTGTCATTTATCTATTGTTATTCGTTGTTATTTGAACATTAAAAACAGATTGTAAAATTGCTTTCAAATTACTACATTATTGCAAATGAAAACTTGCTTTATACTGAAAATGAACCTAGAGCCTTCTCCATTGATTAAGCTTGCATGTAGCTATGAATAGGCTGTTACACTACACGTAAGTCTTGCGAGTATATTTTTGTACTCATTTGCTTTGCTTAATTAATTGTTGCAGAGGAGGTTGATCCCCAAGGGATCGACTATTGTGAGACGGACTTCGACTTTGACGACTAGCTGGCGGCCCGGTCGGTTGCCTTGTGGGCTTAAAGGCAAACCGTATGACTTTTGTTTATCGCCATCTTATGGCTTTTGCTTCCGCTGTTTATTTAGCTCTTTAGCTTGTGTTTTGGCCGGTCGGCCCCTTTTGTAAGAACTCTATATTGTATGTCTTTTATTTGGTTAAGTTCGTGCTTTGGTTCTGTGCTTATATGGAATTGATGCATGATTTTGTAAAAGGGTGTGTGTACCGCACTCTTGGGAGGTACACATTTTCCCGAGGCACGGGATATTTTGTTTGTGATGCTAGGGTCAATTGGAAGACTAAGCATTATAAGCTAAATACCCCGGGGTCTCACATCCAAGCAAACATCAAGAAAACCATCATTGGACTCTTCAGCTTATCTATCTTCAAGACTTGATCCCACCAAACCTTCTCGAGACGCTCGTTGTCAAAAATTTCCCCTCTGTTGGGAATATCTTTGGGATGAGGGACTCGATCGTGAGATCTAAAAGCAGAAGACCCCACGATGGAAGCAGGCCCAAAGAAACCAGAACAAAAGTTGAAGTACTCCTCGTCTTCTGATTCTATAACTGCAGCATCTCTTTGGAGACCGGGAGGTACGTTTGCAACGACTTCCTTCCCAGCACGGTGGTCAGATAAATCACCACCCTGGCCAGAGGCTTCTACCACTGCCTCTGCTACCCCTACGACCACCTCGTGATCGTAGCATTCTTCTCGATGGTTGTAGCAACCACTTGAAGCCACGACTTCCTCCGCCACTCGGCGGTGGGTGATCCTCGACCACTCCTCTTGTCATCTCTCCATCCATTTGAGAAGTGACAATAGGCTTCTCAATAAAAGCATCCCGAGGTCAAGGAGTCGGACTAAGAGCAACAAAAGGAAAGCACGTTAAGTTGTGAAAAGCAAAAGGTAAATGTTGTTCTTACACTTTAGTCTTTCTCACATACCTCTGCACTCTGGACTTAACCAGAACTTATGAGTTACCTTCCCAGCGGAAGATTTCTTGACTTCTTTTCTCGACCACGTCCGGTCGGAGTTCAAGTTGAAGGATAGGCTCGCCACACGACCACGTCTGTCGTGGATTTTGAACAGAGCCACCTCTCTGATCTCCTGACTTTCCGGATGGCCGAGATCAGTCTCGACCACTCCGAGATCGGCGCTTCCCTCGACCACAGGCTCTGCTGGAGCAGTATTGTCCTTCACAAAAGACATAAAGTCCTTCCAGTTCTCCTTTTCTAGTCGGTTGACAAAACTAGGAGAGGCCGAAACTGTGAAAGTTTTCTTGTCATAATAGAAGGGTACCTTGGCCTTGCGGGTTTTGCGCTTAAGATTTTCAGCTACTTCGATCTCTTCAGCTTCAGCTGCTTCAACCTCCCTAGCTTCAGCTGCAATCGTATTTGCAGCAGATTTTGTAGAAGATTTGGTCGATAAAATAACTTGAGCTTGCACCTCCCTTGTCGGCGACTTTCACGAGTCGACGCTTCTTAGACGGAGGAGCTGAACTTTTTTCCGCTGTCATCCTTGCGCCGATGGTTATCAGTTCGACCTCTTGGTCGTCCTGACAATTTTCCATGCCTACTTTCTGTAAGAAAAATTGAAAAGAATTACCGACCAGTCGTAAGATTTTCTACGACCAGTATCTAGTCATAAGTTTTTCTACGACATTTCCTTGATCGTAAGGTTTTCTACGATCACTACCAAGTCATAAGTTGTTCTACGAGTATCCAGTCATAAGTTTTTCTACGACATTTCCTTGATCGTAAGGTTTTCTATGATCACTACCAAGTCATAAGTTTTTCTACGACAAACAACCAATCGTAAGTCTTCTACGACTCTAAAGTCCTAAGGATAAAATCAACCCTTGATTACCTTTAGGCGCTCCATCTTCTCTTCTGCGGATAAAACCGCAAGGATTTGAGGAACCGCCACTCCAGGTGGTGGAGATTTCTCACAAACAAGTTTGACCCGAACGTCGATCTCTTCTTGTGAAAGATCTGTGCAAACAGATAAGACATTCATTAGACCACTTTGAGAAAGAACAAACCGAGAGCTAAGTCGAAGATTCACTTACTCTCCTCATAGTCCCTGGTCAGGTCTTTTGGCCCCATGTACCTCCACATAGGAGGTACTCGTTTCTTCAAAGGGCTAATTCGACGTATGATGAAATCCTTCACCACATGCCATCCGGTCAGTCCCTCCTCTTTCAAGTCCTTGATGGCTTGGATGTAGAGAGCAATCCGACCAAGATCCCTGGGAGTATAATCCCAGGAAGAAATCTTCTCGGCGGCCTTCCCCGTGAAAGTAAGGCTATCATCTTGGGTGGTTTTCCAGTAAAACCACCTCTTCCTCCATCCCAGCCACGAAGACCGGATAAACATCTGAATATACTCCTTTGACTTCCCGTCATGGAGCTTCAAAACACAACTCCCAGCAATCCCAGATTGTCGAGCCATTCCATAAAAATATTGAAAGAGCTCGAGGTCTGCTGGAATTCCCAGGTATGCCTCACACAGATACACAAATACACTTAGCATTGTGATGGAATTAGGACCGAGGTTCACTAATTCCACCCCAAAGTGCTCGAGTATAAGTGTGAGAAAAGGGTGAGTAGGCAATCGAAGGCCACACTCACAATATGCCTAGAAGACGGGGATTTGCCCAATATCCCCCGACGGCTAATGCTGCCCAACCGCCGCAATCCACTTCACAAGAAACTTCTCTGGAATCTTCCCGGCGTCAACCAGGGCTTGAATATTCACCGCATCCATCTCCGACTCGGCCCACTTGAAAACTGTTCCGGCCATCTCTCTCAGAGAGGGGAGGTTTTGGATTAAGGAAGGTCTTAGGAGAAAGCACAATTGGGTTGGTGGCGGGGAAGGCAAGAACTCGATGAATAGCGGAGCGATTTGGGGAAAGTAGAAACCCAAGTCTCACCCCCCGGTAAGTATTTATAACTATATGCCTGGGTTGAAAGTGTGAAAACCCAAGAGTTACCACCATTTCGGGAACCGCTCCAATAGACAGACATATAAGAGTCGATTGCGATTCTCTAAGTTTGTCTGCCTAAGAAAATCAGGTTCGTTTTTACACCTCAAGCAAAATTACTTTCTTGGCCAAGCCTTTCTGGCCAAATAAAATATCAATCAGAAAGGTTTTACTTCCGATCACTATACTACGACTATTTGATAGTCGTAAGTAACCTTCTTGACCAAGTATATTCCTAGTCAAAGTGATGTACAAATGTCGAAGAGTTTTTTCTTCAACCATCTCTCCACGACCCTCTCGTGGTCATAAGACCATCTACGACTCCTTTACCAAGTAAGTTACTTTCACTTGAAGCTGGGGGGCTAGATGACGAGGATCTAATAATCCTCATTTTATCTTTTATTTATAATTCTTATTATGGGTAAATATGATGTCATGTGGTCCCTAGGTATACCCTTATATTTACAAGGAGAAGCCTACCGGTGGTCGTAAGTTCTTCTACGACCACCCCCATAGTCGTAAGTCTTGCTACGACTACCTTTTGGTCGTAAGTTCTTCTACGATCACTATCCAGTCGTAAGTTATTCTACAACTACCCCATGGTCGTAAGCTCTTCTACGACCAGGTCAGCTATGACCACCTTATGATCAATAAAACCTACAGACGAGTGGGTCCAATTGATTAAGGAATCCAAGCAGTCAACATACGCTGTTATTCTACGGAGTAATAGCATGTAATACCCCATTATCTCTGACAAATAACTGCCAGGCGATATGAAGGAGTTAACACTCCGGTGATTACTGCAAACATGCGCCCGTTACAGGACATGATGAGGCGCCTCTTCACCTGGAGAAATGGCTAATCCTTCATGACTATATAAAGGCGGCGTTCAGAGAAGAAAAGGGGGCAATGAGAGAACACAGCAAGCAATCGGGAAGATAGGCACTATCTTCTGTAATAGTCTTAGTCTTTTCTCCCGATTGTACAAGATACACTTAATACCATACACAGACAGGAGTAGGATTGTTATTCTCCCCGGAGAAGGCCTGAACTTGCATAAAAATACCCGTGTCAATCTCTCTGCGTGATTCCATTCTAGGAGACCCCCCGAATCAAACAATCTTTACGTAACATCGGTTCTAAAACACCGATAGACATTTAATGTCCTGGTACTTAAGCAAGACTAACATGTCGTTTATGTACAACCTATAACTAGTATTTACCATATAGTTACTAGGGTGACATGGAATAATAGATTCGATTGTCAAATGATGGCATTTTAATTAATTAGTCATCAAATGGGTGTTTAACTACCTTAAGCTTTAACATACATTTGATTAAAGAATTAAAGTATACAATTTTGGGGATACTTGATCTTTTTGCCGAGTTTATCTTTACACTAATTATTTTTAATTATCTTTGATAATTTTAGATTGAGGGATAAAGATGCGATAGCTTTCAATTGGTCTATAGAATATTTGATAGGATTTGCAAGTTAATTATTCAAGTTTTTAGAGCAAGATATTGAGATCATCATAAATTATTCTTGAATAGCTTTAAATTCAATTTCCTGAAATTTGTAACTTAATTTCTTACATTGCATAGTTTTTACACATTAGTGGAAGATTAATTAAATTAATTTTATTAATTAACTAACCATGATTTACAAAAGGGTTCTCACAAAATTAGAAAGTTATCAAATAAGCTTTGCATGACCTTTTAAATAGCAAGATGGAATAAAGACTACTGCCTCCATTATCTCCTTAAAGAACAAAGGGCCCACATGGTCATGAGAGAAAAAGAGGAATAGAGAGCAGCATATAAGAAAGCAAGCAGAGGAGGCTCACAGCCGATTGGGGGAAGCCAGGGGCTTACGGCCGTGGCCTTGCCGGCGGCAAGCGGCAGCTGGAGAGGCAGCAAGGGCCGGTGGAATGGGTCGTCGGGGAGTGGAGGAGGCCCAGAAAGGCAGTGTTGGGGCCAAGGCAGCGTCGGGGAGGAGCTGGTGGCGACAGGAGCGGACGGGCATGGCGGCCACATGGAGGCGACGGCAGCCGGAGGGAGGGGAGAGGAAAAGGAGGTGAGCATGGACACGAGGTGTAGGGAGGCTCACCAAGGTGTCCGAGGAGGCGGGAGAGTACTGGAGTGGTCCAGCGACGTGGGCCTAGGGCGGCGTGGGGTGGTTCACGGCAGTGGCGGCCTAGGGCGGCAGGGAGGCATGGCCAACAGTTGGGGAAGGTCGAAGGCATCGAGGAGGTGCTCCAGCTCCGAGGAATCGAGCTGGGGCTTGCCGGAGGAAGGACGGTGTTGACGGCGGCACAGGGGAGCTCTAATCGGTCGGGAGGAAGAAGGAGCAATGGGGGAGGGGTGGAAGGGAGGCAAGGGGACTACTTATAGCTGGAGGGAGGTGAAGGAGCCGTTGGGCTTGATGGTAAGGTGGTGCTCGGTCCCGAGGTGGTGGTAGAACGACAAGGATGGGGCAGGTGTGCTCTGGCATAGCGAAGACTTGAGCGGGCGGGCAGGCATGCGCTGGTGTCATGGCGCGTCGGGGATGGCAGGAGCATGTGCGGGATAAGCACGCCCCAGAGCGCGGCATGGGCGGCAACGGGAGCATGCGGGCAGCCTGGCTGGTGATGCGACGTTGCAAGGAGCAGGTGCAGCGGCCAGCGACTTCGGTGGCCAAGACTGGTGGCAGAGGAGCGGCGTGGGTGCTGCAGGTGCTGACCAGGCGGTGGCGTGGGCGCAGCAGAGGAGCAGCAGTGGCGGCGCTTCGGGGTGTTCTGATGGCGCTGTGGTTGGTCTTGGCGTGGGCGCCAGAGTCCACGGGCAAAGCTTGGCGCAGTGGAGCTTAGAAGGGCACTCAAGGATGGCGCAGAGCGGCAGAGGGAGCATGGGGTGGTAGGGGCAGTTTTGGAGTGGCACAAGCTGCAGGGGGGCTCATGGCTGGCTCGGCCAGGGGAGGAAGAAGGCAGGGGGAGAGAGCTGGGCCAATTTGGGCCGAAAGGGGAAGGGAAAAAGGTCGGCTTGGGCTGGGCCTAGGAAGGGGAGAAGTGGGCTAAGCCCAAGAGGGGAGGAAAGAGATTCAAAACAGAGAGTTGAAACCGAATGTGAGGTTTGAAACTTGAATTGTGGATTTGAGCTTTTGAATTCAATTGAAGTTCTTCAGTACTGTTCACAAACTAAAAACGAGTTGTCATAGGGTTGGTCTTTAGGAGTGAGCGTAGTTCAGTTGGTCAGCTCGTGGTTGTGCGAGCGGCTGGTCGAGAGTTCGATCCTGTGCCTCACAGTCTTGTCAGGAGGCACAAGGGCACAGGAGCTTTAGGCTCCCACCCGCCATCGCTTGAGTCTTTGCTCCGTAGGCGCCTCGCAGGGAAGGGTGCTTCTTCTTCTTTAATGTGGACCGGATGGGGAATATCCCGGACATAAAAAAAACAACAAACGGGTCTGACCGATTTCGCGTGGAGCTTAACTTCACCCGAAGGGGTATTTTTCTCCATCTCCTCCTCAAACCGAAACTACCCTTCTCTCTCCTTGCTCTTGGCCGGTTCATCATCTCCTCCACGGATCTGCCTCTTTGGCTATCTCTTGAGGCTCAAAAGGTAACCTAAGGTTCCCTCTCAGCCCCTCTCTCCATTCCTCCAATTGGATTGAGCTTTGGTTGCTTCGTTAGTCTTGGTCCTAAACCTGAAGGAGGTTAGATGCTGTGTGTGTCCTCAATATTTGTGTCCCAAACGGTGTAGTCATAGTGGTGGGCAGGGGTTTTTTTTACCGGTAACATTTTTTTTACCAAGGGTGCCGGTTTGGCCGAAAATCAAAATAAAAAAAAATGAAATTTTCATATTTTCAATATAAAAAAATGAATTAAGCATATGATGGATGGAACCATGTAACAGGTGAATAGAACCTGCACCGCTATAAATATTGCACACCTTCACTCTCTTTAAGAAATTATGGTTTGGTTAAAGCGCTAAGTCATATGAGTTTTTTTATTATTGTAGTTAAAAATGTTGCCTTTAGAAATTAAAAGAACCGAAGCCATCCTTACTAAACCTTGCATGTATAACTATTGCATTCTGTATGTTGGCTCGCGGAGCACTGTTGCGTGTGCTCACCCTCGCTCCCCAAATCTCTCAGAGCCCGTGGACCAAGGGCACTACGCACACTGCGACGTTCTAGGTGCTGATGGAGAAGAAGACGGTGGAGATTAGATTAGGCCTAGGTCTCGCCCTAGTCTGGCCGGCTAAGTCGGTGCTTACACGCACCAATATTATCTAAGTCTTTGGGTAATATCGGCCGCACACAGGTTACCATAGTCGTTTGTCTGTGGTGAGATGTGTTTTCCTCTTTTGCTTCCGCTTCCGTTTTTATGTAATATATCTTTTTGGCCTGATCGGCTTTATTGTAAACTTGACCCGATGCGGTTTATATGAACTCTGTTGTTTTGTAATTAATGTATAGTACAGTTTACATCATGTAATTAATGTGTGTTTCCTGGATGCCGGGAACACACAGGAAGTCTTATCGATACAGTCACAACCAAGGTAAACTAAAGAACCCGATCAGAGCATGACTTTCAAGGTCTAGTTCTCAGTCTTACTTCGCTATACATGTGCTTATACTTCGTGAAGCTTTCGGCTGCTTCAAATGTGAGAAGAAAGGCTTCGTGCTTCGTGCAAGACTTGCTCTCCTGTTCTTGATCGTTTAATTTCTACTGCGATTTCATTAGGTCAACCAAAAAGTATATAAACATTTGTTCAACAAACGGGTTGGTATTGGTCTGAACCTGAAGGAGGTTGCATGCTGTGTCCCCTCAATATTTATCTCCCAAACAGTGTAGGCATAGTGGTGCGCACGGTTTTTTTTTTACCGGTAACATTTTTTTACAGGGTGCTTGTTTGGCCGAAAATCGAAAAATTTCAGCCAAAACTTTTATTTTTTTTAATTTATCATATTTTAAATATAAAAAATAAAATTGAAGCAAATTCAATTTTTTTAGATAAAATTCAAGCAATCTGACTTTTTTAGACCCGGTTTGAATGCCTAAGGGGGCGATAGAACCGAAATCACCGATTTTCGGCCGAAACTCGGAACTCTGGTGGTAGGTGGTTTTGTTCCACGTTAGCTCAAAGTGCATAATAGTACGTACTCCCTGCGGTCCAAAATAGATCTTTTTTTAATTTAAAAATTTGATCATATTTTAATTAGCTCTTTGTGGACATAGAATCTTTTCCTGCAGTTTGCCCTCTTAATTGTATACACATATCTAACACTAGTACCAATTAATAAGCATTTAATATGTTTTTGCATTTAATAAGCATTCAAAATAATAAGTATCTGTAAATCAAAACTTAAGTAAACATCTAATTTGGACCTGAATCTCCGGATGTTGTAACTCCAAGTTAACCTTGTTGGGCGCGCGAAGCGGGGTTAAAACTCAAAAGGCCCGAGCGCAGGCTCATCCTAAGTGCGGCCTGCGCTAGTTTTAACGAATTTTGATGCTGAAATTTTGTATCTCCGATAAAGTGATCAGTGCTTCTACTTTCTCCAACGAAAATTTTCTCTCAAAACTACAAGTGAATGAGACAGCTTTCAGATGAGGTTGATTGCCTGTGTCTGATTTAAGTAACGTACTACTCCCTCTATTCAAGAATACGTGGCATTTCAGACAACGATACGGTCTCCAAGATGCAACTCTGACCATTACTTCTTATATTAATATGTTTATAAAATAATATAAAATTGTTATATTATAAAAATATTTTTAATGACTAATCTAATAATATCATTTTCACCTGACTTAAGTAATTCTCCAAGATGCACGTAGCAGCCTTCACAAGTGCTGATGACATGTACACATCAACCTTTTGTTATTCCATTGACCAATTAAACTATACATCCATGATCGATCCATCCTGTTTCACGCATTCTTGCTGATCAAGAACAGATATTTCCTTTCTGTGACCTGCACACATTTCGCAGTGCTAATTAATCAACGCGAGTTCGAGGACTCGTCCTGATCAAAATGACAGAGCAGCCGCTATTTGCGAAGCACGAATGTACAGTTGGTAGACTGAAAATTCGTCAGGCCGAAACTAACCCCCGCCTGGGAGACATCTTGGGTGAATTGTTCCAACTTTTGGAGCATGAAGAACGAATCGATCAGGAACGTATGTAACTAGCTACGTATGTAACACCAAGAACACGCACAAGCTGACTTCAAACCTTGCAGAAGAAGAAGGCTTCAAAGTTCAAACCATGCACAGTGTACGCGCTACGGTCGATCCGCCGGCTACATAAACGAGCTCCCCATGAAAATCTCCCTTCACCAAACCAAGGCCTCTGAGATCTCTTCCTTTGTTTTTGTCTACCATTTACATCGACGATGACGGCAACGGTGGTGGTGACGGCAAAAGTGTTGTTGCTGGTCGTGATGTTGATGCAAATTTGCAACGTCCTCACGGCCGCGACGAGGCCGTTGCGGGGGGACGATTGGATGGAGGACGGGATAGGGATGGTGATGCAGATATTCGGTGGCTCCAAGTCGGGGGGAAACGGGGGCACACACTGTTGCTGACCGTAGAAGATCACGACAAGCCCACACTGCACATATATTTCTCTCTCTGTGTAGGAAGGATTTTTTTTTCCACTCTCCGGGGCCTGCGGAGATGCGATGCACGAATTGTGCAGCTACCTTACGTGTTGCAAATGATGATAGTCGTATTTTGTATGCTTAATTTTGCCTTGTAATTTATACTACAACATTCATTCTTTCTTTTTTAATAAACTGGTTCATGGAGCCATACGCAAGGTGTTTGGTTGCTTGTACGGAATGTCATAATCATCTATGCATTTGATCATGCTGAATATACGGGCCATACGCACAAACATATATGGTGGCATATTCGTTGAAAATGTAAATCTAGTCCAAAATCCATTTTTACCACACTGAGAATTTCTAATAATTCACCAAACACTAGCCAATGTAGGAGAGGGTATGATGTATGTCTCAGCCAAATTTCAAAATCAAATCAATCACATTCAATTCGTGAGATAGGAAAAAGACAAACACTTCCTAGAACAGTGCCTAAAGAATAAAATATTATTTCAACAAGCTTTTGTCTTTTTCGTATCTCGCAAATGCGATTGAGTTCGATGTTAAAATTTTGCAGAGGCATACACAATATTCTCCCCTAAATCTGGGAAAGTTTTAGATTTTTTTAAAAAAACTTGAATGTTAGTAGGGGCGGATCTGAGCCTCGGGCAGAGTAGGCTATAGCCCAAGGCCTAGAAAAAATTTTAGTGTATAATTCCTGGTATATATTCCAACAAAAAAAAAACAAAGTGGCCAACCCGAGGCCCAGTCTCCCCTAATCTTCTTCCCAGCCCACGGGCCAACAGAGCCCATTCGGCCTCACCACCACGCCCTGCCAGGGTTTTCGTAACCATTTTTATTTTTTTTACCAGGGTTCAGCGATATAACCGATTATCCCGATTTCCGGAATTTTTCGGATGATTTCGGCCAAAAATTTCAAACCAAAATTTGAAATTTAAAGAAATTCAACCAAAATTAGGCCAAAATTGGTTGAAAACATCGGACAGATAGCGGCCGATAGACTTCATCAACAAAATCCACTCATTAACACAAAATTGCTAGTAAAACACAAGTTCATGACCTGCGGCATCACCCAAAATTACATACCTCCGGTTGCTGAAGTTGATGTCATTCATCCTGTCGCCCATGCCGTCAGCGCGCTCCATGCTCTGCTCTCTTCCCCCGCCGCCATTCCCCACCACTCCGCCTCCGCATGGAGCTGACGAGGAAAGGAGCCGGACCGAGGAGGATGCCGAGACTGAGGAGGAGTGACAGAGCTTGGGGACTGAGAGGAGGTGAGGAGCGACAGTGCTTGGGGACTGAGGAGGAGCTCGGGATGGATCGCCACTCGCCATCCACCTCCATGTGCTGCCAAATTTGGGTGATTGGAGGGGAGATCGAAAGGGGAGCAAGACAGAGAAGATGTCGCTACTCGCCGATGCGCCTCCACCGCCCTCGATGCCCCATTGAGCAGCAACCGCCGCCAAGGGGAATCAAGTGGGGAATGGGGATTGGGGATCGAGTGGTGTTCTTCGGCTGTGAGAAGAGGATTGACCGATCGAGTGCGCTGCCTCCGCTGCGAGACTCACGAGAGAGACGAGACTAGGGTAGGCAAACGCGTCTTGCGAGGAGGTCGAATGGGCTGTGAGGAGGCCAGCCTGCGACTGCAACGGACCGGGGTAGGCTTCATCCAAATTGGGCTGAATTTTTCGGGCCCGATTTGGCATTCTACCGGAATGGCCGGCATAACTGGTTTAACCGATTTTCAATTGGCCGGAAAAAAAATCCTTAGCCCCCCAAATCCACCAGAACCTCCCCAATCCACACCTCACATCTCCTCTTCTGCTCCTGCTGCCGCCACACCCGCGCCCGCCACCTTCTAGACCCGGCTCCTCTTCCGTCGGCGCCGCCGCGCCCTCCTCGCCCGCCTCCGCGCTCTCCACCTCCACGCTCTCCACCGCCGCGCGGCCGTGCCCTCCACGCCCAGTTGCGGTGGTGCTGCTCCGAGCACACCCGGCGCTAGCGCGCTGCGCCCTCACCCTCTGTCCCCACACCCCCAAGCGCGGAGGCGAGCAAAACTGAAGCCACCTCCGCCCCCCGTACGACCAGCGGCGGAAGCAGCAGCAGCATCTTGTTCCTTCTGTGTCTGCTCCTCAAATTTCTCGGGGTAATTGCTGCATTTTTCACCGAGCTTGGGCTTATTTACACAATGGATTTGCTAAAAAAAAGTGTGATTTGTGTGAATTGCCGAGCAGGGAGGTGATCCTTCTCAGGAGAGGAATGACACCGTGGAGGAGGTAATCTCTAGCTCTCGGCTCGTTTGGCCTTTGGATAGATTGGTACTTAATTACAAAGCTTAAATCAACTTGGATTTGAATGTATAGTTTACTGTAATGTTGGGCATTGAATTGGGAGGCTAAAACAAGTGCATTTCTTACAACATGAATTCCTGTGGGGGCAAAAGGAAACTTTTCATCGATGTACTTACTGCTGCTGATAGTGTAATTTGTGCAGAATTTTCACTTGATGTTATAGTTTGAGTTATCTACCTGCAAATGCAGGCGTTTCTTGATGATCTGTCGCTTGTTACATTTATTTGTCAGGTTACTACATCTTCACCTTCAAGTTTAGCTAGACTTCCATGGGAATAAAGTGTGGCTACTAGTAACGGAGAGAACATTGATGCAACGACGACTGCTCCGGCTCTGCAACTGTATGAGTTCGGTAAAGCAATCTGTTGGTTCTGATTTGTAGGCATGCAACTTTAGGAGTTTTAATAATCTACTGATGAAATCCTTTGTTGTCCTTCAAAATTGTTAATAAGTGCATTTCTTATTTAGGAATTAGAAATATAAAAAGAGGAGGAGCAAGACATTATCATCTTATTTTCCAATACGAACACAATCCAATCAATCTTTTCTAGAAACAGTTGGAACTAGAGCTGGTCACAACGAGCAAAACAATCCTCATATTGAACTTAGTTCAGAGATGGTGGGCTAGGTTAGAGTCTAGAGATGAAATCTTCGTTATTTAGGTACTCAATTTGTACCTCTAAGATGCTATATTATTTATGTTTTGCTATGCTTTTCTTATTATATTTTATGTTGAAGCATTTTTTTTTCTAAAATTTCATGTCAGTGAAGCATTTGTGGCTTGTTTTTTTTTTGTTATGTCCTGGTGTGGGTAGAAATTAGCGTTAGTTTTAAGATATTAGCCTATTAGAATTTAGCTCGAGGCGTGATCAAATTCTAGATCCGCAACTGAATGTTAGATGAAAATATAATTTGCACCAAACTCGCATTTTTCACCTAATATTTCGCAACGTGTACATGGCTTAGATATCCAAGTGGGTCAAACAGAGTCACTACCGCAAATGGTAACCAGAGCTGCGCCAACATATGCAATGACAAACCCAAGCTAGAGACCGCTGGATTTTGTCAATTTCCGATAAAGCTTGATAGAAATAGGGTGTGTTCCAAAATTAACGAAACTCCCTTAAACTTTAAGGATACTTTTGATCTAAGTTGATTGGATACAATTCGAACTCGATTAGCATTATAATTACTTTTGTTCTTCAAAATCAATGTTTTTTCTAAGTTTGTTTTTTCCTCGCCATGAACCGAAATAAAAAGGGAAATTTCCATCAATAGCACCAACCCATTTGACATTGGTACGTACCAGGAAAATTGTATGGTACACGCAAACCCTAGTGCTATGGATATAAATTTTCCAAATTAAAATGATAACTGTTTGACCACAAAGTTTGACGCCTATGTTTGTTGATTAATTAGGGGTTAATCAAACCGTTGACCATTATTCATTCTAAAAAATATACGGACGTCAAATTGTTGGTACGTGCTGGCGTAAGAGTGGACTCGGAAATGCTCTCTAAATTTAAATTATGTAAACCTACGAAAAGGTGAATACTTCTACATGAGGTAAGTGCTGTGTTATTTTATTTTTTTGTTATGAAGGGCAATGTTATCTTCACTGCTTGAATTGTTGTATAGTTGTTGTTGCGTGGTTATTGCTATTTCGTTGTTGGTGTATCAGATGTTACGGTAAGATGTATTTTTTGTTGCAATGGTATTTTTGATTTGTTGCACAAGACTAAGCCCCTCTACCATTTTGATTGTTGCATAGTGTTCCGAAAATGTTTCAACAATTATTTTCGGATGTTTCCACTGTTATTTTCAAATGCTGCGACACAGCTTTTTGTTGCAGTCCCCACCCCACCCCCCCCCCCCAACCCCCAAACCATTTAATTGTTGCATCATTGTTCCCAAAATATTGTGATGCTGCGACATCGATATTTATTTGTTTAGGACGAATTTGAAGGAGAAATTTTGAATCCTATGGGTGAGTTTGAAGAACTCGCCTGACGAACGAGATAAGGCTGAGGAGAAGGAGCTTTGGACCGATTTTGTTGTGTCAGGGGTGCGTGATTCCTTTACGCTTGCTTCGGGAGGAAGGAAAAAACGTGTTGAGATTGGACGGTTAAACCCTATAGTGTCAAATCGAATGGTAACGCGCAGCATACAACGCTAGCGCTCGAATCGTATGTCCGAATGCTAATCGCGTCCAAGAAATAATGAAGAGCAAGCATAAAACACTGGTGATCACCACTGGTGACTGGTGATGCATTATATTGCTATACACATATTCACATGTTGTGTCCATGCTACAAATAGAGGAGCTAGTAGTTGTACTTCAATATGCATATATGCATGCTTGATCTAGATCGGAGTACATGCTTAATTAGCAGCAGTGCGTAGGGGGGTTGGGCCCTGATTTCGCTTCACGGAGCATTGCGTCACCATCCCGATCCCATTGTTCTCTAGCAAGCCGTCCCCCTCCAACAGCCTGCCATGCGGCGAGACATCAAGATTTGCAACACGAGCAGAGCAAAGAACATCACCTTCGCCATCTTCGCCGTCATCGCCATTGTTGTCGTGCAAACGAGAGGGGAGTGTGATAAGAGATTGCTTTCGAGTTGGAAGTTTGGTTTTTCAATCGTGCTTAACCTGAGCTTTGGAGAAAGTTTGTCATGGTGAGCTCTAGTTTATATAGATGATCGATCGGGGGTTCAGTCAGACATACGGTTCGGTACAGTGTGCATGCGATTGCATGCTTTGAAGTCTTGTGTTCTTGGAATAGTATTACCTTCGCGTCATGTTTCTGATCTATTCTGCATGATACAAATGCGAGAACGAAGAATTCGTTCGAGACTAGTTCAAGTTCCTGGTCGTTAGATTTCTACTAGTAAACATTTTCTCCCATGGTCAATTGTCTCATCATTTCATCAATACATGCAGTTCAGCTCATGAATCATTCTTGCTTGCTCGACTAGTAGGCTAGTATGCGTCATCGTAGGAAGAGTCCTAGAACTTGCACTATCGTAAGCAAATGCATGCCTTTGAATCCTGAATTGCTTGTAGGTCAACCTCAACACTCGCTGTCTCGCATACGATAATGTGAAGCATCATGATGCGGTCGAGGATAAAAAACCGGCCGGTAACGGCGATTCTTGGCGATTCGGGATCGAGGGGTGCTCGGGAAAAATTTCCCGGCCGAAAAAATTGAATTTGGTTTTGGTTTTTTTGAATTTGAATTTGGGAACATATCAGCTGTAGGATATTAACATGAGTACTAGAATCTAGCAGCACCTCCCCTTGGCCCCCTATTGCTATTTGCTTGTCCTGGACATAGATGCTCACATAGGATGCCTTCTTCCCCATAGCCCCCCTTGCTGTTTGCTTGTCCTCAATGTCCAGGATAGATGCTCACCATGTGTGCATGTCCCCCTCTTGTCTCCCTCCCTCTTGTGCCTCTTGCTGCCTCTCTCCCTCCCTCCATTAGCATTCCAAGCAGCAAGCAAGCGATGAGGGTAGCAAACACTGAAGAAGCAAGCGGACGGCAATGGCAATGGCAGAAAGCAGCAGCAGCGGCGTTGGCCTTCTTCCTTTGAACGAGCTCGGTAAGTTCTCTTGAATGTGCCTTTGGTTGTTGGTGTCCATTTACTAACTAGCTTCCTCTTATCCTGAGCTTCTTTGTCACCTGACCAACAAGAACAAGCAGCACTACTTCCCATGTAAACTGATTTACTCATACTACTTGGGTTATGTACTGGCTCTTTTCTCCTAGATAAAATATATATGGAAATCTAACACTAAAGGCACCACAAATGTACCTTGAAGTCTCTATTATATTTATATTGAAAAGAGAAACATTCTGATCCTCCACATCATTACACAGATGCTTAGAAAATGATAGTTTTGTCAAAGTGAGGAGTAACAAAGAAAGACAATCAAGGCTTGCATTGTAAATGTGTTAGCATCTTAGAAATTTGTGCAAACACTTGCTTAGCAAAACAGTGGTGTTACCATAATTAATACCAAAATAATTTTGAGTCGTTTGCTGATTATGTTATTGTAACAAAAATGTTGAACGATCTTTATATGTCATATTTAGTTATTCAACTATTGGAGGTTATGTAAGACTGTAAGAGTATTATGAAGTGGAGGGAGTATAAACTAGAAAGGTGTGCTTCTACCATCCATTAGCTATCATGGTGTGTGTGTGTGTGTGTGTGTGTGTGTGTGTGTGTGTGTGTGTGTGTGTGTGATATTAGCAACACCAGCAATCCCTAGATAGGATACATAACAAAAAAATAACAATTAAGAAACTAAAATAAACTCTTATATTGCTTTTGAATTGACCCATTTTTCATTCTGTATGGATTAATGTAGGTGATGGCTCCTAATTCTATCAATGTTTGGGACCATGGAGAGAGACTAGGAGGTCTTTGGTTGGAAGTGTAGATATTGTAATATAACGAAATCGGTGAGGTGTCACCGCCTAAAAGAACATCTTCTTTGGGAGACATGGAGATGTTGTTGCTTGTAGTGGGGTTCCGACGGAAGTCCGAAGGCTCATGCTGGCAAGTCTTCAAGAAGCGAAGGCAAGAAAGAAAGCTATTAAGATCAACGACTGCGAATGGAGCAAGCTACAGGAGAGCCTATAGCTCGTGGGCTATCATCTCAAGATATCTTCGATGATGACGAGGAAATGCAGATGGAATGGGCTCGCCAAGAGTCGTTGGAGGTACACCAACTCCAACAAAGGGCAGCAGCTAGGGGTGGAACATTTGAACATGGTGGTGGCAGTGGAAGTGGTAGGGGAAGTGGAAGTGGAAGTGGTAGGGGAAGTGGAAGTGGCAGGGGAAGTGGTGGTATTTCTAGGTCACAGTCCATGAGAGTTGATTCAGATATTTTGGCAGCTCAGGCATCCCGCCAAACCCGCATTGATACAGCAATACATGGAGGGTCAAGGTCAAAACTTGGGAAACTGTGGTCTAAGTGGTTCCATAGTAATGACATTCCAGGAGTAAAGGTAGAGTGTCCTTATTTTCGTGCTGCCATCAAAGAGACACAAAAACTTGGTGAAGGCGTGGCGTCACCAAGAGGCCATAAAATCGATGGGCTATATCTTAATGAAAACGAACAAGAAATAAAGCAGTATGTAGCATAGTTCTAAGATGACTGGGATATATATAAAGTCTCTGTCATGTGTGATTCATGGACAGGACCTACACACATGAGTATAATTAACTTCATGTTGTACTGCAATGAAAGAATGTTTTTCCATAAGTCGATGAATGCAATCGGTGAGATGCAAAATCTTGACTTTTTGTATCGTGAGATACGTAAAGTTGTGAAACGAAGTTGGACATCGACATATTATCTGATTGTGGTGACAACGGCGCAAACTACAAGAGAGCATGTGGTAGTAATTGAAGAGTATCCAACTTTAGTCTAGCAGCCGTGTGCGGCACATACCGTCAACCTCATGTTGAAGGATGTTAGCCAGTTCACAGAGGTTGCTGCAATTGTCAAGTCGGCCAAGAGGATTTGTCGGTTCCTATACAACCATGGTCACCTCCATAATGAAATGCAGGAACATATTGGAGGAGATAGTTCGTCCAGACGCCACAAGGTTTGGAACGACATTTGTTTTCTTGAAAAGTTTTTGGGATAGAAAAGACAAATTTATGAAGTGGATGGTGTCAGATGTGTGGACCTCCAACCATTTGTGCACGACCGAAGAAGGAGAATACATGTATTCCTGTCTCACATGTAGACAATGGTGGACCTCTATGCATTGGGTCATTAAACTGGTAGAACCAATTTATCGACTACTAAGATTTGCAGACCAACAGAGACCCGCAACTGTGGCAGGACTGATTGGAAAAACATATGAACTCAAGCATGAACTTGAAGACGCATTGACAAACGATCAGGCTACCTATGATCGTGTTATGGAGGTAGTGAATAAAAGAGTTTCAATGCTCAAGAACCGCACCTATGTGATTGCAGGCAAGTAGATAGTTTCCTAAATCCTAACACATAAATGATATTTGTTGTATTTTTTCTAACATTGTAAGTGTGTTTGGACAGCGGAGGTGCTAAACCCGCAGAACCACAACCAATATGGTTTGGCGAAGAATGCAGTCCTCGTCGCTTCCGTGACAATGGCAATTCAAAGAATAGCCGATACACCCGAGGAGGCGGTCAGGGCTCTAGGCGAGCTAGAATTCTATCGTGTCAGCGAGGCCTATTTGCTTTACATGAGGCTCACATTAGTGCATCTCGTCATATTGCAGGTATGTTTTTATCAACTTATATATACATAGAAAATCAACCGTCATTATGAGTTTAATGTAATTTTCATGTTACTTGTAGCTACATGGTGGATGACTTATGGAGCGGAGAGACCAAAACTACAAAAATATGCCTTGCGGATTATCTCACAATGTGTTTCCTCCAGTGGATGTGAACGTAATTGGAGCACATTCGCTTTGGTGCATACACAATTGAGGAACCGTCTTGGGTACAAGAAACTACATAAGCTCGTATATGTCCACTACAATCTAAGGCTACGATTGCAAGAGCATGAGACTAGAAATGAGGATAGAGATGTAGATCCTTTTGGCGATATAATTAATGCCAATATGTACGACAGGAATAACCCAATCCATGAGTGGCTTGATAGCTCCATGATAGAATCAGAGCCCGTACTAGACGAGGAAGGTGAGCCTCCCATTCCATCCAAGATTGTAGTTGATGCCATCCCTAAGGAGGAACTGGAAAAAGCACTAGATGATCAACCGTTGAAGGAATGAACAAAGACAACTATTGAGAAGAGTCATATTGGGAAAAGGAAATATTGTAGCAAATCAACTGCAAAATTGGCTGCAGACTTTGCCTCTCTTACACAAAACAAGAAACGAGTGGCTCATAAGAAGAAGAATGATAAGAAGAAGAAAAAGAACATTGAGGAGGACATTGTGGGAAGCGATGAAGAAACAGAAAGCCCGCCATCTGATGAAGTGCAGTACCAAGAGTCTGCTGACAGTAGCTCTCCGTCGTCCGATGATGGTGCTGATGGTGGTGCTGATGGTGGGACAACTCGAGATGCAGCACAAGACCAGCCATTGGAATTTACCTGTGAGCAAAATTTCACGCATGCTACCCAAGATAAAGACCATGGTTGTCATGCTTCAAGACCAATTCGTAAGATCTACGAGAGGGGTAAGAGTCGCAAAAAAGATCAATCTCGGTCGCATGACTCTTCTTCCTATGAATCCCATGCTAGCTCAAGGACTTATAGACGTCAAGATGCCAACCTATTACCTTCTGGTGATGATTCTCATTCGTCATACACTTCTTATCCTACTCACCATTACGGTCTTGTACCATTCAACAACAATTCAAGAATGGTTTATCAGTGGATGAAAGCAGAGTATTACCAACAAATTTATAATCATTGGCTACGACATATCCATGAAACATACACTTGGGATCAATACAAAGCCTACCTTGCTCAATATGAAGGTCTAGTACTCTTTGATAATAATGAGTATATTGCACAACCTTCGCGTTTCTCGACAATGTATTGGTATGAATTGTCACCATTATTGTTTAGAGTATGTTAGTCAAGTTAATTTTCATTACCATTAACTCATGTTTTTATTATTTTAGATGCTGCTGAGGGGGAGAGGGCCGCGCCAGAGAGTGAAGCTAGCAAGGTTTTCTCTATTTTGCAATTGCTACTTCATTAAACTCTTGGAGGATTGCTACTTCATTAGACTCTTGGAGGATTGCTTGGTTGAAAGGAATTTAACTTGGATTTACTCAATTAACGCTTGAAGTTGCATACTATATACCTTCTTGAATCAGGCTTAACTAGTTAGCATTGTTATTTACTGATTACCGAATTCCCTTCCATTTTCGGTTTTACCGGTTTTTCTGTCGGTTTTACCGGTTACCAGGTGGTAACCGGTCCGGTTACCGGCCGGGACATTTTCGAATTCAAATATGCTTCGGCGAATTTTGTCCGGTTTTTTGCCGGTTTGGCCGGTAACCGTTACCGGGCCCCGAGCGGGATTAGGCCCGGTAACGGTTCTTCGACCCTTGATGCCAGTACTCCATCTAGGAGTGGATAACGAGCTAGCTCAGCTCGGTCAAGCTCGTTAAGGAATCGGACTTGGCTCGACTCGTTCAGCAAACGAGCAAAAAATGTCTATTCGGCTTGATTCGTTATGAACTCATAAGTTGACTCGTTTGGCTCAAAACCACGGGAGGGTGCCGGGCAGAGGCCAGACGCTATGTGTATAGGATAGGGCTACGGCTTGATGGGCTGAGTTGATAGACTTATGTTTGACCTGTTCTAGTTGGGCTACTGGGCTTGTTGGCTCGAGTTTCTAATATAAACAAGCTAAACAAGCTTAACGAGTTGCTCACGAACTGGCTCGAACTCGGCTCGTTAAGATAAGAGTAGACATGCTAGCTCGGCTCAGTTCGTTTTGCCTGGGCAGAATGCTATTTTTTGGTCGTGGTCGTCGTGGAACTTCATCGGAGCTTCCATAGCGTGTTGCCAGCAAGCCTGGGCAACTGCTTAGGCTGGAGGGACGGTGCATCCGCCCATGCCTAGGAAGACGGCCCGGCTTGTTCAAAATGCTTAATTGGACGTTGATCCAATAAATATAAAATTTAACTTATAATTAAGAAAAATTCAAACACCTTGCACATAAACAGGCAACCCTAATAAAGAAAGACTGACAAATGCTCTTGGACTGTTTTGCACGCTCTGTCCAATCATCCTCCCAGTTCGCCTCAAGAGGATGAAAGTCCGGGTAGTACAATTTCGGAATCTGGTCCGCCTGAATGGTCCGGCTGGCAACCCTGTTTCCTGCATTTTTCACATTGCAAGACGATTAAAATCAACTCCGAGTACGTTCACCGTACCATGCGTAGCTCACAGATGGGTTTACAGTAAGAAGTGTCTTGCCTCTGCCTGCCTACGAAGACGAAGTACACTATGAACCGTTTGGGCCAGAGGGAACATTCACAATTCCGTCAGGCTGCGTGAGGTTGGCGGCGACCGGGTGGGTCAGCGGACACGGGCGTATGCGTGCACCTCGAGGCCGAGCGCGCGTCTTTTTGGCATGCAGCACGGGTATACGCCATACGCCGATACGCGCGCGACGTACGTGGTGCCGTGGCCGGCACGGGCGTTGTCGTGCACGCGCGGGCGGACGGCGCGGCTGGGAAAGTGGCCGTGTGGTGGTCGGACTCAGGTCGTTAGCAGAATCACACGGGACCGCGTGTCCTTGGCAGCGCCGACGCCCCTTGTGCGAGGTTGCTAGTTGCTACAGGGCTCGGCCTCCTTACCGTGCCGGCGACTTCTTGCATTTAGACAGCCCTCGTACAATCGTACCGACGGGCACAAGTTTTTTTTACTGGGAACGGAATGGAGGAGGGGTGTTTTGGCCATTATGCAGAAATTGTCCTATTAATCAGAAAACGAGACTCAATTTCTCGTCTTTGTAGTGTCATGGCTGCAATTATGTGCTTTGCAATGGCAAACCCCAAAATTGACCATTTTGAAGTGGCAAGAAATTTTTCCGATAAATATAAATGGATATATACGCTATACGCTATGGTTTAAAAAAACCCCAAAATATCCCTCCTCCATCCTCTTCCTCGAGATGAATAGCGCAACCTCCGTGCGTAACTGTTGTTGTGATTAGGTTCAAGCAAAGCTTGTTTGATAGAATGTCACGTTGGAATTCAGGTTTCAATTAGCATATGCACAAATATTTTGAAATTCTTCGAAGGGTAGTACGGTCGTTTTCATATGGTCAAAACCCTCTGGACCTAATCAGAATGGAAGTGACCCGGGAATGCTATAGCATTGCAACGCTGTAGCAGTAAGCTTCATGATGTTTCAAGAAGTTTTGTGATAACGTCTTAAAAGTTTCAAGTTTCAGCGAGTTTCGCGTATTTCTAGGAGTTTCCAGAAGATTCCAAAACAAGTTTCACTGAGTTTCAGATTTTGGAACACAAGTTTGAGCCGAAGAATTTCGAAATGTTTCAACAAGTTTCACGAAGGTTTCAACGAGTTTCGGCTAATTTCGGCCAACTCATGTGGCTACGATGGCACTGTTGCGCTGTCATGGAGCCGCACGACACCGTTCGCTACTAATGCACCGTCTTCTCCGGCTCCGGCTCCAACCCCAACTACCGCCGTCGCCACAACATCGCCCACCACCAAATCCGTTCTTGAGCTCCCTGCCGAGCATATCCATCTCTCTCTCTCTCTCTCTCTCTCCCCTCCCTAGCTCCGGCCCGAGCTCCGCACCACGCCGTCACCGGATCCAGCCGTCCCGAGCAGCGTTGCTCCTACCTGTCCATAAATCTGGAGCTGGAGGTGAAGCACCGTGCCAAATCCGGAGGCGGAGTTGAAGGAGGAGGTGGAGGGGTGGCGCTGGAAGTGAAGAAAGAGGGGCGTGACCACTTGCCTCCATCAGCTCGCCGACTGTGTTAGATTGATCTCAGCCGATTAGCCCAACGGCTAATCGGACCTTGATCCGCGCCCGATCGAGGCGTCGGCCGACCATCGGGCCGATGGGCACCGTCATGCTGCGCTATAAATAGAGGGTGGGGGCCGGTGGCTCGACTTACGAGGTTGGCCTGAGCCGCAACTCCCCACCGAAAAACCCTAGACCGATCTAGAGAGGGACGCGTAGTCAGCGGCGGGAAGCTCCATCGCCGTCCCCGTCGCCGGATCTTCACCGCCGTCACCGACTTCCTTCTTCCCCGACCGTCGCTGCCCGTGTGCGAGACCTCACCAACGAACCGGCGATGGCGGCTCTTCATCCAACGCGACGGACGGTCGGTACTCTCCTCTCTCTCCCTTCCTCTCAAATCTAGAACCCGAGCACGAAAAAAGAAGAAAAGCAAACAATGGTATCGAGCCTTCTGGGTTGCGCCATGCCGACGCCAAATCACCGGCCTGCCCTGCTGCTCGGTGGGGCGCTGCCGCCCATGACGCCGCACCGCCCATTGCCCCGCCGCCGCCATTGCTACAACCAGCCTGAAGTCGCCTCTGCGCCGCACAGTAGCCCTGGCCAAGCAGCGCCGTCGCCGCGCCTCATGCGGCGCCGCTGAAGGCTTATGCCCCTAGGGTTAGGGTTTTTTTTGGCCTGCGGGGGTTTTTTTGTTCGGGCGGGCACTAATGGGCTGTGGGCCGCACGTGAGAAGCTGGCCGAGTGGGCCGCCGTGGGCCGCGGCTGCGCAAGATGGGCCAAATGGCCTTTTTTGCACAGTGGAATCCAGAAATTGAATTTAATTGAGCGCGCGCTCGGAGGGGCGCCGACACGGATCCATACCGCGGGGGGGCTTCGCCCCCCGCACCCCCACAGGCGTCCCTGAGTGCACGGGCCTAAGCCTCCGGCGACGGGCCTCCGCTACGCTCCGTCCAGAAGCTGGCCTAATTGATGAATAGAATTTGATTCAAATCTCTGTAATTTTTTGCACCAACGTGTTAATTTTTCAGAGATTAAATGTGTCTGATATAATGTACGCATAATGAATTATTTTAGAATAATTACGGTTTCATTGCAAAAGTTAATGTTTGATTACTCTTTCAATTAAATTGAACCAACGGAGAATTTAATTTTTGAGAATTGTTGAATTATGATATTGTTATTTTCGACCAGCGTTGATAATAACAATATTATAATTCTAATTGATGTTTTTATGCATTATTTCTATTTACGCTAACGGTGATGTAGATTTAATGTATAGATAAAATTGATTTAATTGTATGTCGTATTTTTGACCAGCGTTGGAAATAAGGCATATAATTTCCTATTCACGTTCTCACTTTATTTGAACTAAATTTTCAAAGGATACAACTTGATGGGTTGTATCGAGAGATCCCCACTCTCAAAGGAGATAATTATGGAGAGTGGAAGAAAAAGATAGACTTAGCGTTTATCTTGGCTGAGGTGGACTGGGTCCTCACTACAGCACGTCCCACTGAGCCTATGGCACTGGTGAGGGATCAAAATGAGGATGATCTTGCTTGGCAGAAAAGACAGAGGGATCAAGCTCCCTTACAGATGTCTTATGACCTTGAGCATAAGAAATGGACCACTGACCAACAAGAAATGTATGGCTGTGATAAAGAACACGATTGAGCCTGCAATTGTGGGCTCAATCGCAGAATGTGACAATGTCACAGAATACCTTGAGAAAATAAAGAGTCAGTTTACTGGCTCTTCAAAGACATATGCTACACAGCTAATTAAGCAGCTTGTGACAGAAAGGTACTCTGGTGGTGGCGTTGGCATAAGAGAGCACATACTAAGGATGAGCAATTTGGCATCAAGCTTAAACCAATGGATTTGGCTCTCAAGGATGAGTTCCTTATTCATTTGATTTTTGCTTCCTTGCCGGAAAAGTTTGACACCTTTGTTGTCAACTATAACATGCAGCCCGAGAAATGGGACTTAGAAAAGTGCATAGCTATGTGTGTGCAAGAGGAGGAAAGAATTAAATCCTCACATGGTGGTTCCATCAACTATGTGAAGGACAACAAGAAAAAGAACTTCAACAGTAACTCCTTCTCAAAGAACAAGGGAAAAGCCACTGTCCATCAGCCTCAACAGAATAAGTTTGCAGTAGACAAAGATCAGTGTCTTCACTGCAAGAAGACGGGACACTACAAGAAGAACTGTCCCGATTACTTAAAGATGATAATGGCAAAGAAAGGTGAGAACATTATTACCTTTATAAATGAATCCCTGTATGTGCAATATTCGAAATCCACTTGGTGGATTGACTCAGGAGCAACTGTTCATGTTGCTAATTCCTTACAGGGATTCCGTTCGACGAGGACTACGCAAAGAAACGAAAGATGCATTAAAGTTGCAAATGGAGTCCAAGCTGAAGTTGAAGCCGTTGGCAATCTTTCATTAGAGTTAGCTAATGGCTCCAATCTTTTACTTAGAGATGTCCTTTTGTTCCTCTTTACTGAGAGAATTTGATTAGTGTTTCAAATTTGGACAAAGATGGTTATGATTGTAATTTTGGAAATGGCAAGTGTGAAATAATGTTTAATAAAGAATGTGTTGGTCTTGCCATCTTACAAAATGAGCTTTATTTGTTATCATTATGTGATGATGTGAATGTAAGATGCGATAAAGGGAGCGTCGCGTGCGAAAGTGAATGAATCCTCGTCTCTGAATGTAAGCAGAAGCGAAAGAGAACTCTAGATCGTCGTCGAAATTATGGCACCGTCGTTTAGGCCATATTTGAGGGGAGAATAGAAAGACTAGTTAAGAATGAAATTCTTCCTCTATTAGAGTTCTCAGACTTAGAACAATGCAGAGAATGCATTAAAGGAAAATATGTAAAGAAAATTAAGAAAGACGCCAAAAGAAGCACAAGAGTTCTACAAATTGTTCACACAGACATTTGCGGTCCTTTTCCTGTGAAAAGTGTGGATGGTTATGACTCGTTCATAACATTCACAGATGATTACTCCCGTTTTGGATATATTTATCCAATCAAAGAAAGAAATGAAGCCTTGGATAAATTCAAGATATTTAAGGCTGAAGTTGAAAACCAACACGATTTAAAGATTAAGATAGTCCGATCTGATCGTGGGGGGAGTACTACGGTCGACATACCCCATATGGACAAGTTCCTGGACCTTTTGCAAGGTTTTTATAGGAAAATGGTATAGTAGCCCGATATTCTACACCAAGCGAACCTCAACAAAATGGAGTAGTGAAAAGACGCAACTACTCGATGGATATGGTGCGAAGCATGGTGAGCTATTCCACACCGCCATTGAGTCTATGGATGGGCGTTGAAAACCGCCATTCATATTCTCAACAGAGTGCCTAGTAAGTCGGTGCCCAAAACACCGTGCGAGTTGTGGGCGGAAGAGTTCCTCATTAAACCACTTACGTGTGTGGGGAGTCTACTTTGAGGCTAAAGTATTTAACCCAAACCTTGGGAAGCTTGATCCCAAAACGATGAAGTTGCCATTTCATTGGCTACCTGAAAAGTCAAAAGGTTTTCGTTTCTCTTGTCGAGCAGATATACAAAGTTTGTAGAAACGAGACACGCTGTCTTCTTAGAGGATGAAATGATGAGAGGAAGTATGGTAGCTCGTGAGATTGATCTTGAAGAGAAGCGGGTGTATCGCCCCACTCCGATGATTCAAGAGCCATTCTTCACACTACTGCTGTCATTGCACCGCAAAGCGATGCAAGACAACGTGGTGCCAAGCACTGTTATTGTTCCTCTGTGGCAACAATGAATGATAATGAGGAACACATTCTTGAGGATCCTATAGAACCTATTGCCCACAGATGAGGGGGAGCAACAAAGACCTCAAGCAGAAGATGTACCAAATGAGGAGGCCCGAGGAGGTCTCAAAGAGTAAGAAGATCATCTATTTCGATGATTATCAGATTTATCATCTGAGAGGAATATCAAATGGAGGATGATCCCACCTCATTTGAAGAAGCCATGAGAAGCGAAAATTCCTCAAAATGGCTTGAAGCCATGGAAGAGGAAATGAGGTCCATGAAGACTAATAAAGTCAGGGACTTGGAAATTATTCCTAAAGGAGCCAAAGCAAGAGGGTCAGAAATGGGTCTACAAGACAAAGCTTGACTCCCAAGGGAATGTAGAAAGATACAAAGCGCGACTTGTGGCAAAAGGATTTACATAAAGAGAAGGATTGATTACAATGAGACCTTTTCTCCGGTCTCATGTAAAGATTCTTTCGAGAATCATAATGGCATTAGTAGCACATTATGATTTAGAGTTATCGAGATGGATGTAAAGACGGCATTTCTTAATGGGGATTTGGAGGAAAATGTTTACATGGCACAACCGAAAGGTTTTATCATGGAAGGAAATGAAAGAATGGGATGCCGCCTAAAGAAATCGATTTATGGGTTAAAGCAAGCTTCAAGGCGATTGGTACTTGAAGTTTGACAATCTAATAAGAAAATTTGGGTTTAAAGAGAATGTAGAGGACAAGCGTGTTTATGCAAAGTTTAAAGATGGGAAGTTTATCTTCCTAATCACGTATGTGGATGATATCCTCTTGGCTAGTAGTGATGTCGATCACATTGGAGACAAAGAAGTTTTTGTCCTCAAACTTTGATATGAAAGATCTTGGTGAAGCTTCGTTCGTTCTAGGGATCGAAATTCACCGGGATAGAAACAAATGGATATTGGGACTATCACAAAAGACATACATAGAGAAAGTCTTAAAGAAATTTGGGATGCATAAATGTAGTCCTTCATCTGCACCTATAGTCAAGGGCGACAGATATGGGGATTTTCAATGCCCTAGGAACCAGTATGAGATCGATCAAATGAAAGCGGTTCCATATGCTTCAGCTGTCGGAAGCTTACAGTATGCTCAAGTGTGCTGCATACGACTTAGCATTTGTTACGGGTTACTTGGCGATTCGAGCAATCTCGAATAGAACATTGAAATTGATAAAGAAAGTCTTGCGTTATTTGCAAGGAACAAAAGGCCTCATGATGACATCTGAAGATTCGATTCACTCCATATAGTGGGGTATCTGATTCGATTTTGCGGAGATGATAGAAAGTCTACATCCGGATATGTGTTCACTCTCATTGGAGGAGCTATATCGTGGAAAAGCTCAAAGCAAACCGTCACTACATCGTCCACAATGTATGCCGAGTTTGTAGCATGTTATGAGGCTACAGGCGGTGAACTGCTAAAGAAGTTCATACCCGTTTGAAAGTGGTTGACGACATCAATAGACCACTTAAGTTGTCTGCGATAATGAACCCAAGATAAAAGTATGCCCACAACAATAAGTCAAGTGGTGCTGCCAAACACATTGACATAAAGTACTATGTTGTGAAAGATAAAGTTCGGGATCAAATTATAAGTCTTGAGCATATAAGTACCGCAAAGATGCTAGCGGATCCACTTACTAAAGGCTTACCACCCAACATGTTCAGAGAACATGTAGCCGGCATGGGTTTAAGGGAAAGCCTATGATTCCTGGACTAAAAGATGGCCCAAAAGATTAAAGTAACTATTTGAGCGTAGAGGTGTATTGTAGCTGTTAAATCTATCGGCAATTGACCGTGACGATGAGACATGTTCTGTGCACTAATCTGTGATGGAATGAGTAAAGTCAAAAGTAATTAAAGTTAAAGCACAGATTGAGATCAAGGGGGAGAATGTTAGATTGATCTCAGCCGATTAGCCCAACGGCTAATCGGGCCTTGATCCGCGCCCTGATCGGGGGCGTCCAGCCCGACCACTGGCTGATGGGCCCCCGTCGCGCTGCGCTATAAATAGAGGGTGGGGGCCGGCGGCTCGACTTACGAGGTTGGCCTGAGCCGCAACTCCCCACCGAAAAACCCTAGACCGATCTAGAGAGGGACGCGCAGTCAGCGGCGGGAAGCTCCATCGCCGTCCCCGTCGCCGGATCTTCACCGCCGTCACCGACTTCCTTCTTCCCCGACCGTCGCTGCCCGTGTGCAGACCTCACCAACGAACCAGCGATGGCCGGCTCTTCATCCAACGCGACGGACGGTCGGTACTCTCCCTCTCTCTCTCCCTTCCCTCTCAAATCTAGAACCCCAGGCACGAGAAAAGAAAGAAAAGCAAACAGACTGCACTCCACTGTTGAACGCCGGAGAGAGAGACACACACAAAGAGAAATGTGAGAGGGGTGCAACGAAGGAGACACAGTCTTATAATTTGTGAGTGGCAGATCAGACCACTAGGACCTATACCATTGCAATGCGTGTTCCATAGCATTTCTCCGTCGTAATGGCATAGGAATGGCACGTTTGGCTTTTGGAGTGGTATGGTACGTAGGAGTTTCCAGTTTTGATGTGGAGAATGTGAAATGCAAAATGCGCATAAGCAAATCTTCAAATCAACCATATATAGACTTGTAATTGAAACAGATATGTAGCTCACTATCATATCTACACCTTGACCTCTCAAACGAAGAAAACAAAACGAACTATCCCCCTAAAACAAGAGAGAAATTGAACGAAGAATAGAACTCCGGTGGCCGTCTTCAAGGTTGCTCGATCCAAATTGAATTAAGGAACAATTCGTCACAAGTAGCTGTCCATGACGCATGCATAATCAGGAGTGCGTGTATGTTAGCAGCACTGTGTGCGGCCGTTAGGCCCTGATTTCGCGCCGCGGAGTATCTGCGTCACCATCCCAATCCCATTATCCATCCACCCGTCCCCCTCCAACGGCCTCGCCGCCGCAGCGAGGACGTTCGAGATTTGCATCAAGAACAGGAGCAGCAGCAGCACCTTCGCCATCTTCACCGTCGCTGCCATTGTTGTCTTACTTGTTGTACTGACAGAAGACAGATTCAGAGAGACGGAGCGAGCTTGAAGTTTGGTTCAGTCATGGTGAGCTCGTTTATATAGATACATGCAAAGGGTGGTTCAGTCAGACGTACGGTTCGGTGTACAGTGTGCACGCAGTTACATGGTTTGAAGTCTTGATTGTGTTCTTGGTATACCACTATTACCTTTACGCCTAGTTTCTGATTCAAACGTAAGAATAAAGAATTCGTGCAAGACTCGTTCAAGTTCTTGATCTGAATCCTGCACTGCCTGTCCTTTTGGTCTCCCACGCGGAGGTGTTCGTCTGAATCGATCGTCTGATCAATTCACTTCGGTTTCTTGAATCGTCCGTGCTTGTTCGACTAGTAGGCAGTAGGCTAGTATGCACTATATGCAGCTGGTGGAGACGAAGAGTCCAAGAACCTGCATTAGCGTAAGGGAATGCATGCTTTTGAATTATGAATGCTTTTTCAGGGTCAAACAAAAGAATATGAATATTATTTGTTCAACAAGAACGTGAAATTCGACGGACGGACGCATGGATTATTGGTCTTGGTCATGAAAGGCAGGAAGGTAGAAAGGTTGCATATATACATGCTAGCTGTGTACTATCGTCCATGTTAATGTTGCAAACGGGAACGGTCGATCGCTGCTAGTACTCAGTCAAGAAATAGCTCCTGTACGTACTTCCGTTGGACCAAACGTTTCTTGTCTATCTTAATTCAGATCGAAATTTTTTCTAGCTTTTGCCATGAATTGAAATACTAGCTAGCATGCATGAGAAAGATTGACCGTGTGTATAGAGTTTTGAGTCATGTTTTTTTTTTCAAGGAAGTGCAAAAGCTTTGCCCCCTAACCCCTCTCTATATAAGCAGGATCTACCATGCAAATCTTTCTCCAAGCAGAAACCAAGCAAGCTCAACAGCTGAACAACGAAACCTCAACTGAACTCGCAGAAAGGCGCGCAATCTTTCTCCGGATCGATCTGTCTCCCGTCTGCACAGCAACAGCAATGGCGGCCACCGCGAAGGTCATGATGAGGACGGCGAAGGTGGTGTTGATGCTCGTGTTTTTTATGCAAATCTTTAACGTACTCGTCGTCTCGGCGAGGACGTTGAAGGAGGATGGGTGGCTGGAGGACGGGATTGGGATGGTGATGGAGATACTTGGCGACTTGAAATCAGGGCCCAACCCTCCCACGCACTGCTGCTAGGCTGCATATGCAGTACAAGTGTACAGCATGATGTATAGCAATTTCTGACAAGTTGTTTCTTCAATTGGAGGATGTATAGATAGAGAGGCTTTATTTCCCGTTTTCCTTTGCCTTTCTATTGTACTTAGGATTATTCTTTTGTTTGAAAGATCATGAAGCCAAGGTGTAATTGTGAACATAGGGACCGATGCCCAACACTCTACCTTGGGGCAACTCTCTTCCGTACCTAAACACTCCAACGTGACCCGTTGTGAAGATCATAATTACGTAACAAGGTAGCATTTTCTGTCCGTCGAAACGGAAAAATGGTTGGTACTGAATTTATGGTATCTGACCAAGAGTTTTGTTGGTCCTTATAATTTAATCATATGTAAAGAGGTCCTACCTCTTACCTCATCATCATCATCATTGTCGCATTCCCCTGTCTGGACCCCCTTTACCAACCTAGTAATTCTCTTTCTTCATCTCTTTTTCATCTTTCTTATCTCTTTCATCTTCATCTCATTTATTCGATTTGATTTTTGAGAAATAGTTTTGATGCAATACATATATGATACAGTAATAAACAGTTTACATTTAATATAACTATATTTATATTCAAGAGAATAGCTTGCCTTCGTAAATGTAGAAAGGGTCAACGTCGATGAATCCTTGATCAGCTACGTCTGTCGGTGTTGGTTCGTCCTCTGTAGCAATGTGGCAGCACGAATAATAAATAAATGAATACTTAGTTGATTTTGAGTGATATTACGAATACATAAGTTAGTAGATTCTTTTTGTTAGCCTGTTTTAATTTAAGAACACTTTTTGGGTCCTCCGCTAGGTTAGCACTCCCTTCTATAGCCGTTCTATGGTCCATTTGCTCTAAGGTCGAAAATGTCGAAGTTCGTGTTTTAACGAACGAAAAATGAAATACCACTCACACTCACATTCATTAAATCTATTAAATTCTAATCGGGCAAAAACACCTAATTGATTTCACTTAAGTTTGCACACGTTTATTTAATTCTCTACCTAAACTCAAGATCGCTTTAATTACTTAAATTAACATGATTAAAACATTTCTACACTTTTTGCTAACGATGCACAGGTTTGCTACACACTCATTTTCACTTTTTATTAACAGAACTTATGATATTTTATCTCTTTCTAATAATTATCCAACAGACGGATTTTAAGACTGGTTAGCCCGATGTGACCTATGTGAGTTCGTTCGATCGCATAAATACGTAGTGCTAACATCTATTTATTTTATTGCTACTCTTTATGGTTGCAAACATTAATTATCACAATCTGTTAGAATTTATAGAATTTTCCTAAAATTTTCCTATACTTAACTTTCCTAAACCTAATCCCTGATCTTCTCTCCTTATTCACCTAAACTGGCTAACCCAGCCTTCCCTTCTCATTTTCCTCTTCCCCAAAGTCACTCCTCCCCACCCTTTTCTCCTAGTGCCGCCGCCGCCTGGTGGCTCCTGGCCCGGCTCCGACTCCGCCGCCTTCGGCCACCTCTAGCTCTGTCGGCCCACTCCCCGCTCCGGTTCCCTGTGCTGCCACAACCTCCCCTCATAGCGCTGCCCCCTGTTGCTTCCGGCGCAGCCGGATGGCCCGGCGCCGGCCGTGCGTAGCTCCTCTGGCTCAGCCCCGGCCCGGTCTGCTAGTCCAGAGCCGCTCCTCCCACCTGATCGACTTGGCTCCACCTCCATGGCGCCCGCCTGCCTCCTGCTTCTTTGTCTAGCTTTGCTCAAGCCCCGCTTCTCCGACCCAAGCCCCTGCTCTGGCCCGTGCCTGCGCTCCCTGTGTCCAAATACTTTGGCCAATGGCTGGCTCGGCCTACTGGCCACCGGCCCCCTCGGCTCAAGTTCCCCTCCCATTCTTTGTTATTTGCTAAATTGATTTTTGGTGTTCGATGTTGAATCAAGTCCTAATGCTGGTTAGTTTTTCATGTATGCGTGATCATGGTGTTTGATTGGAATGGAGGTGGCTACTGGAGATGGTTTGCTACAGAGGTACACTCCCTGCTACCCGTCTAACCCTTCCTCTACTCCCTTTCCACTGCTCTATGATGAAAACTTGCTCTGAGAGCTATTGTTGTGCATGAGGGCTATTGGGAATTCAGCTTTGGCAACCAAAAATAGGAAGGGCAGTGGGGAAGAAATGGTGATTTACCAGATCGGTTGGGTTTGGATGGTGGCAGTGGTGTGTTGGTGATGCTGGCCGGGGGGTCGTGGAGCTCCTCGGTGCTTTTGATCCTCCTGGTTCTTGTCTCTATCAGCGCGGTCCTGGTGGCCGTCGATGGTTCAACGTCGTTGCCACTGCCGCCCTTGCTCTCCGGCTTCTCCCTGGCTCCCTTCCTGCTGCGGTCCTGGCCATTTCGGCTGAGAAGAAGTGGGAGGGGGAATGAATGTGTTGTGCTGCGTTGTGTGTGGAGGCTTGGCCTTATGACTTGGCTATGCTACTCGTGTGATCTGGCATTGAGGAAACAGGAAGGTATGCAAAGTGTGAGCAAGGGGGAATGGATGTTGGCTCGGCTGTGCTGCTTCCTTGCCTCTGCAGCCGGCTCAACCTTATCACTTAGCTCTGCTCTCCTGTGTCCAGGGGGTGTTGGAGTTGGATATATGTAGGGTTGTATCGGCTGCGATGATAGTTGGATGAGATGGTAAGGAGGGCTTCAGCGAATGATCGTGTAACACTTTTATTTTATTCGTTTTGTTATTTACTCAAAGTTGTAACTTATACCGTGATCTGATGTAATCAAATTTTGTAATTAATTCGGAGATGTAATATTTTACTTTTGCTTGCAATGTTGTATTGTATGTTGATTCGATGCAATGGATTATTGTAATTTATTTGAGACTGCACCTGTGTTGCATTATTACCTTTAGATTCATATTATAATTTCTGGAGATGGATTCTTGTACTATTTTTATATATGAATAAAATCTTGGAATTGACTTTTAGTTATAACAATGATGGATTATTCTTGTGGCAAAATTTTATAGTGCAAATTCTATTGTTGAATTCTGAATGTATTATCTTATAGGAATTCGTTTCGTGATGCATTCTAAGTCCACTGTGATTATGATTTGTTCTTGTTTAGAACATTTTAATTTACTGCTAATTACTGATTAGCGTTGATTAATTTAGTTTAATGTTTTCGGGTTCTCACAGGCTGGTCGCAGAGTGGATCGGTTGGGATGTTGACGTAGATTTTGCAAGTCGGGGCCTAACCCAATTGGTACCTGCTGCTAAAGACTAATGAAGCATGGATGAATTAAGCCATGCATGTGTTCACTCTTATGGGTTAGAAATTATCACATTATACTGAGAGGAAAATGAGAAAGATCAACACCGCCGATTTTTTGTGTGGTCCAAATTATAACGGCCCAAATCAAACGGGCATATATTAGAGTGGTTATAGTTGTATAAGAAACAACTCTATTTTTTAAAATATAAACATATATATTATAGTATCTAGCAGCACGGTTGCGCGGAGAATTGGACTAGTTATTATTAAAATGATGTTAAAAGGGCCTTCCACGTTTACTCCGAGTGCCTAGAAATTATAGCATTAATGAGAGAAGAAATTATCTACATTGCTTATTTTGGCAGGTCCAGATTATAACAGTACAGATTAATCAAATGTACATGAGAACTGTTACGTATAAGAAATACAATTATATTTTATGTCATAAACATTAGAGTTGTATAACAAATATATGTCTATTTTCAAATATGAATGTATTGCAGTATCTAGGCGCGTAATTGCGCAAGAAATTCGGTTAGTTAAAAATGTAGTATTATCCTTCTGCGTGGTCGAGTCCGAGTCTAAAATTTCACTTATGTGACACTCTCATAGTCTCATAACATCAACGTACACTTAATCCTCTTTTTGTTGAACAATATATATTTTTCTTGTTTGCATTCTATTAAGATAACAAAGAAATGTACATTCCCAAGGGCACATGCATGCAGCTTAGTGTGGTGGAATAAAGTTGCGATAGTTGAGATCAACATTTAATCATTAAAGGCCCTATATTCCCCTTGTTTAAAAAAAACTAGGGCACTGCTGTGGCTGTTGTACACGAGTGGAAAGGTTCTAACCAAATTTATCTCTTGTTGAACATTAAGATTCAACATGCCATAGCGCATAAGACAAAGATTCACAAAACAAAAGACGCATATAACAAATACGAACATAGCATAACTAATTGAGTAATTTTAGATATAGCGACATGCTAGAGCAGCACATGTGTTTCTTGTTTTCGGGAAACAAAATCTACATCTCACAACAGAACATAACTAATATAGTAATTTAGATGTAGTGCCATGTTGGACCATCATATACAGAAACAATAATAGAAGCCCGTATTGGAACCATCATGGTAGAGATCATGCAAGGGATGAATCCCGCTCACAAACCACTCTCCCGACCACAGCAGCGGCATCATCATCTTCTTCATCAAATTCCCTGTATTGTATTGTTCAGGGTACAACTCGTCGTTTCTGAAGGCACCCATCTTAGGGCAGTATGCATCTTCTTCAAAGCCATTGCGGTCTTCAGGTCCGCACTTTAGCACTAACTTGTCAGGAATGACCTCAAAGCTACGCTCATCTTTGTCTACATGGATACATTTGCCATCATTCAAAACACCAGTGATGTTCTGGGTAGACAAATTCTCAGGCACACACGTGTCTTCATCATTCTCCACCTCATGGAGAGCGGCTTTGTCGGGACCCAAAATTACAATTCTGGACCCTCTGTGTTTAATGCACTAGCCTAGGATCATGCTAGTGCACACAATGTCAACAAAGATGAATATCGATCCACACAAGCGAATAGTAATATAAACGAATAGTTTGATTAATAAATAATGGTTTGACCTTATGGTCGAGTTTATAATTATTAAGCCACGCAGGCTAACAGAGAAATAAAGCAATGAAGCAAAGAACGGCGGCATCCCATCGATTCACCACAGTAACCGATCGATCAAGACCTCACGATCGGGCACCTTCGATAAACTCCTCCTCGAATCTTTGGTGAAGACTCCTCCTCTTACTTGATTTATTTTAAAGCAAGCATGAGTACACAACGTACTACAAGTCACACCACGTAAATGCGATTATACATGCGAGGCTTATTACAAGGGAATGGCATTTTGTGGTTCTTTTGCAGAATTGCAACATTTGCAGTTGAACACAAATAATAGATTGAAAGTGAGTAAAACAAACAGACAATAATAATTTAACAATTTCATTTCACAAAGACTCACACAGCCTAAACAGATTATTCACATAGCCATATGATTTAGATCACACAGCTCCCCTCCCACACAGTTTTTAAAGATCTACCCCTCGTGTGAAATCCCTGAGCATTGTCCATGACCACGGACGTGGCTATTCGAATAGATTGTTTACACTCTTCAGAGTTTATACACATTACCCACAAGATACAACCAGTTTTGCAAGCACTAATCGTAACAAAGCATTTCAGAAACTTCATCTTAACATAGATGCTCCCGATGTGCTTACGTCATACCAAACCATACACAGTGTATGGTACAACACACACCGTTGGACAGGGAAGCGGCAAACCGTCCCGCGATGCGACTACATGGTAGCACACACCTCCACCCCTATTCACATAGCCTAACCTACCGCCTGAGCAACCAATGCCAAGAATTCGTATCTTACTATGCTAGGCCCGTCCCATAACAGGCATGTGGTCATACAGGAGGGCTCAGTTCAATGGCGCACAAAGTTCAGTCCTTAAGTGACCGAGGGAAGACTTCCATTGTTCTAACTAAGGCACACAGATTAATATGACACACAGATTCACAAGCCCATATCACATAGCCACCATGTCACACAGTTCCCTCCACTTGCCTCAGTCTAAACCTTTTTCCCACCTAGTTGATTTAAGTGCAACATATGCCACAAAGACACATAGTACACACAGATTATTACAAAGTTACATAGTCAAGTTAATAATTGCACTTTACATGAATAGGTGATTCGTGGCATGGCTAAGCAATCTAATCGCACTAACCAACCCACGTTGGTGCTATAATATTTACCAACCAAATATCAACTAGGGTGACAAAGGATCAAGGCATAATAATTATACAAGGAAGACATAACAGATTGGATTTAATAGCTAAACCCAAAAGCATTTAAATAATTACTTGAAATAAAATGCAATACTTTGAATTAAAATAATATTTAGAAAACTGGGATTCAAACATGGTCAAAGCATGACTTGCCTTGGAACAGGTCAAGGAATTGATCTTGGTCTTGATGTGTTCCTTCTTCTTCAAATCTTCCCGAAGCGTCGAAGTCTACTCGCAAACGAAGCAAACAAACTAACTAAATAAATAATAGAGTCAAAACAACTCCAAAAAAATAAATAAAAATCTCCATTAAATAGATCTTGAATTTATAGGAATTTAGAAATTTGAATGGACTGATTTGGAGTTAGGATGCAAAAGTTATGGGGTTTGGAAGTTTGAATCTAAAGAAAACCCTAGAAATTGGATTTACTTAATTTCCGAATTATTCTTTAAAAGAAAAACCGGATTATTGCGCAATCTTTGGCGTCGTGAAGAATTTCGGAAAAGATAAATAAAGAAAAACCTGACATGTGGGACCCACACGTCGGTGACATAACTCACAGTGGACCAAGTCCACCGAAATGATTAGATCTAGTCGGCCGGCGTGGCGGCGTGCGCGCGATGTGGCCGACGCTGGCGCCTCGTGGTGACACGCACGCGCCCACGAAGCGGAGCGTTGAGGTGGAGGGTGACGTGGACGGAGGCGAGGGCGGCGGCGCATGGGAACCAATGGTTTCGGCGAACGGCGGCGAGTCGCCGGTGGCGGGTGGTTCCGGGAGGTAGAGGATCACGGAGATCTGGCGAGGTGCTCACGGGTGCTCAAGGACGATCGGCGGCGGCGGCGAGGTAGAAGCGGCGGCGGGGCTTGGGCTCGGCACGGCGACGCGTTAGAGGCTCCTCCGGCAAACGAAGGTGACTCGAGGTTCCTCGCCGCATGCGATGTCGATGGTGTAGGCGTTGAGGCTCTGGCAGCTTCGGGCTCGACGGAATTGCTCATCGGGGTAGGCGGTGGCGGAGATTGGATCTACGGCTCCTGCGGCGGCTAGGGTAGGTGCTGACGAGGAGGCGGCGGCGGAAAGGAAGCGGAGGGTGAGGGCTTCCTCCCTTTATATAGGCGGCGGCTCGGGAGCGTTTAGGGCACGGACGCCCACGAATGGCCCCGCGGCAGCGGAACGAACTCCCCGACGTTTTCGGAGACGAAGAACAGAACGGGGGTGGGGCCCACTTGACAGCGGCTGAGCCTCGGGCGAGCGCTAGTGGAAAAAGGCGCGGGTGAGGCTAACGGGTGGGCCCGAGCGTGGGCGGGGTGCGGGCGAGGCGCGCGCGCGGCAGGCGAAGATCTGGCCGTCCAACCCTGATCGGACGGCTCAAAAACAAGGTGACGTTCGGACCGGCCGCACGGCACAACGCCATCGGACCGTCCAAACTTGATCGAACGGTGGAGGATGAGCAGAGCGCGTGGAGAGAGAGAGGGGATCGATCACTGGGCCACTGTCAGTGGAGCGGAGACGCCACGGCTCTGAGGCTGTGGCCCAGGCCCCTCTGGCAGACCCTGTGGCTGAAAAGGAAGATGGGCCGAAGAGATTTGGCCCGAACACTATTTGGAGATTTAAAATAGCTTTTCCATTTTAGAAAATACCAGAAATTCCAAATGGCAATAGAAATTAGCAAATGAACTTGGAAAAATTCTAGAAAATTCTAGAAAATATGTCCAAGCACATAGAATCCAAATAAAATAGTTTTGGCCATTGTTCATATTGACTTTAGTCATATTAAATTGTTTTGTTACTCAAAGTGCAATATTAAGCTTTTGAATTAATTCAAATAAATCCAAATGGTGAATTTTCTCTCTACCAACTATTCAAAGGATTTTTAAAGCTCAAAAAATTGGGATGTTACAAACCTCGCCCCTTAAAGGAATCTCGACCCGAGATTCGGGCTAGCTGGAGAAAAGGCTGGGGAATTCTGCTCTCAACTCTTCTTCACGCTCCCACGTGGCTTCACTTTCCGAGTGGTTGCTCCACTGCACTTTGCAAAATCGAACTGTCTTGCTTCTAGTCCGACGTTCTGCGACATCCAGAATTTTGACCGGTTGTTCTTTATAGGTGAGGTCTTCTTTCAGTTCAATTGACTCCAACAGGGCTTGTTCTTCTGGCACACGAAGACACTTCTTCAACTGAGAGACGTGAAAGACAACGTGTACTCCTGCTAGCGACTGTGGCAGTTCCAATTGATAAGCCACTTCTCCACGACGATTCAAAATCTTGAACGGACCAACATATCGAGGGGCAAGTTTTCCTTTGGCATGAAACCTTTTCACACCTCTGAGGGGCGTAACTTGAAGATAAACAAAATCCTCTGGCTCGAAACTGAGATCACGACGACGATTATCCACATAACTCTTCTGCCTTGACTGAGCTATCTTTAATCTCTCTCTGATCATGGACACTTGTTCTTCTGCTTCTTGAATAATATCTGGACCAAAGACTGTACATTCAGTAGTTTCTGACCAATTCAACGGGGTTCTGCAGGCACGACCATACAAAGCTTCAAACGGCGACATTTGCAGACTGGCTTGATAACTATTGTTATATGAGAATTCTGCATATGGCAAACTCTTATCCTAGCAGGTAGCATTAGCTAGAGCACAGGCTCTCAACATATCCTCCAATATCTGATTGACCCTTTTGGTCTGCCCATCTGTCTGGGGGTGATATGCAGTACTGAAATTCAGATGAGTCCCTAAGGCTTCATGCAAACTCTGCCAAAAACGGGAGGTGAACTGAGATCCTCGATCTGACACTATCTTCTTGGGCACCCCATGCAAACTAACAATCCTTGACATATGCCAGACGATCTCCTGAGTACGTGGTTTTGACTAGCAAGAAATGGGCAACTTTAGTTAGACGGTCCACTATTACCCAAATCGAATCATAACCCGATTGAGTCTTGGGTAATCCGGTAATGAAATCCATTCCGATTTCTTCCCACTTCCACTCTGGAATCTTCAAAGGTTGCAATAGACCTGCTGGTCTTTGATGTTCTGCTTTGACTTTCTGACACACATCACACAAGGCAACGAACTCTGCGACGTCTCGTTTCAGGTTTGGCCACCAAAACTTATTCTTAATATCCTGATACATCTTAGTTCTACTAGGGTGAATCGAATACTTTGAGTCATGAGCCTCCTTCAAAATTAGCTGTCTCAAACCATTAGCATCTGGCACGCAAATACGTCCATTGATCCACAGTATGCCCTGATCATCTACGGTGAAATCTTTGAACTTCCCTTCTGCCATCTTCTTCTTGATGTCTGAAAACTCTGAATCTTTTGGCTGAGCCTCGTGAATCTGCTTCTCCAAAGTAGACTGCACTTCCAAACTAGCCACGAATCCTTCAGATACTACTTCTAGTTTCACAAAATTCCTCTTGAAGTTCTCGAACAAACCTCTTTTACTTCCATCGCATTGCAGTGGCTCTTACAGCTCAAGGCATCTGCAACTACATTGGCTTTACCAGGATGGTAATGGATTCCAAGATCATAATCCTTTATCAATTCTAGCCATCTTCTCTGTCTCATATTCAGATCTAATTGGGTGAAAATATATTTCAAACTTTTATGATCCGTATAAATCTCGCAGCGATTACCGATGAGGTAATGACGCCAAATCTTCAAGGCATGCACTACTACAGCTAATTCCAGATCATGGGTAGGGTAATTCTCTTCATGCGGTCTTAACTGCCTTGACGCATAAGCGACAACTCTTCCTTCTTGCATCAGGACACATCCTAATCCTTGACGCGAAGCATCACAATAGATGTCAAAATCCTTGCGAATATCTGGTAAAATCAGCACTGGGGCTGAAGTCAAACGCTTCTTCAATTCTTGAAAACTTTCCTCACAAGCTGGGGTCCAGGTAAACTTTTTCTCTTTCTTCAACAATTGCGTAAGAGGTTTAGCAATTGATGAGAACCCTTCAATGAAACGATGATAGTATCCAGCTAATCCCAAGAAACTACAAATCTGAGTGATAGTCTTGGGCTATTCCCAATGTAATACTGCTTTAACTTTACTAGGGTCAACTGCTACTCCTGCGGCTGTCATCACATGACCAAGGAAATCAACTTCCTTTTTCCAAAAATCACACTTACTAAACTTGGCATACAACTGATGCTCTTTGAGCTTCTCTAGAACTAACCTCAAATGCTCAGCATGTTCTTCTTCTGACTTGGAGTAAACCAGGATATCATTGATGAATACAACTACGAACTTGTCCAAATATTCCATGAATACCTTATTCATCATATTCATGAAATAGGCAGGGGCATTAGTCAGACCAAAGGACATGACTAAGAACTCATAATGTCCGTACCGCGTTAAGAAAGCGGTCTTAGGTACATCCTTGGGACAAATCTTCAACTGATGGTAACCTGATCGCAGATCGATCTTCGAGAACACTCCGGCTCCTTTCATCTGATCAAACAGATCATCTATCCGGATAAATGGGTACTTATTCTTGATAGTGACTTCATTGAGAGATCGGTAGTCGATGCACATTCTCATGCTTCCATCCTTCTTTTTGCCGAACAAGACTGGCGCTCCCCATGACGACGAACTAGGCCTCACAAAGCCTTTCTCCAAAAGTTCTTTGATCTGCTTCTTCATCTCTGCTAGCTCATCAGCTGGCATCTGATAAGGTCTCTTCGAGATTGGTGTTGTTCCTGGCACTAGATCGATGACAAACTCGATGTCACGATCTGGTGGCAACCCTGATAACTCTTCCGGAAACACATCGGGATACTCTCAGACAACGGGCACGTCTTCCAAAGCAACGGTCTTCAGGCTATTGACTAGCAGATGCCCATTACGCACTGAGGTAGCTAGGAATTCTATCTTGTTTCCTTTGGTATCCTCGATTGTAACGGCTCTTCGGCCACAATCTAGCACGGCTTTGTGCTTGGTTAACCAATCCATGCCAAGAATGACATCTATGGTTTGGGTGCCAAGAATAATTAGGTTAGCTAGAAACTCAACTCCAGCTATAAGTAACTTAGCTCCTAAACAACCCACTTTAGAACTTAGCTCTGCTCCAGGCGACTGGACTAGCAAAGTATGCTTAAGGTGCATAACGTCCAATTTATTCTTAGTTGTAAAAACTCTAGAAACAAATGAATGCGAAGCTCCAGAATCAAACAGAACTGATGCAGGTACTGAATTTACTAGGAACTTACCCAGTACGACGTCTGGTGCTTCCTGGGCTCCTTCCAGAGTGACGTGGTTAACACGACCTCTGACAACTGACTGAGGCGTTCCTCCTGGTTGACTGGTTCCCTGAGAAACTCCTTGCTTGCTTTGCACTGGGGTCTTGGCAGGTGTTGCTCCAAGGTTGAAGCGGACTGGGGTGATTGTTCCCTTCTGGGGGCACTGATTGGCGAAGTGACCTGGTTGACGGCAATTGTAGCACACTCTTGGTTCATTCTGCCTGTTGTTCCCTAGGGTAGGGTTGACTGGTGTGGGGTTGCGAGAATTCTGAACAAAAGGACGAGGTGTCAAGGCGTCTGGCGCCCCGAAGAACTCGCACGGTTGAGCGATTGATCTGCTGTGGCACTATTCTTGCTCTCTGCTGTTGTGGCTGGTGGCTTCCCTGCTGAGCCATCCTACGCTTGCGGTGGTCCTCCAGTTCTTTGCGTTTGTCCTCCATAACCAACGCCTTGTTAATCAACTCCTGGAAATCTGGAAAGGTGTGGGCAAGCAGATTGACCTGTAGTCCTGAGTTCAATCCCTTCAAGCAACGACTCTGACGAGCCTTGTCAGTAGCGACGTCCTCTGGAGCATAGCGAGCTAGCTGAGTAAACTTATTCAGGTAATCGGTTACTGACATAGCGCCTTGCTTAAGAGCACGGAACTCATCTTTCTTTAAATCCATGATCCCTTCAGGTACATGATATTGGCGAAAAGCTACGGAGAATTCTTTCCAAGTGATATTCTACGGTGCCTCATGCGTTGTGCAAAAATTCTCCCACCACTCAGCAGCTACGCCCTCCATCTGATGAGTGGCATACAAAACTTTCTCGTGATCGCTGCATTGGGTGATCAGCAGCTTCCTCTCAATTACGCAAAGCCAATCATCAGCTTCTATTGGCGTGACATGTCCAGAGAAAGTTGGCGGACGGGTCCTCATGAATTCGGCGAACTTGGATGGTCCCTGATGACCATGAGCGACTGGGGCTCCTCCCTGATGACTGTTGTTGTTGTTGTTCATAGCCTGCATCTGGTTCATCATAGCATACATCATCTGCGTTTGTGCTGCCATAAAGGCTCCAAAGTTCTGCAAGTCAAGAGGTGGTGCTTGAGGTGGCACTATCCCTGCGAGGATTGATCATTTTCTTCGGATGCTGGGGCGCCGGACCCACTTGCAGCGGTGTGACGAGTTTGAACCATCTGGTGAAGCTCCATAGGTTAGATAAGGTAGCAAGCACAAGATGAGTTAAGAACTAAACAGGGGAATAGATTAAACCCAACAAACACAGCTCAAGAAACTCAAATGAAATAACTTTATTATTAGGGTTTTAGCATGGCTGCAACAAATGCCTAAGGGCTTTTGCAGCGCACATTTGCACACAAGGAAATAAGACGAACCTAAGCACACAAGCTACCGCCTAAAGGGCGACTCTGGAAAGGAAAAACTGGCTAAGCCCGACTGAACTGGAACTCTAAACAAGCTACTCGAGAAAGCCTCCACAACCACGGCGGCGCTCCTGCCTGCTGTAGACTCGGAAGTGAGCTGGCATCCTCGCGAATCGGGTTCGATGCCACAGAACTGTGCAAGGGGGCAGGCGTCTTTGAGTGCGTGCAACTGCTCCTCCGCTCTGCAGCCTTCGCCGCTCTTCTCGGGCCGGCTCTTCGCTCTGCGACTTCTGCTGATCCTCTAGAATCTCCTCTGGATCTTCTCCCGGATTCTCCTCCTGATCTTCTTCTGGATCATCTTCGAGCTCATGTTGGCCGTAGAGAGCTTGCTCTAAGACAGCGACTCTGTTCTCGGCTCTTTCCCATGCTTCATAGGCACACTCCAGCTCTGTGGCGACCAACGCCAGCGACTCCTCCTGAGCAGCTGTGAACTGAGCAAGGTGTACCACTATAGCGTTTCCTTCCCCATTTTTAGATGGAAAGCGTGCAGCTAGCTCCTCAGAAGGGGATCTGGGATGGTAGCGAAAAACAGTGTTCTACAGCTCCTGTGCATAGACACTACAGACTCGGAGAATGGCCAAGCGTGATGACTCCTGGATTCCAAGCCCGAAGGTAGTCCTCCTGACTGAGATGTCCAAAGGCTGGCTGCCTCTAGTGTTCCTCCTGGTGTAGACTGTCAGACCGCAGATCACACCACGATCTAGCCCATTGACCAGGTACTCGCTGCCGCGGTACATTGGGCAGTCGAAGCCTCCAAGTGTCTGTAGCAGCTTCCACAGCTCTGCGGCAAGTCCTCCGTTGCAATCTCCGAAGGTCTGAAGGTAAGGCATCTGTCAAGATAGACAAGAGGCAGGAACCAAGTTAAAACAGCCGGGAGAGGAAAAATTTTAGCAATAGATGAGTCAAGAGAGATATAAGAGGAGTTAAGCAATTCATTTATTCTTGTAAGTTAAATTTTCTTTAGAAAATAATTTGGACACTCGAACGGCCGATCTAACTAAGGTCTAAATCAACAGTCAGTATGGCTCTGATACCACCTCTGTCGGGACCCAAAATTACAATTCTGGACCCTCTGTGTTTAATGCACTAGCCCAGGATCATGTTAGTGCACACAGTGTCAACAAAGATGAATATTGATCCACACAAGCGAATAGTAATATAAACGAATAGTTTGATTAATAAATAATGGTTTGACCTTATGGTCGAGTTTACAATTATTAAGCCACGCAGGGCTAACAGAGAAATAAAGCAGCAGAAACAGAAACGGCAGCGGCATCCCATCGATTCACCACAGGCAACCGACTGGGATCAAGACCTCACGATCAGGCACCTTCGATAAACTCCTCCTCGAATGCTGGTGAAGACTCCTCCTCTTCTGCTTGATTTATTTTAAAGCAAGCATGAGTACACAACGTACTCGCAAGTCACACCACAGAAATGCAGTTATACATGCAGGCTTCTTACAAGGGAATGGCATTTTGTGGTTCTTTTGCAGAATTGCAACATTTGCAGTTGAATACAAATAATAGATTGAAAGCGAGTAAAATAAATAGACAATAATAATTTAACAATTTCATTTCACAAAGACTCACACAACCTAAACAGATTATTCACATAGCCATATGATTTAGATCACACAGCTCCCCTCCCACACAGTTTTTAAAGATCTACCCCTCGTGTGAAATCCCCGAGCATTGTCCATGACCACGGACGCGGCTATTCGAATAGATTGTTTACACTCTGCAGAGTTTGTACACTTTACCCACAAGATACAACCAGTGTTGCAAGCACTAATCGTAACAAAGCATTTCAGAAACTTCATCTTAACATAGATGCTCCCGATGTGCTTATGTCATACCAAACCATACACAGTGTATGGTACAACACACACCGTTGGACAGGGAAGCGGCGAACCGTCCCACGATGCGATTACATGGTAGCACACACCTCCACCCTATTCACATAGCCTAACCTACCGCCTGAGCAACCAATGCCAAGAATTCGTATCTTACTATGCTAGGCCCGTCCCATAACAGGCATGTGGTCGTACAGAAGGGCTCAGTTCAATGGCGCACAAAGTTCAGTCCTTAAGTGACCGAGGCAAGACTTCCATTGTTCTAACTAAGGCACACAGATTAATATGACACACAGATTCACAAGCCCATATCACATAGCCACCATGTCACACAATTCCCTCCACTTGCCTCAGTCTAAACCTTTTTCCCACCCAGTTGATTTAAGTGCAACACATGCCACAAAGACACATAGTACACACAAATTATTACAAAGTTACATAGTCACTTAGTCAAGTTAATAATTGCACTTTACATGAATAGGTGATTCGTGGTATGGCTAAGCAATCTAATCGCACTAACCAACCCACGTTGGTGCTATAATATTTACCAACCAAATATCAACTAGGGTGACAAAGGATCAAGGCATAATAATTATACAAGGAAGACATAACAGATTGGATTTAATAGCTAAACCCAAAAGCATTTAAATAATTACTTGAAATAAAATGCAATACTTTGAATTAAAATAATATTTAGAAAACTAGGATTCAAACATGGTCAAAGCATGACTTGCCTTGGAACAGGTCTAGGAATTGATCTTGGTCTTGATGTGTTCTTTCTTCTTCAAATCTTGCCGAAGCGTCGAAGTCTACTCGCAGACGAAGCAAACAAACAAACTAAATAAATAACAGAGGCAAAACAACTCCAAAAAAATAAATAAAAATCTCCATTAAATAGATCTTGAATTTATAGGAATTTAGAAATTTGAATGGACTGATTTGGAGTTAGGATGCAAAAGTTATGGGGTTTGGAAGTTTGAATCTAAAGAAAACCCTAAAAATTGGATTTGCTGAATTTCCGAATTATTCTTTAAAAGAAAAACCGGATTATTGCACAATGCTGGCGTCAACGAAGGAATTTCCGGAAAAGATAAATAAAATGAAAAACCTGACGTGTGGGACCCACACGTCAGTGACATGGCTCACGGTGGACCAAGTCCACCGAGCTGATTAGATCTAGTCGGGGCTGGCGTGGCGGGCATGCGCACGTGGTGCTGACGCGGCGCCTACGTGGCTGACACGCACGCGCCACGGAGGTGGGAGCGTTGAGGTGGAGGGTGACGTGGACGGCGGCGAGGGCGGCGGCGCACGGGAACCAATGGTTCCGGCGAACGGCGGTGGGTGGTTCCGGGAGGTAGAGGAGGATGCGAAGATCACAACGAGGTGCTCACGGGTGCTCAAGGACGATTGAGGCGGCCGGCGGCGAGGTAGAAGCGGCGCCGGGGCTTCGGGCTCGACGGCGATGGCGTTAGAGGGCTCCTCCGACGAAACGAAGGTGACTCCGAGGTTCCTCTCGCCCGTGCGATGTCGATGGTGTAGGCGTTGAGGCTCCGGCGGCTTCGGGCTCGACGGAATTGCTCGTCGGGGTAGGCGGCGGCGGAGATTGGATCTACGGCTCCTGTGGCGGCTAGGGTAGGTGCTGACGAGGAGGCGGCGGCGGAAAGGAAGCGGAGGGCGAGGGCTTCCTCCCTTTATATAGGCGACGGCTCGGGGCGTTAGGGCACGGACGCCACTGAACAGCCCTCGGCGGCCAAGAACGAACTCCCGACGCGGAGACGAAGAATGAATGGGGTAGGGCCCACTTGACAATGGTGAGGCTCGGGCGGCCTTGAGTGGAAAAAAGGCGCGGTGAGGCCGACGGTGGGCCGTGCGTGTCTGCGGGTGCGGTGTGGCGCGCTGTGGGCGAAGATCTGGCCATCCAACCCTGATCGGACGGCTCAAAAACAAGGTGACGTCCGGACCGGCCGCACGGCACAACGCCATCGGACCGTCCAAACTTGATCGAACGATGGAGGATGAGCAGAGCGCGTGGAGAGAGAGAGAGAGGGATTGTGTAACACCCTGGCTATTTGGAAGCCAAGATGTCACCTAAATAATCTAACATACAACCACAATGCGGAAGAATTTGAATAATTTATCATCTGTTGCCATAAACAGATCAATAATTAACAGGACCATGGCACGAAAAGAATCTGAATCCAAAAACTCATCAAAAGAGGTGATCAAAGTTCACAAGCAGTAATAAATCAACCATAACCTGGAGAAGGTATCCTTCCTTCACCATTTAAATTCATTTATTACAGTTCATCAATTTAACGAATGAAAGATAGAAACTAAATCATATTGTTGAACTTGAATATGGTGAATTGCATGATTAGTGTGTGTCTACTCCCTCCCGATAGAGCCATCATCAGTGATCACCTAAATTAAACAAACAAAGCAAGAATGAGTCCGAGACTCAGCAAGTACAGTGAATAAATGAACGTACCACAATTATAAGCAAGACCTCATCATTAAAGAATATGAGCATACACCGAATGAATGTATGGGTGAATGGAATGAATGAATTTAATGAAAGGAATGGACTGCACACATGCTTATACCGGTATAGCTAGTGACACACCCATCGGTGTTCACCTAAGCCCGCATTTAACAAAATACGAGGATCCAAGTCCCGTATGAAGAACGTTTCATACGGGTGTCCTAATCTGCCCACATTGGAATGGTGGGTCTTACGTGCCCATACTGGAATTGATGGGTCTTATAATCCACTCCCGTGGAAGGAACATGAAAATGGATGCATGTATTGAAATATGAATTATGAAAGGCATCATGTCTACATATGGAATTAACACATAAGAAAGGAACATAAACTTTGAATATTCTCATGGATCACAGAAAAGCACAATACCAACATCAAGCATCCAGCATTCACTAAACATAAGAACATCAAAGTACTTGCCCATGTTGGAATGATGGGACATCAATGAAGGGAAACAAGGAGTACCGAAATTACTCATTTCATAATCATCAATCAAGTGGAACAAACAACAAACAAGATAGATCAATTGTACTTGCCTCAACCGTGAGACGGGAGACAATGATGAAAAGCTCTAGCCCCGGGGTTCACCACCACCTAGCAGCCGTAAAACAATACTAAGTACACTAACCAACAGTGTACAGCATAGCAATTGAATAAAACGAGAACAAGCATCCCTAACCGCAACCCGAACATTTAATCAAAACACTCTCAAATTCCCAAATCTGTCCAAACGAACAGCTGTTAAGGAAAAATTCATAACTTTTGAGTCAAAACTCCAAAAGCCATGAATCCAATTTTCCTAGAACCTACACAAGCCTATCTACAACTTCTCAGGTGATCAAAAGATCAAACTAGTTCATCTAGTCCTTTGTTTTAAATCCCAAAGACCGATCTGTCATCTTCGGTACTACTAACTTGTGAATTTCATAACTTTTGTTCGGCATAACCAAACACATTGTTCTAATAATATCTGGAAACTAAAGGAAACCAACTATCTCAATAAAATTATCTCAAATATTTCCATTGTGAAACAAATGTTGCTAATAGTCAAGTAAAGTTCTTCTGTCCACAACAGAGAGGCAGATTATAGCCTGAGCTTCTAAAATTCATAACTTTTGATCTAGAAATCCACAAATTATGAAATTTAACTTTATAGAAACATAATGAAAATACCTAAAACTCTCAAGGAGACCAACTGACCCAATTCGGCCGTCTCCCATATCAAATTTACAGATCTATGTTCGCTGCATAAGTCCTGAGACTGATTTAGCACTCTGTCTTGCGAAATTCATAACTAATTAACCGTTTATCCAAAAATTATGAATGAGCACTTTCTGGAAATATAACGAAAATTCCCATCTATCTCCAGGAGACACTAATCCCTGAATCTACCCGGATCTAACCCAAAACCGCGCGTCAACGGATAGACAGATTCAACCGATCTACATAGCAGGAGAATAATCTGACAATCGGAGACAAATCACACATGAACGGTCTACAAAAATTAATGGGGAACAGGGGTTTACCCACAAATCCTTCGCTGGACCTCGCTGGATCCCTCGCGAAGACCTCCCTTCTTCTTCTCCTTCCTTCTTCCCTCTCCTTCCTCTTCCTTATGGCCCAACTGCAGGGTGGACAGCATCGGAGATGGCAGCGAGGGAGCTCGGTTGGGAGAGGAGATAGTGTGGCAGCCAAAGGGGAATGGGGGGGGAGGGGTGGCGGCCAAGGGGGTGAGGGAGGAGGAGAGGGGCGGCCAAAGAGGTGGAGGGAGGGGCGGCTAGGGTTGGGGAAGTGGCGCCCCCCCTTGGACCACTAATGGGCCAGCCCACTATGGCTAGATTGCCTCGGCCGAAGCCCACGATTCAAAACTCCCAAGAGTTTCTGAATTTTTCTTTAATTCATTCTCTAAACTTTATTGTATACACTATTGAATCATCGGGATATTACAGATCGATCTTTGGGGCCACTGTCAGCGGAGCGGGCGCACGCTGTGCCTCTCTGGCACATGACCCCAGGCACTCTGCCACGCCATGAAAAGGAAGATGGGCCAAAGAGATTCGGCCCGAACACTATTTGGAGATTTAAAATAGCTTTTCCATTTTAGAAAATACCAGAAATTCCAAATGGCAATAGAAATTAGCAAATGAACTTGGAAAAATTCTAGAAAATATGTCCAAGCACATAGAATCCAAATAAAATAGTTTTGGCCATTGTTCATGTTGACTTTAGTCATATTAAATTGTTTTGTTATTCAAAGTCCAATATTAAGCTTTTGAATTAATTCAAATAAATCCAAATGGTGAATTTTCTCTCTACCAACTATTCAAAGGATTTTTAAAGCTCAGAAAATTGGGATGTTACAGGCTTCATCTACATCAATCCCATATGGACTATCCATGCAATCACCAGCGGCATATGGCCGCAAGTTGTCATCGACATTGTAATTGACAGAGCTGCGCTTATCCCCACTGTCGTAGCAATTCAAAGTATTTGCAGTCTTTCGGCTTATTTACTTCCACTTCAATCTACATGTCACGATAGTAAAAATGTAGTGGTGCACATGTATAGTCTTCTAGTAATGAGCAAAATTTCCTTGAACATTTATATTTTAAAATTTGCCACAATCAATGTTTAGCAATGACCAAGAGTCTCTATCGAATTGATAAGTGAAGAATACATGAATTTGGGTCCACTAAAATTTGCTTTCTCCTAGGCTCCCTATAGTATTAAGCTTACCATGAAGGAGAACAAAAAAAACTTCGTGCTTAAGCATGTGTCTGTTGTTCCAAATCAATCTGTAAATAAGAGAAGTGTCCTGAACACGGAACACCAAAGCATACTGTATAAGTGAAATGAAATCTGAAGAGCCTAAACATAGGTCCAAGTGTTAGTGAGTCATTAGTCACTTAATTTGACCATCTCCTGGCTATTCTCAAACTAACCACTTGCTATGTAGCCAATTCAGATAGTGGAAAATAGTAAACTAACATGACATCATTGTTTGGCTTTGCTAGGTATTACTGGAACTAAGATCGTCGATTTCTTTGTATATGTAATATGTGATCAATTGTAGGTAGTTAGTCAGTCGGCCCTTTTCCAGTACTAAACTTAACCATAAATGCTCTTAACCACGCGATCTAACAGCTATATTAAGGCGTCCGTATAAGGTGAGTACAAACAATAGTAGCATGGTACAATTTGCTGCTCTAGTATTTTCGGCCGATAAGATCAAAGATGTTTTAAAGGCGCTCAGATATATGAAGCCGCTTTTAAAGGCAAAAGCGACCATTTGCTAGAGATTTTGCAGAGAAAAGATCAAGAATAGAGAAGAGGGGAGGCGGGCTCAGGGAGGAGGTGGCCACTGTTTGGAAAACTCTCACAAGGATTGAGAATCTAGGTTATCAAAAGTGGGGAAAAAACATGTTAGTGCATGGCTGTAAGAAATTGGAATATGAGTGGTTCATGGATAATACTTGAATACAAGTCCAGTAAAACATATAAAATATGTTGAAACAAATAATTAAGAGTGAGACAATTACAATCACATCTCGCTCAAGTATTTGAATACCAAGCAACAAATTTCTTCATACTAAATAAGAAGACCACAAACTTCTGTAAAAAGAACATGAATGGTAATAAGATAACTGTGAGACCCCGATTTATTAGGCTCATAATACTTAGTCATCCAATTGACCCTAGTATTATCAACTAAATAAACTGTGCCTCGAGATATATGTACTTCCCGTAAATGCAAGACACACAACTCGTTACAAAAATTGCATCAATTCCATTCAAACACATAGAATGAACAAGCAACAAACCGGTTAATATAAATAAAGGATAGTTATTACAAAAGAGAGGCCGACCGCCAAATACAACAAGACTACTAAGATAACAATGAAGCAAAAGTGCCATAGAGATGGCCCAAAACAAGAGCCAACCAAGGTGCCTTCACCCACAAGGCAATCGACCGACCGCCAAGCTAGTCGCTTCCCAACCACCGACAAACTCACAAAAGTAAAGCCCTTTAGGCTCTACCTCCTCTGCAACAAAGTTATTAAGCAAAGCAAATGAGTACAAAATGTACTCGCAAGACCGACGTGTAGTATAACAGTAACTATAGTTTAACTACATGCAAGCTTTATTTAAGTGGATGAGGTTTTGGACTCATTTTTAGCATAAAGCAAGTTTTCATTTGCAATAATGTAATAGATTGAAAGCAATTTGGCAAAGCATTTTTAATTGTTGAAGTAACAACGAGATAATAACATAATAACAACATATGAACAACCCGAAGTGACTAACCCAATAGCCACCACAACAATAGCATGAATTACCCATTCATACCACCCATGTCAAGTTTTAATTAAAGGTTGTAGTCTAGTTCTCACGGGCGTTTCCGAGCGTGTCCATAACCTAGGGCGAGGCTATTCAATAGTTTTAACCTGCAGGGTGTACCAATGTACCACACGCCGACCGCCTTTTCGCCACATGATTTAGCACACTTCCTTTGGTATGCCGCACGGCTAAGTCCTACGAGACATTTCCAATGGATGATGCTAATTACGAGCATAACCCACAGGATAAAGACACATTAGACAACCTAACCGGTCTCGCCAATGCTCCTTCCCAACACCACACACACACATTTTATTTAAACATACCCACCGACCAGCTCATAATTAACACATCCCAAAGTACTTAGTCAAGAGAGGTCTCATATCCCCCTCGTGTGGTTAGCACGCAAAATTGCTCAGAATGGTGGCGCAAGTAACTCGGTCCTTATTGACTCAGGCATACTACCACATTCCAAAAACCACACCATCCATCCAATATGCCCAAGTCCAAATCAAACTTTTATTTTCAGATTTTGACTTTACAAAATAACAAAGCACAAGTGCTGGACATAAAGGAGTAATAATTAGATTTGTGTGATCAAGACCATCGACTAAATCGATGATTGCCCATTACTACCGATAACTAAGCATGTCTAAGCAGTTTAAATCGAAAACTACTAAGTGATAAGAGCTCATCCAACGAGCTCAAACCACAGCAAATAACCTAGGCTCATGGTAGTAGAGGATGAATAATTCCTACAGATTATGCAACTATAGGCTTGCTAGCGATACTTTAACACAAAGTAGCATGCATACATACAAGTAAAACAATATATTAACCTTTAAAGTAAAGGGACGATAGAGGGGATATGATCAAACTGCTTGCCTTGCTGTTGCTGGTCAATTTGTTGCTGAGGATCGCTCACGGGATCAACACACTCGTCAACACCTAATCGAAAAGACGAAAAGAAACGATAAGAACGACGAAAACGACAAAGACAGCACAGCAACCGAACTCCAAATACTCTGAAATTTCTACAGCAGCAAGAGGATGATTTTTAGGGAATTTATCAACAAGAACCAATTGATTTGGATTCTCAATGCAAAAGTTATGAGCAAAACAAATCTTCTCAGCCCTAAAAATACAAACTGCCACTATTCACTAATTTAATTATTAGGCAACATTTTCTAGAAGGGTGGTGATACTGAGATTTTTACAGTAAAACCAGCACCTCATGAGATGAATAACACAATTGAGTTCACCTCATTTGGAGCTATTATGCATTTTCTATAATTTTTCAAAAACAAAAACTTGAACAAAATTATAATGCACAAGAATTCTTTTTGACAACAGCAACCTGCTCAAAACTAATTTTCACAGTAAGTTCATTAATAGAGGAAACCAACAAAGTTGGATTCACTCAAAAATAATCTACAGAGCATGACTTATGCAATTTACAAGTTAAACACTATATTTAAAGTTAGTTTTAAAACCTATTTGCAAAACCATGTTCTGGAGCTGAACTGGGCTCATAACCATTTTTAGATTGGAGCCCAGGTCAAACCAGAGCTAACACAATTTGAATGATCTCATTTGGATTTAAATTGAATTAGTTATGCAATTATAAAGTTCATACCTTTTTCAGTTCTTAAAATAACAGTTCAATCGGAATTTCTAAAACCATAAAGACATGGGAGGACGTGAGCCACAGATCTGAGATCTAACGGCTCAGACCTCCCAGGAGTTAACGCACACGCGCGCAGCGAAGGTCCAGAGGTCATGGACCTCCTAGCAAGGCTTGAGACGCGTGGAGCGAGGGGAGGTCGTGGCCGCTGATGGCACATCCAACGGGCCACAACACGAAAGGAGGTCCTCAACTACCGCGATCAACACAGGAGGACATAAGCGGCTCGGATCAACGCGGGAGGTCATAACGGCAGAGATGACCTCGAGGAGGTCCAAGCGAGGTCTTAGCGTCCACAGCACCTCGGGGAGGTCCAGACGGCCACGATCGCGCAAGGGAGGTCTTGGGCGTGCTGATTTCCTGAGGAGGTATGGGGCGTCCTGCACTGCGCCCTTTGCGCCACAAGACGCCTTTGGGGACGAGGAGTTAATGCGCGCGGACACAAGGAGGTCCGCGTGAGAGGTCTTAAATCTTGCGCGCGGGCGGATTAAAGGCGCTTAAGACACGCCAATGATTAGCGAAATTTGAGCAATGATTAGCGCCTTTAACGCGGCGGATCTTTGTCCTAAACCGACAATGGCACGGTCGGGACGTCCGACAAAATTTTGAGGACGTCCCACGGCTTATCGCCAGCGATTTAGGGCACGGCGGCGCACACTGAGGGCACCGTCGGGACCGCAATAGCCAGGCGCATCTACTGGACCTACTCTCGATGGCGGCGGCGGCCTAGAGCGCCGACGAGCCGGAGAGGAGCAAGGAGACCACACGGTCAAAAAGGCAAGAAGCAAAATTTGAGCTCCGTAGCTGCCATTCAAGCGGGTGCCCAAGAAAAGCTCCGCAACAACATACACGCGGGTGCCCAGCTCTAAGGACTAACAGGTGGTTACCTGGAGGTCCAGAGGAGCCGAGGAGGTCGAGGAAGGAATGACCGGTGCCGGGGAAGAAAGGTGCTCCACGGCCAAAGCTCCAACTTCAAGATCCACTTTGGCCACCTCTGAAAAATGCCCAAACAAATTAAGTTAGGGTTAACTTCCAAGAGGTTTTGGGGGCACAAAGTGAGCAAGGGTTGAAGAGGGAGCCACTGGAACTCTTGTGCCACTGAGAAGCTCCAAGGACTTCAACAATGGCAGCCACCAGAGAGGAGGTTAGTGAGGTAGGAGCTCAGCCAAGCACTGGCATGGCAAGCTCCAAGTGTGTAAAAGAAGCCAAAGGGGAGCTCGAGGGAACCTTATACCAATGGCACAGAGGTCCTGCACCATGGGTTAAGCTCGTGGTGAGCTTAGCCCATGGGGAGGTCCATGGGAGGTCCTGGACTTGGACAAGACGGATGGGACAGAGTAGGTTAAGACAGGGCGTGGCCTAGGGGCGGAAAGGGCTGACACGCATTTAATGCTTGCAGGGTAGAGCCGTTGGGACAAGACCCCGCTCTGACTTTGCCCACTGCCATGGCTCAGGCACGAGAGCCCAAGCTAGGAGAAGAACAGGACCTCAAGCTCACCGTCGGATTAAGTGAAAGAGGAGGTCCTGGCCATCGGATGTTAATTTTTGAACCGCTATGTTCTAAGTGACTGGGAGGAGGTCCCAGCCACACGATCTTGGACGGGGAGGTCGTGGCCCTCCGATTTCCTTAACGCGGATGCGCAAAGGAAAGGGAACAGGAGGTCCAAGGCGTTGGATCTAAATCCAACGGTGCGGACCTCCTGGAGGACTTAACGTTTGAGCACTCTACAGCCCAAGATGTGGAGGTCATGGCCTTTGGATTTAGATCTAAGGGCACATAACAAATAAGGAGGACTTAGACGCTGCGCAACGCACAAGAGAGGTCATGGCCTTTAGATTTAGATCTAAGGGCTACGACCTCATGTGCGCTGGGAGGTCTGATGCGCACAAGGCGAGGAGGAGGTCGTGACCGTGGATTTTAATCCAACGGTGCACAACATGAGATGGGGGAGGTCCTGGGCTGCGATGATTTGCAGCGGAGGTCGTGGCCTTTGGATCTGAATCCAACGGCTACGACCTCAACAAGGTGGGAGGTCTGAAGGTTTTGACAGTGAGGGGAGGTCATGGCCATGGATCTTTGATCCAAGGGCTGTGACCTCATGTAGGTGGGAGGACCTCACCGTGAATGTTTGAGGAGGAGGTCATGGATGTTGGATTGGATCCAACGGCTACGACCTCAACAAGGTGCAAAGGGAGGTCTTTGAGGTTTAAAAACACAGGGGAGGTCATGGCCATGGATTTTTGATCCAAGGGCTGTGACCTCACCAAGGTGGAAGGTGGACTTTAAGGTTTGATAACAAGGGGAGGTCATGGCCATCGGATTTTGATCCAAGGGCAATGACCAGATGAGGTGGGGAGAGGACCTTGCGGTGTTGACCGCGGAGGAGATCGTGGCGGTTGGATGTAAATCCAACGGCTGCGACCTCATCAAGGCGGGAAGGGAGGTCTGATGGGTTGCGAACGAGGTTGGGTTGGACCAGCTTTGCAAAGCGGCTAGCCCAAGGAACAGTGCACCATTTTAAATTTAGTTTTTAATAGCTGAGACTTTGCAGAATTATTTGAGATAGTAATTGAACTCCAAAATTTATGAAATTTTAACTGGAGATTGCTGACATCATGATTAACCTTACATAAAATTTCTAGAGGTTATTATGCTACACATTTTTCTCAGGAATTTCATGAAGGCTGTTCAAGAAATTGTTCTACCTCCAAAAATTATCAAACAAGTTTTATAACTCATGATATTTTTCAGAGGGGTCCCACAACATTTCTAGGACCAAGGAAAAATATCTCCAAGGGTTTGGCACAAGATTTGTGACAAATGGGAAATGAGTTTGACTTTTGGTCAACAAGAGCTTATGTTTTTGGATTACACAGCTCTTGGACAAGAATCTCATGATAGTTTTTAGGGGTTTTCAAGATGTGAGAAAAAGTTTTAATTTCTACACATTTAATTATATTTGAACAAACACCTGTTTAGGTATTTGGGATGTTACAAAATCTCCCCCCTTACAAATCTCGTCCCGAGATTTGGCTCACTCGAAAGAAAGATGGATAGTCCGCACGCAGACAATCTTCCCTTTCCAAGTAGCCTCATCCTCGAAATGGTTCGACCAATCGAACTTTAAGGAACTTAATGGAACGATTCCTAGTTGTTCGCTCAAATTTCTTCGAGTATGCGAACAGGTGCTCGCGATAGGTCAAATCGGGTTGACATCGAGAGTTTCCAACGGAGCTTCCTCGCTTGGAACACGGAGGCACTTCTTTAGTTGGGACACATGGAACACATCATGTACCCCCTCAAGTGCCGGCAACTCCAACTTATAGGCAACAGCTCCTTCTTCTCGATAACGCGGTAGGGACCGACATATCGAGGAGCTAACTTGCCCTTGACGCCAAACATTGATGGCCCTTCAAAGGAGAGACTTTGAGATAAACAAAGTCATTAGGCTCAAAACGCAACTCACGCCGACGGCGATCCGCATAGCTCTTTTGCTCGATTGAGCTGCGCGCAAACGCCACGAATAAGCCGGACTTGGCGCCGCCTCATTGATTGAGTCCGCCAAAGAGAGGTCTCTCACCGTCTCGACCAGCTCAACGGGTTCTACACTTTCTCCCGCATAAGGCTCGAAAAGGTGCCATGCCGAGACCGGCCTCGAAAAGTCGTTGTTATAAGAAAACTTCGATTTAATGGCAAGTATTTCTCCCAATGCTTCCCATAGGAAAGGACACAAGCACGAAGCATGTCTTCCAAAACTTGGTTGACCCTCTCGGTCCGACCATCGGTTTGGGGATGATATGTCAGTGCTAAAGGTAAGACGGGTTCCCATGGCCTCTTGCAAACTATGCCAAAAGCGAGAGGTGAAAAGAGAACCACGATCCGAGACAATCGTCTTGGGCACACCATGCAAGCACACGATGCGGGAAACATAGAGGTCTGCCAATTGACCAACAGAAATCTTAGCCCGCACCGCAAGAAATGTGCTACTTTAGTCAACCGATCAATGACAACCCAAATGGAATCTTTCCCCTTTTGTGTTCGGGCGCACCGGTGATAAAAGTCCATGCCGACGAATCCCACCTCCATTCCCAAGCACAGTAAAGGTCAAGCGATCTCGCTGACGCCGATGCTCGCCTTGACACGACGACACACGCCGTCGCTTTAAGAACGAACTCGCAATCTCCTCTTCATTCGGGTCCACCAAAATCTCTGGCGGAGATCTTGATACATCTTTGTGGCCCCGGGATGAATGGATAAAGGTGAATCATGGGCTTCGCAGAGGATCAAATTCCGCAACTCCATGTCCTTTGGAACCACAAGGCGTTGCCCGAACCTCACAACACCATGCTCATCCTCAGAAAAGCACTTGGTTGTTCCGTTCTTGACATTCTCTTTGATGTGGCTCACTCCAACATCCGACTGCTGAGCGGACTTGATCCGATCCACCAAGGTTGGTTGCACAACCAAGGCAGCGAGAGAACCGTGCTCGACTAAACTCATGTTGAGACGCTGAAATTCTTCCAGAAGAGTGGGCTGAAGCTCCTTGAGCAACAAGGCATTGCAATGTGCTTTGCGACTAAGCGCATCGGCAACGACATTAGCCTTGCCCGGATGGTAGTGAATACCCATATCATAATCCTTGATCAACTCCAACCATCTCCTTTGCCCGAGGTTCAGTCGGGTTGGGTGAACAAATACTTAAGGCTTTTGTGATCCGAATACACTTCACAACGACACGACTAGGTAATGTCGCCAAATCTTAAGTGCATGAATCACAGCAGCCAACTCCAAATCATGGGTAGGGTAGTTGAGTTCATGAGGTATCAATTGCCTTGATGCATAGGCCACTACCTTGCCTTCTTGCATAAGGACACAACCGAGGCCTCGACGAGAAGCATCGCAATAGATATCGAAGCTTCGATGGACATCGGGAAGAACGAGAACGGGAGCTGTGGTCAACCGCTTCTTGAGTACTTGGAAACTTTCCTCACAAGCATCGGACCACAAGAACTTGTTGTCCTTCTTGAGCAACTCCGTCATCGGCTTCGCGATCTTGGAGAAGTTCTTGATAAAGCGACAATAGTATCCCGCTAAACCAAGAAAACTCCGCACTTCGGTGACCGGGGGCCGACTCTATGAAAGAACATCGCCGACCTTACTAGGATCAACGGCTCGCCTCTGCCGAAAGAACATGGCCTAAGAAAGCCACTTCCTTCAACCAGAATGCACACTTGCTGAACTTCCTGTACAGCTGGTGCTCACGCAGCTTGCCTAACACCAGCTTCAGATGCTCGGCATGTTCCTCATCGTTCTTGGAGTAGATAAGGATATCATCGATGAAGACCACGACAAACTTATCCAAATACTCCATGAATACCGAATTCATGAGGTTCATGAACAAGGCAGGAGCATTGGTTAAGCCGAAAGACATGATGGTATACTCGTACAAGCCGTAGCGAGTAGAGAATGCCATCTTTGGAATATCCTCAGGTCGAATCCGAACCTGATGATATCCCACTCTCAAATCAATCTTGGAGAAAACTCGAGCTCCAGTTAATTGATCGAAGAGATCGTCAATGCGGGGCAATGGATACTTGTTCTTTACCGTCACTTCATTAAGTGGGCGGTAATCAACGCACATGCGTAAAGTATCATCCTTCTTCTTTACGAAGATTGCCGGACAACCCCAAGGAGATGAGCTAGGGCGGATGAAACCCTTCTCTTGAAGCTCACTTAACTGCTTCTTCAACTCTACCAACTCGTTCGGTGGCATCCGATAAGGCCTCTTTGAAATAGGGCGATACCGGAGCCAACTCAATGACAAACTCAAGGTCTCGAACGGGTGGCATCCCGGAAGATTCATGGAAAGACATCAACGAAGTCACAAACTGTTGGGACTTCGCTAATATCTAGAGCGGCTTCGCTTCAAGCGCCAAGAGATGCGGACCTAGCGAGCTTCGAAAAGCTTAACCCGCCACGGAGGGACTAGATAGAGATGAGCTTCTGGCGCAATCGATTTGTCCCATGTGCCGAGACAACCAATCCATGCCAAGAATTACATCTAGACTCACTGAATGGAGAAGGATAAGGTTTGCTAAGAATCCTACCTTCGATCTCGATAGGGACATCCCTACACTCAGATTCACTCTCAACTCGAACCAGAGAGCGAATAAGTAGCGGACCGACAATGGAGAGAAAAGAAGCTCACCAACAGCGCAAAAGACTCGTAAACAAAGGAATGAGATGCTCTTGAATCAAACAAGACAGTAGCAGGATGAAAGTTAACAGAAAGCGTACCTAGCACGACGTCGGGTGCCTCCTGAGCCTCCTCTACGGTGATGGCGTTGACGCGACCACTACCCACGCCTTTGGGTAGCCGGATGATCTTCCGTCCCGAGAAGAACCACCTCCCGCCCGCGCCCTCCATTAGGACGAGGGCTCTCGCTTCTTAGGGCATTGGTTCGCATAATGCCCCTTCGGTTGCAAAGCGAAGCAAGTGACCCCGGCAGCCGGGTTATGGGGCCGCTCACGACTCGCAGTGCACGGATCGGGCACGGCTCGCGATGAACGAGGACAAGGCGAGTGACCTCGGGCGCCAAGATCGAGACGGTACCCCGAGATCGCCCGGCAGGACGGAGGAACTGCCTCGATGACTTGTGGCCTCCCACTTGCGCTTGCGGAATCCATAAGCTCTCGAGCAAAGCATGCTCACGACGATGGCCTTGTCGACCAAGGTCTGGAAATCAGGGAAGTCGACAATGGATAGCTTGTCCTTAAGCTCCTCAGACAAGCCACGCCTGAACTTGGCCTGCTTGGCCATATCAGTGGCCACATCCTCAGGAGCATAACGAGCCAGATGGTTGAACTCGTAGACATACTCCATGATCGAAGCTCGCCTTGCTTGAGCGCAAGAAACTCCTGCTTCTTGATCTCCATCAAGCCGGCAGGGATATGAGATCGACGGAAGGCAGTACGAAACTCCTCCCAGGTGACAGTGTGATCTGCGGGCTGCATGGCGAGAAAGCTCTCCCACCATGACAAAGCTGCACCCTCAAGCTGGTGCGATGCAAACAGCGCCTTCTCGTGCTCCTGGCACTGCGCAATGCGAAGCTTCCGCTCCACCAAACGAAGCCAATCGTCTGCATCCAATGGGTCCTCAGACCGGGAAAAGGTGGGGGCTGGGTACGAAGAAACTCCGCGAGTCCTCCACGCGGCTGATGGGCATTCCTTGCCCAGATCCTGAAGCTCCGTGAAGGGCAAGGTGTTGCGCGATGACGCCCAATAGAACTCTCTCACATCCGCGGTTGCGCTCTATCTCAAGAAGAACCTCGCCATGGTCGGGAGGAGGAGCTCCTCGTCCGGACCAGTGCTGCCTTGGCCGCTACGAAAAGGCCCACCATCCTGTTACAATGAAATTTGGTTAGCAACTAAACCCGAAAAACAAAGCTTTAAAGAAAGCAAAAGCTAACGACTAGGGGAATGGAATATCGCCCAAATCGAAAGCCAAAAACAGCGAGTAATTAAACTTTAAAAAGCTTCTAAAAGACTCTAAAAACAGCAAAGGATCACCAAAAGCAAGGCTCAACTTCTCAACACAACTAACCCGTATTGAATGAACGAGTAATTGATCGAGAAGATAAAAATCAGATTGTAAGGTGAGATCTAATGCTACTAAAGAGCAATGCTAAATCAGCGAGATATGTGTTAGATACTTAGCTAACTAGTATCACATCTTACCCTTTTATTCCCGCAAGTTTTAGTTGAATTAGCCTCTCATTTTCTACCTTAATCACCAACTTGAGCTTGCTGCCCGAAAATGATTGCCTGCTGTCCTAAATTTCCAGATTTGATTTCCATCTCCAAATACTTCCATTCTTCACCAAAAGACAGCCAAGATTTCAAATTTAGAACTCTCATAAGTTTCCCCAAAACCCAATTTAATCGATAACAACTAATTTTGAGGGAAGGAGAGGTAAACAATTTTCTTAAAACTCAAATTAGAGTTAGATGAGAGAAGAAAGCTAAGATAGGTAAGGAGTAAAATCTGAGAATAAGCTTTCATAAACTCTTTGATACTTCGAAAATAAGTTTTCCAAAATATCCTAAAGGCGACCAAGCTTGGGTTACTACGGTCAGGATGGCTCTGATACCAACTTTTGTGAGACCCCGATTTATTAGGCTCATAATACTTAGTCATCCAATTGACCCTAGTATTATCAACTAAATAAACCGTGCCTCGAGATATATGTACTTCCCGAAATGCAAGACACACAACTCATTACAAAAGATTGCATCAATTCCATTCAAACACATAGAATGTAACAAGCAACAAACCGTGGTTAATATAAATAAAGGATAGTTATTACAAAAGAGAGGCCGACCGCCAAATACAACAAGACTACTAAGATAACAATGAAGCAAAAGTGCCATAGAGATGGCCCAAAACAAGAGCCAACCAAGGTGCCTTCACCCACAAGGCAATCGACCGACCGCCAAGCTAGTCGCTTTCCCAACCACCAAGACAAATCACAAAAGTAAAGCCCTTTGGGCTCTACCTCCTCTGCAACAAAGTTATTAAGCAAAGCAAATGAGTACAAAATGTACTCGCAAGACCGACGTGTAGTATAACGTAACTATAGTTTAACTACATGCAAGCTTTATTTAAGTGGATGAGGCTTTGGACTCATTTTTAGCATAAAGCAAGTTTTCATTTGCAATAATGTAATAGATTGAAAGCAATTTGGCAAAGCATTTTTAATTATTGAAGTAACAACGAGATAATAACATAATAACAACATATGAACAACCTGGAAGTGACTAACCCAATAGCCACCACAACAATAGCATGAATTACCCATTCATACCACCCATGTCAAGTTTTAATTAAAGGTTGTAGTCTAGTTCTCACGGGGCGTTTCCGAGCGTGTCCATAACCTAGGACGACGCTATTCGAATAGTTTTAACCCTGCAGGGGTGTACCAATGTACCACACGTCAGACCGCCTTTTCGCCACATGATTTAGCACACTTCCTTTGGTATGCCGGCACGGCTAAGTCCTACGAGACATTTCCAATGGATGATGCTAATTACGAGCCGCAACCCACAGGGATAAAGACACATTAGACAGCCTAACCGGTCTGCCAATGCTCCTTCCCAACACCACACACACACATTTTATTTAAACATACCCACCGACCAGCTCATAATTAACACCTCCCAAAGTACTTAGTCAAGAGAGGTCTCATATCCCCCTCGTGTGGTTAGCACGCAAAATTGCTCAGAATGGTGGCGCAAGTAACTCGGTCCTTATTGACTCAGGCATACTACCACATTCCAAAAACCACACCATCCATCCAATATGCCCAAGTCCAAATCAAACTTTTATTTTCAGATTTTGACTTTACAAAATAACAAAGCACAAGTGCTGGACATAAAGGAGTAATAATTAGATTTGTGTGATCAAGACCATCGACTAAATCGATGATCGCCCATTACTACCGATAACTAAGCATGTCTAAGCAGCTTAAATCGAAAACTACTAAGTGATAAGAGCTCATCCAACGAGCTCAAACCACAGCAAATAACCTAGGCTCATGGTAGTAGAGGATGAACAATTCCTACAGATTATGCAACTATAGGCTTGCTAGCGATACTTTAACACAAAGTAGCATGCATACATACAAGTAAAACAATATATTAACCTTTAAAGTAAAGGGGCGATAGAGGGATATGATCAAACTGCTTGCCTTGTTGTTGCTGGTCAATTTGTTGCTGAGGATCGCTCACGGGATCAACACACTCCTCAACACCTAATCGAAAAGACGAAAAGAAACGATAAGAACGACGAAAACGACAAAGACAGCACAGCAACCGAACTCCAAATACTCTGAAATTTCTACAGCAGCAAGAGGATGATTTTTAGGGAATTTATCAACAAGAACCAATTGATTTGGATTCTCAATGCAAAAGTTATGAGCAAAACAAATCTGCTCAGCCCTAAAAATACAAACTGCCACTATTCACTAATTTAATTATTAGGCAACATTTTCTAGAAGGGTGGTGATACTGAGATTTTTACAGTAAAACCAGCACCTCATGAGATGAATAACACAATTGAGTTCACCTCATTTGGAGCTATTATGCATTTTCTATAATTTTTCAAAAACAAAAACTTGAACAAAATTATAATGCACAAGAATTCTTTTTGACAACAGCAACCTGCTCAAAACTAATTTTCACAGTAAGTTCATTAATAGAGGAAACCAACAAAGTTGGATTCACTCAAAAATAATCTACAGAGCATGACTTATGCAATTTACAAGTTAAACACTATATTTAAAGTTAGTTTTAAAACCTATTTGCAAAACCATGTTCTGAGCTGAACTGGGCTCATAACCATTTTTAGATTGGAGCCCAGGTCAAACCAGAGCTAACACAATTTGAATGATCTCATTTGGATTTAAATTGAATTAGTTATGCAATTATAAAGTTCATACCTTTTTCAGTTCTTAAAATAACAGTTCACTGGAATTTCTAAAAACCATAAAGACATGGGAGGACGTGAGCCACAGATCTGAGATCTAACGGCTCAGACCTCCCAGAGTTAACGCCTGCGCCGCAAGCAGAAGGTCCAGAGGTCATGGACCTCCTAGCAATCTTGGACGCTGCGAGCGCGAGAGGGAGGTCGTGGCCGTTGATGGCACATCCAACGGGCCACAACACGGAAAGGAGGTCCTCAACGGCTGCGATCAATACAGGGAGGACATAAGCGGCTCAGATCAACGCGGGGAGGTCATAACGGCAGAGATGACCTCGAGGAGGTCCAAGCGGAGGTCTTAACGTCACAGACCTCCAGGGGAGGTCTGGACGGCCACGATCGCGCAAGGGGAGGTCTTGGACGTGCCAGATTTCCTGGGAGGAGGTATGGGACGTCCCAGACCCAGCGCCCTTGCGCTCGCGCATGCACTCAGACAGGGAGTTAATGCGCGCGGGACACAAGGAGGTCCGCGCGTGAGAGGTCTTAAATGCGCGCCCGGGGCGGGATTAAAGGCAGTTAAGACACGCCAATGATTAGCGAAATTTGAGCAATGATTAGCGCCTTTAACGCGGCGGATCTTTGTCCTAAACAGAAAATGGCACGGTCGGGACGTCCGACAAAATTTTGAGGACGTCCCACGACTTATCGCCGGCGATTTAGGGCACGGCGGCGCACACTGAGGGCACCGTCGGGACCGCAATAGCCAGGCGCATCTACTGGACCTACTCTCGACGGCGGCGGCGGCCTAGAGCGCCGACGAGCCGGAGAGGAGCAAGGAGACCACAAGGTCAAAAAGGCAAGAAGCAAAATTTGAGCTTCGCAGCTGCCATTCAAGCGGGTGCCCAAGAAAAGCTCCGCAACAAATACACGCGGGTGCCCAGCTCTAAGGACTAACAGGAGGTTACCTGGAGGTCCAGAGGAGCTGAGGAGGTCGAGGAAGGAAGGACCGGTGCCGGGGAAGAAAGGTGCTCCACGGCCAAAGCTCCAACTTCAAGATCCACTTTGGCCACCTCTGAAAAATGCCCAAACAAATTAAGTTAGGGTTAACTTCCAAGAGGTTTTGGGGGCACAAAGTGAGCAAGGGTTGAAGAGGGAGCCACTGGAACTCTTGTGCCACTGAGAAGCTCCAAGGACTTCAACAATGGCAGCCACCAGAGAGGAGGTTAGTGAGGTAGGAGCTCAGCCAAGCACTGGCATGGCAAGCTCCAAGTGTGTAAAAGAAGCCAAAGGGGAGCTCGAGGGAACCTTATACCAATGGCACAGAGGTCCTGCACCATGGGTTAAGCTCGTGGTGAGCTTAGCCCATGGGGAGGTCCATGGGAGGTCCTGGACTTGGACAAGATGGATGGGACAGAGTAGGTTAAGACAGGGCGTGGCCTAGGGGCGGAAAGGGCTGACACGCATTTAATGCTTGCAGGGCAGAGCCATTGGGACAAGACCCCGCTCTGACTTTGCCCACTGCCATGGCTCGGGCACGAGAGCCCAAGCTAGGAGAAGAACAGGACCTCAAGCTCACCGTCGGATTAAGTGAAAGAGGAGGTCCTGGCCATCGGATGTTAATTTTTGAACCGCTATGTTCTAAGTGACTGGGAGGAGGTCTCAGCCACACGATCTTGGACGGGGAGGTCGTGGCCCTCCGATTTCCTCCAAAAATTATCAAACAAGTTTTATAACTCATGATATTTTTCAGAGGGGTCCCACAACATTTCTAGGACCAAGGAAAAATATCTCCAAGGGTTTGGCACAAGATTTGTGACAAATGGGAAATGAGTTTGACTTTTGGTCAACAAGAGCTTATGTTTTTGGATTACACAACTCTTGGACAAGAATCTCATGAGAGTTTTTAGGGGTTTTCAAGATGTGAGAAAAAGTTTTAATTTCTACACATTTAATTATTTTTGAACAAACACCTGTTTAGGTATTTGGAATGTTACAATAACAATATATAGTAAGTTGACGATATCATGTTAGAATGTAATTAAAAAAGAGTTTTCTTAACGGTTAACTCTCTATCTATAAAGCAGATAAGAGCAGCAACCTGTAGAAACTCACATCTATCCATGTAGAAGTTCATGTGCAAATTATGTGCAAGGATTTTGATTCCATAGATTCATAAGATTTGATTCAAAAATTATTCATATACAGTTCATCTTATTGTCCCTGGAAATTCATTTTATATCTCATCAGTGAACGCAACTAGCTAGTAACATTATTTGCGGTTTTCATGTCAAGCAGATAAGAGCAGCAACCTGTAGAAACTCACCTATATCCATGAAACACTTGCATGGTGTTATTTATCCTAAGAATAGATGGTGATCAGACTTACTATTAACAGACAGCCATTTGTTAAGATCCTCTCCAGGAGGTAACCAAATTGCCTCCATCAGATTGCCACTTCTTAAGGCTGCATCAAGGTGTTTTTTTAGCAGCACACCCTGCATCATACATATCGAAAACAAAAAAATGTCTTTAGGAACATACCAGCAGTCACACCCAAACACAACCCCATTCCCCATTCCCCACCTCCAGATCCATCCATCCATCCAGCCAGCAGTCACAAAGGGCAAGATAACAAGGCCAAGGGTGTCCAAACCGACCATCAACTGACAAGCTAGCTAGGTAGCTCACATTGCAACTCGGTTCACATGAATACCAACAGCTAGCACAAACCAATAGATCTGTCTTACCTCGATCGACATTGCCGGTGTCGGTGGTGAGATAGCCAAGGCTGAGGTTAGTGGAGCTAGAGGTAGCCAGGGGAGGTCGGTGAGGTAGCCGGCCGGGGTCGCGCACGCCGGGGAGGAGGAAGAGGGGAATGCGCGCAGCGTCACCGTAGTTGTGGCACAACAATGACACTGCACAAGACACTCTTAACGTACAAATGTCTTGTGCAGTGAACCGTAGTGTCACAACCGTCGGCGACGGGAAGAATGGCGGCGTTGGCGACGGGGTCACTCAAGTGGGGAGGGGAACGGACGAGAGTAAGGGCGCTAGGGAGTGACAAGTTAGAGCACAAACCCTAGCGGGTAGCTACTAATAAAGAGACTTATCACAGACGATTCTATTATGGAACCGTCAGTGATACTTATCACGGACAGTTCTACAATGGAACCGTCCGTGATATGGTCTCATATCATAGACGGTTCCACAATGAAACCGTCCGTGATATGGTGTCGTATCACAGATGGTTCATTATGAAAACCGTCTGTGAAGTATCACAGATGATTGTTTGTTGAAAACCGTCTGTGATATTTCAAAATATCACAGACAGTTATTTTCAAGAACCATCTGTGATACTTCATGCATCGTTATAATGAACCGCTCGTGATATTACCTCTTCACGCACGGTTTTAGTGCAACCAAGAATACGACGGTCGCAAAACCAAAATCGCTCAGTGATTGCATGTAATATCTAAGGTTTTGGTCCACCGTCTGTGATGAGACATCCAATATTAGCCTTTTTGTTGTAGTGTACACAGATGAGATCTCAAAGCTTGCAATACTTACAAAATTACCAGTTCCAAAGAAGGCAACATTAAATAAGACCATCTGCAAGGTAGAAGGATACTGATACTTATGGAATGATGTTTTGAATTAAAATAATGTAAAAAATAGTTCTCTGTCCTATTGACAAATCATGGGAGCATGTAAAAAAATAAAGAAAGGAAGAAGCTAAGGTGGTATATAAATGCAACTATGAAGATAGCAAGATATCTTTCTACACAGAAATGTTGTCAAGACCATATGAAGATTTTGGTTTACATCGAGTAGATTTCGGTACATTATCGATTACGCCCATTTCGCACAATTTGGACCATTATATACTTTGTTTAGCCTTACTCAAATGACAATCCAACTTATAGGACACATAGGTTAGAGGTCAGAGTTTGGCAAACTATTATATTATAAAATTCTACCATTTTGGGAATCCCCTTATAAGAGTTACTTCTGTAAACTGGCATCTCATTAAACTGCAAAATGAACTCTCCTTTATTTAGCTTGAGATTACCTGGATAAGAAGTAGGAATTTAAGATAACCCAAATAAGTTTTTCGTTCAGGAACCAGACATCTAAACTGGAGTGGGACTTAGCATATGAGAATCAGTTTACATAATGGAGATTAACCTTTCTAGTTTAAAAATGAGAGGCGAGGGGATGGCATAAATGACCGGCAGACATCTAAACATGTTTCAAGAGCATAGCATTCCCTAATTCCAATTTCTGTTGCACCACGAATAACCTCACTTTCAAAGTAAATGAACAGCAATGAACCGAAAATAACATAGTAGAAGTGTAAACTCAATTAAACGGCTGCACATGTGTATTGAAGTGCAACTAAAAAGCATGTCAACTGACTATTTTCACGAAAATCGAGTACATAAATGGATGAAGCACATAATTGAGGAAATCACAAGAGCAATGTACATGCATACGAACATTTGAGTTCTCAGCCAAATAGACCCTCACAAATACATGACCCCGTTCTGTGAACTGGGACAACTAAAAGTGAAATCTGTACATTTTCTGAATGAGTCTAAGAACAGAAATGTAACTTTTAAAAACAGTGTCCCAACATTATATAAAGCTACAAAGTATGCAACCAACAGTAGAATTAATCCTCCTCCCTCGGAACAGTTCAGTAACAAAGAGTTTCTATTTTTAAGCACCATAAGCAAACTGTTGGGTTTCTATTTTTTTCTGGCCTATCTGAAAACTTATGAAACAGGAAGGTCACACATAACAGAAATCCAGCCAACACATTTTCTGAGCAATTCCCTCTTGCCGTTGGATATGGGCACAAATGCAAGACCATAGCATACAGGTTATGCTCTAGCTAAAGCAATCATTTCAAATGCTAAATCACATATATGCACCAATAGTACTAACATAAAAATGAAAATGTTTGAAGAATTATTACTTGAAGCTGCGTAGAGACGACACCTCGAGCGCGGTCATCCACCTTTGATGCTATATCTGCAAACAACTGATGCATTAGCTGGAGACACTACGAATTTGAGTTAAGAGCCTGCATGCAAACAATAAACAGTACAACAGTGCCACCCTCCTTATCCAAACCACCCATATTTCTATATCATCTGGAGATCATATAACAGTGTCACCTTTTGTGATGAACAAAATCCTAATTAAGTAAACTTTTTCAAGATAACAAAAAAAGATCCAATTTTGAATCCATTACTATTGTTACTAAGACAACAGCCCCTAATTAAGCACCATTTGAAAACAGGAAATCCTGAGATTAAGAAACAAAGCCAAATTCCTTTAACTGAAATGTTTGCAAACAAATCCAAATTCCACCTTCTCTAACATTGGAAACTCCCAACCGAACATCACACAAAGTGTGGCCGAAAATTACTTAAGATTACCCGTGGCCGTGGCCGACAGCGCCACTCTGGTTCGAGCTCGCTCCTCCTCCCTCGGAACGGCCAGAGAAGGAAGAGAGGTGAGAGAGGAGAGGGAGGAGGTGGAGGCATGTGGTGGCTGCAGCGTCGGTGCGGGGAGGCGACGATGGCATGTGGGGAGGAGGACGTAAAGGGAGGGGAGTGGGAGCATGGAGAGGAGGCAGGAGTAGCGTGGGGAGGAACGGGCGGAGGAGGAAGAGAGGAGGGAGAGGAGATGGGCTGCGGCGACGCTGCACAAAGGAAGAGAGGGAGAGGAGCTGGGCTGCGACAACGTTGCACAACGGCGTAAAACGGGATCCGGAGGGGAGGAAGGCACACGTTGTAGAAGACGGCGCGGCCGACAGCGAGTCAACGCGAGGGGCGTGGGAGAGAGGAGGCCAGAGGCGACGCGGTGTGAGGCATGGTGGCCGAAGGCGCAAGGGAGAGAGGAGGCGAAGAGGACGGTAGCGGCTGTGGGGAGGAGAAGGTGCTAGAGAGGATAAGACCGAGGACCTCAGGCGGGGAGCAGGCCGAAGGCGAAGCGACCGGAAGCAGCCGGAGGCGACACGGAGTGAGGGGGCCAAAGGCGCGCGGGAGAGAAGAGGCTGTGGGTGAGGCAGCGTGAGGGAAGGCGGCACCGAACACTACTACAAAAAGGCTAATACTGGACGCCTCATCACAGACAGTTGACCAAAACCATCGGTATTACATTCAATCATAGACGGTTTTGGTTTAGAGACCGCTCAGGCATCGGGCCGCGCTAAAAACTGCTCGTGAAGAGGTAATATCACGCACGGTTCATGTTAAAACCGTCAGGAGTATCACGCACGGTTCTAAACAAGAACCGCTCAGGATATTAATTAGTATCACGACGGTTCTTAACAATAACCGCCTCGGATCCACGGTGAGTTTCTTCATCGCCGATCGCGCTCGTTTGCCGCCATCCGCTTCGCCTCCCGATGCGTCTCTTCATTGCATCGATCCGCTTCGCCCCCAATGCGCTCTTCGCCTCATGCTCAATTTATTCCTTGTTTTATAAAAGGATCATCCGCCATCCAAGATGATCATCCCCACATACTTATAAAAAAAGAAATGGCTGCCTCTTCCTTGTCGCCGCATTGATGGCCTTCCCGCCAAGACTGCATTTGAGCACCTCTCTCGGTGTAAGTTGAATCGTCTTGAAGAACAATGTTTGATCAACGGTGTCTTCACTCCTCCGCCGGCGGAGAATTTGTTTGGAGCAGTGGCGGCCACCTTCCGCCGCCTTGACATCCTCCTCCGCCGTGTCTTCCGGTGATCTCCCACTTTCGGCGAAGTTTATCACGTCATCGACGTAGTCCTCCAAAACGACGCTGCACGCCTCCGTGAGGCTTGCCGCCACTTGGACCGTAATCGAGGCGAGGCGCATCGAAGTCGACGTGCCGAGACCCTCAAGCAAGGGAAGAGAGCCTATGGGCTCAATTCTTCTTGGTTCAACGATCCGAGGGTCTTCGGAGATACTCAACAAGCGCGTCAACGGTGGACGATTTCAGCTTCGTCACGATGATCGAGAACCGTCCGATGCCGACACCGCCGCCTATGAAGTATTGCGAGATGGAGATAGCACCTACCTCCGCCACTAGAAAAACCTTGTTTAATTATAGGTTTCGCTTTTTTAATATAAACATGTAATTTCTTCATGTCATGTAAGTGTATATACAAGATAAATATACTTGAGAAAAACTATTTCACGCATAGCCCATTATGGAACCGCTCGTGATATGTACCATATCACGGACGGTTCTATTATGGAACCGTTTATGATAATTATCACTGACGGTTCCATAATACAACCGTCTGTGATAAGTCTCTTTATAAGTAGGAGCTACCCACCTGGCCGCTAGGGTTTGCGCTCTAACTCGCCACTCCCAAATGCCTTACTCTCGTCTGCTCCTCCCCATCGCCGCTAACGCCGCCATTCTTCCTCGTTGCCGACGGTTAGCATCACGGTGACACCGCAAAAGACACTCGTGACGATAAGAGTGTCTTTTGCAACCACCAAGCAGCCACAACCACGGTGATGCCCAAACTCTCGTCACCCCAGCTCCGCTTAGGGTTTGCGCCGCCCTAACTCCGCTCCTCCCCACCTCGACGCCGCTAACCTCATCGCCGCCGCCTTGACCCCTTTGCGCCTCGCTAGGGCCCTAGCCGGCTTTGCTTTCCCCATCCTCCTCTATTCTCCTCTAGATCTGTTAGCTTAATGTCTTTTGTTGAGTTTTATTTTTATGCATGAGCCTTAAGTTGTGTCCTGATGTTTGTGTGATTTATGCAAGGTAAAGGAAATGGATGAGGGTTGTGCTGGTGGTGGGGTCGCCACCGTGGTTGCGCTGCATTAAGGTCCCTCTCTGTCTCTACCCCCTTGCTCTGTGATGAAAATGGCTAGCTAGTGCTCTGCGATGGATGCCGAGGGCTACTCTTGGTGTGGTGGGTTTGGACACCCTTGATCTTGTTCTCTTCTTGATGAACCGCTCAATGATGTTAATAGTCTTATGCCGATATTGAATTGATAATTAGTTCATATTAATAGTCCCTTGCTCGTGATATAATGATGTCAATAGTCTTATGCTGAAATTGAATTGATAATTAGTTCATATTAATAGTCCTCTTGTGTGTGATGTAATGATGTCAATAGTCTTATGCTGAAATTGAATTGATAATTAGTTCATATTAATAGTCCCTTGCTCGTGATGTAATGGTGTCAATAGTCTTATGCTGAAATTGAATTGATAATTAGTTCATATTAATAGTCCCCTTGTTCATGCCGGTCAAGTTCTCCTACCTCTTGCGCACTGTGCACGCCCTACCATTCCATTCATAATCTCTTCTCTATAAAGTCTCCAAGCGGTGGTACTTGTACCATTAAACCGCATCATATATATATATATATATATATATATATATATATATATATATATATATATATTATTCGTAGTCCTCACCACTTTCGGGGTCGCCCACGAAATGAGAAGAATGAGATTCGGTATCCACGGGCAACCTCATTGAGCCCCGTAAGTTTAAAAAGTATGGATGCAAGGAGATGTTAGGACATCCAATTACCGATTGATGTCGATATGTTCAGAAAGTGACGTTGATGCGCAACTACTCCGACTGGGAAGTGGCATCATCTATCAGCAACCAACAATTCTTGAGCATGTAATTGTCTTTAAAGCCAACAAGAACACCAAGCAACAATTAAAGACGATTACATGCTCAAGAATGGTTGGTTGCTAATACATGATGCCACTTCCCAGTCGGAGTACGTGCGCATCAACGACACTTTCTGAACATAGCCACGTCCAATCCAGGTAATTGGATGTCCTAACGCTCTCTTTGCATCCATACTTCTTAAACCTGCAGGGGCTCAATAAGGTTGCCCGTGGCTACTGTCTCATCCTTCTCATGCTGCGTGGACGATCCCCCCAAAGTGGCTGAGAGACTACGAACAATATATATATATATATGATGCCGATTTAATGGTACAAGCAGCCAACGCTAGGGCTTTATAGAGAAAAGTCATCATAGACGGTTCCAAATGCCACAAGTCGCTCGTGATATGTACTTATCACGACGGTTTGTGGTCAAACCGCTCGTGATATATACTTATCACGATGGTTTGTGGCTGAAACCGTCGTGATATGTACTTATCACGACGGTTTGTGGATGAAACCGCTCGTGATATTATTATCGCAGACGGTTTGAACCACAAACCGCTCAGGAAGTATACATCACGCACGGTTCAAAACCGCTCGTGATGACCTCATGTCATCATCGACCCATAAACTCGGGACGGCTCACGAAACCGCTCGTGATGACGCGTTACGAACCGCTCAGAAAGCCTTTTCTGTAGTAGTGGAAGGGGAGCTAGGGAAGGAAGGGCCACGCACGAGTAGACCTAGGCATAGGAACCGATCGGGCGGCCCGAAAACTGCAATGCTCAATCCGACAGCGGAGGCGCGAGGCACACGAGCGATGTCGATCGGATGGCGCAGAGACGCCCAGGACGCGATCCGACGGTTGGTATTTTGTTGATGACATAGAAGGCATGAGGAGGCACGCTTTCTTCCAGGAATATATAAGGAGTAATGACGCGTGTTTCCTCCAGCTTATTCATGTTTTTTTAAAGATTGTATTCATGTTCATTTAAGAAACGTGACATTGCAGCAATGCTACATGTAGCATCTTGTCTCAATTTAAATTCCTCCCCAATTAAAAATGGCCCTGTTGCTCAATATATGCCTCTGAATATCTATGATTTCACCCTAACCAACATCACTGAAAAAACAAGTAACTTGTGATGAAATTAATTAGTTATTTGTTTGAAAATTTTCACTCTGTTTCTGACGACGTTCCCTAGTTTTTATTGCATATATTTGAGCATTGACGCGCATGATCGTGAAAATTAAAGCACAGTACGTTAATGGGATGCATTTTACATAAAATCATTTATCTCGGAGATAAATTTGTCCCGTGGTTAATTATTTTTCCTCGCTATGAACAAGACAAAAAAAAACATAACCTCAAGGGGTTTGATCCCTTGAATTCTGACTAATCGAACGGCTGACCGCACTTGAGTTATCATGGTCAAATAGTTAAGAGCCACTAATTAATATATTAGTGCACCTTGCGTACATAAGCAATATATCAACGGGATGCTATTTGTACGTTGTCTGATCTTTTACCCCAAGCTTCTATTTTTCTTGACCTTATTTGATTTAGCTTTGAGATATAGATGTCTAATTATAAAGTGATCCAATGATTCAGAAATATGATCTATACTTAAAAAAACATAAATCACCTCAGAAATAAACATCCTCCTGTATTTGACCCCACTCTCTTGAAATTCCTAAGAGAAAGCTGTAACCCAGCACAGAACTTGGAATGCCACTAAGCTACCCAAACTAACTGATATTCAACTACTCACTATAAAATTCCAGCAAACAAAGCATTAATGAAACCCGTCTATGGGTCACAATAGAACATGAATGAAGACTTGCAAGCATGAATAAATAAAAGAGGAAAACATAGCAAGATAAAAAGTCTGAAATAGCACCAAACAAGAAAATCCAAAACCTTGGAACAAATAGGCTAGTCCAAAACATTCACCTAAGCTTATTCAATTTCTAACATGTCCTAAAAGTAGTCCAGAAATAATGAATCAACTGGTTCTCATAGCAATAATCATGTGTCTGAAGTATGAAACTATCCTATGTACACTAGTCCCTCTCAATCTTGGCGCCCTCAACGATCATCTAAAAACAACAAAAGAGTAAGGGTAAGTCCATGACTCAGCAAATACATCAATATACAACAAATAATGATAACCAACAGTATTCAATAACTTCATAACATGTCCTTCTATTAATATTCTCATGCCATTCTCTTCTCTTTGTTTTCACACACATTCATCTCATATCTCAATGCAACTCTACTCTGCATGTCCACATATACTTCTTTTGCGTATACCGGTATACGTGAGTGAACGTTCATGACAACGTTCACTCTCAAGCCCGCTCCTCCTCAAGGATCGGGGACCTCCTCCACTCCCGTGGAGTTGTGATCAATCATGATCACCTGTTTATATGCAAAGATGCTTATGAATGCAAAAATGCATAATTTTATCATATTCACTATATCCAATTTTCCTCATGTTCGTCAACAAGATATAGTCATACCATTCCATTGCTTGCAATTAAATAAAAATAAAAACATAACAATAATGGTAATGAACGATAAAGAAATACAGTGATCAATCATTGATCGCTGTCTACGAAGCACTTGCCTTTACTAGTTGCGAGTACGATTTGGCTAGAAGATAGCAACAAGCACGACGTCTCTCCTATATTAAACACTCAACAAGATAGTAATACTTAAGAATGTTTCATATACTCCGCGCGCAACTAAACTCTCATCATAACAGTCGAACAATTTACCAATTTGGTGCAGGTATGGGAGCACTGGACGGGGGGAAACGTCATCGAGTTGATCAATCTATTCCTGAGCAACAATCCTCCCATTGATCAGATGTTGAAATGCATCCACATCGGGCTATTGTGTGTTCAGAGAAAACCAGCAGATAGGCCGATGATGTCGTCGGTCTATGTCATGCTTAGCAGTAACACTGTCCGTCTGCTATCTCTTTCCAGTCCAGTCTTCTGCATCCAGGAGGCTAGGTGAGTGCCAGCGACAGCTCGAATGTGTACTCAGAACCCTATCCGATCACCAAGACCTTCCGGGTACACTGATAATTCAGCAGTGATGTGTTCGAACGGAATGTCCATCACAGAGCCTGAGCCAAGATGAGTCTTGAAGCAATTGCTGGACCGGCCAGTTTGTACTGTACTAGTACTGTCTTTTTAGAGACAGGCTTGATGTAGGGAGAGGCCCTACTGCATCTGTATCGTGTCTGTGAGTAAATGGTATAGTGATGCTGATGCATGGCATGAATGATGAAGAATCACTAATGTCAATTTTGGTGTGAAATGTATGGTGACTGAAGTGGAAAGCTATGCGTTTTCTAACCGATCTATTCCAGGATAGGACTTTTTTTTTGTTAACATCCACGACGTTCAACAACACGTATAGCTGTGACAATGACTCGTTTGGAGCTGGGCAAGGATAGCGATCGGCGTCAGACTCTACAGTACGAGGAAAATGACGTTTTCGACGAGAAAATAGGGTACATTTAGTTTGCTATCCTTGAACCAAACCAAATATTCGTAACTCAACGAAAGAAAATTGGCTATATACATGTTCCTCTCGCGCTGCCTCAATCAGTAACGGTGTTAGATATGACTCCATTATGGAAGGACGGTGTACGTGTAGCTGTGCGAATTGGCGAATGGATAAGAAGAGAGGCTCCCAGATTCATCAATCATCATACATGGCGCAAAAATTAGAGTGGCAAACCGAGGCCGAAATACCTAACCGGGTTTATGTCAGGCCTTGCTCAAGGGCCTTGCCTCGGCTGCTGGGCATATACATACATGGCCGGATGCCCCCCCGTTCTGGCCGAAAAAGCCTGATCTTAAAGCTCCCATCTGTACCAAATATCGACCCAACATCCTTAACAAGACTACCCCCGAACAAGTCGCGTCCTCGGCTCCTTGCACGCCAGGGCCTCCAGCCGAGCAGAGCGAGCGCCTGCCAGCCCGGGGACCGCCGAACGCAGACGCGGCCCGTGCGGATGACTCTGCAAGTTCGTGTCTGTGCGTGGATCGCTTGAGTTTGATTCTATCTCTTTAACATTTCATGTCTTAATTTCATACAAGAGTTCCCCAGCTATATTCATAACTCTCGAAAATTACTTATCCGCTCAATGTGATTAAATATTTTATGAAAAGATATGGAAATTATCTACAATTAACTTGTAGATGACATTCCCAAAATTCGCCATTAAGGTGCCCGAAATAATCTATTAACCAGCCTCTTGACTAGAAAATTCTAAAACCCTTCTCAAATTAATCTCGATTCTAATCTCTAATTAAATTAGCAAAACAGAGAGGAAATAAACGGATCCTTACCCACACGGCGAAAACCTAGATCTCGACTTTTTCCTTCTAATTTTCCTCTTCTCTTTGCTGGCTTCTTCTTTGATTTTTACCTTCTACTGTGCCTCCTTGTTTTCCTTGGACTCACAGTGTTGCATGCACAAAAACTAGCGGAAGCAACACAGCATGCATGCGGCACTAGGCTAGCTAGACAGGCAACGGCAAAAACGTGGGCACACTGCAGCGGCTACGTGGGCAAAGCACCGGGCAAGCGACGCAGGCAGCTGGTTTTCCATGTCCTGGCCGAACGGCAACCGGAGGCTTCCTCGCGTGCGGGCAGGAAAACAATGAAGGCAGCCGGACTTCCACGCGCATGGGCAGGCGAGTCGACGCACAGGTGGCCAGATGGCGCCACTGGCCAAACGGCCGAAGCGGGCTGGGGCTTTCGCGCGGGCGGGCGCAAGCGGCAACAGGCGATGGCCTCCACGCGCTCGGCGAGGTCAGCAATGGGAATGCTGGCGACTGGCGGCGGCTACGCACGGGAAAAACGAATGCGCTGCTAGGGTTTCTAGATTTCACTTCCCCTATGATTCTTTTATCCCGGCACTATCCAACTTCTCAATAAAACTCTAAAACATTTCGTTTTCACGAATCCTCTTTCATCTAATTACGCATAGACCCTCAAGGGGTTATTTTCATAATATTATAAAAGCGCTGCCTCCTGCACATGTTACGTCATCCCTAAAACGTGAGCTGTCGGATCGTGCCCGGCTCAGCTCCGCACCGTTAGATCGATTGACTCCGTTCGCGCGCGTGTCGTTTCAACCGTCGGATCGCGCCTGCTTACTTACGGTCCGTCCGATCGGAGCCTTCAGCGCCTACCCTAATCCCATCCACCTAGCTCTCTCCTCCTGTCTCCCCACTTGCTCCGTCCCATGCGTTGCTCCTCCCCTTGCTCTATTCCCGACCGCTTCCTGGCCCCTTCCTCTTCCTCTCCCACCGCGTCATTGGTTTCTCATGAACCGGCTGCTCGCTCCATCTTCCCCCCTCCCTCCACCGCCGCCCCTCGGTATCCCTCCCCAGCCGCCTCGATGCCTCCCTCTTCCTCCCTCGCCGCCCGCCCGATCTCCCCACTGTCGCCGCTCCTCCTCTTCCTCCCCCGCCGCCCTCTCGGTGTTGCCCCTCACCTCCCTTCCATCTCCTTGCGCTCTCCACCAGTGACGCCAGTCTCTCCCTCTTCGTTGCAGTGCGCTTCTTCTCGCACGCGTCCGCGCACTTCCCATCGTGCCGGCTCCGCTCCGCGCTCGTGCTAGCTCCTTTTCGTGCGATAGACCTGCTCCTCCGGGTACACGTATTTCTTTGCGTCGCCTCGCCTCCCTGCTCATGGCCATCTCCTACTGTGTTTTCTCCTCGGGATCGTCTTCCTTTCTCCTTGCTCTGGTCCCCTCCCCCGGATTCGGCTTCGTCTGTCCCTGCTCCGATTCCCTCCCACAGATGCGCTTTAGCTTTGAGATATATGTGTCTCTAATTCTAAATGATCCAATGATTCAGAAATATGACCTACACTTAAAATTCCTACTGAAATCGTCCATGTATATCTCATTAACACAAGTTTGATGACGATTCCTAGAATGACTCAGCAGCAGCCGCTACCCAACTTCTCAAGCAGGAACTGCTCATATCGCATGTGAAAATTATCGGACAGGAACCCCGTGTGGGAGACCAAAAGCTAGCGCAACGATGAAAATCTGGACCCATTCTTCGAAGGAATTTTTTTTAAAAATAATATTTTTTTAAAAGATAATTACAAAAATATATCGTCTCTCCAAAAAATTACAAAAATGTGTTCATGTCGCCAGTTCAAATGGCAACAGGAACCTATCGCCATTTGAACTAGCGACAGGGACCCTCTCCCCTCCTGTCGTCGGTCCCAGCCAGCTGTCGCTAGTTGAACTGGCGACAGGAAGCCAAACCCTATAAAAAAAACCCAAAATTCAGCGCAGGACTCATTCTTATTCAGAAAAAAGAGAAGGGGAGGAGAGTAGAGGGGAGGAGAGAAGCTAGCGAAGCGCTGCATGTCCGATTGCCTACCTCTCAGGTAATTTTTTTAACCGAATGGATTACATAGTTTTAGATGTACGGTTACGTAATGTAGTATAGTTTTACATAATACTTTTCGGTGGGTAATATAGTTTTAGATATGCTGTTAATCGTGGAAATGTTCTTTATGGTGCAGTACGTCAAATATGTTCGACATCGTCAATTTTAAAATTTACTATGGTCAAGGGACTATTCTGGAGGGTCCTGTAACACCCCAGCCCAACAAGAGCCTGGAATGTTACTAAACTAAACTATAATCAATTTAAACTAGAACAATCTTCTAAAAAATCGAGAACCTCCTCTCAGATAGTTAACTATACCGAGGTCCCAATGCATAAATATACCATAAGACAAAAATCCAACATATACTAATCAACTAAAACATAATCTTAAGCATTCAAGCTATGCTAACCATCATTATTACAATTAATCCAAGCATGAGGTGTAATCATAATTAATTCTCTAATCAAATTCCTTCAACTACCAAAAACTATCATTCTAAACAATTCGATGGTGAGTAGCTCGTGCCATTGTGTAACCACTCTAGGTTTATTCCTTCCATGCATACCGTTCTTGTAAAGGGTACCTAAAAACAAACAACAACAAAGAAGAGTGAGCCCAAAGACTCAAAGCAAGTACAATAAATGGCAACAATAACATAAGCAATCAGAATCATCCACATCCATTCACAAATCTTTACAACACTCATTTCATATGCTCATGCTATGCAAGATGCTCAAAAACACTTTCTTTTCTCTTTCTCTTTTGCATTTTACGGTAATGCAAAGTATGCATCCGTCGATGCATACCCATGCATGTGCATTCTAGCACAGGACCAATTGCCCATACTTCGCAAGTATGGGGATTAAAGCCCATGCTCCACGAGCATGGGGACTTTTAGCCCGTCATAATCATGACGGGACTCAACAATTGCTTGGTCATCACATGACCAAGCCTTCAATATGCCATCATGATGCATATGAATGAAATCTTAAATCATCATAATCATGCATTCGCAACAACCTCACATATGAATAAACCTATTCATACTACAAGCATTCATGATCACTGACTTCATAAATTTTAAACATCCATGAATAGCACATAATTTGTAACACTATAAAACCTAAATATTAACCTTCATAATATCTTAGCAACCATGAACAGCACATATACTCATAGTATTAGCAAACAATGCCATTCACTCATATTAAGTCAATCAACCAAGGTACTTGCCTCAACCGTGAGACGGAAGACAACGACGGAAACCTCTAGCCCTGGGGGTCACCACCACCTGGCAACCGTGAAATATACTAAAAATCAACCAAACTTGCACAACATTGCATTGGAACAAAATGAGAGCAATCGTTCCTAAACGAAACCCGAACACTAACAGATATACTCCCAAAATCCAAATCTGTCCAAACAGACAGCTATTAAATAAAAATCCATAACTTTTGATTCAAAACTCCAACAGTCATGAATCCAATTTTCTTGGAATCTACATAATCTTAGCTACGACTTCTTAGGTGACCGAAAGGTCAAAATACGACATCTAATGCTTTGTTTTTAATCCCAAAGACCGTTCTGTCATTTTCGGTATCTCTGACTTGGGAAAATCATAACTTTTGTTTGGAACAGCCAAACTCATTGTTCTAAGACTCCCTGGAAACTAAAAAAAAACCAGATATCTCAATAAAATTATAAAAAATATTTCCACTGTGCAACAATGGTTTCAAATAGCCAAGCCTTTCACCTCTGTCCACAATAGAAGGACAGATTACAGTAATAACTTTAAAAATTCATAACTTTTGATCTATCCGTCCAAAATTTATGACCTTTACCTTCCTGGAATCAGCATAAAGTTATCTAAATATCTCATGGAGATCATCGGACCAAATTCGGCCATCTCCAAACTCTAATCTACAGAACTACGACCGCTGCACAAATCCTGAGACTGAATTAGCACCCAGTATTGCAAAATTCATAACTAATTCATACTTTATCCAATAATTATGATTTAATACTTTCTAGAAAGCTAACGAAATTCTCCATCTATCTCCAGCAGACCCTAAACACTAAATCTGCCTGGAACTAACCCAATCTCGCGAGTCAACAGAACTGCAGTACTACCGATCTACGACAGCAGGATACTACAATGATTAATCGGTAGCAAAACACATCTATAGAACCGAACTAGCTATTGAGAATCACGATCTTACCGACGAAATCCCCCGCTGGACCACGTTGTAGTCCTCGTGAAGATCACCCCCCCCCCCCCCACCTTCTTCTTCTTCCTCTTCCTCCTCCTCTCTTCTTCCCTCTCTCCTTCCTCTTCCTTATGGCCGGCCAATCTGCAGGGGAAGTACCGGAGGAGAGGGGAGCGCTACAGTAGCGATGTGCTACAGTGGCGGCGTTGCTACAGTACCGTGCTACAGTAATTAGGGTGCTAGGGTTTAGTTTCCCCCCACATGGGCCCAAAGAGCTATGGGCCAAAGGCCCGAGTTCTAAAACTCCTCCAAAATTCTGAATTTTCCTTTTCTAATTACTTTTAATTTTAGAAATAGTCACTTATATGTTTTATATTTGAACGGGATATTACATTCTACCCCCCTTAAACAGAATTCGACCCCGAATTCTACTTGTCATTCTATTCGCAAGAACACTACAACTGAAATTAATTACATTCAACACGTACGCAATGTGAACAACCATGGATTTTGGTCACGCATGTGAGATTTTAACTCCTAAATCGCTTCCCTCTAGGACATATGCGACCACCTCACCTCGAAGGATATCAACATCTTACACCTCAACACTCGCCTCGACCTTTACAGTGTTCTCTCAACACACAAGACTCAAAAATAAGGTCCCACTCGTTGGCAATAGCTTTAATCGAAATCCCAAGCTTGATCGCTCGGTACTCACTCAAAGACCGAACATACCGACGATGCATACATCACGATGGGCCCAAGACGGTCAAAGTGATACGCCACTTCCTAATCCCCGCAATAGCTTGAAAACAAGTCAATGTACCTGGGCCAACTTCCTTTTGTTACTAAAGCACATAACATGCACAACCCACATGAAATTCCTATCCCACTTCTCAATCGGTTTCTTCATCTAACAAGGAGCACCTCCTTTAACTAGGAACATATAGCAAAATTCGCTTTTAAACAACTCTTTATAACTGTAACCCCACCGAGAATAATGGATTCTCATTGCAACCACGAAATGGCAACTTCACACAAAAGGGTCAAATTCGAAGCAAAGATTCATCATGAAATCCTTCCGCTTTCCAAGGAGACAGTTTACAAATAAACACCACATAAACCGAAAGAGCAACCGCCAAATGCCCAAACCAAATACTTCCTTTATTCTTTCGAATCGATAAGGACTACACATGCCATCACATACCACATGAGCTCAAATCTCTTAAATTGGCATACTCAAAACTATGCTCAAGCCGAAATACATCATCCAAGACCTTTGTATAGAGGCCCTATTGAACCCCAATCAAACACTCTAGACAACTCTTTCTACTGACAAAATTAATTTTTTGACAGAGGGCACCCAATGCGCCTCACAATAGATCTCACGCAATCACTTCACCTCAAACTTTTAAGAATAAATAACTTTGAATTCTCAGTACACCACTAATGTACTACATCAAAAGTGTTCTATCAATGATCATCTCATTGTTCAAATCGCCCTTTATTCTATTTCCTCTACAAAATCATTGGGCGACTAAAGACCTAGTATAGAAAAATGCAAAGTCCAAATTTAACTTCTAAACTCTTACAACTAACTTCGATATAAAAGATAGGAAATCCTCATATTGATTCCCTAAAGTTCCCACAATTCCAACATACTCGCTCATTAACATCATCATGGAAATATTTTCCTAACTAAATTACCTTTACAAGGATTTTAACTCTCGAGGGTTACTCAATCGCACCGAGTCATTCTTGACATTAACTCAACATTTCACACTATCCCATTAATTGCAACAACGATTAAATTACTTTATAATCCCGTCTCATTAAATCACATCATCATGAATCACCTACACAACCTGGCAATACAACCCAATCGTGACACTCTATAACTTGATCAAGATTTCCATACCTTCGATAATCCCAATATTTCAACATGAACCAAAGTTCTGGGATTACACTTTACCATAGGTTTGACTTGGTCGTAACACCAATTAGTTTTACTTCAGCGACAAACATTCCATTTGAATCAAATTCTCTCCAAGAGTTATAGATCAAAACCGATTCACCTTCTACTACTCCTCCAATAGCTTGGTACCAAAATCTCACCACTACAATTACTTGACCACCACCGAACAATTGCGGATTATGCTTTAATTCTTTGTAACACAAATCTATTGATCCTTCCTCAAAAGGAAGAGACGAACAAGGACAAGTTTCAGCACATAGGAAAACGTTACTCCTCGTAGTGAGCACGAGACCAAAAGAAATATTCCAATAGCGTACCCCTCAAAAAGAGAATAGCACATATCAACCAATGAATAAGACATTTCTGTTGAAACTCAACAACTCTTGAGCGGAAAAATAGAAAGTTTAAGCACGTTTTCAATTAAACCGCAAGTTACAAAACTTGACTCCAATCCTCAAATACTCCTACTACACTCTTTCCTTAACACTGAAAATAATCCCTTGAATATAACAACACTTTGCCATTTCGAACAAGATAGGTTCTTAAGACCAAACGACAAGAACCACTTAAGAACCGATAAAATCTTTCAACACGCTATTTTGCTCTAATAGTTTCAACTACCACATAAATCATGAGACCCAAATGATCACAACCGCAAAACTCGAAAAATTTTCATTTACGGGATATCAAGAAAGGCAATCAAATTATTCTCCTCTTAAAGGAGTCAACCTCACTCTCACAACCATATCTTTGTTAATCTTTCTAACATCATAATGCACTCTGGCATGAACCAACACACCTTACTATCCCATCATCAACCTTTCCAAAAGAAGCACAATAACCTATTTCATGTATATGTATATACTTTACTAATAGGTTGTAATACTCAACTTAGTCAAGAGAGTATCTAAAGCACAATCCATGCTATCGACATAAACCATCTTTTAGCAAGGGCATGCTGCCCAGGTTATCCTTGTAAAACACACATAAATATGTTGCTATTAAATTCCAATCATTAACCTATTAACAATGCTCAACATCAATTTAGTGCACACCAATCTAATCTAACAGACATCATAGACATTTAACGGTTATTCAATTATGGAAGAATTTGTGGTCCTCTCTCTCTTTGCATTCCCACTAGCAAATATAGGATCATCAAGTAGCCCTACAAAGAAACCTCCAGATTATTATCGACTAAGACAACAATCAAATACATCCTTATCTCTCCTCCTACACAGTTAAATTAATCACGAGATCAAGTAATCCAACAGATTTAGCAAACTAAACAATTGCAATAATCAACCCTCTCATCAAAACATACTATTATCCTACCACTCCACCATCACGTAAACATATATCCCAATTACATCCCATCAGTTCACTTCTTAGGGATGCTCAACACCATACTTCGATACATAATAATTGCACCTAGCAATTACATATGATCAGTACATATTCATAAAAGATAACTCCAAGATTAACAGCCATTATGACAATAATCTAACACCTTCTGGACTTAACCATCCCAAAGGGTTAGACTAACACGTTGAGACCCGCAAATCCATTTTACCCAAAAAAAACTTACCAAATTTATCACCCATAGTGATCAAACTAGTTCATCAATGTTACATACTTTTAATAACCCTTCTGACTCCATTTAAGTATGGACATACTCTTAGTTACTACCCATCAGGTAATTACTCTATGACAACATCAAATTAATCAACTTCAATTCCATTGTTCTGGGTTAAGACCAATCATGCACACGCCACGATCCGACATGATAACTCATACCTTAACAATGAACTTCTATGTTTACCATCTCTCGCTTAAACATAACAAGACAAAGATAGAAGGATTTTAATTCTTTTTAGAACAAAGGGCACTAAATTTCAACACTTGAAATAATCCCAAAAGAAACACAAAAGTCAAAGTTTTCACATGTTAAAGAACTTGCAACAGGAAACTTTCAATATCCAGAATACCAGGCGAATAAATTATTTATATTTTCCAATAAGAAGGGCATACCTCCCATGAAAAGATCAATCATGCTGTTAACCGACGCTCACACAAGCAACAATAGATCAGCATTCAGGAGATCAAGTAATCGCTTTACGGACCAAGGAAGACCAATGAAAACTTCACCAGCTATATTGTAAGCTCTAACTCAAGAAAAATCATCAACAACAACTGTAACTAGAAGTGGCCTAATTCAAGCTCAAGAAGAGAACAACTTTTCTAAAGGAATTCACACTCAACACCTATAGCTAGGGTAGTCGGGGTATCTACTCCTCTATTTACATACCACGAATGATGGTGTAACCTGGTAAAGCCTAGGGCCACAACCACCACCTCAACCTATCAATAGCAACTAGCAACACACATAACCAATATAATCAATTATAAGTATGCAAGATCATCTCATAACAATCATATAATCAGTTAATAAGCAATCATAATCAATTCATATCAGCGATCATCAAAACGATGTAACGGAAACATAAATGCAATGATTAGCCCATCCCCATCCTACTGTGCACTAGTGTGTCAAACTTTTAAGTTGATTAGCCATTAGAAAATTTTAATTAATCTAGTCACCACGGACCTACAAACCCGCTCGATACCAATCTGTAACACCCCAGCCCAACAAGAGCACTGTAATGTTACTAAACTAAACTATAATCAATTTAAACTAGAACAATCTTCTAAAAAATCCGTGAGAACCTCCTCTCAGTATAGTTAACTATACGGAGGTCCCAATGCACAAATATACCATCGAGACAAAAATCCAACATATGCTAATCAACTAAAACATAATCTTAAGCATTCAAGCTATGCTAACCATCATTATTACAATTAATCCAAGCATGAGGTGTAATCATAATTAATTCTCTAATCAAATTCCTTCAACTACCAAAAACTATCGTTCTAAACAATTCGATGGTGAGTAGCTCGTGCTATTGTGTAACCACTCTAGGTTTATTCCCTCCCATGCATACCGTTCTTGTAAAGGGTACCTAAAAAACAAACAACAACAGCAAGAGTGAGCCCAAAGACTCAGCAAGTACAATAAATGGCAACAATAACATAAGCAACTGTAATCATCCACATCCATTCACAAATCTTTACAACACTCATTTCATATGCTCATGCTATGCAAGATGCTCAAAAACACTTTCTCTTTCTCTTTCTCTTTTGCATTTTACCGGTAATGCAAAGTATGCATCCGTCGATGCATACCCATGCATGTGCCTTCTAGCACAGGGACCAATTGCCCATACTCCGCAAGTATGGGGACCAAAGCCCATGCTCCACGAGCATGGGGACCTTTAGCCCGTCATAATCATGACGGGGACCTCAACAATTGCTTGGTCATCACATGACCAAGCCTTCAATATGCCATCATGATGCATATGAATGAAATCTTAAATCATCATAATCATGCATTCGCAACAACCTCACATATGAATAAACCTATTCATACTACAAGCATTCATGATCACTGACTTCATAAATTTTAAACATCCATGAATAGCACATAATTTGTAACACTATAAAACCTAAATATTAACCTTCATAATATCTTAGCAACCATGAACAGCACATATACTCATAGTATTAGCAAACAATGCCATTCACTCATATTAAGTCAATCAACCAAGGTACTTGCCTCAACCGTGAGACGGAAGACAACGACGAAACCTCTAGCCCTAGGGGTTACCACCACACAGCAACCGTGAAATATACTAAAATCAACCAAACTTGCACAACATTGCATTGGAACAAAATGAGAGCAATCGTTCCTAAATGAAACCCGAACACTAACAGATATACTCCCAAAATCCAAATCTGTCCAAACAGACAGCTATTAAATAAAAATCCATAACTTTTGATTCAAAACTCCAACAGTCATGAATCCAATTTTCTTGGAATCTACATAATCTTAGCTACGACTTCTTAGGTGACCTAAAGGTCAAAATACGACATCTAATGCTTTGTTTTTAATCCCGAAGACCGTTCTGTCATTTTCGGTATCTCTGACTTGGGAAAATCATAACTTTTGTTTGGAACAGCCAAACTCATTGTTCTAAGACTCCCTGGAAACTACAAAAAAAACCAGATATCTCAATAAAATTATAAAAAATATTTCCACTGAGCAACAATGGTTTCAAATAGCCAAGCCTTTCACCTCTGTCCACAATAGAAGGACAGATTACAGTAATAACTTTAAAAATTCATAACTTTTGATCTATCCGTCCAAAATTTATGAACTTTACCTTCCTGGAATCAACAAAAAGTTATCTAAATATCTCATGGAGATCATCGGACCAAATTCGGCCATCTCCAAACTCTAATGTACAGAACTACGACCGCTGCACAAATCCTGAGACTGAATTAGCACCCAGTCTTGCAAAATTCATAACTAATTCATCCTTTATCCAATAATTATGATTTAATACTTTCTAGAAAGCTAACGAAATTCTCCATCTATCTCCAGGAGACCCTAAACACTAAATCTGCCTGGAACTATCCCAATCTCGCGAGTCAACAGAACTGCAGTACTACCGATCTACGACAGCAGGATACTACAATGATTAATCGGTAGCAAAACACATCTATAGAACCGAACTAGCTATTGAGAATCACGATCTTACCGACGAAATCCCCCGCTGGACCACGTTGTAGTCCTCGTGAAGATCACCCCCACCTTCTTCTTCTTCCTCTTCCTCCTCCTCTCTTCTTCCCTCTCTCCTTCCTCTTCCTTATGGCCGGCCAATCTGCAGGGGAAGCACCGGAGGAGAGGGGAGCGCTACAGCAGCGATGTGCTACAGTGGCGGTGGCGCTACAGTACCGTGCTACAGTAATTAGGGTGCTAGGGTTTAGTTCCCCCCCCCCACATGGGCCCAAAGAGCTATGGGCCAAAGGCCCGAGTTCTAAAACTCCTCCAAAATTCTGAATTTTTCTTTTCTAATTACTTTTAATTTTAGAAATAGTCACTTATATGTTTTATATTTGAACGGGATATTACAGGTCCCGAGGGGATCGATTTGCGTTATTTCCAATCGGCGACCGTGCCCCTACCAAGACCAGAGTAGCTTACATGGGGCGCTGTGATGCGATGGTTATTCCATACATTCCAAGTAGACCGTGATATGTACGATCTGAGATTGAGTTGTCTTTTCCCACGGAGAGGACAACCGACATATTGGGAGTTAGTGCAGCTTCGGGGACCAAATTCATGGTAGTCATATGTACGCATCACGAGGGAGGCAAGGTGGAAATTGGTCCTTCTCGTCCAAGCATATGCCAAACCCACTCCTCCACCCGCGGCTGAAAAAGAAGGAGGTGCCGAGGCCGAAGAGGAAGTCGGGGACTACAGCCACAGCGCGCCGCACATAATTGCTGAAGCTCCCGGAGTTACTGATGCTGTCGATAAAGACCCTGCGGAAGTAGCTCCTACGGCCAGGCAAGCTACTGGTCTTGCTGACGAGGGTGAGGAGGTTGAAGCCGTAGTGCAAAGGATGCATCTCGAAGACCGAGACTACATGGCATTGTCTGAAGATGAAAGTTCTGACGACGAGGATGACGTGGACCAGCAGGCGGTTCCATCCGACTGGAACATATACCAGTTCGACAACCTCGTCATCAATGAAGGCTCCTGTGTGCCGTGGGAGTACGACCAGAGTGAGGTCAGGCTAGGAGCTATGTACAAATGCAAGGAGGCCGTGCAGGACGCGGTCAAATTCTGGGCCTTATCGGTGTGGCGCACATTCGGAGTCGTCAAGTCTACCCCAAGATTCTACAACGTGAAGTGCGACATAGAGGGATGCCCTTGGCGAGTGCACGCATTTCAGCCAAAGTAGGACACCTACTGGAAGTGCTCTATAGTGGTCCCCCACACATGCGTCGTTTCTGAGTCAGTGCAGTCCCACCGGAACCTGTCATCAAGCTTCATCGCCAACCTTATGTATAGTGAGATCATGGATAATCTAGATTTTGAGCCACAATCCATCATTCGGGCAATTGAGCCAAGGTTTCAATATACAATCAGCTATGCCAAAGCTTGAAGGGCAAAACAGAAGGTATTGGAATCAAGGTGGGGCACGTTCGAGGATTCCTATCACAACCTCCCTGCGCAACTTCGAGTCATACAAGACAGAAATCCTGGCACCCATATCGACATTGAAGACGCCACGCACCCGAAGTGGACCAATAAGAGGGTATTGCAGCGAGCATTCTTCGCGTTTGGTCCATGTATCAATGCATTCGACCTTGCCAGTCAATCTTGTGCGTAGATGGCACATTCTTGACTGGGAGGTACAAGGGCCAGATGCTGACTGCAATAGCGACGGACGGGAACAATCAAGTTCTTCCCGTGGCATTCGCTTTTGTTGAAAGCGAGAACACGGACAGCTGGTTGTGGTTTCTGAAGAACGTGAGGATTTCTGTTGTGCAAGGCCGTCCCAATGTGTGCCTCATACATGATCGGCATGCAGGCCTGCTGCGTGCAATAACCCAGCTGCAACAAGGAGAGAACGTACCATTTTCATGGCTGGATCTGCAGAGCAGGTGGTGCATGAGGCACTTGGATGCAAACTTCTACAAGCAGTTCCGCAACAAAGAATTGATGAACATGTTCAAGCGGCTGTGCAACCAGAACTAGCAGCGGAAGTTCGAAATACTTTGGAAGATTCTAGATGAGCGGACCAAGACACACAAAAGGGAGGCAGCGAGAAGGGTCGCCCCAAGCGCTGACCAGGCCCCCGAAGCATTGCCAGAGATACCCACGGATGCTCCCGGATTGACGAGGAGGACGGGGGCGCAGATGAGTTGCTTCTCAGACTGGATTGAGCACAAGCCTAAGGAAAAGTGGTCGCTGCTCCATGACAGGGGTGGCGCTCGATATGGTGTCATGACAACTAATCTAGCCGAGGTGTACAACTGGATCATGCGCGGCGCAAGGTGCCTCCCTTTGTTGGGTATTGTGGAGGCAATACTCCGCGGTACGACGAAGTATTTTGTTGACAGAAGCAACAACGCATCGCTCGCCATGGCAAATGACAGAATACTCTACTCCATCATGATCACCAAGTACATGGAGGAGAAGAGCAAGAAGGGTGAGACGCACCGGGCATTCAAGATGGGCACAAGGGAGCTTCGCTTCGAGGTGATGTGCAGGGATAAAGGACGTCGCGGGACGAACCACGAGAGAGTTACCCACGAGTGCACGCTATGTCGCGGTAGTTGCACATGCACTTGCAACAAGCCCCTTCTTCTGCATAGGCCCTACTCCCATGTCATAGCCGTATGTTCGACGGTGGCGTAACATCTCGGTCAGTACCTCTCTATCTATTTCACCAAGGAGGCGGTGATGCAAACCTAGACCGCGAAGATATATGGTTACGCTGTGGTTGTCCATTTTACTGGCCATCCGACCTGGGAGAAACTAATCTGGGCCGCGGACATTGATAAGCAAGGAAAGGTTGGCGGCGGCAGTGCGGCGCGATCGAAACGACATGGACGGCGAAACCGAACATCGTACGAAGAAGTGCTCCATTTGCAGGGAGTCTGGACACACCTTCAAGAAATGTCCCACGAGAAATACTCAAGACGAAGGAGACATCGCCACTCCGGACGTCGCAGCGGGGACCTCATCCGGTCACCCCACTCGAGACAGTCCACAAGGGGGACGTTGAGGCTGCGACCGATGTTATTACCAATGTTCTAAATTATGTTATTGCACGGACAGTAGTAACATGTTATTGCCAATGTTCTGAATTATCATTTTAATTTAGTGTTATGATGTTTTGCTGAATGTTATGTAATATCAGTGTTATTAAGTGTTATGATGTTTTGCTATGAATGATGTTTTGCTGAATATTATGATGTTTTGCTGAATGTTATGTAATTATCGTAGTTTTGATAGTAATGGCAAGTAGTGCATGTACATGAGCAAGCGTATGAAATCCCGGGCGCATCGCAATATCACTTACCTTCCTCTTTACGAATCATTCATATCTCAATCTTTCTTGTAAAATTCTTCAGAAATTCATCGCACTAGAACAACATACGACGATCAAAAAATATTATTGCGAGTCTAACAGATTTTGCACCGTTAAAACGTATGAAAATCGAAAAGCAAACCCGGCGAGAAGTTGCAAATTTGGCTTGCTTCACATCGCGATGCTGTTACCGATTGAGCTGGCGGCAATGGCTAGGACCGCGACAGGAGGAGAGAGGGTCCCTATCGCCAGTTCAAATGGCGATAGGTTCCTGTCGCCATTTGAACTGGCGACATGAACATATTTTTGTATTTTTTTTTTTGGAGAGATGATATATTTTTGTAATTATCTTTTTTAAAAAAATTATTTTTTTAAAAAAATCATCTTCGAAGAATCCTTTCTTCTTACGTTTTTAGCATGTCGAACAGATCATGAACTAGCTTCCTAGGCATGCATAAAAGTAAAATATGACATACGGAACACCAAGTATACAGAGACTTCAGACCATGCGGAAGAAGACTTCAAACATGGCACAGTGTACCTACCTAACCTACTTAATCTAAACACAACTATAAAAATGACCTCGCCTAGCAAATCTTTCTTCATCAAACAAAACCTCAAGCTAGCTATAGCTAGATCAACAAACAGAAAAGCTGAAACTCGAAAGCGAGCTTTCTGTACGTCTTTCTGTGATTCTGTCTCCTGTTTAAACGACAAAGACAACGACGATGGCGGCGGCGACGGCGGCGAAGGTGACGCTGATGGTCGTGATCTTGATGCAAATCCTCATGAGCTTCCTCGCCGTCGCGGCGAGGCCGTTGCAGGGGGACGACAGGCTCGATAGCGAAATTGGGATGGTGGTGCAGATATTCGGTGGTTCTAAGTCGGGCGGAAACGGCGGCACAACCTGCTGCTAAAAGCTCTCGCATATATAATTATATATACAGAAGAAGACGCGGCAAACGGCCACACTGATTTCTGTTCTTCCTACTTTTATTAGTTCGGTCATGTATATTCTTGTGTGATCATTTTTTTTCTCTCTCTACGAGAGATAGATGCGTGAAGGTGGTGGTGTTGGTGATTTGTATATATATATATATATGTGCATTGTTAGGCCCTTGTACTTGATTGTGCGACATTTGTTCATTCTTTTACACACTATGGTAAAAATTTCAAAGAGACCAAGTTGTTTGTTTGCCACTCCATAATCTGGTTTTACGCTACTGCTACATTTCTAATATTTTCCGATGGTTGTCAGTTTGTGACAATTTTTCAAGATCCCGTTATCTTGTCGAGTATCACTTTTGTCAGCAATATTTTGTCGCTGGTCTATGTCTAGAGGTATTTTTCTTTTGGGGGTGGGGGAGCTGACTGTAGTGTCATGAATCGGTCAATCCAGTAGAAGGAAACAAGATTTTTTTTAGTAACATAGCAGGGAACAGAGGAGCTTTCAGTGGCATACGAGCGTCGGGAAAAATTTGTATTGCACTAGAAACACCGTTAGCTATACAGGAAAGAAATACCAAAGGAGTATAATTACCATATCGCTCATTGACATAGAACTTACTGTCGGGAAAAACTGCGAGTAGAACACATCGATTTTGACATTAACGACGTTTGTATTGACTGTTTAACTGACTCTTCTTTGTATGCACTAAGAATTTCTTAGTAAGAAAGCAGTACAAACACTTAGCACAATTTGTGTGTTTCCTGGATGCCGGGAACACACAGGGAGTCTTATCGATACAGTCACAAAGAACTCGATCAGAGCATGACTTTCAAGGTCTAGTTCTCGGTCTTACTTCGCTATACATGTGCTTATACTTTGTGAAGCTTTCGGCTGCTTCAAATGTGAGAAGAACGGCGACGATGATATGTACGATCGATCGGCCGGCTACATAAACGAGTTCCCCATGAAAATCTCCCTTCACCAAACCAAGGCCTGACGATCGATCGAGCCCAAGAAACGAAGCTTTAAACTCGAAAGGTTTCAAGCTCTCTGAGATCTCTTCCTTTGTTTTTGTCTACCATTTACATGACAAGAACGGCGACGATGATGGCAGCGGCGGTGACGGTGACGGCAAAGGTGTTGCTGTTGGTCGTGATGTTGATACAAATTTGCGGTGTCCTCGCGGCCGCGGCGAGGCCGTTGCGGCGGGACGACTGGCTGGAGGATGGGATAGGGATGGTGATGCAGATATTCAGTGGATCCAAGTCGGGGGGAAATGAGGGCACACACTGCTGCTGACTGTAGAAGATCACGACAAGCCCGCACTGTACATATATTTCTCTCTCTGCTGGGATAGGGATGGTAGGCCTGTGGAGATGCGATGCACGAATTGTGCAGCTACCTTACGTGTTGCGGATGATGATAGTTGTATTTTGTATGCTTAGTTTTGTCTTGTAATTTATACTACAATATTCATTCTTTCTTTTTTAATAAACTGGTTCATGGAGCCGCATATAAACTGGTTCATGGAGCCATGCGCCAGTTGTGATTAAGTTGTTTGGTTGCTTGTACGAAATGTCAGAATCATCAATGCATTTGATCATGCTGAATGTACGGGTCATACGCACAAACATGTACGGTGGCATATTCATGGAAAATGTGAATCTAGTCCAAAATTCATTTTTACCACACTTAAAATTTCTAATAATACACCAAACATTAGCCGATGTAGGAGAGGGTATGATTATGTCTCTGCAAAATTTCAAAATCAAATCAATCACATTCAATTCGTGAGATAGGAAAAAGACAAACACTTTCTGGAACAGTGCCTAAACAATAAACCATTATTTCAACAAGTTTTTGTCTTTTTCGTATGTCGCAATTGCGATTGAGTTTGATGTTAAAATTTTGGCATACATAATATTCTCCCCTAAATCTGGGAAAGTTTTAGATTTTTAAAAAAACTTTAACGTTAGATGAAAATAGAATTTGCACCAAACTCGCATTTTTTTTTCTAATATTTCGCAACGTGTACATGGCTTAGATATCCAAGTGGGTCAAACAGAGTCACTACCGCAAATTAGAACCAGAGCTGCGCCAACATATGCAATGATAGACCCGAGCTAGAGACCGCTATATTTTGTCAATTTTCGATAAAGCTTGACCGAAATTGGGTGTGTTCCAAAATTAACGAACCTCCCTTAAACTTTTAAGGATACTTTTGATCTAAGTTGATTGGATACAACTCGAACTCAATTAGCATTATAATTACTTTTGTTCTTCAAAATCAATGCTTTTCTAAGTTTGTTTTTTCCTCGCCATGAACCCAAAAAAAGGGAAATTTTCATCAATAGCACCAACCCATTTGACATTGGTACGTACCGGGAAAATTTTATGGTACACGCAAATCCTAGTGCTATGGATGTAAATTTTCCAAATTAAAATGATAACTGTTCGACCACAAAGTTTGACGCCTATGTTTGTTGATTAATTAGGGGTTAATCAAACCGTTGACCATTATTCATTCTAAAAAATATACGGAGGTCAAATTGTTGGTACGTGCTGGCGTAAGAGTGGACTCGGAAATGCTCTCTAAATTTAAATTATGTAAACCTACGAAAAGGTGAATACTTCTACATGAGGTAAGTGCTGTGTTATTTTATTTTAGGAAGGGCAATGTTATCTTCACTGCTCTACGCTAGTAACGTACTTTACATCCATACACATGCATAGTACGACCGCTAGTCATGAAAAAGTGCTTTCATTTTTCAAAGTCTACCAGATACAATTTCACCTTTTAATTAGATGATCGATCGGAGGTTCAGTCAGAGGAACGGTTCGGTACAGTGTGCACGCGATTGCATGCTTTGAAGTCTTGTGTTCTTGGAATAGTATTACCTCCGCGTCGTGTTTCTGATCTCATCTGTTCTGCATGATTCAAACGTGAGAACGAAGAATTCTTTCAAGACTGGTTCAAGTTCCTGGTCGTTAGATTTCTACTAGTAAACATTTTCTCCCACGCGGGGGGTTGGTCTTAATCGATTGTCTCATCAATACATGCAGTTCAGTTCGTGAATCATTCTTGCTTGCTCGACTAGTAGGCTAGTATGCGTCATCGTAGGAAGAGTCCTAGAACTAGCACTATCGTAAGCAAATGCATGCCTTTGAATCCTGAATTGCTTTCAAGTCAACCTCAACACTCGCTGTCTCGCATACAAGAAGTAACGAAGCATCATGATGCCAGTACTCCATCTAGGAGTGGATAACGGCTCGGTCAAGCTCGTTAAGGAACCGGGCTCGGCTCAGCTCGTTAAGCAAACGAGCAAAAATATTTATTCAGCTTGACTCGTTATGAACTCGCGAGTTGACTCATTTGGCTCGGGACTGCGGGAGGGTGCCGGGCCGGACACAGAGGAGAGGGCGCTGGGCAGAGGCCAGACGCTATGTGCATAGGATAGGGTTACGGCTTGCTAGGCTGAGCTGATAGGTTTAGGTTGGATCTATTCTAGTTGGGCTACTAGGCTTGTTGGGTCGGGTTTTAATATAAACGAGCTTAACGAGTTGCTCGCGAACTAGTTCAAACTCGGCTCATTAAGATAATGAGTAGACATGCCAGCTCAGCTCGGCTCGTTTACGGGCTGAGTTCGAGCCGAGCTGGCTCGTAAATTTTGAGTTTTTTTTTCCAGCCCTAACTCCATCCGTGCTCCAAACCGCACCTACAATGCAAACACCGTCTAAAACAAAATATCAAACCGATATGCTCTCATTACAAAAACATCATGGTTATCTCAAACAACTCATAAGCATCATGTATACACAAATCACTAGGTCGTTGCACCGAGGGACGTTCAAAAATCTTACTGGGACAAAAAAAATCCATCTAGGAACAGTGACGGAGCCAGGAATTTTTTAAAGACCGGACAAGGAAGCTAGGAAGACAGTCCGACTCGTTCAAAATGCTCTTGGACTGAAAGCAAAAATATATACAAAAAAATAACAGATTTGTTATTTCAAAGTTTCGTAGATTTTTTTTATGCCTAAGTCAATTTTTGTGAACATTGGATTTGTATAGAGATTAATGTGCTATATATTTGGACATTGATCCAATGAATACAAAATTTGACTTATGATTAAAAAAATTTCAACCACCTTACACACAAACAGGCAACCCTAATAAAGAAAGACAACAAGAAAATGCTCCTGGACCGTTTTGCACGCTCTGTCCAATCATCCTCCCAGTTCGCCTCAAGAGGAGGAAAGTCCGCGTAGTACAATTTCAGAAGCTGGTCCGGCTAGCACGCTCCTTAGACCATCTTCAATGTTGTGTTTTAGCCGGTTCAAATGAGGAGAGAGAATGTATTGAATCGATTCAATACATTGGAGGGATCGATTCCAACCAAAAAATGCATGGAACCGAACTCTACTTAGGAATCGATTCAAGGCATTAACAATTCATATGAGCATTAAATAACCATATAGAAGAGAGTGCGTTTGAGAGATGATATTATTATTTTGTGGTTTTTTAATGTAATGTGGATTCTAGTTATTAGTAGGAATCGGTTCAATACATTAGAGAAAAATAAGCTCGGTTCTTATAATGCTTGCGTGGCATAACTTTGAATCGACATCGGCTCAATACACTAAAGATGCTCTTACACTTCCTGAGCCCAATGAATGGCCCAGCTCCGAGCCTGATGGTCTGCCAACCCTGTTTTCTGCATTTTTCACATTGCAAGACGATTAAAATCAACTCCGAATTGATTCAAAAACATTTTTTTCGACCCTTTCCAGCTGGTCAAATTACACAACACCAGATGTATGGCTCACAGACGGCTCACAGACGAAGTACTAGGAACCGTTTGGGCCAGAGGGAACTTTCACAATTCCGTCAGGCAGCGTGTGCGTGAGGTTGGTGGCGACCGGGTGGGTCAGCGGAAACGAGCGTGCGTCTTGACGGCATGCGGCACGGGTATACGCCGTATGCGCGCCGTATGCGCGCGACGTACGTGGTGTCGTGGCCGGCATGGGCGTTGTGGTGCACGCGCGGGCGGACGGCGGCTGGGAAAGTGGCCGAGTGGTGGTCGGACTCGGGTCATTAGCAGAATCACACAGAATCACAAGACAAAAAAAAAACATGACCTCAAGGGGTTTGATAACTTGAATTCTGACTATTCAATCGGCTGACCGCACTTGAGTTGTCATGGTCAAATAGTTAGAGCCACTAATTAATATATTAGTGCACCTTGCGTACATAAGTAATATATTAACGGGATGCTATTGGTACGTTGTCTGATTTTTTTATCCCATGCTTCTATTTTCTTGACCTTATTTGGTTTAGCTTTGAGATATACGTTTCTCTAATTCTAAAGTGATCCAATGATTCAGAAATATGACCTATACTTAAAAAAAAAAAAATCACCTCAGAAATAAACATCCTCCTGTATTTGACCCCCCTCTCTTGAAATTTGGCGCATAGATGGGATGGAACTTTCAATACGTACACACTAGTTTTGCCGTTCAAGATAAATTTTCTTCTCAAACGAGCTAACAACATTGGCTGATCTTGCCCCGTGCGTACGTAACTTTAGTATTGTATCCCGCGCCTCGAGACCAAAATTTTCAAAGCACCAAAAAATGAGGATTGACCTCGCACAAGTTTGACCATTGTGTTAAGCTGGGATTAATCAAAACGCCGACCATTTCAGTTAAGTCATTTGTGCTGGGAAGGTGGCATGTGCCAGACGGGTAGATGTGCAGGTATGCACCTAGCTCACTAGGTTCAAGTGTTCATTGATTTTTGGGAAAGCATATACCTGTGCTCTGTGGGGTTTGAGTGCCTCTAATAAATTCCTATCGATCACGCGGTAGGCCACAAAGTGGCAGCATGGGAGCTGACAGGGCACCTGCTGTGAAATTGGGCATGCAGTAGGTGACGTGTGCTTGCCACCTGCCGCACGTCCAGTGGCCTGTCGGCTCCCGTGCGGCCGTCATGTGGCGTGGTAGACCCCTTGTCATGGGTTTTGAGCGTGGCACGGGTGCTATTTTTGTAAATTCATTTGCGGATGGCTTATTTTGCTATTTCGCCCATTTAAAGAAGAAGAAAAACTATTTAATACGCAGCCTCCGCGAAGACAGGAGGAAATGAGTAGAGATTGCATGACGAAGCGACGAAGGCTTCAGTCTACGCGGTGGCCCACATCCTCTGCGTTAATAGCCAGGTGGCCCGAGTCTGTGAGAATCCTCGTTGCATGAAGTAACTACAGTACACATGCTCGTTTCATTTGTTGCGGTTAATCATTAACTACTCTTAATTCTTGAGAGAAAGCGCTGCCTCCCGCACATGCTACGTCATCCCTAAAGTGTGCACCGTCGGATCATGCCCGACTCGGCTCCGCACCGTTAGATCGGCTCCGTTCGCGCGTGTGTCGTTTCGGCCGTCGGATCACGCCTGCTTGCTTGCGGTCCGTCCGATCAAGGCCTTCAGCGCCTACCTTAATCCCATCCACCCAACTCTCTCCTCTCGTCTCCTCGCTTACTCTGTCCCATGCGCCACTCCTCCCCTCGCTCCATTCCCTTCCACCTCCTGGCCCCTCCCTCTTGCTCTCCCGCAATCGCCCGCTGGGTTTCCCTTGCCAACTGCAGCTGCTCACTCCGTCTTCCCCTCTCCCTCCACCGTCGCCCCCTCGGAATTCCTCCCCAGCCGCCTCGATGCCTCCCTCTTCCTCCCCCGCCGCCCGCCCGATCTCCCCCAGCTGTCACCGCTCCCTCCCTCGCTGCCCTCTTGCTGTTGCCCCTCACCTCCCTTCCATCTCCTTGCGCTCTCCACCAGTGACACCGATCTCTCCCTCTTCGTTGCAGTGCGCTTCTTTTCACACGCGTCCACGCGCCTCCCGTCGCGCCGGCTCCTCTCCGCGCTCGTGCCAGCTTCTTTTCGCACGATAGACCTGCTCCCCCGGGTACTTATTTCTTTGCGCCGCCTCGCCTCCCTGCTCATGCCCGTCTTCTACCGTGTTTTCTCCTTGGGATCATCTTCCTTTCTCCTTGCTCTGATTCCCTGCCCCGAATTCGGCTTCGTCTGTCCCTGCTCCGATTCCCTCCCACAGATGCGTTTTAGCTTTGAGATATGCGTGTCTCTAATTCTAAATGATCCAATGATTCAGAAATATGACCTATACTTGAAAAAACATAAATCACCTCAGAAATAAACATCCTCCTGTATTTGAGCCCACTCTCTTAAAATTTGGCGCTGACATAGTCACATAGGTGGGATGGAACTTTACATACGTACACTAGTTTTGCCGTCCAAGATAAATTTTCTTCTCAAACAAGCTAACAACTTGGCTGATTTTGTCCCATGCGCACGTAACTTTAATGTTGTATCCCGCGCCTCGAGACCAAAATTTTCAATGCACGAAAAAAACGAGAATTGGCCTTGCACAAAGTTTTGAGCTGGGATTAATCAAAACGCCGACAAATTAATTAAGAGAGTACCATTAGACCCGCCGTTCCTTTCATGCATCGATCCGTACATGTTGTTCCACATTGAACAAGCACAGATATTCTTTTCTTTTGACCCGCGCGATCGACCTTGAAAACAAGCTAGCTAGCATGCATGACTGTATGAATTTCTTTTTTTTTCTCTTAAGTAAAAGCAACAATTTCCCTGCAAACCTTTTTGTAGCAGTTTCAAGGAAGAAACATATGCATACATACGAGAGTGTGCCTCTTAGCACACGCCTAAAAAACGGAGGCCGAGAAAAAAATCCACCAGCGCACAAAATTCCTAAGCATCTATATATATCTAATTAACACAAGTTGGATGACGATTCCTAGAATGACTCAGCAGCAGCCGCTACCCTACTTCTCAAGCAGGAACTGCTCGTATTATCGGACGGGAACGCCGTGTGGGAGACCAAAAGCTAGTGCAGCGGTGAAAATCTGGACCCGTTCTTCCTTCCTTATGTTTTTAGCATGTCGAGCAGATCCGGAACGCCAAGTATACAGAGACTTCAGACCATGCGGAAGAAGACTTCAAACATGGCACAGTGTACCTACCTAACCTAACCACAACTATAAAAACGACCTCGCCTTGCAAATCTTTCTTCATCAAACAAAACCTCAAGCTAGCTATAGCTAGATCAACAAACAGAAAAGCTGAAACTCCAAAGCGAGCTTTCTGTGATTCTGTCTCCTGTTTAAACGACAAAGATAACGACGATGGCGGCGGCGGCGGCGGCGAAGGTGACGCTGATGGTCGTGATCTTGATGCAAATCCTCATGCGCTTCCTCGCCGTCGCGGCGAGGCCGTTGCAGGGGGACGACAGGCTCGATAGCGGAATCGGGATGGTGGTGCAGATATTCGGTGGCTCCAAGTCGGGCGGAAACGGCGGCACAACCTGCTGCTAAAAGCTCTCGCAACGGACAGAAGACGCGGCAAACGGCCACACTGATTTCTGTTCTTCCTACTTTTATTAGTTCATGTATATTCTTGTGTGATCTTTTTTCTCTCTCTCTACGAGAGATAGATGCGTGAAGGTGGTGGTGTTGGAGATTTGTATATATATGTGCATTAATTGTTAGGCCCTTGTACTTGATTGTGCGAAATTTCAAAGAGACCAAGTTGTTTGTTTGGTACCTTGTTTTGTGCATACAAACAAAACGAAACATATACACAATTATTGGCAATGAGAAACGTTGTTTTTGCACTCAAATGGTGTACAATTTAGGTTGTGCCATTCAAATGATGCTTATTATATTCTTGCCACTCCATAATCTGGTTTTACGCTACTGCTACATTTCTAATATTTTCCGATGGTTGTCAGTTTACAGCTGATTGTAGTGTCCCTTTGTAACAATTTTTTCAAGAGCCCGTTATCTTGTCGAGTACCACTTTTGTCTCTCTGTTACCAAACGACATTAATTTTCAGATTCTAAACTAAACCAACTGTTATTTTTTTCATTGTTGCAACGAGGGAATTGTTGAGAAAATTAAGAACTCCGGAGTTTTTCCCCCCTAAAGAAGCTAGTTATTTTTGTCTTCACCATAAGGCCCCAAAGATAGTTTCTTGGAAAATCTTAAGCTAGGTTAAAGATGGCCTCAATATTGTTGTATTAGAGTAGTTTCTTGTGTAGATGTGTATGTTTATTTTCTAAAAACAAGTCATAGTTTTCACTCAATTGCATAATTATTTAGCATTTGTGTTCTTTAAAAAAGAAAATGAAACCCAGAAAAATGAAATGGTTTAATCCGATATGTGAGCTTGAACCAATAATTCTTCCTTCATGAAGTAATAATATAAATTGTGTACTACTTGAGCTGCAACGAGTACATATTACGGTAAAAGCGCGCATCAAAGTTCAAACCCTACTAATGAAGGACCATAACAATCATTCCTCTGATCAGTCTATTAAGTCTGTTATGTCTTTGTCATCCAACTAGCCGGGGAAGCTAAGGTAAAACAAAAGGAAGAAGAAAGAAGCCAATTAGGACTACATGTCTGGTGAAATTTTTTATTAATTAACCTATTTTTGATTATTTTTATTGTTAACCTTTCGCAAACTTTAATTCTAATTCTAACCCTTTTAGTCACGCCACCACCCGTAGCGTGATAAAACAACGTTATCACGTCAGCACCGTATCTTGTCATGCGCTTGTCAGTGTTGTTTGGTCACGACATCACTAGTGGCATGACAAAAAATGCTATTTAGCAGACTTATTCTATAGTGTGACAATGTTATTTGGTCACGTCACAAATGGTGACATGATCAAAATGGTCAGAATTAGAAATAAAGTTTGTGGGGTTAACAATAAAAATACATTAAAAAAGGGTTAGTAAATAATAATAAAAAGTTCATCTCTGGCGTAGGTGCATCGGCAGGCTGCATCTGGCCCTGTGACGTAAGGGTGTAGCTCTGTTTTCTGTTTGAAGCCTCTTGTGTTGTCCACCTCTTTGTCTTCTTTAGAATCCCACGTAAGTGATTCGCAAACAGGTTAGAGAATCAAACTGCTTTGGTGCGATTTGCGCTAATCAGTTCTTTTAATAAGGTTTTTGCTCGAATGCATGAGTTTTCGAGAAAGATTTTCCGTTAGCTTCAGAAAATGTATCTTCACTGTAAATGTGTGTGCTCAGAACATACCGTACCTAATTAATTTGTCACTCCAGCTAACATGCATGCAGGACTTAACATTTACAAGAGGAAAAATAGTTGTACTATCTGCTGTAGTACGCAAGCTAGATCGATCGAGCCCTAAATGGAGTGCACAAACAAGGCTACTATTTGTAAAAAAAATTTAAGCTTTTTCTCCAGACGCGTGCTGTCTTCTCTCAACCAAAATAACGGGGCCATGAAAAGCGACGTCATTCCATCGTCGTGATCCACATGCTGTTAACCGCCACGCAATAGCACTAGTATATTCTCCGTTGGCGGCAATACATTTATGCATGCATATACGTGCGCACAATCTCACCATCTCAGCTCGACAATATATAATAGTTTAGGAGACTGAAACACCCAAGAAAAAAAAACCAAGTGAAGTAACACGGCAGTTAATGTCCATCCCCAAAGCGAGTGACGTCTTGGATTACGACGCTGCCCTGCGCTATTTTGGATAGTATTCGTATCCGTATTCGTTTTTCATTCGAATGCGGATGTTACTTACTATATTTGTGTTTTCTTGGATACGAACGGAGCCGACTGTAGTGGCATGAATGGGCAACGGTTTTCAATCCAGTGGCATAGAAGGAAACAAGATTTTTTAGTAACATAGCAGGAACAGAGGAACGTCCAGTGGCATACAAGTCATTTTCTATTTTATTCTAACCGTCCCGAAAATTTTGTATTGCGCTAGAAACACCGTTAGCTATACGGGAAAGAAATACCAAAGGAGTATAATTACCATCGCTCATTGACATAGAACTTACTGTTGGGAAAAACTGCGAGTAGAACACATCGATTTTGACATTAACGACGTTTGTATTGACTGTTTACCTGACTCTTCTTTGTATGCACTAAGAATTTCTTAGTAAGAAAGCAGTACAAACACTAGCAAAATTTGTGTGTTTCCTGGATGACGGGAACACACAGGAAGTCTTTATCGATATATAGTCACAACCAAGGGAAACTAAAGAACTCGATCAGAGCATGACATTCAAGGTCTAGTTCTCGGTCTTACTTCGCTATACATGTGCTTATACTTTGTGAAGCTTTCGGCTGCTTCAAATGTGAGAAGAAAGGCTTCGTGCAAGACTTGGTCTCCTGTTCTTGATCGTTTAATTTCTACTGCAATTTCATTACGTCAACCAAAAAGTATATAAACATTTGTCCAACAAACGGGTTGGTATTGGTCCTGAACCTGAAGGAGGTTGCATGCTGTGTGTGTCCTCAATATTTATGTCCCAAAAATAGTGGTGGGTGGTTTTGTTCCACATTAGCTCAAAGTGCATAATAGTACGTACTCCCTGCGGTCCAAAATAGATCGTGTTTTTTATTTAAAATTTTGATCGTGTTTTAACGAATTTTGATGCTGAAATTTTGTGTCTCCGATAAAGTGATCAGTGCTTCTACTTTCTCCAACGAAAAATTTCTCTCAAAACTTCAAAACTACAAGTGAATGAAACAGCTTTCAGATGAGGTTGATTGCCTGTGTCTGATTTAAGTAACGTACCACTCCCTCTATTCAAGAATATACGACGTTTTAGACATTGATATGATCTCCAACATGTAACTCTAAACATTATTTTTTATATGAATATATTTATAAAATAATATAAAATTATTATATTATGAAAATATTTTTAATGACTTGGTCCGCTTAGGCACGTAGCAGCCTTCACAAGTGCTGATGACATGCACACATCAACCTTTTGTTATTCCATTGACCAATTAAACTATACATCCATGATCGATCCATCCTGTTCACACATTCTTGCTGATCAAGAACAGATATTTCCTTTCTGTGACCTGCACGGCATGCAAAAAACAAAACAAAAAAAAACTAGCATGAACGCACACATTTCGCAATGCTAATTAATCAACGCGAGTTCGAGGACTCTTCCTGATCAAAATGACATAGCAGCCGCTATTTGTGAAGCACGAATGTACAGTTGGTAGACTGAAAATTCGTCAGGCCGAAACTGAACCCCGCCTGGGAGACCAAAAGCGCAGTCAAAACGGCAAAGAGCTGGACCGAGTCGATCTTGGGTGATTTGGAGCATGAAGAACGAAACGATCAGGAACTACGTAACTAGCTGACTTCAAACCTTGCAGAAGAAGAAGGCTTCAAAGTTCAAACCATGCACAGTGTACACGCTACGGTCGATCGGCCGGCTACATAAACGAGCTCCCCATGAAAATCTCCTTCACCAAACCAAGGCCTGACGATCGATCGAGCCCAAGAAACGAAGCTTTAAACTCGAAAGGTTTCAAGCTCTCTGAGATCTCTTCCTTTGTTTTTGTCTACCATTTACAACGACGATGGCGGCGGCAGTGACGGTGACGGCAAAGGTGTTGCTGCTGGTCGTGATATTGATGCAAATTTACGGTGTCCTCGTGGCCGCGGCGAGGCCGTTGCGGCGGGACGACTGGCTGGAGGACGGGATAGGGGTGGTGATGCAGATATTCGGTGGCTCCAAGTCGGGGGGAAACGGGGGCACACACTGCTGCTGACCGTAGAAGATCACGACAAGCCCACACTGCACATATATTTCTCTCTCTGCGTTGGTAGGATTGTTTTTTCCACTCTCCGGGTCAGCGGAGATGTGATGCACGAATTGTGCAGCTACCTTACGTGTTGGAGATGATGATAATTGTATTTTGTATGCTTAATTTTGTCTTGTAATTTATACTACAACATTCATTCTTTCTTTTTTAATAAACTGGTTCATGGAGCCATGCGCCGGTTGTGATCAAGTTGTTTGCTTGCTTATACGAAATGTCAGAATCATCAATGCATTTGATCATGCTGAATATATGGGTGATACGCACAAACTTGTATGGTGGCATATTCATGGAAAATGTGAATCTAGTCCAAAATTCATTTTTACCACACTTAAAATTTCTAATAATTCACCAAACATTAGTCGATGTAGGTATGATGTATGTCTCTGCAAAATTTCAAAATCAAATCAATCACATTCAATTCGTGAGATAGGAAAAAGACAAACATTTCCTGGAACAGTGCCTAAACAATAAACCACTATTTCAACCAGTTTTTGTCTTTTTGGTATCTCGCAAATGTGATTGAGTTTGATGTCAAAATTTAGCATATCAAATATTCTCCCCTAAATCTGGAAAAGTTTTAGATTTTTTAAAAAAAAACTTTAACGTTAGATGAAAATATAATTTGCACCAAACTCGCATTTTTCATCTAATATTTCGCAACGTGTACATGGTTAGATATCCAAGTGGGTCAAACAGAATCACTACCGCAAATTGGAACGAGAGCTGCGCCAACATATGCCATGATAAACCCAAGCTAGAGACCGCTGGATTTTGTCAATTTCCGATAAAGCTTGACAGAAATTGGGTGTGTTCCAAAATTAACGAACCTCCCTTAAACTTTAAGGATACTTTTGATCTAAGTTGATTGGATACAATTCGAACTCAATTAGCATTATAATTACTTTTGTTCTTCAAAATCAATGCTTTTCTAAGTTTGTTTTTTCCTCGCCATGAACCGAAATAAAAAGGGAAATTTTCATCAATAGCACCAACCCAATTGACATTGGTACGTACCAGGAAAATTTTATGGTACACACAAATCCTAGTGCTATGGATGTAAATTTTCCAAATTAAAATGATAACTGTTCGACCACAAAATTTGACGCCTATGTTTGTTGATTAATTAGGGGTTAATCAAACCGTTGACCATTATTCAAATTGTTGGTACGTGCTGGCGTAAGAGTGGACTCGGAAATGTTATCTAAATTTAAATTATGTAAACCTTCGAAAAGGTCAATACTTCTACAGTTCTACATGTGTGTGTGTGTTTTTTTTTGTTAAGAAGGGCAAGCTATCTTCACTGCTCTACGCTAGTAACGTACTTTACATCCATACACATGCATAGTACGACCGCTAGTCGTGAAAAAGTGCTTTGATTTTTCAAAGTCTACGAGATACAATTTTGACCATTTAATTTGTTATCATATATTTGAAGAAACCTATAGAAGTACAATAATATTTGTGAAAATATATTTACGCCAAAGTTTACCCCCGTGATTTTATATGTCCACTATAGATATTTATAGCTATATATCTTTATTCAAAACAAATATTGTTTGGATGCACGCATTCTATAGTAGACCTGAGCATTTCGCAAGTTGGGCTTAAAAAGCCGGGTTTGTTTCAAGCTAGGAATGGCTGCCTAGGCCTAACCAGTTAGGGTTTGTTTGAGAAGTCAATTCTCGACCGGGATCCATGTGGATAGGCCGGGAATTTAAATTAAAATCTCAATCCATCCATGTGGATGAGCAGCGATTTTGGTCCGACTAAATAAAGCCTTAAGATAATCAAGTTCCTCTAAAAAAACGTTAAGGTAGTCAAGTCGGAACTGAGGCTGTAGTGGATTAGACTTGCATTTCTGTATATATTTAGAAGGGTAGAATGGACAAATGCTAAAATCCTTTAACCCTAGTTAGACCTGCATACTAACCGGTCGGATTTCCTACTCTTGCCATGGTTATGCTGCGAGTTTCCACTTTTAGAGTCGTGAATGTACAAAACCCAAAATGATACAAAGACATATATGCAAATAGCCGAAACTGATAGTTAAATTAAGGGAATAAATGAATCCTACATCCACATGACGGAATCATATACACCTTATCATATATAATTACATCTTCATCGATCTCTGAAAGGAAGAAAACACAAAGAGGGTAATATAATGCCCCTAAAAATAAGGGTAATGCTTACTATCCTACGTCCGATCCTGGAATTTTCGTTGAACGGTTTATCCACTGCTCCACAATGATCCAACGACGCACGTCATTCATACCCATCTATTGCTTAAGCTGAACACCACACACACGGATGTGAAGCCCTTCATTCCATGAGAAACCAAAGATGAGCTCACGCCCGCAGATATCACTGGAGGCGAGACGATGACCTTACTCCCACCTATGACTCTTCCTCTCGCTTCTCACCGGGCTGGCAAGGAAAGGGTGGTGGGACGAATGGCGAGTGGAGGAGCTACGGCAATGGACGACGAGTGGAGGAGCAGGGCCGGGGAATGGCCAATGGAGGGTGAGACGCATTCCGTGCTCCAAACCGCACCTACAATGCAAGCACTGTCTGAAACAAAACATCAAACCGATATGCTCTCATTACAAAAAAAAACATCATGGTTATCTCAAACAACTCATAAACATCATGTATACACAAATCACTATGCCGTTGCACCGAGGGGCGTTCAAAAGTCTTACTGGGACAAAAAAACCGCCTAGGAACAGTGGCAGAGCTAGGAATTTTTCAAAGCCTGGGCAAGCTGCAAGCTAAGTACCGATCACCTTGTTTTGTCTAGGCAGAACGCTATTTTTCGGTCGTGGTCACCGTGGAACTTCATCAGAGCTTCCATGGTGTGTTGCCAGCAAGCCTGGGCAACTGCCTAGGCTGGAGGGACGGTGCATCCGCCCATGCCTAGGAAGACAGCCCGGCTCGTTCAAAATGCTCTTGGACTGAAAGCAAATGTGTGTGTGTGTGTGTGTAATAACAGATTTGTTATTTCAAAGTTTCCTAGATTATTTTTGAAGTCTAAGTCAATTTTTGTAATCATTGAATTTATATAGAGATTGATGAGTAATGTAATTAGACGTTGATCCAATGAATATAAAATTTAACTTATGATTAAGAAAATTTCAATCAGCTTACACACAAACAGGCAACCCTAATAAAGAAAGAATTTTAAAAAAAAACAATCTATTTTTTATTTTGAATTACAATAATAATACCACCTTTTTTTATTTTACAGGAATAATCATATTTCGCTCAATCATTGGACGACTAGATCAAGTCGCTCAACCGTTGAGCTACAAGTGTCCAAGTAGCTCAACCGTTGAGCGACTTGGTCCAAGTAGCTCAACCGTTGAGCGACTTGGACACTTGTTGCTCAACGGTTGATCCTAGTGTGCAGCTCACTAAGCTAACAGGGTACGCATTGTGCCTGCTGGGCGACAAGTGTCCAAGTCGCTCACCCGTTGAGCGACTAGGCTCAAGTCGCTCAATGGTTGAGCGATATATGATTATTCCTGTAAAATAAAAAAATGATATTATTACTGTAATTCAAAATAAAAAATAGATTATTTTAAAAAAAATCAATAAAGAAAGACAGACAAATGCTCTTGGACCGTTTTGCACGCTGTCCAATCATCCTCCCAGTTCGCCTCGAGAGGATGAAAGTCCGGGTAGTACAATTTCGGAGGCTGGTCCGCCTGAATGGTCCGGCTAGCACGCTCCTTGACACCTCCTTAGCCCAATGAATGGCCCAGCTCCGAGCCTGATGGTCTGCCAACCCTGTTTCCTGCTTTTTTTTTTCGCATTGCAAGACTATTAAAATCAACTCCGAGTTGATTCAAAAACATTTTTTTCGACCCATTCCAGCTGGTCAAATTACACAACACCAGTACGTTCACCGTACCAGGCATGGATCACAGACGGGTGTACAGTAAGACGTGTCTTGCCTCTGCCTGCCTACGAAGACGAAGTACTAGGAACCGTTTGGGCCAAAGGGAACATTCACAATTCCGTCAGGCTGCGTGAGGTTGGCGGCGACCGGGTGGGTCAGCGGACACGGGCGTATGCGTGCACCTCGAGGCCGAGCGCGCGTCTTGACGGCAGGCAGCACGGGTATACGCCATACGCCGATACGCGCGCGACGTACGTGGTGCCGTGGCCGGCATGGGCGTCGTGGTGCACGCGCGGGCGGACGGCGCGGCTGGGAAAGTGGTCGGTCGTGTGGTGGTCGGACTCGGGTCATTAGCAGAATCACACGGGACCGCGTGTGTCCTTGGCTGTGCCGACGCCCCCCGTGCGTGGTTGCTAGTTGCTACAGGGCTCGGCCTCCTTACCGTGCCGGCGACTTCTTGCATTTAGACCGCCCTCGTACAATCGTACCGACGGGCACAAGTTTTTTTATTGGGAACGGAATGGAGGAGGGGTGTTTTGGCCAGTCTGCAGAAATTGTCCTATTGATCAGAAAAGGAGCCCCAATTTCTCGTGTTTGCAGTGTAATGGCTGCAATTATATGCTTTGCAATGGCATACCCCAAAATTGACCATTTTGAAGTGCAAATAAGAAATTTTTCCGAGAAATATAAATGGATATATACGCTATACGCTATGGTTTAAAAAAAAAACCCAAATATCCCTCCTCCATCCTCTTCCTCGAGATGAATAGCGCAACCTCCGTGCGTAACTGTTGCTGTGATTAGGTTCAAGCAAAGCTTGTTTGATAGAATGTCACGTTGGAATCCAGGTTTCAATTAGCATCTGCACAAATATTTGAAATTCTTCGAAGGGTAGTACGGTCGTTTTCATATGGTCAAAACCCTCTGGCCCTAATAAGAATGGAAGCGACCAGGGAATGCTATAGCGTTGCAACGGTGTAGCAGTAAGTTTCATGATGTTTCAAGAAGTTTCGTCATAACATCTTAAAAGTTTCATGTTTCAGCGAGTTTTGCGCGTTTCTAGAAGTTCCAAGAAGATTCCAAATCAAGTTTCACCGAGTTTCAGATTTTGGAACACAAGTTTGAGCCGGAGAGTTTCAAAAGTTTCAACAAGTTTCAGGAAGGTTTCAACGAGTTTCGGCTAGTTTCGGCCAACTCACGTGGCTACGACGTCACTGTTGCGCTGTCATGGAGCCGCACGACGCTGTTCGCTACCAATGCACCGTCTTCTCCGGCTCCGGCCCCAACTACCGCCGCTGCCACGACATCGCCCGCCACCAAATCCGTGCTCGAGCTCCCTGCCGAGCATATCCATCTCTCTCTCTCTCCTCCCTAGCTCTGGCCCGAGCTCCGCACCACGCTGTCATCGGATCCAGCTGTCCCGAGTAGCGTCGCTCCTACCTGTCCATATATCTGGAGCTAGAGGTGAAGCACCGTGTCAAATCCGGAGGTAGAGTTGAAGGAGGAGGTGGAGGGGTGGCGCTGGAAGTGAAGAAGGAGGGGGCGTGACCACTTGCCTCCGTCAGCTCGCCGACTGCACTCCACTGTCGAACGCCGGAGAGAGAGACACACACAAAGAGAAATGTGAGGGGTGCAACGAAGGAGACACAGCCTTATGATTTGTGAGTGGCAGATCATACGACTAGGACCTATACCATTGCAATGCATGTTCCATAGCATTTCTCCGTCGTAATGGCATAGGAATGGTACGTTTGGCTTTTGGAGTGGTATGGTACGTACGTAGGAGTTTCCAGTTTTTATGTGGAGAATGTGTAAATGCAAAATGCGCATAAGCAAATCTTCAAATCAACCATATATAGACTTGTAATTAAAACAGATATGTAGCTCACTATCATATCTACACCTTGACCTCTCAAACGAAGAAAACAAAACGAACTATCCCCCTAAAACAAGAGAGAAATTGAACGAAGAATAGAACTGTGGTGGCAAGAATAGAACTGTGGTGGCCGTCTTCAAGGTTGCTCGATCCAAATTGAATTAAGGAACAATTCGTCACAAGTAGCTGTCCATGACGCATGCATAATCAGGAGTGCGTGTATGTTAGCAGCAGTGTGTGCCGCCGCCAGGCCCTGATTTCGCGCTGCGGAGTATCTGCGTCACCATCCCAATCCCATTCTCCATCCACCCGTCCCCGTCCAACGGCCTCGCCGCCGCAGCGAGGACGTTCGAGATTTGCATCAAGAACAGGAGCAGCAGCAGCACCTTCGCCATCTTCGCCGTCGCTGCCATTGTTGTCTTACTTGTTGTACTGATAGAAGACAGAATCAGAGAGACGGAGCGAGCTTGAAGTTTGGTTCTTGTGCTTAGCCTGAGCTTTGAAGAGCATGCCATGGTGAGCTCGTTTATATAGATACATGCAAAGGGTGGTTCAGTCAGACGTACGGTTCGGTGTTCAGTGTGCATGCAGTTACATGGTTTGACTTTGAAGTCTTGATTGTGTTCTTGGTATACCACTATTACCTTTACGCCTAGTTTCTGATTCAAACGTAAGAATAAAGAATTCGTGCAAGACTCGTTCAAGTTCTTGATCTGAATCCTGCACTGCCTGTGCTTAATTTTGGTCTCCCACGCGGGGGTGTTGGTCTGAATCGATCGTCTGATCAATTCACTTCGGTTTCTTGAATCGTTCGTGCTTGTTCGACTAGTAGGCAGTAGGCTAGTATGCACTATATGCAGCTGGTGGAGACGAAGAGTCCAAGAACCTGCATTAGCGTAAGGGAATGCAAGCTTTTGAATTATGAATGCTTTTTCAGGGTCAAACAAAAGAATATCAATATTATTTGTTCAACAAGAACGTAAAATTCGACGGACGGATGCATGGATTATTGGTCTTGGTCATGAAAGGCAGGAAGGAAGAAAGGTTGCATACATACATGCTAGCTGTGTACTATCGTCCTCGTTAATGTCGCAAACGGAAACGGTCGATCGCTGCTAGTACTCAGTCAAGAAATAGCTCCTGTACGTACTTCCGTTGGACCAAACGTTTCTTGTCTATCTTAATTCAGATCGAAATTTTTTCTAGCTTTTGCCATGAATCGAATTACTAGCTAGCATGCATGAGAAAGATTGACTGTGTGTATAGAGTTTTGAGTCATGTTGGCTGATGGTTTTTGGCAGAATAAAAGTGCTGACCATTTTAGCCGTCAAAAGGTCAAAGAGTTGGAACATGTCCAACGAAAAATATATACTAGGTGATCAAGACTCGGAAACAGCGACTGATTCTACACGGCCAAGCAACACGTATCCGCATGCGTATGTGCAACTGCATGCTCACGGCACCTAACCCCTCTGTCTATATAAGCAGGATCTACCATGCAAATCTTTCTCCAAGCAGAAACCAAGCAAGCTCAACAGCTGAACAACGAAACCTCAACTGAACTCGCAGCAAGGCGCGCAATCTTTCTCCGGATCGATCTGTCTCCCGTCTGCACAGCAACAGCAATGGCGGCGACCGCGTCAGTCATGATGAGGACGGCGAAGGTGGTGTTGGTGCTCGTGTTCTTGATGCAAATCTTTAACGTATTCGTCGTCTCGGCGAGGACGTTGAAGGAGGATGGGTGGCTGGAGGACGGGATTGGGATGGTGATGGAGATACTTGGCGACTTGAAATCAGGGCCCAACCCTCCCACGCACTGCTGCTAGGCTGCATATGCAGTACAAGTGTACAGCATGATGTACAGCAATTTCTGACAAGTTGTTTCTTCAATTGGAAGATGTATAGATAGAGAGATAGATAGAGAGGCTTTATTTCCCGTTTTCCTTTGCCTTTCTGTTGTACTTAGGATTATTCTTTTGTTTGAGAGATCATGTCTTGTGAGTAAATTCGTTCAATTCTTGAAATAATGAGTGACAACGTTATCGTTTATTTCTTGTCATATTTGGATGTCAAAGAACTGCTGTTGCAGGTTATTTTTCGTTGTGCCTTCATCTTTATGCCCAGTTTATTTCACATATCACAGTGCAATATTCCTTCAATGATGTCACGGTTTACCCTTCTTTTCTTTTTTTGCAAGGACACGGTTTAGTTAACTAATTCTCTTGGCAATGTGAGAATTTTTTTTTCTTTTGCGCCATTTTGTTCTTCGCTAAGATCAGAAATCGGAAGAGAAAAAAAAATGACCACGAAGATCTCCTTTAGGAAACAAAAATTGACCACATAAAGTTTGATCCGATGTGGTTGTTGGTCTTGACCACCAAAACTGCTGACCAGCTGAGCTGTCCTTGTAAGGTCAAAGATAGAGTTGGAATACGTCTGAAAAACGAAACTAGTAGGTGTAAAGTCTTTCTTAAACTGAACGGTTATACACGCTCGGTCGACCAGCGTTTGTGTTTGGCAGGGCAGAGTAAAGCGGTAAGGAGGCAACTAACGCCTTGGATGTACGATGAGAAGCTTTATATTGTACACTCCTAACATTTCTCGTGCAACATACCCGACAACACATGCAGAAAAAAAATCAACATATGCAACAAATAAAAGATCTCGTTAGCATACCTAGATATACTTGAAAAATTAGCACAGAAGTTTGAAAAAACATTAATCGGTGATATTGTAACCTTTGCAATATTTTGAAAACGCATATGTAACAATTTGAGGACACTTGCAACAAATTATTAGATCACTTGCAACAATTCATCTAACGTGGGCAAAAAAAAACTTTGCAAACATTAGAGGGAAACATCGAAACAAAATCAGAACAATCGAAAATCATCATCGCAACATTTTGGAAATAGAGTGGTTGGCTTTAGCCCGGCTCCTCTCCACCGGCGTCGCGGGCCCAAGCGTCATTCGACAGCACATCCCCGGCGGCGCCCTCCACCACCGCCACACCATTCGACTGCAGGGACACCTCATCCCCGTGTTGCTGCTTCTTAGGCCACCTCCCACGACGGCGACGACATAGGGGATCAACAAAGTTTGCTCTTGGACAATAGCTCAAAAACATCATTGCATTTGAATGCATCGCACCTAATGATTGCAACAAAAAAACATCTATTTGCAGGATAAAAATCTCGATGTCGCAACTGTTTTTGCTGAATGTTGCACATGTGAAATCAAAAGATAGCGAAAAAATGCAACAATTAACAAACAAATCCACAACAAACCGGAGCAGATCCCGCAACAAACGAAAAAAGGGGATGCATCATTGTTGAGAAATACATGCAACAACCTCACCGTAGGAAGCATGCGCACGGACGGCGACGTGTAGCTGAGCTCACAAGGGGTGGAAGAAGACAGCCGACCTCGTCGACGACCAGCCCGGATTTGGCGGGGGCGAGAGTAGTTCGAGACTGATCCGGAACCACTGCCTCGTCGCCCCCTTCCCCCTCGATCGGCGGGCCGGTATCTAAATTCTAAAAGAACCCGTACGCATTGCTCCCAAACCTGGTCGACGATAACAACAACGGAGGGTTCGCCATCATGGGCCGGCGACCAATCGATGCTCCCGGCCGTCCGCCTGCACCAGCACCAGCGCCACCACCTTGCTCCCCACGTCCACATCAAGCGCCACAAGCTTCTCAGACGCTCACGCAGCAGTGGCATTCGTGCTCGAGTCCACGTCCATCAGCGCCATTCATACTAAAGCTATGCTTGAACGTCTGAACTGTATACGTGGAGATGCAGCGCACTCTGTTATGTCCTAAACCTCTCTCAGCTCAGCAAAAATCGATAATAGCTTTTGTATACATGGAGGCGAGAGATGTGTGCGAGGTTAGAGAGAAGAAAAGAAAGCAAGTGGGGAACAGCCGGACGAAAGTCACTGATAAAAGTAAAGTGGCTTGGGATGTGAGCAGGACGTGCGACTGGATGCGTACCCACGTCGTCTGATGCGGACAGAGTGAATTCGTGTTGTGACGAGTGCATCGTCCGATAACCTCGCTGGTATCGAACGTCTGGGTGGTATCGTTATCATGTAGTAAACAACGTGCGACATCAACTGTTGAATTGACGGTTCTTCACACTTGATTGTTTGGAATCGAGTCTGGACCTGACATGAATGCCGGTCACCATTCACCAATTGCCATGGTGCGGTGATTCTCCAATGCTTTCTTTGACTGACCAAGAAATATTAAAAAAATGTATTACTTTAACAGTATAATACTATAATTTGTTGCCTCAGTTCAAAATGAAGAAAATAAAAGTAGTCGGCCGAATTACATTACATTATATTATACCTATTATCTCATTAAAGTAGAGTCAAAAGAAATCTCCACATTCGTTTTTAAGAGCTAGAAATTCCTACGTTAATAGGTGAAAAGAGAAAAAGATCTATACCATTGATTGTGATGGGCCCAGATTATAAAGGTCTAAATTAAAAGAAAGAGATCATGTCAAGTACAATAAAACTAATATTCGGAATAAAAAATAAAATAAAATAAACAATTTAATTTCCATTCCAATTCCTAAGTAGAAGAGTTCATATCAAATATAATAAAACAGAAATTCGGAATAAAAAAATCAGCAATTTGATTCTCATACTAATTCCTAACTAATATCCCTAAATAATTATAATCCGAATAAAAAATAAATCGAATTTGGTGATTAGATTAGTATACGAAATCCAAAAAAATGAAATTCAAAACAAAAACTAAAATTAAATTAAAATTTTGATTTCGATCTTTAATTCTAATAATTATAATTCGAATACAAATTATACAAAAGTTGATGTTAGATTTGTGAGATCCAACCAAAAAATAACTAAAATTCGAAACAAAAATAAAATAAAATTTGCAAATTCATGTAAATACGAATTCCAAAGTGAAATACATAAATAACTGTAATTTGGAATGAAAATTAATGCAAAATTAGCAATTGGATTCAGATATGAATTCAAATAAAAAATTGAAATTCGGAATAAAATATAAAAGAAAATTTTAAATTTGATTTCGTATTGCTTGAGATTAAATAGGGGTACATGCACATACATAAAATTTGAAAAAAAACTAATATAGTAAGAATAGTGATATACAGCTATACGATGTATACATGATGAAGAGTAGTTACGTTTGTAATGGTCCTAACTTATTAGGGTCGATGATTTTATGGTTGTATTTTTCTTTCAAACTTCTATTGACAAAATGTTTACGATATCTTTAAAATCTAAATATCTTACGAGATATGTAAATATATTCTTAGCATTTACACAAAATACAAAATAAATATAGTCGCGCCAATAGGCGGACCACCCTCTTAGTCATATATTAAGGCAGGTTGAGTCCAGCTCTCCCATTGGGCCACGTCACCTTCAAATTCTGGGCCGTCCGATCTAGTTTGAGATGGATGTCAGCCGTCCGATCGCTTGGGAGGAAAGAGAGTGGAGCATGCACCTATGGACTGGGTCGGGCCCGGATCGGGCTAGGACGGCGCCCCGACCGGCGACGGGGGCGGGACAGGGCCACGGGCGAGGCAGCAACTGGATCCGGGCGAGACGACGTCGGCGTCGGCCGAATCCGGGCGAGATGGAGGCGGTGCCGCGGGCAGGCGACGACGGAAGCGAGGTCGGTGGAGCCTGAGCGGGTAGAAGGCGGCAGCGCTGTCACCTCTCCCCGACGCCCTCCTTTCCCCACGCCGCCATTTCCCCTGCCAGCGCCGGACCCGAGGCCACAAAATCCGGTGGATTTGCCGGCAGCGGGAGAGGAACCCGACAAGGTCGCCGGTGGTACCAGAGGCGACCGGATTGGGAGGATCGAGGCGGGGGCGGTAGATTCTGGCGGCGGCGCGATTTGAGGCAGCGGCAGCGCCATTCGTCGTCGAGAGAGGGAGGAGGGAGGCGAGGGGAACCGCCGAAGGCAACGGAGGCCGTCGGAAATAGCGAATGGGAGCGGCGGCGCCGCTTGGGTGAGAGGAAAAGAGAGATGTGGGGGAGAGAGAGAGAGAGGAATAGGGCTGCGTGGAGAAAAGGGGATCAAGCTGGGCATTGACTGAACCAAGAAATTAGAAGAAGAACAGAAGAGAGGACGGAATGTGGGCTGGGCTGGATTCTAGTTTTGGCCCAACTAGACCCAGGGTCTCTAAATTTATTTCACATTCCAAGGTTTATTTAAATTTCAGATTTCATTTTATTTAGGTATGTCTTCTGTTTAGAAAAAAAAAATTTATAATGTCGGCTCAACTGAACTACTTTTTCCTTTCTTTTTTCTTGGATTTTGTTATGCTAGCAGTAGGAGTAGGGGGAAAAAAGGAAACAATTGAATTTTGCTATGCCAGCAATAGAGGTGGGTATTCGGTTAATAAAGTTTGTTTGATAAAAAAAAAATCAGTTCCTAATAAGTTGAAATTATACCAGTCTAGTATTTCGGTGCATTGAAATAGTGACTATAGGTGCACTACTACAAAAAGGCTAATACTGAACGGCTCATCACAGACGGTTGCCCAAACATGTCTGTATTATATGCATTCACAAACGGTTTTGGTTTTACGATCGTCTGTGTTACTGGCTGCGCTAAAAACCATCTGTGAAGAGGTAATATCACAGACGATTCATATTGAAAACCATCTGTGAAGTATCACAGACGGTTTTCAAAAACAACCGTCTGTGATACTTCACAGACGGTTTTAATAATGAACCGTCTGTGATATGAGACCATATCACGGACGGTTCTATTATGGAACCGTCTGTGATAAGTATCACTGATGGTTCCATAATATAACCGACTGTGATAAGTCTCTATATTAGTAGGAGCCCGCTAGGGTTTGCACTAACTCGTTACTCCCCACTGGCCTTACTCTCGTCCGTTCCCCTCCCCAACGCCGCTATTCTTCCCGTCGCTGACGATAAGAGTGTCTTTTGCAGTATCACCATTGTGCCACAACTACGGTGACACTGCGCGCCTTCCCCTCTTCCTCTTCCCCCCGACATGCGCGACCCCGGCTACCTCTCCACCGGCGATGTTGAGATAAGACAGATCTATCACCTATTGGTTTGTGCTGTTGGTATTCATGTGAACCGAGCTCCTCCTCCTCTCGCCAGCCTCCCGCGACCTCCAGATCAAGCTCCTCCTCCTCAGACCGCCGGATCAAGCTCCCTCCTCCTCGCTCACGCCCGCCTGCTCCTCCTCCCACGTTGCGGCTCCTGCTCCTCCTCCTCTCACCGCCGGCTCGTTCGCTACCTCAGACCTCCCTCGTGCCTCCAACCTCTCTGGCTCTCCCACTAACGCATAAGTCACCTTCTTGTCTTCTTGATGTTGTCTGGTTGTTGGTTGATACTGATGGTGATGGCCATTGGCCAGAGCCCAGATGCTAAATGTGTAATACATACATACATGAAGAGAAGTGCATGCATCATTGCAGAGAAGTGTAAATGTGTAATACATACATGTAGAGAGAAGTAGAGAAATGAATGCAATGATTGTGCACTTGTGCTGATTGCTGATTGCTGAATGAGTGAATTCAGAAAGTGCAAGTGTTGTCTGATATTGAAGTATTCAGAAGTGTCAAGTGTTGTCTCTTCTATTGATATGTATGGGTTGTTGATATGTATAGGCTGTTGATATGTTATATTGTTATGACTTATGACTTATTCAGAAGTGTCAAGTGTTGTTTGCTATTGATAGTGGAAACTTGCTTGGTGAACCATGTGTTGTTGATATGTATGATTGATAATTTGCAAAAATAGATGCATAAAATGTGTGATATGTATGTTATGACTTATTGTTGATTTGTCATTTTGTCAAGATGTCATCCGTTACATCCTACCATTCCATTCCTAATCTCTTCTCTATAAAGTCTCAAAGCAGTGGCTACTTGTGCCTTTAAAACCGGCATCATATATATATAGTTCTAAATCCCTTAGCCACTTTCGGGGGGTCGTCCACGCAGCATGAGGAGGATGAGACAACAGTCACAGGCAATTTCATCAAGCCCGTGCAAGTTTAAGAAGCACGGTTGCCAGGAGAGCGTCAGGACATCTAATTACTTGGTTGCTAATACGTGATGCCACTTCGCAGTCGGAGTACCTGCGTGTTAAGAAAGTGACATGGACGCGCAGGTACTCCGACTGGGTAACGCGCAGGTACTCCGACTGGGAAGTGGCATCATGTATCAGCAACCAGGTAATGATGTACTGACGCTCTTCTGGCAGCCGTACTTCTTAAACTTGCAGGGGCTTAATGAAGTTGCCCGTGGTTGCTGTCTCATCCTCCTCATGCTGCGTGGATGACCCCCCGAAAGTGGCTGAGGGACTAAGAACAATATAATGCCGGTTTTAAAGACATAAGCAGTCACTGCATGGTGGCTTTATAGAGAAAAGCCATCATAGACGGTTTCAGCCACAAACCGTATGTGATATATGAGTCATCACAGACGGTTTGTGGGTGAAACCCTCTGTGATATGTAAGTCATCACAGACGGTTTCAACTAAAAATCGTCTGTGATAGTTGCATATCACAGATGGTTCTCAGTTAATAACCGTCTATGATAGTATGCGTCACAGATGATTTGAAAATCGTCTGTGACTAAACTCAAACGGCTCACGAAACCGTCTATGATGATATTTTTGAATCGTTTGTGAAGACTTTTTCTATAGGAGTGGTGAGTGATGGCCAGGTTGAGTCTTGTGTTTTGTCCGACTTTTAGCTTGCGTCCAAAGCCTTAGTCTGGTTTTAGGTAGTTTATATTTTGTTATGACTGGACGCAAGCCAAAGTACGGTACGATGCATGCAACGGATACCAAGGGTAGTTTATAATTAGTGCCTTGGTAGATCAGATCTAAAAACGTGGCATATAGTTGGTGAGGTTTCTGTGAAGACGAATGGAAAGAAAAGAAGGAGACGGGCAAGGAAGAGAAAAAGATAGAGAGAAAAGAAAATGAGTATAAAAAGAAAGAAAATATAAGAAAATAAAAGGGAAGGAAAAAAATTAAAGAAGAAACAAAATAAGATAGGGAATGAAAAGGAAGTGGGATTTCCCTCGATTCGTGTACGGGATGCCCGATCTTCACGACTTATAATTTGGGATACACCGTAAAACCCAACGAATCGACGAGGCTAATAAATACCAATGCAACGACCTACGACACATAAACTCGCTAAACCACACGCTATGATAGCTCCATTTGACCACGGCCAAAGTGGAGACGATCTCCCTCTAATTCAATCAAGAATAAGTAAGAAAATCAATAGGGAAAAGCACAATTCCAAGGGGGCAGCAATATGGTAGCACAAACCCTAGAACAATGCTTCAAAGCAATCTAAAATTTTATTAATTTTCGTGGTGCTACAGTATGGCGCTCCTCCCTAGGGTTTTATTGGAGTGTGGGACACCTCCCCAAACGCATGAGCTAAATCCAAACTAACTCTATTTGGACCAAGTGACCAAATTGGCTTCTAAGCCCAATCTGAACATAAATTGTGTTTAAAACATGATAAATAGTTCTAAAATAGATACATGGCCCAAATAGGACCTCTATGACTCATGGCATGCAAGCCCATTATGTAAAACCAAGTGGGTCACTCAAACGGGCTAGAAATTAGAAATCACAATTCAGCCTTTTAAGCTTTTTCAGCCCAATTTGATGAGTGGAACATGGATCCTTGTGCTTCTGGCCGCATGGGTCTCCCCTTGGCTTGGGTTTAGACTTGGTTCCCTGATGGCCAAATGGGCTTGCCTCTTGGGCTTGGCCGCATGAATTTGAGTCCCTTGTGGCCTTGGCATGAATCCTTGTTGGTTTTCCCTTCTTCTCTCTTGGGCTGGCCTCCCTTTCCTCCCTCTGGTCCGCACTATTTCCAGGATGTTCATACCTATATTCACATAAGTAAAGCCGTAGTCGTATTCTTTCTAACAAAGTATAATTATGAACATTAAGTTTAACTTTAACCTTGTGATAGTGTTTGGACTGTTGAAGTATAGGTATGTATGTCATGAAGTTGAGGTAATCCTCATCATCTCGTATTAAAATTGATTTCGCAACATTTTTAAATATTTCAAACTGTAATTTTTATGTAAGATTTACAATATTGACTAAAATTGCTAATTATTATAGATAAACATAAAAATCACTTTTAGAAAAAGATATAAAGCTGATTTTGTATTTCAATTACTTGTTTTAAATAAAACACACGGGCTGCACAAAGCGATGTCATCACGCGACGTCGTGCTACCGCGCGGATTGTATTTCTATTTTTCTTATAATATGTAATTAAAATAGTGTTGGCACGAGCAACACATGTTGCTTGATATGCTACAAATTACCACATTAATAGGATAGAAAAGTTAAAAAAAAATAACAGACTTATCTGGTGCACATGTTATAATGAAACAGATTAATCATATATGGACATAAATTGAGTTTCATGCAATTTATAATGATGAATACAAGTATACTATCCGCTATAGGTTCTACAATGGTACATAAACAGATAATCTATTTCCAGATATGCATGGTAGCATGTAGCTATTTTATTTTGGAACTGTATTTTTTTATGTTCTTTGGAGGGCCAGTCAAGCCAATACTACTGCTGACGATGGCACGACAAATCCACCTGCAAGGAGCATGGGAATGCCTCTGGCACTCACGTGGACTTTTCTCCTGCAAGGCTACAACCACCTCAGGGGAGGAAGAACGAGTCCCAGGCAAATAAAATAAAAGCAAATGTAGAGGCCAGGCAAGCTGTGTGCTCAGCCATCCGCATCGGCAAAGTGGCGGCGAAGATGAGGGGATGGTGTTTCGCGAGCGCGGTCGACATCGAGGAGGGAGAAGAAGTGGCAGTGGCTCAAGATGAGGGGCGGCGCCATGGGAGAGCTTATCGCGATGACAACGTCGAAGACTAGACGGCGATAATCGACCACAGCAACAATGCTCGAGGACAACGGTGAAGATGAGATCACGACTATCACGGGAGATGACACGGCAACGACAAACACCATGCAACAACAGTTCTTGAGGAGGACCAGCGGAGATGACGGCATGACGCCGTCGAGCTCCTCGGAGGCAACCTGCTACCTTGAGACTTGAGTCATTTAGGGAAGAATCTGATCTAGCTAGGGTTTCTAATTCACTCCTGTACAGATGAGGTACTTGCTATCATCACCTGCCACATGGAGTTGTTGGGGGACTTAACGAGGAACAGCGGAAAATGCCTACCTTGATTTACCCTACCCCTCTTCCTTTACTAAGGTAATTCCTCACATTGTAAGCCGTACTAGATGGTGGACTGTGCAGCTAGGTCGGCCTGTAAGCTGGCATATGGCTAGATGCTAAGCGTGTCAATGTGCATCCAGCTTACCAGGTTTAAATTCTAGATTTGGCGTTGGTGTTCACCATTTTAAGTGTATACACACGTTCAGTTAGGCTCTACGAGACCTTGAATATCTCCGATAAATTTCTACGTGTATAGGACCAAGTCGGATCCAAGTTTAAGCCAAGCCGAGATGCCCAGTCGACCCTCGTCCGCGCGCGCACGTGCACGTGCACGTGCACGCCTCCCGCGTCTACCCGCATGTGCCCCTGTCCGTGGAAAGGAGCCAAGAATGGGTTTGCCCAGCTGCGCCTGATATAAAACAAACATTTCCCTCCGTTTCCAGTCGCCTCGAGATCCCCACTCCACTCTCCTCATATACCTCACCGCTCTAGTAGCTACTAGCTTAAGCTTTGTAGCTTATCTAGTAAGTGAGCACACACCTTTGCAGTTTGCACTCCTCGTCTAGAGAGAGAGAGAGAGAATAGTAGTAGCTGATCTGATCACAAATTCACAGTATGATGATAGGAAGAGAAGCCTTCACGGAGAGCTCCCAGTGCAGCAGCGGATGCCAATCCGGTTGGACTCTGTACCTGGAGCATTCCGGCCAGCAACAGTATTGCTCACTGCCTTACAAGCCCGTCCAAAGGCAGATGCTGCAGCAGGCGGAGTCCGACGAGGAGGACTCCATGGTCTCCGACGCGTCCTCCGGCCCACCGCCACATCTGCGAGAGGAAGAGGAGCTGCAAGATCACAAGCTTCCGCAATGCCACTTCGGCTTCCATTGCTATTCGAGAAGTGGTCATCGCAGTGCGAGTGGCCCAAGCTCCGGCTGCATCGGTTCAACCCGGACTCATAGTCTGGGCGAGGTGAAGAGCAAAACGAGGAGGGCCGTCGTCCAAGGGGAGGAGGCGATGCGCCGCCACGACGACGATCTCGGCGACACCGCGAGCTCTTCCGCCGTTTTCAGCTGCCCCATGGTACGTAATCCTAGGCTCCTAGCTACATTTCTCCACTCGACCGTCTATACACTTATGCTTCCTTGGACAGAGTTGTTCACTGGTTATGCATTTTTTTTGTTCTGCAGAGAAATGAGTACGTTCCCATCGACGTGGTGGAAGCAACGCACCGCGGAGGCGATGTTACGGACCTGACATACTGTGCTTTCTCTGCCAAGCATTTTCCGGAATGGCCAGCGGTTCAAAGCACAAGCATTCAGGGTTATGCAATGCTACATCCTTAGTTCCAACTGACTAGAAATTAGGAAGGGCATCGATCTTTTTTTGGCCACGTGTATAACCAGATCAGTAGATCTAGCTTGTTGCTTTCATAGTTTCATGTCATGTACGGAGGGGAAATCTTTGATAGTCGGAACATGCATGCGTGGCACAAACCGCTTGTTCTCAAGGAATCTTTGGTGCCACTTTAAATTACATGTGCTCCTGTCCGAATGCGCACCTGTATCTAAGAGCATCTTTAGTATATTCTGAAGATACATGCAATGGTTATGTGGAAATCTTGGTTTACTTCCTGTTTTTCTCTCTTCTGGTTTGCCTATCCAAGACGATGTGAAACATCTACACAGCTAAAAGAGACAATCTCAAATATCCTAATTAAACTCCCTGTCGTACGGACGGCGGTTAATAAGACAATGGCCATCTATAAATGTCACTGTAGCGTCTCTGTTCTATAGTCAGGTGGGGTTCTTGTTTTCCCCACTTTTACATTCAGTAATGTTTGTATTATGACGAAAGAAAATGTATCTTAGTACATAATTAATCTTTATCCTTAAATTAAACGAGATTAAATTAAACGAGTAAGAACTCAAAAACTTATGTCCCATTTGGAATACGGGAATCTCTCCTGATTCCTACAGAAATTGTATTGTTTTATGTGAAATTCCTGCATTCTAAACAGACCTTACCATGGCAAATTAACAAAGTTGGGTGGCACATAGCCACATACAAATGATAGATTACCGATGCCATTGGAAGCATATGGTAGAGCATAAGAACGTGGTGCGACTAATTAATTTTTTCTTGAAAACAAAATATGCAATTCCTCTCGTGCACTCTCTCATTATCTTTTTTTTTTCATAGAACACATTCTACGTATACGACAACTTTGCGATCCTAAGCCACAACTAACTTTTAAACTGACCCTAAGATGGGACTGTTTGTCATGTAGTGAGCCCAAATAATAAATATTATATTCTCTCTCCTGTGTCCCACATTCTCTCTCTTCCTCACCCCTCTCCCCGCCACCTCATCTCTATCACCCCCGTCTCCCCACGCGACCACCGCCCCAGCTCCGCTCCCCCCTCTGCTTAGATCTCCGGCAACGCGGCGGCGAGGCGAGCTCGACAGCGATACTGCGAGAGCGCTGTGGAAGCAAGAGCGCGGCGACGGGCGACGGTGGGCGATACGGCCGCGGCTCAGGCTGGAGCGATGGACGATGGCGGGCGAGCTCAGGCGGCGCGTTTTTCTTCTTCTTCTTGAACCTGGCCTTGTTGGCCCCTCTAAAGTCTTCTTCCAATCAAATCTTCTTATATCAGTGACCAATAACCATCTTCCATTCATCCTGTTTTGAAAATATTCAAATCCAAAATCCAATCTACCAAAACTGGACCACTGGGTTTAGGAACGAAAACCGGAACCTAGCAACGGTTTTCCAATACCTTGATCAGCTTGCATCCCCGGCAGCTGTATTAACATCTTTAACCACAACATGTCACACACCCTTACCCCTGCAGATTTCTAAGCATGCATGTGCTACAGCTCAACTTGATTAGAGTATATGCTAACACAAGGGCGCGCGCGCGAGTGCACGTAATCAAAACGCAGCAGCAAGGATGCTTCGTCCCCTCCCGCGCGCCCGGCCGCCTCGTGCAGCGTAGCCAGGTCTCGCACAAGCAAGCGGCAGCGCACGCGCGTGCCGCCACCGCCATGTGCGCGCCCACGCCGCGGACATCGGCAATGGCGACGGCCAGCGAGCCACGCAGAACACGCGCATCGATACGGCACGCATGGCATGGCGCGCACATGACATGTGACGTGCGATCGATCGATCGGCCGCGACCACGCGCGCACGGGGGCTCACGTGGCCGGTGGAGAGCTTGCTGCTAGCTAGCGCGCCGCGCCCCGGCACGCGTGCGCACGATCGCGGTGTGTCACATGCGCACGTCGGCGTAGGCAGGCCGCTAGCTACATCCTATTCCCCTGGCTCTGATCCGATGGACTAGTTGTAATTCTTTTGTTTCGCCCCGAACCCCATGCGCGTGCACGCCGTGTGCACCGTGCGTGCAGTGCTTTTTCCCGGCCCACCGCGTGCACGCAATACACGGCGCGCGCGGTACGTACAGCACACTGGCTAGGTACTGCATAGAGATGGGCACGAATCCAAGGAAGGACACGGGGCGTGTGCAAGTGGCCTCTCGCGGGAATCCGGGTCTCATGTGGCACGGGGAGTCGCGGAGGGTGTCCACGATCCATGACGTGGCGTCGCCTGGGCGAGCGCGACAAGTACGGACGATTACTGACTGCTGAGCAGTGGGGTACTGGCTATTGGTGGAGGTGAGCCAGCCGGTCCAGCTCGAGCTGGGTTGATGCGGCTAAGCTAGCCACAGCGGCGCAACTAGAAATTAAGGCTCTGTTTGGAATAGAGGGGTCAGATTGGTTTGATCTGAGTATGACACGGTGTACTAGCTGGATCGGACCGGCAGGGTCGTTCGGGCCGTGCCATGCTTAGGTCCGTACCCTGGCCCAGCAGGCTGGCCCGACACGGCACGAACAATATCGTTCTGTACGGGCTAGGCACGACCCGATGGCACGGCGGCGACAGACCGCAGACACAGTGGGGGCACAGGGGCGTGCGCACAGTGGGGCCGCGGGGGCACGACACGGCGGGGACTAATGGGGGCGTAGAGGCAAGCTGGCCTGATTACGACTCGAGTAACCCATTTTGCCTAATGGTCCCATTTTTAGGAAAATTTGACCGTTTTTGGGCTATCGGGGGTTTTAAAATAGCAAAAAAAACATGATTTTTTTTTAAATAGCCACCCCCCCCCCCCAATTCAGCAAATTGTGTTGTGCAAATTTAGATTCCTTTTGAGATAATTTGCCAAAATAAAAAAAAAGTGCCAAATTTTGGAAAATTCGAATTCTAGTAGCAAATCTGCAAAAGAGGTACAATACTATTTTTTCATATTTTTTTGTTATTATTTGTCAAGCTATTATGAAAGAAATAATAGTGTAAGTTTCGATTTTGCAGTTTTCGTTATGAAAAATTACGATAGGTTTGCTCTTGGTGATTACGAAATTTCATCGGAGCATATTGCATCCTTCAATAATGTCGCTGCCTCAAACCAAATGGAGTTATTACCGGAAGGGCAAGGAGGAGTACCATCGTCAGGCTCTACGACAATATCTTTGTCGGCAACCACCGGAGCAAAGAAATCTAGGACATGTACATCGGGAGTCTAGGAGGATTTTGACAGGACAACCAAGGAAGACGCACAAGGAGTTTAGGTAACAAGAGTTGTTTGTAAAATTTGTAAACATGAATTGTATGCGAAATCTTCAGGTCGAACAGGGAACTTGCTTAGACATGCTGCAAGATGTAAAGCTAAACAAGGATTGGCGATGAAGCAGACGCAGCTGCAGTACAACCCCGACGGTACGGTATGTAGCTGGAACTACAATTCTATGGTACCACGTCAATCTCTTTGTAATACCCCTTTTATTTAAAGAGAATATAAGGAGATTGTGAGATTCCTTATTTGTCTCGCCAAGAAATGGGACAGAATCTGTCATCCTCTTGCAACGTGATTTTTGCGACTAGAATGACTTCGAATGGAAAACCTCATAACTACAAAGTTGTATATCCCTTTGCATTGTCCAATTTAGAGTCATCATTGACTTAATTTGGAGTTCCTACGTGTGAGATATGGGCCCGCAAGGTAGGCTGCACAGAGGATCAGAGTCCGCAACTGAGTCGAATTCCAAAGCAAATTTGGCAATGAAGACGGTATTTTCAGAAAAGCTCCACCAATCGAAAGTTGAAGTACTATGAGTTAGCTAAACGCAAAAAAAAAAAATCACTGAATTCCGAGTTCGGGAAAGAAAGGTATGACCCCCGAAAGGTTCGCTGCACAGAAGGAAAGCAGAAAACCGACTCGAATTCAAAGTGTACTCCGAATCAAATTCAATGTCGGTTGTTTCCAACCTTACCACGTCTAAGTCACGACCCTCCAACCCCTTGGTCTTTAAATAGGATCCCAGGGGTGCCCCCTGTGGTCCCCTTCCTCTGGCCGTTATCCCTTCCCTGTACGTTGCCCCTTGTTGCCCTGTGTGCCGCCTCCCCTGCGCCTCCCTCCCTCCAAGCCATCGCCTCCCCTCCCGGTGCTGTGCCATGCTGCTGTTGTGCTTCCAAAGGGAGAAGGAGGAGGTACCAAGGAGGTCCAGCAAGGAAGAAGAGGAAGGAAGGAAGAAGGAGGAGAGAAGAAGTAAAGAAGGGAGAAAAGAGGGGGGGGGGGGTCTCGTGGGGTTTCCGTGATCCTTCGTGTTCTTCAAGGGTAACCCCTGTTAATCCCTAGAATTACCTTGGATTAGTCAATGTACTATTTGTAGATCATTTTGCCCTATGGAAGATTGGTTTTCAACATGCCCTAGTTCGTCGAGTTTCGTCGCAGAACATTGCGGGGGCAATTAGAGGTATTTAGACTCCGATTCAGGGTTTAATACAATTAGAAAAGATGTAGATAATTTTGTTATATTCCTAGGAAGGTCAAGATAACTAGATTCGGAGTAGCGAACAAAATGTTACGGCATCGGTGAAAAGCATCTAGGCCCCTAAAAACAAAAATGGTTTTGGTAATTAATGATAATATGTGAATATGGGATTAACGTGTTTATGAAGAATGTGCAAGGTTTAATCGCATTGATGAACATGTTAAAGAAAAGATGCACGCTAAAGGATATTATGGAGATCTACAAGGTTTAAAGACAAGGTATAAATAGTCTAGGATCCTTTTGTGTTTTACCGGTCTTAGGCGAATTGGTTGATAGACCGGATTATAGGTTAAATGCCGTACTATTAAGAGGGATCACGACTAGTAGCTTGATAGCTTGCTCTTGTGCCATATGGATCAATTTAGGATCATGCATGCATTCAATTAAACTTAAAATTGAATTGGCAAAACAAATGTGCTTTATTTGTAAAATCGGATGAACCGCAGTTTCATCGAGGTTGAACCGCATTGCGGTTGTACCGCGCGGCGTCTTGTATACTACCGCACTCGGACATTCCAAATTTATTTGGCGGTAGTATAAAAAGCAGAACAAGTGTATTTTCGCCGAAACCTCTCTCGAAAAACGGTCGTTCGATTTTGAATCGGATGAACCGCGACTACGGTTGTTCGAAAGTTATCTTCTTGTTGTAAAATTCCGAACACATGCATTTTCATCTAAGCGAAACCCCGATATCGGATGTTCCGGAGGTTTCTTTGCCGGTTGTACCGATTATCTTTTAACGGCTATATCGATGCATTAAATGCGGTGAAAATAGCCGTTATTATTTCTATTTCGAGAATCGGATGTACGGAGGTTTGCCGGTTGTACCGATTACTGAATTGGGGAACTGCTCCTCAACGGTTGGATTGGTTGGTGGAGGCTATAAATACCTCCCCAACGCCCAAGAGAGATGTTACACACTCATTAATCATTCATAGACCCTTGGAAGCTTTGAGCATTCATTCTACTCCCCAATTCTCTTGCATTCATTGAGAGGAGTTCAAGTGCATTCATTCTAGTTGATCCTTGTTGCACTTGAGTAACGCTGCGAAGATCCGTGATTTATTACTCTTGAAGTGTTGCCGCACTTCTAGGCGGCTTAGCGGAGAGCACGGTGATCTCTTCAAGAAGATTGTGAAGAGGCCCGGTGCAAGCTTGTGAGTGGTTGGTGTTCACCATCTCGGAGCGGAGGAAGAACAACCTTAGCGATCGAGGAAGGCTTAATCCGTGGAGCCGGCTTGAGATGTCAAGCTTCCTCAACGTGGACTAGTGAAGACCGGCAAGTCTTGATACCACGGAAAAACATCTTTGCGTCTTTGTGGTTACTTCTAGTCTTTACACTTCCGCATTTATATTTCTAGCTTGTTTATTGTGATTAAATTGCTTTGCTAGAAAGTATAACTTGTTTAGACCTAGTCATTTACTTGATAGTATTGCTAAATTGTTAAAAAGTTTAAAAACCTCCTATTCACCCCCCTCTAGTCGGTTATCCTTGATCCTACAAGTGGTATCAGAGCTTGGTCTCTCCGTTGTTGGACTTAACCGTCTAGGAGAGCAAGGATGGCTAGTGAGGGAATGGCTTTAGGAAGGGCTCCACTCTTTGATGGCACAAATTATGCTTATTGGAAAATTAGAATGTCAATCTTTTTAAAGGCCATGAGTCCAAGCATTTGGAAAATCGTAAATGATGGTTACACTATGCCTCTTAATCCACTTGAACCCACGGATCAAGACACGCGTAACTCTCATTTAGATGCCCAAGCTATGAATGCTCTCTTTGGCGCTTTGAGCGGGATGAGTTCAATAGAGTGAGCAATTTGGAAACCGCTCATGCTATTTGGACAACTCTCTCGGAAATCCATGAGGGTACATCCACGGTCAAAGAAGCCAAATTGCATAGGCTTCGGATTAAATATGAGACATTCATAATGTTGCCTCATGAAAACATCAATGAGATGTATTCAAGACTAAACAACATTGTGAATGAGCTCAAAGGCCTTGGAACTAACCTTTCCGATGTTGATATTGTGCGCAAGATGCTTAGGGCTCTTCCGGACAAGTACGAGACCTTGGTGACACTTTTCATCAACTCTCCCGAGTTGCCAAGGATGACACCAACGGGCCTTTTGGGCAATCTCATCACAAATGAGTTGTTCAAGAAGGACAAAGAAGAGCTCTTGGAGACATCCTCTTCAAAGAAGAAGATTACCGCTTTCAAGGCTAAAGCGGAATCAAGTGGTGATGAGGATGAAGAAGAAGATTCCGATGAGGAGTATGCACTCCTTGTAAGAAAAATGAAGAAGTTCATGAAGAAACGCCCCAATAGAAGCTACAACTTTGACAAATACAAGAAGGGACAATATTCAAGTGACAAGAAGCGTTATAGCAACATTCGGTGCTATAATTGTGATGAAAAGGGGCATATCTCATCTCGTTGCCCCGCAAAGAAGGATGACAAGGACAAGTCATTCAAGAAGAAAGAATATAATGGCAAGAAGAAGCTTTTCAAGAAGCTTCACAAGGATGGCAAGGATGAAGCTCACATTGGAGAGTGGGATTCAAATGATGAATCAAGCGACTCCGACTCCGATGAGGATGAGTCCCCCAAGAAGAAGGGACTAGTTGGCATTGCTATCAAAGAAACTCCTTCGCTATTCTCCACTCCTACATGCCTCATGGCAAAAGGAGATAAGGTAAAATCCATTGATAGTGATGAACCAACTTATGAAGAATTAATGGATATGCTTGATGAATTAAATGAATTTAATGGAAAAGAGAAATCAAAATTTAAAGTCTTGAAGAAAGAATATCTCTCTCTAAAAGACTCTTTTGAGGAGCTAAAGAAAGCTCATGATTCTCTTATCTTAAAGAATATTGAAAAATCTCATTCACATGTTGGAATTACTTGTGATTTAATGAACGAGATGCCTAGAATAGACATTGCTTTAAATAAAAAATCCATGTCTAGCATTTCTACTTCATGTGATGATTTACTTGCTATGCCATGTTGTTCAAATGTTGATTCAAATGTTAATTTAGCAAATGCTTGTGATCCTTTGCTCATTGTTGAAAATTATGAACTAAAGAACAAGTGACCAAGCTAAGCAAGAGCTTGGAAAGATGTTTCAAGGGTAAGGCCACTCTTGACAAGCTCTTGAGCGAGCAAAGGTGTTCATTCAACAAAGAAGGTATCGGGTATGTGCCTAAAAAGGGCAAGAAGCCGATAAATAAATCCACAAGTTTTGTGAAGCAAAATGGTAGGTATTGCCATAAGTGCTTGGAAATAGGACATATGCAACAAAATTGTCCTAAGGGTAAGGTTCTATCTCTTGGTATATATGATTCATGCTATATGCTTAGAAAATCTAAGAATGGTAAAGTAATTGCTCATTTTGTTGGCACTTCAATTATGGGCTCTAAAAAGAATGCTATTTGGGTGCCTAAAACCTTGGTCACTAACCTCCAAGGACCCAAACAAATTTGGGTACCTAAAAGAACTTAATTCTTGTTTTGTAGGTGAACTACAAGACCGTGGAAAACATTGGGTGCTTGATAGTGGTTGCACTCAACACATGACCGGGGATAGAAAAATGTTCACCACATTCAAAATGGCAAAGGAATAGACAAGATCACATTTGGCGATAATAGCAAAGGAAAGGTAATTGGGTTGGGTAAAATTGCTATCTCAAATGACCTTTCTATTTCAAATGTGTCACTAGTTGAATCATTAAATTTTAACTTGTTATCCGTAGCTCAAATATGTGATTTAGGACTAATTTGTTCTTTCTCTAAAGAGGGTGTTACAATTTCAAATGAAAATGATAACTCTTTAATCTTCAAAGGATTTAGGTTTGGAAACCTTTATTTGGTAGATTTCACTTCAAATGATTCATGCTTAAAACTTGTTTAATGGCAAAAACCTCCTTGGGTTGGCTTTGGCATAGAAGGCTAGCTCATGTAGGAATGATTCAACTCAAAAAGCTTTTCAAACATGATTTAGTTGTTGGCTTGAAAGATGTGAAGTTTGAGAAAAATCGACTTTGTAGTGCATGTCAAGCCGGTAAACAAGTCGCTAATTCTCATCCTTCCAAAAGTATCATGTCAACTTCTAGACCATTGGAACTCTTACATATGGATTTGTTTGGGCCAACAACCTATAAGAGTATCGGGGGAAATAGCTATTGTTTAGTCATTGTGGATGATTACTCTAGATATACATGGGTATTCTTCCTAGATGATAAAAGTGAAACCTCCGGAATTTTCAAAAACTTTACAAAAAGGGCCCAAAATGAATTTGATTTCAAAATAAAGAAAATCCGTAGTGATAATGGTTCCGAGTTCAAAAATACTAAAGTTGAAGACTTTTGTGATGAACTTGGAATAAAGCACGAACTTTCCACAACCTACACTCCGGAACAAAATGGAGTTGTAGAAAGGAAAAATCGTACATTAATTGAAATGGCTAGGACAATGCTTGATGAATATAATACTTCCGATAGTTTTTGGGCGGAAGCAATTAACACCGCTTGTTATGCCATAAATCGTCTTTATTTACATCGTCTTTTGAAAAAGACTTCCTATGAGCTTCTTGTAGGAAGAAAACCGAACATCTCCTATTTTCGTGTCTTTGGTTGTAAATGCTATATTTTAAAGAAGGGTGTTCGGCTATCAAAATTTGAAAGTAGATGTGATATTGGTTTCTTGCTAGGTTATTCCTCAAATAGTAAAGCATATCGTGTTTTCAACAAGAACTCCGGTTTAGTTGAAGAAAAACATGATGTTCAATTTGATGAAACTAATGGCTCTCAAGAAGAGCATGAGAATTTGGATGATGTAGGCAATGAAGCTTTGAGAAGGGCAATTGAGCATATGCAAATTGGTGACATAAAGCCCGAAGATGATCCATCACCCTCCACACAAGTTGAACCTCCAACATCTTCTACAAACCAAGTTCAATTTGACAACAAGGAAGATGATCAACCATCCAACTTACCACCAAGAATTCACAATGCAATTGCTAAAGATCATCCAATAGATCAAATATTGGGTGATGTAAGTAAGGGTGTTCAAACTCGATCTCGTGTTGCTTCTTTTTGTGAATATTACTCTTTTGTCTCTTCTATTGAGCCAAAGCATGTAGAAGAAGCGCTTGAAGATCCGGATTGGGTGAATGCTATGCATGAAGAACTTAATAACTTCACTCGAAACGATGTTTGGACGTTGGTGGAACGACCCAAGGAACACAACATTATTGGTACAAAATGGGTCTTTAGAAACAAGCAAGATGAGAATGGTTTGGTCGTTCGGAACAAAGCAAGATTGGTAGCTCAAGGGTATTCACAAGTTGAAGGTTTGGATTTTGGTGAAACCTTTGCTCCCGTAGCTAGACTTGAATCAATACGGATATTACTTACTTTTGCATCATGCTTTGATATTAAATTATTTCAAATGGATGTTAAAAGTGCTTTCTTAAATGGTAAAATATCCGAACTTGTATTTGTTGAACAACCTCCCGGTTTTGAAGATCTTAAAAATCCAAATCATGTCTATAAACTCTCTAAAGCGCTCTATGGCCTTAAACAAGCTCCTAGAGCATGGTATGAACGCCTTAGAGATTTTCTAGTCTCAAAAGGATTCAAAATTGGAAAAATTGATTCAACTTTATTCACTAAAATTATAGATGATGATTTCTTTGTATGTCAAATTTATGTTGATGATATTATTTTTGGGTCTACTAATCAAGATTTTTGCAAAGAATTTGGTGATATGATGTCTAGGAATTTGAAATGTCCATGATTGGAGAATTAAGCTACTTCCTTGGATTTCAAATCAAGCAACTCAAAGATGGAACCTTCGTGAGCCAAACCAAGTATGCAAGAGAATTGATCAAGAAGTTTGGCATGGAGGATGCAAAACCCATCAAGACTCCCATGGCAACAAATGGTCATCTTGACTTAAATGAGGGAGGTAAATCGGTAGATTTAAAGCTTTATAGATCTATGATTGGTAGCTTGCTTTATCTTACCGCATCTAGGCCCGATATCATGTTTAGCGTTTGCATGTGTGCACGTTTTCAAGCTAATCCAAAAGAATGTCATTTAATGGCCGTTAAAAGAATACTAAGATATTTAAAGCATTCCTCTAGCATTGGCCTTTGGTTCCCGAAAGGTGCTAAATTTGATCTAATTGGATATGCCGATTCGATTATGCGGGTTGCAAAGTGGATAGAAAGAGTACCTCGGGTAGTTGTCAATTCTTAGGAAGATCTCTAGTATCATGGTCATCCAAGAAACAAAACTCCGTAGCACTATCCACCACCGGCGAATAATATGTTTCATGGGAAGTTGTTGTGCTCAATTGCTATGGATGAGGCAAACAATGATGGATTATGGAATTAAAATTGATAAAATGCCTTTATTGTGTGACAATGATAGTGCTGTGAAGATTGCTAATAACCCTGTTCAACACTCAAGAACCAAGCATATAGATATCCGTCACCATTTCTTGAGAGATCATGTGAGCAAGGGAGATATTGAAATTAGCCACATAAGAACCGAAGATCAATTAGCGGATATTTTCACCAAGCCATTAGATGAAGGCCGCTTTTGCAAATTGAGGAATGAATTAAATGTCATAGATTATTCAAATATTGCTTAAACTTGTGTTTCATGCATTGTATCTCTCTTTGTATGTTTATTTGAATATGTTTATGAAAATATTTTCAAAATCTTTATTAAAGTTATCTACGATCTTAAAAATTATGTTGCCTAATAGATAATAATCTATTCTATGCACAATGATCCTTAATGATATTTATTTGAGTGCAAAACTAAGGATCATTTGCAAATTAATCTTAGTTTCTAGAAAATCACGAAGTCCCAGATAATCGAACGACCGGCGTCTTACTCTCGATGCGACCGCTTTGTCTGACCGGAGTTATGAGCGCTGATACATCCGAGTGCGGATCGTCATGCCAAGCATTTTGTCGATGCGATCGCGACCGTTTAGGGAGAAATATAACTCCTCGGCGATTATCGTTTTTTTCTTCTCAACTTCCTCAAAACGGTTCGCGCTCCCACTTTTTTCTCTCTCTTTCTCTCTCGCCCGTCGACCCTCCTCCTCAAATCCACTTGCCGTTCTTCAATCTTTCGATTTCTTGAATTGCAAGCATCTTGAGGATTGACTCCTTCGATTGTTGAGGTAATCCTCAATTAATCCCTGTTCTTATCCTCATTGTAACCCTAGAACTCCCTTGTGTCTCGGTTTTAGGGTTCTTAGAAATTGATCTTGATTTACGGTATTCTAGAAGGACAATTGTGGTTGTTTGATATCTTGAGGTTATTAGCATCCATATTATGCACTCACACCACAAGATTTCATAAATTTTCTAAGAATCATCCAACTCTAGAAATCGTCAGGACAATCGGATCATCCGATTCTTGGCGGATCAACCGCCTTCCGCGTTGTTCCGCCATTGAACTGCGGTTCATCCGATTATCGACAAGAAATCCAGAAAATCAATTTCACTTCTGTTAATTTCTATTCCTTGATTATCTTTGATTCCTTCTGTCTCTATCTAGATGCCAAGGATGCGAGGATCAAAAAGAAAAGCTCATGGCTCATCAAGACAAGGATCTTCAGCCTCTCAACCTTCTGAAGATTCTCCTCGAACTTTGCAAATAGGGAGGACTCGTCCTGCTTTCGCCCGCCAGACTTCGGTCGATTCGACAAAAGATCGTTCATGGGAAAGGAAAGAGACCAGTCTCTGAAACTGAAACTGAAAGTTCGTCAGAAGAAAGATCAAGTGAGGAGTTAGATTCAGAAGAAGAAGAAGAAGAAGAAGTTCCTGTCAGGACAGAGGATGATTTGATAGATCCTCCAGGAACTCCAATTAATTTACACCTCCTCTCAGCGGATGATTATGCAATCAAGAGGCATGTAAATCAATTCCTTTTAAAGAATGACTCGCTCAATCCAAGATTTCACACCGTCTTTCAAGAACAAGTCTATGAGCAGCTGTATGGAAGGCACAGAAAATTTGCCGATCACAAATGGATTAGGTGGAGTCATATCAATACTTTGGAACAGTACAGTGGAGTTTATCAGCTTTTTCACAGAGTAGGTCTTCATGACCTTGTGGCAATGAAACAAAATTATGATGACAAACTCATTAGACAATTTTATGCCACGTTGTATATCTCTCGAGACCTAAAATCCTTTAGATGGATCTCGTGCACCGTAAATCTAGAAAGCACCAAAGAAGAATTTGAGAGAGTCTGAAGGTTCAGGTCTAGCTCTTGGGAGAAGATCTTTGAGAGTCCCGCTTTGCTTGTGCTCGCTATAGTCGATATTATGATACCTCTGTTAAATGCAAGTTGGGTACTATCATCGACTTAAGCGAGAGTAAGTATGATTAACGGATCATTAATCACACCTTCTACCCCAAAAGCGGAAACTTTGATGCAGTTAGGGGGCATGTTTGGAATATGATAGATCATATTATGGAGGGAGTTAGGTTTGATGTGGTGGATGTAATTCTTAATGGCATAGCCTCCTCCAAGAATGACAGAGTTAAGAGGATCTATTATGCTCCATACATCATGGCTTTAATTGTACAGAAAATGGCGTATCGCGGTGGTTTGGGATCAGCTCATAAGCCTTATAAACCACGTGATGGTCTCCCCCCTCGCCAAGTTGTTGAAGATGATCCAGTTGATGTTGAGGCTCCTCCTGTAGCTTCGCTCTCCTCGCCAAGGTGTTCTTGCTCAAGTCCTTGAAATCGAGCAATTAATTCTCACCAACTGCAAGAAATAAAGCTCGCTCAAACAGACTTCCGGAATGAGATCAATCATAAGATAGCTGATATGGAGTTGGTTCGAAATGATTTCCATAGTGAGGTCCATAATAGGATGGCTGCCATGATGGAGAGCATCAATGATTTGGAGGATGTACTGAAGGCCCCTCAGCGATATTCCTTCTCTCGTCGTCCTAAGACATCCTCTGGGCCATCTGCACCTCCTCCAGCTCCTCCTGACTGCTCCTATTGTGAGTTCGGTGCAGATATCTCTAGCTCCGGCCTGCCTCAGCCTCCTCCGCTCCTGCTACTTCAGCTTCTCCTCCAGAGCAGGCCACCGCCCCTCCGGATTCGGCTCCTCCGGCCCCAGAGTCTCAGGATCCAGCTCCTTCTCCAGCACAGGACCCGTCTTCCCAGGACGTCGCTCCTCCTCCTCAGGATCCGGCTGTCTGAGTTGTTTTTGGTATTTTGATGCCAAAGGGGGAGAAGAAGAAGAGAAGAAGAAGTTATAAGAAGCCTTAGTTTTAGGGGAAGTTAGTCTTTTGTTATGGATTATATGTTAGTCTTGTGTTATGAATGCTTTATGGATATTCCTTCGTGCTTGTAATAGTTTATCACCTTTTGTAGTACTTGTGGGAAGTTGTTCATACTTAATATCTTAATGCGATCTCAAGTACTATCATATCTCTGTTACATTGCTCTCTCATGTTCATAAATGCAAAATAGACTCCGTCAAAATTACATGCACATGTTTAGGGGGAGTCTCCCTTAAAAATTGACATTAACAAGAAAAATAATTCTCAAATATCCATCTATGCTCATTGCAAGAATTATCTCACTTGTTGAAGTCTTCAAAAGAATATACTCTCTAGTATATTCAAAACAAAACTTCTTACATATTAATAGTGTTGTCATCAATTACCAAAAAGGGGGAGATTGAAAAGCATCTAGGCCCCTAAAAACAAAAATGGTTTTGGTAATTAATGATAATATGTGAATATGGGATTAACGTGTTTATGAAGAATGTGCAAGGTTTAATCGCATTGATGAACATGTTAAAGAAAAGATGCACGCTAAAGGATATTATGGAGATCTACAAGGTTTAAAGACAAGGTATAAATAGTCTAGGATCCTTTTGTGTTTTACGGTCTTAGGCGAATTGGTTGATAGACCGGATTATAGGTTAAATGCCGTACTATTAAGAGGGATCACGACTAGTAGCTTGATAGCTTGCTCTTGTGCCATATGGATCAATTTAGGATCATGCATGCATTCAATTAAACTTAAAATTGAATTGGCAAAACAAATGTGCTTTATTTGTAAAATCGGATGAACCGCAGGTTTCACTGAGGTTGAACCGCATTGCGGTTGTACCGGCGCCGTGCGCGGTACTACCGCACTCCGGACATTCCGAAATTTATTTGGCGGTAGTATAAAAACAGAACAAGTGTATTTTCGCTCAGAAACCTCTCTGGAAAAACGGTCGTTCCGATTTTCAGAATCGGATGAACCGCACTACGGTTGTTCCGAAAGTTATGCTGCGGTTGTAAAATTCCAGAACACATGCATTTTCATCTGAGCCGAAACCCTGATATCGGATGTTCCGGAGGTTTGCTGCCGGTTGTACCGATTATCTTTTAACGGCTATATCAGTGCATTAAATGCAGGTGAAAATAGCCGTTACTATTTCTATTTCCAGGAATCGGATGTACCGGAGGTTTGCCGCCGGTTGTACCGATTTTCGCTGGGAATTGGGGAACTGCTCCCCAACGGTTGGATTGGTTGGTGGAGGCTATAAATACCTCCCCAACTGCCCAAGGGAGATGTTACACAGCTCATTAATCATTCATAGACCCTTGGAAGCTTTGAGCATTCATTCTACTCCCCAATTCTCTTGCATTCATTGAGAGGGAGTTCAAGTGCATTCATTCTAGTTGATCCTTGTTGCACTTGAGTAACGTCAAGCGAAGATCCGTGATTTATTACTCTTGAAGTGTTGCCGCACTTCTAGACGGCTTGGCGGAGAGCACGGTGATCTCTTCAAGAAGATTGTGAAGAGGCCCGGTGCAAGCTTGTGAGTGGTTGGGTGTTCACCATCTCCGGAGCGGAGGAAGAACAACCTTAGCGATCGAGGGAAGGCTTAATCCGTGGAGCCGGCTTGAGATGTCAAGCTTCCTCAACGTGGACTAGTGAAGACCGGCAAGTCTTCGATACCACGGGAAAAACATCTTTGCGTCTTTGTGGTTACTTCTAGTCTTTACACTTCCGCATTTATATTTCTAGCTTGTTTATTGTGATTAAATTGCTTTGCTAGAAAGTATAACTTGTTTAGACCTAGTCATTTACTTGATAGTATTGCTAAATTGTTAAAAAGTTTAAAAACCTCCTATTCACCCCCCTCTAGTCGGTTATCCTTGATCCTACAATCGGGAAGGTCGCTGTCGAGAATTCGGACGCTGTTGGTAGAGATCGTGTAGATGGGTTGTTTTCACCTAGTAAATGAAAGAATTAAAATTTAGTGATAACATTAATTAGCTATAAAATTTTGATTAGTTTCCAAAACCAGTATCGTTCATATCTTTTCAAGTTTTAGAATTAAAGATACGAAATTGTGAAGCGGTCTGTCCTGACAGATTTTGGGACAGTCTTCGGGGAAGGAAACAGGGTAGAAAACGGTAGAATTAGAAGTTCGTCATAACAAAGAAGTTGTAGAAATATGTGTGAAGATTCCATAAAGTATTGGTTTGCTAGATTTGGAGTTCAGATGAATAAGTTAGAGAGTTTTTACTGCTGGGACATCGGACAGTGTGTCCAGTACAATTGGGTTAATTGTGGCGTTTTAGCGTAGACATGCAAAGGTGATTAGTGTATTGTTTTGGTGCTGTGGTGATATGTTTTTTAGTATGTTTAAATTATTTGTACATGCAGTATTGCTTCTAGCACCTTGCCACCATCCCGCTACCCAGCTCCAAGCAGATAAGAGGCAAGTACATGGTAGAGTGGTAAACAATGGGTTGTCCGCCATTGTCATTGATATTACTTATCATGTTATTTATTATGCTTCCGTTAAACTTATTCATATACATGATATTGATGATATTAAGTTAATGAGATTATGATATTGAGATAATGAGAATGAAATATTGAGTTAATGAGACGAGTTGTGTAAATGATTAATTATGATGTTGCATCATTTACATTCACCATGATAAGAGTGTACGAGCTAGGTCGGTGATAAATTTATGTAGCTATTCCGGTGAGGTTGGTGAGAAAGATACATGATTAGTCCAGAATGCTATAGATAAAGTCTTACATTTGTAGGTACTAGTTAAAGTCCTATAATGTAGGGACCCCATCCTAACAAAGATGGGGAAAGAGTGTGTCATCGATAGGTGAACATTCTGTTATACTGGCATCAGCTGATGAGATGCATATGAACATGAGTATGATGGTACATTCGTATATATGAGTAAATTGTTAAATTGTGCAAATTTACCTATATGGAATATGACTTGTTATGATCAATAAACTATTGTTTATGGCTTTATTATATATTTGCTGAGTTTTGGACTTACTCTTGCTTTATCGTTGTTTTTAGGTGACCATTGATGGCGACATACATGGGAGGGAATAGATCACAAGCACCACATGTGAAACAACTACACATTCAATATTTACCTACAGTGATTCCTTTTAAATCTAGTGACATTGGTTATTTTCTTTAGACTGTTATTCAAGGACTTATTTATTGCCTAGAATAATGCTTGAGACTAGTTGGTAAATTCATTAGTTGATTAGTATTACTTTAAACGTTCATCTTGTGACCCATGGACAGGTTTTAATCTTGATAAGCTTGTTGGAATTTATTATAAATTAATGTTTAAATTAGTAATTAGCATAGGTTTGTGACATTCTAGGCTCCACTACTACAAAAAGGCTAATACTGAACGCCTCATCACAGATGGTTGACCAAAACCGTCTGTATTACATGCAATCATAAACGATTTTGGTTTTGTGATCGTCTGTGCTACATTCATGTGAACCGAGTTGCAATGTGGGCTACCTAGCTAGCTTGTCGGTTGATGGTCGGTTTGGACACCCTTGGTCTTACTGTCTTGCCCTCTGTGACTGTTGGCTGGATGGATCTGGAGGTGGGGAATGGGGTTATGTTCGGGTGTTATTGCTGATATGTTCCTAAAGATATTTTTTGTTTTCGAGACGTATGATGCAGGGTGTGCTGCTGAAAAAAACACATTGATGCAACCTTAAGAAGTGACAATCGGAGGGAGGCAATTTGGTTGCCTCCTGGAGAGGATCTTAAAAAATGACTGTCTGTTAATAGTAAGTCTGATCACCATCTATTCTTAGGATAAATAACACCATGTAAGTATTTCATGGATATAGGTGAGTTTCTACAGGTTGCTGCTCTTATCTGCTTGACATGAAAACTGCAAATGTTACTAGCTAGTTGTGTTCACTAATGAGATATGAAATGAATCTCCAGGGACAATAAGATGAACTGTATATGAATAATTTTGGAATCAAAGCTTATGAATCTATGGAATCAAAATCCTTGCACATAGTTTGCACATGAACTTCTACATGGATAGAGGTGAGTTTCTACAGGTTGCTGCTCTTATCTGCTTTATAGATAGAGAGTTAACCATTAAGAAAACTCTTTTTTAATTACATCCTAACATGATATCGTCAACATACCATATATTGTTATCTTAGTACCATTCATGTTCTTTTTACAGAAGTTTGTGGTCTTCTTATTTAGTATGAAGAAATTTGCCACTCGGTATTAAAATACTTGAGCAAGATGTGATTGTAATTGTCTGAGTCTTGATTATTTGTTTCAACATATTTTATATGTTTCACTAAACTTGTATTCAAGTATTATCCATGAACCACTCATATTCTAATTTCTTACAGCCATGCACTAGCATGTTTTTTTTCTCTTTTGATAACCTAGATTCTCAATCCTTGTGAGGGTTTTCCAAACAGTGGACGCCTCCTCGAGCCCACCTCCTCTTCTCTATTCTTGATCTCTTCTCTACAAAATCTCTAGCGATTCTTTGCTTTTGCCTTTAAAACAAACTTATATATATATATATATATATATATATATATATATATATATATATATATATATATATATATATATATATATATATATATATATATATATATATAAGTTCGTAGCCTTTGTTAGCTAACTCGAGGCTGAATTCAAATTTAGCTAGCTCGCTCCTTGGGCGTTCATCCTAAACGTTCAGGTGAACCACAGCTTACTTCATCGATCTTGATACACTAGAGTATATGATTTGCTACATGCATTGCTATATATATATATAGAGAGAGAGAGAGAGACACACACACACACACACGAAGTCGGTTTTAAAGAAAAAAGTAGCCACTACTTGGAGATTTTGTAGAGAGGAGGCTATCACAGACGTAGCCTTTGTTAGCTAACTCGAGGCCTGAATTCAGCTAGCTAGCTCGCTCCTTGGGCGTTCATCCTAAATGTTCAGTGAACCACGACTTACTTCATCGATCTTGACACACTAGAGTATACGATTTGCTACATGCATTGCTATATATATATATATATATATATATATATATATATATATATATATATATATATATATATAGAGAGAGAGAGAGAGAGACACACACACACACACACACACACACACACACAAGTCGGTTTTAAAGAAAAAAAAAAGTAGCCATTGCTTGGAGATTTTGTAGAGAGGAGGCTATCACAAACGGTTCCAACTACCAACCGTCTATGATACGTAAGCTATCACATATGGTTTTATCTATAAACAATCATGATAGTCACTATCACAAATGGTTATGGGTTAATAAAATCGTGATAGTATGCATCATATATATATATATATATATATATATATATATATATATATATATATATATATATATATATATATATATATATATATATATATATATATAAGTTCGTAACCTTTGTTAGCTAACTCGAGGCACGAATTCAGCTAGCTAGCTCGCTCCTTGGCGTTCATCCTAAACGTTCAGTGAACCACGGCTTACTTCATCGATCTTGACACACTAGAGTATACGATTTGCTACATGCATTGCTATATATATATATATATATATATATATATATATATATATATATATATATATATATATAGAGAGAGAGAGAGAGAGAGAGAGAGAGAGACACACACACACACACACACACACACGAAGTCGGTTTTAAAGAAAAAAGTAGCCACTGCTTGGAGATTTTGTAGAGAGGAGGCTATCACAGACGGTTCCAACTACCAACCGTTTGTGATACGTAAGCTATCACATATGGTTTTATCTATAAACCATCTGTGATAGTCAGCTATCACAAACGGTTATGGGTTAATAACCGTCTGTGATAGTATGCATCACAGACAGTTCAAAAAACATTTGTGATGACCTCATGTCATCACTGACTCATAGACTCAGACGGCTCATGAAACCGTCTGTGGTGATGTTTTTGAACTGTCTGTGAAGACATTTTCTGTAGTATGTTCACTACTACAAAAAGACTAATACTTGACGCCTCAACACAGATGGTTGACTAAAATCGTTAGTATTAAATACAATCACAAAAGGTTTTGGTTTAGCGACCTTCTGTATTACTGGCTGCGCTAAAAACCGTTTGTGAAGAGGTAACATCACAAACGGTTCATGTTGAAAATCGTCTGTGAAGTATCACAGACGGTTCTAAACAAGAACTATCTGTGATATTATTAAATATCATAGACGGTTTTTAATAAGAACTGTATGTGATATGTTTAAAGCCACTTCGGCTCCCGCGCGATGCATCTCTTCGTCTCGCGCGCCAACGTTACGATGTGTCTCTTCATCTCACGCGCCGACGTTACTCCTAGTTTTATAAGAATGATCATCCGCCACCGTACTCCTCACACATCGCTCTACTCTATCAAGCACAAACGAAATGGCTCCCCACTCTTCTCCCCTGACACCGGCATTGATGACCTACCTAGCCATCCTGTACGAGTACCTCGTCGGCCGTACGTTGGCGGAAGCTGTGGAAGAACACTATGCTAACAGTGTCCCCTCTCCTCCACCGGAGGTTATGCCAACGCACGTGACGGCGACGTTCCGCCGTCTTGACCCACTCCTCCACCGTCTTTCGGGTGGTCTGCATCTTCCGGCGAGCTAACCTCGCCATTGACGTAGTCCTCCACAACGACATTGAACGTCTCCAAGAGGATTACCGTCACTTGTAATGCGTCATCAAGGCGGCGGGTGACCGAGTCGACCAAGATGAGACCCCTCAAGCAAGAAAAGAGAGCCAATGGGCGCATTTCTACTTGGTTCTTGAGGCGGAGCGTCTTTGGGCGACTATCGAATAATCGCGTCAACGGTTGGAAGTGTTTCAGGCTACCTACACTGATCACAAACCATCTGATGCCAACGATATCGCCTACGAAGTTTTGAAGACGGAGATTGCATGCTACCTCTGCCACTAAATTTTTTATTATTATTTAGGTTTCTACTTTTTTTTAATCTTTGTAAGAAGCGACTGACCACACTGTTTGGCCATATGTAAATACAAAAATAAAAAAACTGGTTGAATTTGTATTTACTGTCTTCTATATATGTAAACGGTCTTGGTATAACGACATGACGACATTACTGACCGGTGAAAAACAAGTAATGCATGTTTATGTGTCATATATTCTGAATTTGCATTTATGTATATGAGAATATGTCATATGTGAATTTGCATTTATTTATATGAGAATGTATGTTATCACAGGATAATATGCTCAAAATATAGAACTTGAGATCAACCAAAATCACGGACGGTTCTATTATGGAACCGTCTGTGATAAGTATCACTGACGGTTCCATAATAGAACCGTCTGTGATAAGTATCACTGACGGTTCCATAATAGAACCGTCTGTAATATCCCTTTATTAGTATGAGCCCGCTAGGGTTTGCGCCCTAACTCGTCACTCCCTAGTGCCCTTACTCTTGCCTGTTCCCCTCCCCACCCGAGTGCCCCCGACCTCGATGCCACCACCCCTGACATCGACGACGCCGCCCGAAGCCTCCTCCCCGACGGCCACCCCTAAGTCGTGCCTTCTCCCTGACCCTGTCACCGACGTCGTCGTTCTTCCCGTCGTCGTCGATTGTGATACCATGGTTCACCGCACAAGACCTTTACAATAGTATCTATCCTAGCCCTTGATGTCCAGTTTGGTTGTTCAATAGCTCCTCCCCAGCGGCGGCTCTACCTCCCAGTGACCTCTTCTTCTCCAGCGACCTCTTCTTCCCCGGGCGACCTATTCCATTCCAAAACAATACCAAATGAGTAAAACACTACTACAACACCTCTTCACCTGCCTTTCGCCATTCATTTCACCTTTGTCTGTTTAACCACGTTCATGCCGGTCAATTCTCCTCACTTGCGTCCCATTGTCCTACCATTTCATTCCTGATATCTTCTCTATAAAATCTCAAGCAGTGACTGCTTGTGCCTTTAAAACCGTTAGCAGCCACTGCTTGAGATTTTATAGAGAATAGATTAGGAATGAAATGGTAGGACCCTAGGACGCAAGTGAGGAATTTACCGACATGAACATGGTTACACATACAAAGGTGAAATGAATGGCGAGAGACAGATGAAACTATCATAAACGGTTCCTTAGGGCAAACCATCTGTGATACATTAGCTATCACAGACGGTTTTTAGATGAAAATATCTATGATACATTAGCTATCACAAATGATTTTATCTACAAACGGTTCAAAAACGGTTCTGAGTTAATAACCGTCTGTGATAGTATGCATCACAGACGGTTCAAAAACCATCTGTGATGACCTCATGTCATTACTGACCCATAAACTGAGATGGCTCACGAAACCGTCTGTGATGATATTTTTGAACCGTCTATGAAGACCTTTTCTGTAGTAGTGGCTCTGTGTTTGGCCGGAGTGTTACACTCTTTGTCATTTAATTGCTTCCGACAATTTATCTTTAGGCTTTGGGGAGTCTACAACATTCGAAACTTACATAACGAGTACGCATAATCCTAGATTTTCTACCGTTTCTAAACAAACGATAACTAGGGATCTAGTTAAATACTATAATGAATGACGTGTTAAATTAAAGGAACTATTAAATACGTGCACATTTTCGGTGGCCTTGACCTCGGACATATGGAGTGGTTGGGCTACGGAGGATTATCCTAGTGTAGTCACTCGTTATGTTAATAACAACTGGAAAATGGAGAAAAGAATTATAGCACACACAGGTCAGAATATTTCGAACTGTATTATCAAAGTCGTGAAAATTTTTGATCTTACAAACAAAATATTCTCAATTACTTTAGACAATGCTGCTTCAAACTCTAGGGCAATGGATATTCTTACTCCAATGTTGAGTACATACGCCGATTCCTTCTTGCTACATCAGCGATGCACATGTCATATTATTAACCTTATTGTAAAATGTGGTTTGAAGAGGTTGAGTTCGTATATTAAAGCTTTCCGCGATATGCTATCTTTCTTGAATAATTCTAACGTTAAAATAGCAGCATATAAGAACTTCTGCAGGACAATGGGTGTACATCCAAGAAAATTTGGTTTGGACATACCGTAAGATAGAACTCTACTTACTCGATGCTTAAGTGTCTTTTACCGTATAAGAGAACTTTTTCTGTTTTTATTCAATGCACTATTGTAGCACTGTGGTAGTGTACTATTGACTGAGCAGCATTGGTTGGTTGCTACGAATATACATAAGTTTTTTTTATGAATCCATTGTTGCTTTATCCACTGTGTATTATCCAACATCTCCTATAATTATGCATATTATTCTACAAATTACTAGTCACTTGAACGTATATGAAAATAAAATAGTTTTATAAGAGGCTATTATTGATATGAAAATAAAATATCTGAAATATTAGAGAGAAATCCCTTTCCTACATGCATTTGCATTTATTTTAGATCCTAGAGCGAAAATTCAAGGATTTGCTAATGTTTTTTATCTTCTTAGTGATGCTACAGACCTAGACTATTCTAACTATTTTACAAATATTCATTCTAGATTTACCGAGGTTTTTCAAAGGTATGAAAATAAATTTCAGGGAGTTCGCTTGCAACGACCTCCACTACCACCCACCACAAGAAACAAGACAAATTTGTGGGGCAAGATCCGGGTGCAAGTTCTTCCTCTAGGTCCAAAGGTTCTACACCAGCACCTTCTCAACCAAGACCAACCTCCCAGCCAAGGAGTGGAAAACTATCCGTTATCTGGACAATGCTATGGTGGATTCCAACGCAAAAGGCTTCGAAATTTTCAATCGTGGCATATCTATGTTAACATATCCCGTGCTATCCATATTTGCACATGATGTATTAAATGTTCTTGTCTCGATGATTTCCTCCGAGTCTATTTTCAGTCTTTTTGAAAGAATATTAAAGGAGAGAAGAACACGTCTCACGAGTGAGATGGTGGAGATACTTCTAACTATGAAGGACCAAGAACAAGCTAATGCACGAACACAACACTTTGTAGATAATCCAGAGTTGTCGGAGGTGTTTGAAAATCTGTACCTAGACAATGACACTTAGAACATGCATGTATGCAGAGTTATAGGATGTACTCGTTTTCCATTGCCAATGTTTTCTCATGTTGAGTTTTCACTTGGCAAAGGTTTTAATGAGATAGACATGTAAAAATTAATAAAACTCTTTATTACATTTTCAATATGTTTCTTATTTTTTACCATTTTCATATGTATTTTTTAATTCTACACATTTTTTATTTTTTTTGGGATTTTTAAATTTTTTGGGCCGAAACGAGCTACGTGGACTGAGCACGGCCCGTCGGGCTACCATGCTCGAGCCAGCCCGAGATGCCGACGTATCGTGCTTGGGTCGGCACCCTAGCCCACAGGCTGTTACAACATGAGCTGCACAGTCAAACCAACCGACTGTGCCAAGTCTAATCATGTCGGGCTGGCACAGGCCTAGGTCGTGTCATGCCAAGCGGCCCGTTTGGCCACCGCTAGTTTGGAATGGAAATTTTTCTATAGTCACCTTCATTTCTGCATTCCAAGTAGCTCTTGAGTAAAACAAGTGTCCTCGTCCTCCTCCAACTCCAACAAGTGTTGTGCCCTACTGTGAAGTTGGCTAGGTTGTCAGCATCTCATGTCGTGCCTCCCACGAAGCCAACTCTTACCATCGCAACAGCATGCCCCCCTTGTTCTCCATAGATTCAAATTTTTGTCTTTCAGCACATTTTTGTCTTGTCTTAGGCGAGTGAATATGGAGAGACTAATCAATGAGATATCAAAGGAAAAACACTCAGTATCCTCTACCTGCTTAGATGCAGCTACCCACCTATCTGTTATCATGTTCCTAAGTGAAGTTACAAGAGGTTTTCTTCATATCACCTGACATACGGACGAATATCGCTCATCCCGTATCATATTCCATATTTTTTCCTTGGAGTCGGAGTCAGACACGGATAGTGCCGGATACCCATTTATCCCTTCAACTTTTGCTCCGCAAGCCTTTGGTCAGTCGGTCGGACGGATATTATGCTCTCCATTTGCACCCCTAGTCAACACCATGGTTTTATGAGGGGTGAGGGTGATGAGGGGAATATACATGGGGTTTCTTTTATATATCATTGCAAATGTTCTAGATCCCTGATCTATCATTGTAAAGTGACATTTCCGTCACATGCCACTGTGAAGTTGAAACTATACCATTTTATGTCATTGTTGACCAGTTTAGTTGTGGGTGGCTGTGCAAATACCATTTTACCTTTGATGTCTTCTTCTTCCTCTCACTCCCTCTTCTCACTCTCCCTCAGCCTCCTCCAGCTTTGAGCGGGCCGTCGCGGCTGAGGGAGGCAACCATCGCTCGGTCTCACATCGACAAAAGGGAGGCGACCGTCGAGAGCATCCACGACTAGGTGGAGAAGGATGTCGGAATCCATGGAGACGCCTCGGCACGGAGGCACTGGAGGGAGGGACGGTGCTGGCTTTGATGAAGGGCGCGGGCACGAGCGCAGGCATGGACAATCAACGATGGAGATCTGGCAACAGCGGTGACGACGAGGTGGTGTGAGAATCGACAGTGGTGTGAGGATCGAGGCACCATGGCGGCAGCGCGGCTCAAGTCGGTAGAGATCCGGTGTAACAGTGGCGGTTTGGGAGTGGCGTCACCGGATTGAAGGCGAGATGATGTGTCGCAGCCGAATAGGAGATGTCAGAGGGTTCACTGCCGACCGTGAAGAAGACGACAAAGGCATCAGTGGCAGCTGCCTGTTCTAGATCGAGGCTAGCACACAAGGGAGAGAGGAAGAGAGGGAGGAAGAGAGAGGAAGGGTGGAGCAGGTGGAGGAGCTCGCCCGCCGGCCAAAGCGACGTCAGGTGAATTGGAGGAGAGAGAGAGAGAGAGAAGTTGGAAGGAGAAGAAAGAAATGAGTGTATTTAGGGTATTTTGGAAAATGTTGACAGAAAAAATTAACAGAGGTGGCAACATTGGCATAAATGATATGGTTTCAACTTTGCAGTGGCATATAAGAGAGATGTTGCTTTGCAATAGAAGATAAAGGATCCGAAATATTTGCAGTGGCATATAAATAGTTTTCTAATATATATATTATTAGGGAAGGGACATTAAGTAGGTGGTTGGTCTAGCTCCAGTGGTTCAAAATTTGACTGTGGAGGCTGGTTTTTCTATGGAACTAGGGCTTAACAGCTTAAGAGAGCATCTCCCGGAAACCGCAACAAGGATGGTTTAGCCCAATTTTTCCCCTTTTTTTCTCTCCAAATTATCAATTTGGAATTTCAAGGTTCTACAGAAAATGGGGGTTCAAAGGGTGTCACTTGAGCCCTGAGCAGGCCCTTTCTAAAAAACCGGACCGTACCAGTTTGATGAGTTTTCGGCGAGAACGGACCTGTTTTCGCTTGAACACTGGAGCACTACGAAATGCTGAACACAAAGGCAACACCATCTTATCTCATAAATGTACGCAGAGATTGATCTAATCCATAGTCCACTATTATAACAATAGTAACGTTCTTTACACCCGAGAGTTTGTTATTGCTCAATTCACACCACAACAAAAACACAGCAGCACATAATTAGCTATTTCACGTACGCAGCTGTGTATATATGGGTTCAAGCTAAACATTGCAACTAACAAACAAAGGGCAAACACCAGAGACGACGACCATGACAATAACCAGGCTCACGACAACACGGTTCTCATGCAGCGCTGTCAACGGCCATAGGCTGTGCTTCCTGCTCCCCGGGCACCTTCTGCAGTTGTTCAACAAGCAACGACGGTGTGCGAAGCGTCAACAGCTGAAGTGGGCGCTAGAAGCAGAAGAGGTTGAACCAAAGAGAGAAGAAACATACCTCTGTCTCCGTGTGTTCGAGCTTTCTCCATTTCGCAAACATGTTGCCATAGAACTTGGCGTCTCTCTTGTTGTACTCTCTGATTTTGTCCTTCAACGTCTTGTACACCATCTTCACATCCCTGATGACAAACAGCAAGAATAAGTCCTGGTTAGATATTGCGCAACATGAAAAATCAAAATGCGTGAATTAGTCACAGTGACTTTGATATTTATTCTTTGGATACCAAAGTACCTACTACTGTTGGTGGTAAAATGTTTAGAGTTAACTCCCCCGTAATAGCAAGTGAAGCTTTACCTGTTGTCAGGATCATTTTCCAGTGCTTTCTTGATGTCTAACTCTGCCAGTTCCAGATCAACAAGTTCGATGTATGCTTGCGCCCTTCTGTACAGGGCCTTAACATTTGTGCTCTCCAGTTCTAAGACCTGAATACCATTGTTCATGGTCAGATTATGTAATTCAACTCATCAAAAGCTCTTAAATTGACAAGTTAAGACATGATAAGTCTCTGAAATACCTTTGTGCAGAGTTTCTCTGCTTCTTTGTATTCTTTCAATTTCAGTTTGCACGCTGCGTTGTTGAGCTTGCTGCTAATCTTCAGCGCTTTAGATTGCATCTTCTCATCCTCACTGAAAGAGCTGTCATACTCAATGTACTTCGCAGCCTAATTAAAAGAAAAACAGAGGCACAGATCAACGTCAGGAAGTCATTCCCGTAAAAATAATGTCAGGAAATCAGATTAAGTGTACAGAGTTTTTCCTAACGCCATTTACCTTTTCATATCTCTTGGAGGCCTTGGCATACTTGCCCATCTTAAACCACACATTCCCTTCATCTTTCTTCTTGGCAGCTGCTTCAATCTTCTCCGCATTGCTCTTCAAATCCCAAGATTCTTTCTCCTGGAAAAAAGGTATAAATTGTAAACACTTTCTGATCATGTCATGGAACTAGTTGGGTAAGGGTCCGGAAACTGAGGATAGGACACTTGCCCTCTTCTAACCACAAGCAGGGTTCTTCCCTAACATGGTAGAGATGCTCTGAGACTTAGTTTAACTCTTGATTTTTCATTGCTTGGTTGATAATGGGATGCATGGTGTGCTTTTTATAAGGAGGACTGACTTGACCCCTAAGACTCTGATGTTCTAACTAAACAGATCTCTTTCCCTAACTAATAAGCTTCTTTTTTTATTTTATTCATTCCTAATTTAATTCTAGTCGGCTGTTGTCGTGCGGTGACTACTATGCGCTTCCTACGCCAGCCAATGCCCTCCTCAGCCCATAACACTATACCCCTCATGGCCAGACAGCTTATCCTCGAGCTGTCAGGTGGTGACCAAGGATGAAGGTTGTGATGGCCCCACGTTGATGAGCGTTGTTAATGTCCTATTGTGTGGAGGAGGATCATCCTGGCTTCAACAAAGTCCTCCTTGGTTTGACGTCACAGGAGTCGCCAACGGTTGGGAGTTATCCATCACAAGGAGCCGGAACCTGAAAGGGTCGCATACAGCGACAATCTTGACGGACGTTGGGTAAGCCGAAAGGATCACGCCAGGGTGCATTGCCATGCGGAAGAGATAGTGGCGTCGCTTGAGTGACAGCCAAGGCAGAGGCCACCCATCATGATGCAAACATAGCAGAGACGGTGGCGAAAGTGTGAGTGGTCGTGGCCCGAAGGGGGAACGATGGTTGCCCTGGTTCGTGGCCAGATCATATGACATTCGATGGCGCCAACAAAGACGACGGTGGTCCAGGAGGTGACCCGAATTTGCCACCTCCGAAGACTCATGAGCGGTAGTGGCGCGTCGAGGATGGCGCTGTCGCCAGCGGAAAAAATAAGGCGTCGGTAGCCATGGCTTAGAGTGGTGCAGCGGAAGTTGAACCAGTGGAGGTGATGACTAGGGCGGCGGAGGCTGAATGAGATCCGGTTGTGGAGTCTTCATCATCGGTGGCGGAAAACGATCTGGTGGCGGCAAACGAAGATACGGCGGGGACGGTGTTGATGGCGGCGGAAGGGGGCTCCGATGGTGCTGGCAGGCTCCTCGAGTCATGGTGGTGCGGCAAGAAGGGAAGCAACGTCAGTGGAGTTTTGCCGCTGGTTGCTCCTGGGATGGCAGAGACTTCATCTCCTGCAGTGGAAATGGATTTCGTATTGTCGGTGGGTATGGCAGTGGCAGACGGAGAACCAACAGAAGTAAATCTGGCAGGAGAGGCCGACGCGGATGGAGAAGATCCAACAAGGGAGGCTTGACTCATGGGCGAAGACAGCGCGGTGCGAGGAGAACCATCAACAAAGGCTAGAGCAGCGTGCGGCGACAACGTTGTTGCCCTTACAACAACACGATCCTCCTCCTCCTGCTCCCTCATCTCCATCATGACCAGATTCATGGGCGGAGATGGCACGGTGGCAGTGGATCTAGCGGGGATGATGGTTGTGAAGGCATGTGTGATGGAAGGAGATCCAGTTGTGGCCGCGAGAGGACCAAAACGGAGGTTGATGTGCTTTACCAAGCGAGGCCAAGTGTGCACCCCGAGCGCACACTCCAGTTGTCGATACCACAGGGAGGCATTCCCCGTTAGGTGGTACGATGCCAACCACTCCTCTTTCTCCATCGTCCATTGCTCCTTGAAGAATTCCTTAAGCCTTTCAACCAAGGCTTCGAGTCCTCCTTGCCATCGAAGGTTGGAAGCCCTAGGTAGTGGAATCGTGAAGCTCGAGCCTTCATGGGATCAGAATCCCCGCTGCTAACCATTGATGGCGGAGCAGCAGATGGCTCTAATACCAAATTGTTGGGATAGGTCACTCGCCCTCTTCTACCACAGGCAGGGCCCTTCCCTGACATGGTAGAGAAGCTCTGAGGCTTTAGTTTAGCTCTTGATTTCTCATTGCTTAGTTGATCATGGGATACATGGTGTCCCTTTTATAGGGAGGACTAACTTAGACCCTAAAAATAGAATCTCTACCTTCCAAAAAACCATCTCTCTTTCTTTCTAACTAAACCGATCTCTTTCCCTAACTAAATAATCTTCTATTTTTATTTTATTCATTCCTAATCTAATTCTAGCCGGCTGTTGTCATGCGGTGACTGCTACGCGCCTCCTACGTGGGCCAGCCAACGCCCTCCTCTAAGTCCTCAGCCCATAACAGATCAACATAGGTGAAAAAGATAGGTAGACAAGGAAAAAGGTAGTGATAGTTACCTTCTCGAAGGACACAAGCTCCACTTCATAGAAGACAGTGGAGTTAGGAGGAACGACAGCAAGATCTAGCTTTGTTTCATTGGATCCAAACGCTTGTTCAGGCGGTATTCTCACCAACGCAACCTCTCCTTTCTTCATAGTAACCACCGTTCTATCGAGTCCTTCGATGACTTGCTCCTCATCCGTCTTGAACTCAAATGGTTCATCACCATCATGCCCTTTCTTGACAAACACAGTGCCGTCCTCCAACTTGCCAACAAGTCTCACTGCAAAGATGTACAACATTTTGTATCTTTGTTCTGTAGCATCGCAACTATTTAAGAAGTAGCACAAGACAATGCATGAGTTAGCATATACCACACACCTCTCACAACTGCCCCATCGTTCGGGCGCTCATAGCCTTCGCCTTCCTTGAGGACCTTCTTCAAAATCCTCTTATCATCACCAATCAGTGTCACTGTTTTCCAAGAGACCAACTCAAGATCTATGTGCAAGGTAGCATTTGGGGGCACAGCACCTTCAACTCCAGAAGCTGGTTTTCCTTGCTCGCCAAATCCATCTGCCCATCACCAGATACATATCAATTATGCCGGTTCCAAATTCTTACAATGTAGCAAAAAGTAGGCCTAAATGCCTAATTACAAATTTCGGAGAACTCACATTGCGGCTTGACAGTGAGGAGGACCTTTTCACCCTTCTTCATCGTCTTCACAGTTTTGGAAAGTGCCGGACAGAAATAGCCTGACAATATAAATTTTGAGCATTAGAGAACTAACATTTCAGAGCTAAATACTGCATTGCAAGAGCTAAAAAAATACTAGATACAAACCATCTTTGACGGCAAATTCAACACCATCAGATTTCGACACAACAGTTCCATCCTCAAGTCTTGCCTCGTACTTGACTGTAATTAGGCAATTGAGCAAACACGTTAACACAATTGCAGCTGGCATATCAGTGTTAAACGACGTTGTGTAACACAGCACATACCGAAAACTTCATCGAGATCTTTTGGGTTTTCCCATTTCTGGCCTTCAACAAGTATCTTCTTGAAAATGCCGCCATCCTTGCAAATGTCCTTGACGCTGGCCCATGACAGAAGCTCGACATCGAATTTAAGTGTGGCATTTGGAGGGATCGTTGGCGGGGATCCCATCTCGCCGTAGGCAAGCTCTGGTGGTATGGTGAAGATGGCATTTTCACCCTTCTTCATGGTCTTGATGCCCTGATCCCATCCCTTTATCACTTGACCTGCAGTGATTGATAGCTTACATGGTGATACTCAAACACTTAACCGATGAAGCAAATCCTATAGCGGAGGTGGTTATTCATCTGAATTCCTTTTACATACCTTGCCCAAGCTTGAACTTGAAAGGAGTTCCACGGTCGCGGCTCGAATCAAACTTGGTTCCATCAAGAAGAGTGCCCGTGTAATGCACTGCAAGGGACATTTTAGTTTTATTTACTCTCATATCAAACAAAGAATCACACGAACATCAATTGTAACAATCAGTTATGTCTATGATTGAGTGAAGAGGAAATATCTGTATTGTGGGAATTTCCAGGTTTAATTATTGTTTACGGATTAATATGAAAATTTCTACATTAGCGGGAATTTCTAGTCCTTGTAGCGAACAAGGCGCCTTAATGCACCGGTTGTTTATATGAACCCATGAATATTTGGCACTTTTAACCAAATCATGGTGCCACAAATTAAATAAAATGTACCTAAAATGTCCTTCAATAATACCTCACGCACGAGCAACAAGGCAGTGAAGTTGAGCAAGTTTAGTAGTTTGGGAAAACACCGGAATCACATGATCAGAAGTGGCAAGTATTCGAAAACGAGCCCTTTTACGGTATTGATTTATATTACCAATCGTATAGAATGTGCCGTAAAATTTCTAATATCAGTATACTAGTAGAATTTACCGTAAAATTTCTAATATCCGGTTAGAATCCCATCGCTAGTGTGTTATGCGCAAATCTTGTTAGGTGATCCAATGTAATTTTGAACGATAGGATCAGCGCAGGTTTTTAAATAAAGCAGAAAAAATTATTCACAGCTTTTATTTTGCACCTGCCATTTCATCTGAGCAGCAAACTTCTGTAACGACTGAACGAGGAGACGCCTGTGTATGCACTCACCTTCGACCTCGTCGCCGGTCTCGGGGCGGTCCCAGCCCTCGCCCTCCCTGACGAGCATCTTCTTCAGCCCCTGCTTCCCGACCTCCTTCTCCTCCCCGACCTTCGTCGCCCCGGGGACGTAATCCTCCTCCTCACCATCGCCGTCGCCGCCGTCAAAGTCCTTCATGACCTCCTCCTCCGCGCCGGCATCTGGGAGCCTGTACACGTCGTCCGCCATTGGTTCCTGGACCGGAATTAACGCTGACGAAAGAAACGCTCCGGTGCTACTGAAATCAACGCGTGCGTGAAAATGTGCTGTGCGTGCTTTCCGGAACTCGCTTGCAATCCGAGCAAGGTGGGTTCTGGATCGGTCTTTATAGGGGAGCTCGTGTACTTGTACATACAGAGATTCTAGAGGGTTCTTCCGGGAGTGGATTGGGCGATGGGCCGGATGGTTCCAGAGACTGGTGGGTTGCTGCCTCGCAGGGGCGCGAGAGCTTTGGAAGGCCGTGGATGATTCCAGAAGAGGCTAGCGCACCAGTTGGGGGCAGCGTGTTGCGACCGCCCAACAACAAAGCAAATGTTACTTCAGTCTGACGGTAGGCGTCATTAGCTAACCGACGAAACCCGGTACTATACATTTGAAGTGTGCGTCTTTCCTCTTCAGTTTAATTTTTAGGTGAATTAATTGATTCATATAATTTAATATAATATTAGGATAAGAGATCTTAAGTTTAAGATCTGACTAACATAATTAAAAAAATAATTACAACTTATTTCTATTTCACGTCTTAGACCTGAAGAAACCTACACGTGAGGGTTATGCCTTTCCTCATCGGTTTATATTTTTTAGTGAATTAGTTGATGTATGCAACTCTATCCTATAAAACCATAATTTCTCTTTCAAAATACTGATACCTCTTTTAGAATACTGATACTACAAAAGAGCAGGAACAGTTAGGGGCACATGAATTTGAAAGGAATTTCACGCTAAGGGCTCGTTTCAAATGCAGAAATTTCATATAAAATAGTTCAATTCCTCTGTTCCGATCAGGGCCTAAATAGTTAACAAGATTTTGAAATTACGGCGTGCCAGCAGGGTCTAGGAAATTGTGAGTCTGAAAGAATCGCCGTGGTTTAACTACGTTCTGTCCTGGTTACTCGTAATTTGACCTTACAGAATATGGATGTCATTTCTTTTGCTATTTTTAACCTCACAGAACGTTCTGGAACCTGTTGACTCGTATAACCGCATCCGTTCTCTGCTTCCATAACCCACTAACCGCATCCACTTCTCTATGCCCTGACAGTCATCCGGCATGCCTCTGCCTCTCGTTTCGTACGATGGCTGCTACTCCCTCCGTTCCCACAACTTTGCATTTTGACACACAAAAAAAAGAAGGCGTTTTTCAACCTCGACGCATAGTTTTCCAAAATGCCCCTGTTATACTACTCATCGGTCATCACCCCCAACGTTTTTACCTTGTTACGTGTGTTTGAGACTTTATTGAAGGGTGTAATGTTTGATTTGCTCGGTATAGACCACATGGTTTTTTTAAGATAAGGGAAGAGAAAATATCTCCTAGCCTTTATATCCGAAGATACACACATCCTAAAGTTTATTACAATAACCGTAATATTTTTAACCAGACGAAGCAATTACCCTATAAACGATAATGTAGCGGTAAAACAAACGCCGACATAAACCAACGCCAAAACAAAAGCCATAAGGATAGTAAACAACCTTATGAAAATAAACAAAGACAAAGAAGTGCTTCAAACATCTCGAAGCCTATTAAATAGCTTCCACCCATGCTTGTTGAAGATCTCCGCAGTTCGGCCTGTGAAGCGGGAGGCGGCCGTCCCCAGCCCAAAGACATTGATGGGCCCCTCCCCATCAAGGAATGTTAGAAGAAATTTTTGAGGTAATTTAATATGTATACAAATTATTTCATATGAATATTGCTTTTGCATTCAGTTAACTGCTTATTAGTAATATTTTATATATGTGTGTATATATACTACCAATGGGTAGTACTAGTAGTATTATCATGTTTATATAAAAAGGCCCAAAATTTTAGCTTCGTTCTAGGTCAAAAAAAACTCAGGACCGGCCCTGATCTCCCGTGTAATGACCTTTAATGCTTTGCTCCCAGCTACCAAAGCCTCCCTCCTTTCTTGGCATTGCAAAGCTGACCAAGAGTGGATCCAATGGATACATTTGAATATAACATGCAGAGGATGGTCAATAACTTCATTGCCAAAAACAATATCATTACGATATAACCAGATAGACCAGCAAAGTGCAGCAGCCCTCACTAAAATATTTGCTTTTAAATCCGGAGTAAGACCTACTAACCGGTTCCCAAAAATATACCAAATAGTAAGGCCTACTAACCGGTTCCAAAAAAATATTCCAAATTGTATTAGGTCTATTAAGATTGAAAACAATTTGAACTATGTGCCAAGCAAAACAAGCAAAGCGAAAATCAAAAAACAAATGTTGTATAGTCTCCTTATGGTTACAAAAACAGCAATTTGTGTCACCTCTCTAGTTCCGTTTTAATAAATTATCCTTAGCCAAAGGCCATGTTTGGTACAGCTATAGATTCTAGCTTCTCGTCTGGATCTTGTGGAGTAATACCAAACACCTAGCTTCTCAAAACCACCTGATTCTAATTCTCACGAGGAGCTGTCTGAAAAATGAATTAGCAAGGAGAAGTAGCATTCCCGCAGATTCTCGTGAGAATTCAACCTTGCAAAACAAAAATACCCCTCAAGTTGAGAGTTATTTACCCACCTTTTGCCACTGCGTATAAAAAACAAGTTATTCCCCTCCGTCGCCCCTTCGGTAACCCCTCCATCCCCCCACTCCCTTCCCGATTCGCATGAACCCTAGCCACCTTCCTCTCTCCTCGCCACTGCCCTCTCTCATCGCCGCCAGCCCGGTGCCCCGCCTAGAGTCCCTCCCTCTCCGAAGCTCCTCGTCGTCGGCCCAGAGCCCCGCCTGGAGCCCCTCCCTCAGTGCGCGTGTCCCCATCACTTTGCCCTGGAGCCCCGCCTGGAGCGCGTCGCCGCCGGCCCAGAGTGCCTCTTCATCGCCGCCTGGAGCGCCTCGCAGCCGACCTGGAGCCCCGCCTGGAACCCTAACCGCTGTCGAACCCTAGCCGCTGCCAGCCCGGTGCCCCGCGTGGATCCCTCCTCTCCTTCCACTCCTTCCAGGTGATTGGACAAGCATATGCATGCTATGGCGCAATCACCTGATGAGCAGCTTGTGGTGGTATCACATGTCTCAAGTTCTTTCTATATTACGGGTTATGGAAGTTTCTATTTCATATGGCACATCTGGTCTGTCTTGTTTTTGCTTTAGATCTTAGTAAAATTATTATTTGATGCTATTTTTCTTTTAATTTGATGAATTTCAGGTGCTTGTGGCTGATATCAACATTGGTTATGAAGAAATTGTCAATATTCAGGTAGATCACTATGATAAGGATTTTGTTGGTTTCAAGGATCAACCCCCCCACCACCCCCAGTTACTGTTTAGAACTAAAGCTTTGTGTCCCACTGCATCAATTGATCAGTAATAGTCCCTCCAGTTCAAAATCTTTTTATGCATGCTAGCCTAACTGATGGATGATCTAACAGGTGGTTGTTCTTGAGACAAGAACTGCAAAGGCTTCTATTCAGGACATTCTGACAACACACTGTATACCTTCGTCAACGTCGAATGACTTGAAGACCTGAAGAGCAAGATGTTAACTGATACTTTATCCTATGATCCTCTCTGGCATATACTCGCTTCAATTGATTAATACGATGCCTACTACATGACGCTGCACGAGAAGGCCCACTTTTGGAATGGATGCTGCTGAAGTTCTGGTCGTCGAAGAGCAGAGTGAAGTCTGGTTGCACCAAGAAAACCAAGGATCATAAGTTGGATTGATCAGATAGAATGGCAGCATCAAGCCATCGAGAAATTTGTAGAATAGCAACAAACGAAGTTTTATTCTAATTTCATTCGTTGAGTTAAATATCAAAAAATTCATCATGCATAACCTTGCATTTACCCATTATCAAGTTTGGTCTAATGATACTTTCACTTTAGACGTGTGCAGTCGTTTGCTCAACTGACCATACTTTTCTGTACCATTTATTTGCTTTTTCGAGTACTTAAAGTGGTTCTTCCCGGCAAAACCATATCTTATTTGTACACAATCAATGGCTTGATATGATGAGTATGAGTCATTCATTGAGTTTGTTATGCTTGATATGAACTACTGCTTTGAGCAGCTTCTGTCTGTTCTTAAGTGACAGCACAACGCATCTATAGTCACAATTACTTCTCTAAAATCTAGTGGGAGATCTTTGCTCAGAGGTGTTCTTTGGTTTGGAAGGTGGAGGCTCTGAAGGATGATTGGATGGAGGTTCTCAACACAAAACTGAAGAGAAGAATCAAGATGGTTATGGTTCTTCAAGCTGCAGTGGTTCTAGCTTTCATGCTAGCTTGATGTAGCAGTAGTGATGTATACATTGGTAGTAACTTCAATTTTGTTTGGTTCATTTTAACATTAGTGATTTATATATTGGTAATTACTCTAGTTGAATCGGTCAGAAGTGATGTTAATTATCGAGAGATGAGTTTTTATGTAGCTAGAAATGAGATGATTGTAACATTGATCCCATGTTCTTGATGCTGACTTGGCCAAAAATGTTTTAAACAAAGCAATAATATCCAAAATAACAATGTTGTAGGGTGTAAAAACCAAACATAAGTGAGGGAGTGGACGTTGGCCGTCTGACGGGCCATTGTCCACGACAGTAAAATTATTCTTCCAACAAACAACATACAAAGGAACCACATAAATAAGCTAGTAATATGTACAAAACAATATACATGTGCCAAAACCATGGGTAGTATAGACATTTTGCATACAATCCTCTCATTGTTGAATCCGGAGCCAACCTACCAGCCAAACACTTTCCTCTGACAGCTCCAAATTCTCAAAGGAGTGGATTCTTGAAGAATCAAGAGCAGAATCTGAAAAATAAGAATCCGGACCTGTACCAAACAGGGCCAAAGTAACTCCTCTACAAAGGTACCATAAGAAAAAAATTATCTTAAAGGGTACTTTAACTTTGCATAACTTTTGACTTCGAAAACGACAATTGGTGTCACCCAAAACAGCATACATAGATTTGACTGAAAAATGTTCATTCCTATGTAAATTCCATCGAACCGTATCCTTATCCATGGTAAGATAAATATTGGCTATTTTCACCACAAGATTGTTGAAAACAAGCAAATTTGGGCCAATAACCGCTCTCCTAAAATTCAAATTTAAAGGCGCGGTCCCTAAAACATCTGCAGCCAAAGCATGTTTATTCCAGACTACCTCAAACAAAATTGGATAAAGTTCAGAAAGCGGCCGATGTCCAACCCAAATGTCCTTCCAAAATCTGATTTCTTTCCCATTCCCAAGGTTAAAAGAACAACGTTGAATAAAATCTTGCTTTGCCTTCGTCAATCCCCTCCAAAAATAGGAATCCCCATATTTACTCTCAGCTTGAGAGACATACTTATCATTCAAATACTTATTTTTAAGCAAGTGTTGCCAAACCCCTTCCCCATTCAGAAGTTTAAACAACCATTTAGCCAAAAGACACTTATTTTTTATCTCGAGGTTCTGAATTCCCAAACCACCTTGGTCCTTAGGCCTACAAATAATATTCTATTTATCCAACCTATATTTCTGTTTATGGTTGTCACTCTGCCAATAAAATCTGGACCTAAAAAATCCAATCTTTTAAGGACCCCCTTGGTACCTCAAAGAAAGAAAGCATAAACATAGAAAGACTGCTCAAAACCGAATTTATAAGTACCATTCTACCACCAGTAGATAAATTTTTCCCTTTCCAATTGCTCAACCTTTTTTCGAAGCAATCTTCCAAAGCCGTCCATTCATTATTCCGCAGCCTTCTAAAATGAATCAAAATACCCAAATATTTAAAGGGAAAACAACAAAAGAGCTCGCTTTTATGAAAATTTATCTTTAAACCAGAAAGTTGCTCAAACTTACAAAGAATAAGCTTCAAATTTTTTTGCTTGACCAAAATTGTGATCCGTAAAAAAAATAGTATCATCAGCATATTGAATGATAGAAAGACTATCATCAACCAAATACGGTATTATCCCACTGACTTGACCCTCATTCTTAGCCCTTCCAATAACAATGGCTAACAATGACTTGACCCGACGTATGATAGGTCTCAGTCCTATGAGAGTAATACTCCTCGTATTCCATCTGCCGTTGCAGATTTCTGGGTCATAGTGGTGAACGATCATCTCTCTTGAGAGCTTATCGATCATCAGATGTTCGAAGAACTCATCTCCGACTGGAGTTAAGGTTAGAGGAACGATATAACCTGTTGTCGTGCCTATCTCCATGAGGTGAGTTGTTCGAACGACTGGTAGTCGATGGAGTCGTACCGCTACGACTTCTAGAATGATGTCGGGGAGGATACTCAAGTCTTGCCATCGTACTTTGGAGCCTTCGCGCGATCTCTTTAGTGAAGAGGTCGTACCCTAGTGCTCGTGCGAGTTCTTGAGTTGGGTTCTCGAGCAGATCATTTATGTGCTGGAGTTCTCGAGCCTCCTCCGACTGATATTGAACACGCCCAGGTAAATTTTTCTGAGCCGTCATCCTTCTCAAGATCATCTACATCTAATCCTTGAGTTTTCCTTAATGGAGTGTGATCATTTCGAGGATTTCTCCCACGCTCATCAGAGTGGTGATCCCGTTCATTGGCAGAGGCATCCTCGTCATCGCTACGAGGGGTCGTAGGGTGTGATCGGCGGGGAGCATCCTCAGGCCTGCTTCTAGGAGAGAGATTATGATCTAAGGGGAGAGCGAAGACCTCCTGTGTGTGATCTCCACTTACGCTTGAGACCTCCTGGCTTGAAGAGTGGTCAAATGACACCATCTGGCGACTTGGAGTAAACCCCTCCAAAAAGAGGAACTCTAGGTTATAACTGTCTGTGTCTGCAGGTGAGCCCTGCGAATGTGTGGTTGAACTCGTAGGAACAAGGTGCTCCCTCATATCCTCTGTGAAGGTAGCCGCAGAGTTATGACCACCAAATATTGATGGAGTCCCAGAATGATGGATTCTAGGATTTGCCTCGCCAGGTCGGACTGCCTTAGACGGACTTGAACATTCGGAGGGAGAACCATCGTCATGTTGTGAGCCTGTCTGGTTGCGGTCCTGATTATGGTCGGATAGACCCTTGCCCTCTGAGGAAACTGGCCCCTTAGTTGGACATACTGTTGTGGGGGGAAAAGGATTCCTCCTCAACTCCATCGGTGGCATGGTCTCCTAGATCCGACGAATGATCTCTAGAGGCAACATTACCATTGGATGAAATGATACTCGGCTCGTAGTCGAAGCCGGCATCCATGTCGATGTCTGCATAGTCAGCCAAGTCAAATCAAATCTCCTCGTTCCACTCTCATGCTATGGAAGCATTAGGAAAAAAGAGAATTTTTGGACAAGAAATCACTGGAGATCTCCCCACGGACGGCACGAACTGTCGGTGATCTAGAACCGATCTTACATATGATTGTTTGATGCCGGGGGGGGTCTCCTAGATAAGAATCACGCAGAGAATGACATGGGGATTTTATACATGTTCAGGTCTTCTCCAGAGAGAATAACAACCCTCCTCCTGTGTGGCTATATTGAGTATGTTGTTTACAATCAAGAGAAAGACTATGGCTTGTACTCTCGATTGTGCTTATCTCCTTCTGCCTTTTGACTTCAACCTTATATAACGTATGAAAAGGTGGCAGTTCCTCCAGACGAAGAGGCGTCCCAACGTTCCAATTGACGAACCGCTTGATGGAAGTTGCCGCTAGGGACGTGGCACCCCCACGTTGCTAGGCAGTTGTTGTCAAAGACAGAAGTAATTCATGCGGTTACTCACAGATAGTAACAGCGTATATTAAGTACCCTATGTAGTAAACATGGCGCATAATACTCCCTAACTAATTAAGCCTACAAGTTAGCAAGCCTTATTAATTATAGGGTTATCGAAGCTAGGCTGGTCAAAGCCAAACAAGTCGTAGAAGATCTTACGACTACTCGATGTTGTAGAAAGGCTTACGACTATACCATGGTCGTAATAAGACTCATGACCATAGGGTGGTTTATGACCCGGCAGCTTGACCTCTCCCTTATAAATACTAAGGGGTATACTTAAGACTAATATGGAGATGTTAATATCTATAATAGTAATTACAAATAAATAAATGAGGATTACTAGATTATCGTCACAGCTCATAACATAAGTTGGAATAACCTGGATCACCGATTGTAACATGACTATTTTCCCCGCCCGTGACAACGGTCGGTCAGTTCATCCATTGATCCACTTCCACACTCTATCAGGCAAGAAATGAAAATAACTCGTCGGTGATCGACTCACCTCAGTCGGCATCCCAAGGTAAGAATCCTGGAGGGCTTCATTATGAACATCCAGCCGAGCCATGACTCCTTGTTTAACACCATCGTTGCAATGCAAGCCAAAGAAAATAGAGGATTTCTCTAAATTAATTTTTTTCCCAGAACCTTCACAATACAAATGAATGTAGCTTTCAACGCATCAACACTTTTTGTATCACTCCGAGCAAAGAAAATATTGTCGTCTGCAAATAAAAGTTGTGATATAGGGGGCCGAGTCGACCGTTTCGATACCGTGTAGCTCACCACGGCCCTCCTTGTGTTGCAAGAGACATGACAGACCTTCAGTGCACAACAGAAACAAATAGGGACTAATAGGGTCCCCTTGCCTAATACTCTTGGATGGGACCACAGGCATAGTCAACTAACCATTGACCCGGACAACATAGTGAACAGACGTAACACACCGCATGACAGAGCTGATCCAAGCATGAGCAAAACCCAGCTTATTAAGACATCCGTGTAGATAATTCCACTCTACACGATCATACGCCTTCATCATATCAATCTTCAAAGCAAAATACGGCGTCTTCGATTGTTGTCTTCGTATGGTGTGTAAACACTCGTAAACGATAAGAGCATTGTCAGTAATAAGCCTTTCAGGGACAAAAACACTCTGATACTCCAACACAATCGTAGGCAGAAAAACTTTCAATCTTTTAGCCAAAACCTTCAAAGCAACCTTATAGAGCACGTTGCACAAACTGATAGGGCGGAAATTTTTTAGATGTTCAGGCCTTGAAACCTTCGGGATAAGCACAATAACTAAATCGCAGAGACCCTCTGGTATATCCACGCCCTCTAGAAATCTTCTGACAGCATGGCAAATTTTCTCATGAAAACAAATCCCAATGGGTCTAATAGAAAAGTGCCAGGAAGTCGTCCGGACCCGACGCTTTTATAGGCCCCATTTGGAACAGAGCAGTCTTGATCTCATCATCTATATAAGGTTTACTCAACTCGCCATTTACCTCATCATCCACTTTACGAGGGATAGCCTCAAGGACTGCATCCACCGAATCACACGGTTCATAGGAAAAGAGATCTTCATAAAAACTCTGAACCATACCTTTGATGCCATCTTGATTTTCACATCTAGAGCCATCATCTCAAACAAGGGCCTTGATTTTATTTGTGTGCCTCCTCGCCGAGGCCCTCGCATGGAAAAAGGCAGTATTCCGGTCTCCCTCCCTGAGCCAGTCCACTCGAGATCGTTATCGTGCCATAATCTCCTCCCTTTCAAAGAGCTAGTAGAGGTGGCATTCAACCGCACGCTCCTCCTGGATCACGACATCAATCGCATGCGCCAAGCACAAAGACTTGATTCGACGCTCAAGATTTTGTATCTCCTTGCGCACCGAACCAAAGGACACTTTGCTCCATCGGCCAAGAGAACCGGCCAACTGGTGCAGATTTGTCCAAGTAGATTGTAGCGAACGAGTGCCATCGCTGCCCTCTACCTAAGCTTGCTCCATCACCTCCTTATAATCCGATGCATGCAGCCACATAGCCTCAAAACAAAACCCCTGCTGCACCGAAGGGCGCTCCACCACCCCACTCTAAGAGTACAAGGAGATGGAGATATCATAATGATCGGACATTGTCGTTATGACGCTCTCTACATGACAATCCTCAAACAAGCAAGAAAACTCACTATTTGCCACTACCCGATCAAGCCGAACCTTGACATCAGAATCATGTAACATCCCAAACAATGGTGTGTGTTTCAAATGTAATAAAATGAGGATAAATTAAAACTTTTGATGCCTCATGATGTCATTTGAAATTTTCTAGAAATTTTCCCCTAGTAATTCCTATTTCCAAAGAACAATGTTTCTATTGATGGGAATTGTTGTCCTTAAAACTCCATGATCCAATCTTGTGATAATCCTCTAGAAATATTTTTCCTATCATCTGGATCATCCTTGTAACCTCTCTGAAAAATTTCATAATTTTTAGATTTTATTTGCTATTTCAAAAGAGCAAGTCAAACCAGTTTGAACTCTGGTCAAACCTCTAGGGCAGCAGCTTGTGAATTTTTTTGGAGAGCAATACAGTGCATAAAAATTTCTGGAAAAATTACACAAGGTTGTTCTCTGTTCCAGCAAGCTTCCATAAAAATTTCAGAATTTTTGGAGCTTCGGAGCTACCTCCAAAAATTCCCTATCTTCTCAGCCTTTTAAATCCAAATCTGAAATCACTATTCATCGGGCTCAGACCCGAGCCCGACTCAAACCCAACGCCGACTTGGCTCGGCCCAACCAAGTCTCGTAGCGCGCGTCGCATGCAGCCGTCCGATCGCGCATCAACGGCCACGATCGCGTACCGCTTCACCAGTTATAAAACTTCTCGTGCGTTGTCGACCGTTGGATCTCGATCCAACGGCCTGTCTCGATTTTCTTCCGCGCGATCGCGCACCCACGGCTGAGACGCTGACGCCGTGGCCCCACCGGTCAGGTCCGTCCCCTACCTCGCGCTGGCGAGCGAGCAGAACCTGGGCGCCACGTCGCCGTGCCGCTCTACGTGCCTCCGTCAGCGCCGTGACGCACCGCCCTCGACGACCAGTCCTGGAGCGTCGCCATCTCACGCCGTTCCCTTCTCCTTCCATGCGCTCGCACAAAACACCCTCTTCCCCTCCAATTCGCTCACTTCTCCTCTCGGTGGCTGAGGAGAGGGAAGCTCGGGTGCGTGTTCCTCGCAGGTAAAGCTCCCGCCGACTTGTCCCTCGGCTTCTTCGTCCTTCACCGTCTCCATTTTTGCTCATATGAAGCTTTGTCTTACCTTGTAGCCCCCGGTCCGCTTGTGGAGTTCCTGCTTTGCTCGAGCACGCCTCCGTAGCCGCCAGTGCCAACCCGTGCTCGGTGAGTTCCTTCTCGCTAAGTCGTCATCTTGTGCCCTTGGTGTTAGGAGTAAAACCCCTCATCTAATTCCAACAATGCGTTCACAGGATCTTGTGAATTTGAGTTTCCCCATTTGTCGGCCATCGCCACTGTTCATCGTCCCGTTGTCGATATGGTGAGTTAGCTTCCAATCCCGTGCATTCACACCATCTTTGGACCCTACTGATCCTCTCCATGCCTCCAGCTCCGACCCATTTGGCTCTGTTTGAGCTCTTCTCGGTGAGGTGCCGCCGCCGCCTCAGTTTCTCGTCGCCGACTCGTCTCCGGCAGCCTCCCCACCTCCGGGTCATCGTGGTGAGCCTCTGGAACCTCCTTGTTGCTCATGCGTGCGTTAGTTTGCCGCGGGAGTCTCGTTCCGCGTTATACCTTGTTTCCCGCAGCACCACCTCCGCTCCTCGCCGTCGCGCCGCCGTGTCGGACCACCTCCGGTCTCGCCACAGGTCTTGCAGTGCGCAAGGTGACAGCTACCCATCTTGACCACTCACCAAGGCCGCCACGCCACGCTTGGCGGGCGCAGCCGGGAACTTCATGACTCTCATGCAAGCGCGTGGCGCTTTGGACATGTCTCAGAGCGCAATTAATACCCAAATCTCATTTAAGTTAGTGCTAATCATCTCTTAGGCCATTAAATGGTTGTCTTAACATACATTTGAGTCTATTACATGTGGGCCCGTGGCCACTTAAGAGCTCTATAACCTCGCTGGGCCCGTGGACCTGTGAGCCGGCTATGGACGCTGGGTCCATGCACTATTTCGTGAGCCTAGAGTATGATAGGCGGGTCCCACCTGTCGGGTTTAATCGGAAATCAATTGGAAAATAGAAAATGGCACTATTCATTGGCCCCACTGGTCAGTGACCTTGGCTAGAGTAGGCGGGGTATAAAAAGTATTGTATGTTATTATAATTTCTGAAATGCTTTATTTGTGAACTGAAAATTGGCTAAATTTCAAAATTGCATAAGTAATTCATTTTAGCTCCAAAATTGATTATTCAAATTTTGTTAGTTTAATTTTTAAATGTATTTTATTATAAAAATGGTTTGAACCTTGTTACTGTTCCAGAAATCACATTTGGCAAAATTACTTTATGTTTAGTATTATTGTTGCACTAAAAATTGCTTTAACTTCAAAAATACATAAGTATTTCTCTGTAACTCCAAAAAGAGTAAACTCAATTTTGTTAGAATCCTCTATTAGTGTAGTTTATTGTAAAATAGGTTGTGAGCATAATACTATTACTGAAAATCTTATTTTGCATGTAACTTGAGTACTACTTTCATAATTTTGAAAAATCATAGAAAATTCATCTTAGCTCCAAATGAGGTGAATCAAATTCCATTGTTCATCTCATGAGGTGCTCTTCCTACCATAAAAATTTCAAGTGCACCACTGTTCTGGAAATTTTTACCAAAATAATTAATTAGGATGAACATTAACCAGTGACATTAAAATTGGATTTTCCTGAAATCTGGCATTCAAACTGTTATAACTTTTGCATAGAACATCCAAATAAATTGATTCTTGTTGCTAAATTCATCTAAAATCATGCTCTACCTTCTGTGAATGTTTCATAATTTTTGGATGGCTTTGAATTTTTGGGTCTTTTTGGTGTTATTCGTTCTTATTGTGATTTCGATTTCTTTCGCTAGGTTCAAACGATATTATTGATTGCGCAATTGACCCTCTGCAGCAAGATAATCATCCACAGCAAGGCAAGCAGTTTGATCATAAATGTCCTATTACTTTCAAGTCTAATACTTTGTTTACAAATTGTATGTATGCATGCTTTTGTGTCAAAGTAATTTTCCCGATTAGAGGTAGCTATTCCTATTGCATGGTTGCCCTTAAATTGTTATCCCCTGCCACAAAACATAAGTTATTAATATCGCTGGTGAATTAGAGCCCAGTGATTTAATTATGCTCTCTTTTTGTCTTTGCGGTGTCATGCTTAGAAATGCTTAGCTACCGGTAGAATTGGGCGGTTATCGACTTTGTTGATAACCTTGATCACACAAAATTATTATTATTATTATTATGCTCAGCACCTTGTGCTTTGTTACTTTATAAAGTCAAAAACTGAAAATAAAAATGAAAAGTTTGAGACTTGGGCACAATGGTTGATGGTGTGATCTTATGGTGTGATGGAATGGTGCCCAAGTCAATCAAGGACCGAGTTACTTGCGCCACCGTACCGAGCAATTTGCGTACTAACCACATGAGAGGGATATGGGACCTCTCTTGACTTAGTACTTTGGCGAGTGTTAGCTCCAGGTCACATGGTGGATGTGTGTGTTGTGTTGAAAAAGAAACGTGTGTTTGGGTGAGTAGTGGTGGAGGTTATCCACTGCAAGGAGCATCGTCCTTTATAAGGAGATGAGCATCTTTGATGACTCCGCATCAACACATGGGGCTTCCTCCCATATGGGCGACTCAGTAGTTAATGCACAATATTGGAAACGCCAGTAGGACTTAGCTCATGCAAGATACCAAAGGAAGTGTGCTTTATCGCGTGGCATTAAGGAGCGGTCTGACATGTGGGTACATTGGTACACCCCTACAGGGTTCAAACTATTCGAATAGCCTCATCCTAGGTTATGGACACGCTTGGATACGCCCCGTGAGAACTAGACTACAACATTTAATTAAAACTTGATGTGGGTGGTATGAATGGGGAATTCATGCTATTGTTGTGGTGGCTATTGGGTTAGCCACTTCCAGGATGCCTTGTTACTTTTATTATTTGTATCTCGCTGTTTTTATCAAATAAAATCAGATTGTAAAACTGCTTTCAATCTATTACATTATTGCAAATGAAAACTTGCTTTATGCTGAAAATGAGTCTAGAGCTGCTCCACTTAAATAAGCTTGCATGTAGCTATTTATATAGGCCTCTTACTCTACACGTAAGTCTTGCTAGTACATTTTTGTACTCATTTGCTATGCTTTAATTAAATTGTTGCAGAGGAGGAAGGTGAACCCCAAGGGTTGCACTTTTGCGAGTTGTGCGGTGGCTTCGACGACTAGGTTGGTGGCCCGGTTAGTTGCCTTGTGGGTTTAAGGCACACTACTTGGCTTTTGTTTATCGTCATCTTATGGCACCTTGCTTCCACTATTATTTAAGACTCTTTAGTTGTTTTTGGCCAGTCGACCCTTTTGTAATAACTATATCTTGTCTGTCCTTTGAATTGCTTAGTTGTGCTTAGGATTCTATTGTGTTGAATGGAATTGATGCATAATTTTTGTATGGGGGTATATGTGCTGCACTTCTGGGAAGTACATATACGCCGAGGGTCATGATATTTGATTTGTAATACTTGAATCATCTTAATGGTTAAATATTACAAGTTAAATACCCCGGGTTCTCACAAATCAACATCCTGCTTATTCGTCCACGTGAATTTTGGTCCTGAAAAACCCAGGTTAAAAAGCCCACAATCATCTAAGCAATCACGAAACAAGGCCATCTGGGAATTAGACCTATCTCTGAAACCCATGTGTTCATCATGGCAAAGGGCCTCATTGAAATCGCCACAACATATCCATGGCCCATTCCATTGGATATGCATGAACCTGAGAAAATCCAAAAATCCGCGCCTATGTTCTTTTCAAGGTTCACCATAAACAAAGGTAGCACGTCATGTTGCACATGTTACACTGGACTCCGTTGACACAAGCACATAGATACAATGGGAATTAAAATCTTTTTGAATGCAACCTTATTGGTAACTATGGTAGCACCAACGTGGGTCGGTTAGTGTAACTCAATGCTTAGCTATACTAGGCTATCACATGAATGTCAATGTTACACCCGATTAACAATTATGCAATGGCTATGTGTCTAATTGTGGGATGTGCATACAACTTAGGTGGATAAATGATTTAGACTGGGGCAAGTGGCAAGACTTAGTGTTAAAATATGTGTGGTGGACTGTGTTAGTTTACATGTTTCGTATAGGCTTAGTGTATTGGGTAGTTTTGCCCTGGATAACTAAGGATTTAACTTTGTACGCTGTTGAACTTGGCCACAATCGTACAACCACATACTCTAATGGGAAGTCTAGCGTAGTAAGTTACCGAGTTTTAATGTTGGCTTCCCCAGGAAGTAGGTTTGACTGTGTAAGGGGAGAGTGTGGTATGTTATGTATAAACCGCGTCATGAACTGTCCCTGTTTTTAATCCAATGGTGTACCCCTGCACCCATTCACTGTGTTGGGATATTCTCCATGTCTAGAATAAGGGTGTAGGTAATTCAACGGGAGGGCCAATTATTAGGGCGAAGTCTCTTATATGCTATGTTATGATCCTTCGGGTCATATGTCCATAGAAACATGTTAGAACCATGTTGTTAGTCATATCTTTGTGGGAAAAATTGTACAACCTCTGCAGAATGTTATTAAATCTATTTGAATAGCCGTGTCCGTGGTCATAGACATGGTCGTAGATTTCACACAAGGGGTAGTGTTCAAAAATAAAAACTAGAAAGGTTGGCTATGTGAATAAATAAACAAGAATTTGGACACAAAGCTGCACATAGCCAACCTTCTATGGTTCAACATGCTAAGTACTCCATATACTCACTCTTGCAATAATCATCACAGTGAACAAAGTGGAGGAATCTACACAAATTTTAGAGTACTACGAAGAGATCGATAGTTAGATCTTATTCCCAGTCGATTGCCTGTAGTAAGTCAATAGGTTCCGCTAGAGTTTATCTTGTTTCGCTGCTGCTATCTTTATTCAGTGTTTGAACCCTACAAGGCTGAATACAGAATAAACGTAAACTTTACCATAAAGTCATAACAGTTATTTACTTATCAAATTCTGTTAGACAGCTGCATAGGCGCATGCATAGGCGCATGGGCCATTGGCCCATTATGGCTAATTATAGATTGATTGATGTTATATTAGGCAAGGAGATCCCACGGTAGTCACGATTCTATAAACCAGCCCAGGGCCCTCCTTGCCTATATATGTACCCTGCCTATTGGCCTCAATCAAGTATTCTAGTGCCATATGATTGCTTTCATGGTATCAGACGCCTAGGTCTTCTCCTTCCGCGCTTCTAGCCCGCGCCTCTCATTGCAAGACCCCACGCCTCCTCCGGCCACAAGACCCTTCCCGCCCCATGCCCGGCTCCGCTCCACCCGCCTCCTCTGCCGCCGCCGAGGCCGCCCTCGGTCGCCGCGCGCACCGCCACATGGCCGCGAAGGCGATCTTCTGCCGAGGCCGAAGGCGCCGCTGCTGAGGAGCGCCACCACAGCCGGCGGCTACGAACCGCCGCTCAACAGCCAAAGCCGCCGAAAGCGAGGCCATGCCGCAGCCGAGAGCGCGATGCGCCGCCGCCCGCGTTCACGACGCCACGCGTCCGCCCAGAGCGAAGCGGCCGAGGCTGCCATCCCACCAGAAGACGACGCCGCCTCCTCTACCAGCGCCGGTGGCGACGGTGGTTCTCCTCAGCCGCTCCGGGACGCTCTCCTGACGCACGAGGCCGCCGCCATCATCAACCTTCACGCCCAGGCCGTCGGCGTCCAGAACATCCACGCTCTCGTCCCCGCAGTCCTCGACATGGAGAACAACTACACCCGCTGGCGCCACCAGATGCTCCTGGTTCTTGGGAAATTCTCCCTCCGGCCCCATGTTCTCGCCGACGCCGCCGACCACACCTACCCCGACTGGGAGCGCATGGACTGCGTCGTCATGACGTGGCTCCTCGGCACAGTCTCTCCCGATCTCGAGGAGATTGTTCGGGACGACCATGCCACTGCCACTGCCCGCTCCGTCTGGCTCGCCCTGGAGCACCAGTTCCTCGGCAACCGCGAGCAGCGCGCGCTCTACCTCGACGCCGCCTTCCGCCACTTCGTCCAGGGCGATCTCTCCATCACCGACTACTGCCGCAAGTTCAAGTCCATGGCCGATGCCCTAGGCGACTTGGGCGAGGTCGTCACTGATCGTACGCTCGTCCTCAACATCATCCGCGGCCTCAACGAGCGATTCACCTCCATCGGCATGCACCTTCAGCGTGGGCGCCCGTTCCCCACCTTCCTGGAAGCCCGGACCGATCTGCTGCTTGAAGAACTCAACATGGCTCATCGCTCGGCGCCTTCCCCGACCGCCCTCATTACCTACGGCCATGGCACTGGCTGTCAAGAACTCGGCAAGAAGCCCATCAGACCACCGCAGAAATTTCCCCAGCGCCTCTCCTGGAAACGGCGGCAACTCCAGGAACTCCGGCAAGGGCGACAAATGCGCGGCACGCGCGGCGGTGGCAAGGGCAAGGGCGGCGATCGCACGCCAAGCTGGTCCAGCTCTCCTGCGCAAAACCAAGAAGATCTGCCGAGCTCCTCCAGTATCCATGGCCCGGCTTCTACAAGCCTGGTGCTGCTCCATCAAGATGTGGCTCGAATCGTCCTCCCCGGCTCATTGCCGCCGCTCGTCTCCTCGGTCCTCACCAGCCTTCGTCGCCGGCGCCCAGGGCCGTGGTGCCCCCACGGCTACTACTACCCTACGGTGGCATGCCATCCTGGGGCCAGCAGGTCCGGCTTCCTCCTTCAACACTGTCGCCGACTCGCCTCGAACCCGACCGATCTTCGACACCAGCGCCACCTCGCATATGACCTCCGACGCCGGTACTCTTTCCCACACCTCTTCCCAGCGGTATCCTATTCCATCTTCCATTGTTGTCGGTAACGGTGCTTTACTTCCCGTCACCTCCACGGCACACTCATCTTCCTGTTCATTATGTCTTAATAATGTCCTTGTTTCTCCGGGTCTTATTAAGAACCTAATTTCCGTACGTCGCTTCACTTCCGACAACAATTGTTCATTGAATTTGACCTCTTGGTTGTTCTGTGAAGGATCTGCATCCCAGGAGAGTGATCACCAGTGCAATAGCTCGGGCGTTGTACCCTCTTCGTCCCTCTGTCGCGTCATCACTTCTGCTGCACACCTCGCCACCACCACAAGGCGTCCACTCTATGGCATCGTCGTCTCGGTCATCTGGATTTGAGACTCTGTCCAAACTTATGGCTTGTAATAAAGACATTAGAAATTCTATATGTCATGCTTGTCACCTCAAGGCGTCATGTTCGTCTTCCTTTTCCTGTGTCAGCATCACGTGCTTCACATAGTTTTGAACTCATACACTGTGATTTATGGACCTCGCCAGTCCCTAGTGTCTCGAGATTCAAATATTATTTGGTCATCCTCGATGATTGCTCGCACTATATGTGGACGTTCCCTTTACGCCTCAAGTCTGACACCTTTTCGACTCTATCTAATTTCTTTGCTCTTGTTTCCACGTAGTTTGGCCGCACCATCAAGTCTGTCCAATGCGACAATGGGAGCGAATTTGACAACTCCAGCGCCCGCACCTTCTTCCTGACCCACGGCACTCACCTCCGAATGTCGTGCCCTTACACCTCCGCTCAGAATGGGAAGGCTGAACGCGCCATCCGCTCTCTCAACAATGTGGTTCGGTCCCTCCTCTTCCAAGCCTGTCTTCCACCTCGGTATTGGGTCGAGGCACTGAACACCGCCACCATTCTACTCAACATCTTACCAACCAAAACGCTGCGCTCCCGTACGCCTCATGAAGCCTTGCTAGGCTCTCCGCCCGCGTATGACCATCTGCGCGTCTTCGGTTGTCGTTGTTATCCCAACTTGTCCGCCACCGCTGCCCACAAACTTGCTCCGCGCTCCACTTTGTGCGTCTTCCTTGGCTACTCTGCTCATCATAAAGGCTACCGCTGTCTAGACACCAACTCCAACAAGATCATCATATCTCGCCATGTGATCTTTGACGAGTCCTCCTTTCCTTTTGCCGAGCAGCCAGACACCCCATCCACCGCGGACTTCGAGTTTTTGGACACCTTTACTAATCCCGTTCCGGTGCCTATAGGCCCGACACGGTCTCTTTTACCTGCAGGATCACCATCACCGGCTTCTCTGCCTGCTGCTCCGGATTCTCTGCCCGCACTGCCATGTGCGGCTGGGTCTCCAGCAGGCGCCTCACCTGCACTGCCACGTGCGGCAGTGTCCACCGGCGCCCTGCTCGCTCTGCGCGACGTCGCCCGACTCGACTACGCCCTGACCACGAAGCGGTACCTTGGCGTCCTCCGCTGACCACGTCGGTGCCCGGCGTCCCTGCGCCTCCCGCGCCTCACATGGCCGCCGGTTCACCGCCGCCATCGGCGTCAACACTCAGTGTACAATGGCGCCCTCGCCCGTACTCCGGTGCTTCCACTGCGTCTCGGCGCCTCCGGTAATCCTGCGTCCCTTCCAAAGGGCGCAGTTGCCATTCCCCCCGTGGTCAATGCACACTCCATGACCACCAGGGCGAAACATGGCTTCCGGCAACCTGCTGCGTACAACACTGCTACGCTTTGTCTCTGCTCCGAGGACATACCGGCCGCTTTGCCGACCAATCGGTCTTGTTGCCATGCTAGATGAGCATGCTGCCCTTCTCCAGAACAACACTTGGGATCTTGTTCCGCGCCCCCCTGGCGCGAATGTGGTGACTGGCAAGTGGATCTTCAAGCACAAGTTTCAGGCTGATGGTTCACTGGAGCGCTACAAAGCTCGCTGGGTCCTCCGCGGCTTCACACAGCGCCCAGGAGTTGATTTTTCTGAAACCTTCAGCCCCGTCGTCAAACCACTCTATCAGGCGAATCGTGCTCTCGCCGCCCTCTCCCAAGAATCGCCTATTCGACAGCTTGATGTAAAGAATGCCTTCCTCCATGGCAACATTGATGAGACAGTTTCTCGCGTGCGACCCTCGGGTTCAAGATTCCTCTCATCCAGACACGTCGCCGTCTGAACTTCCTCTACGGCCTCAAGCAGCGCCGAGCATGGTACAATAGTTTTGGTTACTTGGTGTCTCTCGGGTTCGTGGAAACCAAGTCCGACACCTCGCTCTTCGTGTTCGCCGTGGCCGAGCTCATCTACCTTTGCTCTATGTGGATGACATCGTCCTCACAGCTTCGTCGACCACACTCCTCCATCGCACCATCACTGCTTTGCAGCAGGAGTTTTCGATGAAGGACTTGGGTGATCTCCATCACTTCCTCGGGATGCAGGTTCAGCGGCGGTCTGATGGTCTTTTTCTCTCGCAACGCCAGTATATGCAAGAGATTCTATACCGCGCGGGCATGGCTGAGTGTAAGCCCTGCTCCACCCCGGTGGATACCTGTTCCAAGGTTTCAGCGCAGGATGGCAACCCCGTCAGTGACGCCACAGATTTCCGGAGTTTGGCTGGTGCTCTTCAGTATCTCACCTTCACACGTCCGGACATCTCCTACGCCGTCCAGCCAGTGCGCCTTCACATGCACGATCCTCGGAGCCTCGCCTTGCCGCTTTGAAGCGTATCCTGCGGTATATTCGTGGCACTCTACACCTTGGGCTGCTTCTTCGACCTTCAGCACAGTTCGATCTGGTTGTCTACTCCGACGCTGACTGGGCCGGCTGTCCCGATACCCGCAAGTCCACCTCGGGCTATGCCGTGTTCCTCGGGGATAGCCTCGTCTCCTGGTCCTCCAAACGCCGAACACTTGTCTCTGTGTCCAGCCACAAAGCCGAAATACCGTGGTGTGGCTAATGCCGTGGTGAGGCATCTGGTGCGCCAACTCTTATGTGAGCTCCACTCCCCCCAAAGAAGGCTACCTTGGTGTATTGCGACAACATCGGCCGCAATCTACATGTCATCCAACCGGTTCAACACCAACGCACCAAACATATTGAGATTGATCTTCACTTTGTTCGGGGCGTGTCGCCATTGGTCTTTGTCGCGTTCTTCACGTCCGACATCATCGATAGATGCCGACATCTTCACCAAGGGTCTACCTTGACGGTTTTTCAGAATTCGGTCGGTCTGACGTCGTGGCGGCGACGCCCGATCATGTGGGTGTTAGATACGGTGCATAAGCGCATGCATATGCGCATGGGCCATTGGCCCATTATGGCTAATTATAGATTGATTGATGTTATATTAGGCAAGGAGATCCCACGGTGGTCACGATTCTATAAACCAGCCCAGGGTCCTCCTTGCCTATATATGTACCCTGCCTATTGGCCTCAATCAAGTATTCTAGTGCCATATGATTGCTTTCAAATTCAATACGTAAATCTTGTTTCGCTATGTACGGATGATATTGCATCAATGTTGACACTATATGTGATCCTAAACTAGTGCAGTATACACAGGAGGTCTGGATTTGCACATTCAGTCCCGACATACAACTTAGTATCAAATTCGATCAAAAAAGGGGGCTATAGAAATGACATCTCACGGGCAAGAAATTTGCTCAACAGGACAAAAGATGAAAACCTTTAAATAGGACAAAGTAAAACTATTGTAATTCAATTGCTAAGAAAGTATGGTTCCTTGAAATCAATTCTTAAAAGTATAGTTTTGTGATAGTTACGATGGTTTCAAGAAATTTACTCTTAATTGTTTGATGTACAAATGCATAGCTTGATTAAGGCGAAGCTCCTAGTAAACAAAATTATCATGGAACTTCCTATCAAAGGATGTCCAGAAGGTGAAGCTCCTACCAAACCAAATTATCATGCAACTTCGGATCAAATTCGGGAAAACAAATGCCCAACAGGAAATAAAGAAAAGACAACCATCTTTACTAGGACTAAGTAAACTCTTGATCTGATATGACATGAATCCTGTGAAGCTGTGATTTTCAGAACAAACTTTGATCAGTAAGCCTTTTATGGTTAGGGGGTACCAAGTTCACTCGTAAGGAGACAGTGGTGGCTGCCAAGATCCTGAAGCTGATGACCCAGCAGATCATCTGGTACGTGCTACAGAATCTGAGAGCAAAGGCTGGTAAGTAGAACCCCTGTTCCTACGCAAATCAGTTAGTAGATGACTGAGATAGGTCCCAGCCGACTCCGGATTTCTGGAAGTTTGGATAGGTTCATTTGTTCCCTCGATTTGCTGAAGTATGTTGATTGCACTAGGTCGATACACATTTCTGAAGTACCTCAAAGCCAGCAGCGGACCCATTCCTACTACAACAATCAGCTGGGAGAAGATGTTTCCAACATGTGGTGACAAGAATAGGGTCAGGCTGCAGTGGTCATAATTTTGTATTGTGACAATTAGCATATTTAAACAAGAGCAGACTTACAGTCATAGTGATCCAGTATGAAGGTTGACTACACAGGCGAAACATGATAGTGTACATCTGAAGTTTTGGTACCGCACTGAGTATTAAGTTGATCATGTAGAAGGCCAAAAGGTTTCCCCATATGAGAATTGTTTGCAGATAAGTGAATGAGCTGAAGAAGCACAAGATGATATCAGTGATAAACAAACCACTCCAGTGTGTGTGCGCGCGCGTGCACGGTTGTAGCAACCATGAGAACTTACTTTGTGTCCAGCGTCACAACAAAAGCCTGTAACCAAATGCATCCAGATAGTGCAACCATGGAGAGTTCCCCCATCTCACTTTTCTCATCAGCATATGCACAGATTGTAATTAAGAAAACAACAAGTGCCTGAAATTGCAAGACATTAGAATCTCATGAAAGAAGTTAAAATTTCTAATGCAGCTAGAGGGTTATGCGGTGCAAGTAAGGTATCGTACATGATTAGCCCTACGCAACCAACAATTATGTGCATTCACATGCATTTGGTCCATCAATTAAGATTCACACATTGAAGCTCAGTTTATACTGATGAAGCAAATGCTTACCCTTCACCTGTAATTCAATTGCTAATACACTGCATTTGCTTAGCATACTAACTGTCTATTCGAGAATGAACAAAGGTTGCAAACTCAGAAGCTAATCGCTAGCAAGAGGTGTGTCGTCTACAAAAAATTGCACTAACGGACAAGAGATACTAAAACAGAAGAACTTCGAACACCTTCACTTTCCATGTACCAACCAATACAAACACAACACTTCAATAGGCTCTTCAAGATATGGAATGCCAGATACAACATAAAAAAGAAATGAAAGAATAATATTATCTTACATGGTACAGCGACCGTCCAAACCATCCAGCAAATGTACTTGGGTTTAAAAGCCTGGAAAGGCAAACTTATATCAGTAATAATAATGCAAACCAGCTTTATGGCATGTTTACAAGAAGTTATTGTCAAAGTGAACTCGACCTCACATCTATCCATTAGCAAAGAGTATATACAAGGGTATGGGCCTAATGGGCCAAACACAAGATGGGCCCAAATACAAAGCTATACAGTTAACAATTATCAACAAATCAAAAGAATGGGAAGCAAAATTCTATTTTACCTTCCAGTTTGAGAATAGAGTAAAATCTGAGGATATTGCAGAACTGTTGCTTCAGAGATATCCTTGTCAAAAATTATAGTCATTACAGGAAGACTTGTGTAGAAAACATTATAGGCCATCAGGCTAATCGAGTTGAACAAGCTAGTTCCAGATAGCCCTGACAAAAATGAGAAACTAACAGAGGAACCAGGTCAGCTGTGGTGGCCAGGAAGTCCATATGAAAAAGCAAAGCATTAGCAGTATCCTATCAGCATAATTAAAAATAGGGATTATTGATGATTTGCCATTAAGTTTATGTGAATTGCTATTTTGCCACTCCATGTCTCACTAACATGTGGGTCCCGGGGCCACATGTCAGTGAGACATGGAGTGGCAAAATAGAAATTGCACATCAACTGTTGTGGCAAATCTGTCAATCCCTCTTATAAATACTGCTAATGAAAAGAGCATTAGAAGGAACTAAGGAAGAATGACTCACAGAATCTGTATAAAGCATATCAAAAGTGACTTGTAGAAGGAGTACTGTGAAATAAATGCTGTGCGATTGTATGAATATCGACCATGGACAAGTATCAACCTTTTGAGAAACTTGAACTCTGCAAACAATGACAAAGCATACTCATAGTGCAACATTGGGATTTAATATGGTATTTGGAGGTAAAGTGCAACAGGGCAATAAGATCATAGGGAAATTGCAAAAAAACCTTGAGTACAAAACTATTTTGGATGACAAAATGACACCAGTACATATGGTAAAGGAAAAGGTTGAAAGTTTCAGAGCACATCAAGAATGAGAAAAAAACAAAGTGCCTGCAGTAGTTTCAAATCTGGTGAATGTGTTATATCACCTGTTTTAGGAAATCTCAGTGCTCCCCAAGATTTTCCAAACCACTCCAATTTGAAATTTGAAATTTTGACCTTTTTGGTTTTCAAATTAAATGCAAAATTTGAATCCATATTTTTGGGTGGTTTTCGAGCGATTACCGCTGGTAACTGGCGAAAACCAGGAACAGACATGGAGTGTCTTTTTTCTTTTCCCTAAAATGGTTTTCTAATCTCTAGCTGTATGTGCACCAGCTATCAAAACCTTAAATGAAACATCAGAAATTCTGGAAGTAAATAGAATTTATTGTGCCTAGCTTAAAAATAATAATATAAGTTCATGCAAGACTAAGAAACAGACCTTTCAGGTCAACAAGACAAAGGCAGCACGGCATGCGAATTATACAATGACTACAAAATTAGGAACTTGTGCAAAATTAACAAAGGATGCTTACTTCCAATGCTATAATCAGCAGCTCTTGCAGCTTGCAGTCCTTCCCTACCACTAATCCCTACTCCGATGTTAGCCTCTTGAATCATTCTTACATCATTACCACCATCACCAATTGCTAGAGTTAGGTAACCAACAGACTTTAGGAGTCCAACAAGCTGCACAAATGCAAATAATGTTATTTAAATTGACCTAGACCAACAGCTATATAGCAACAGCACATGGCATGTTTTGAGTATAATCATGATAGTTACACATCAAAAGCAACAGCACAATCCCCATCTCTAACAGAATATACATTCTAATTCATTTGATTTATCTATGAAAAGAATATCTTGAGTTGCATATTACCAAACCTAGTGAGTAGTGAGTACATCCCCAACATTATTTTATTAGTCAAGAGGCCTTTCAATATTTTCATATGGAAGCACATCGTATGTTGATGACCATCAGACCATGCAATTATCTTAAGGATTGATTTACATGTCAAATGGTAAATTAGGAAAGCTGGTCATGGTAACAGCAAAAGGAAAACCTGTGCTTTTTGCAAAGGTGTCATTCGACAGCATATTGCTGTTCTTGACAGCATCACCAGCCTAGTGAAAGATTCCTTGGAATGCTTTAGAATTATTTCGAGCGCCCAACCATCCAAAACAAATGCAAGGTCCTGCATAAACAGATTTGACAAGAAGTACTCCAACTCAGCCTAAACAAACGATGAATACATCCAGAAGGAAACACAGTTTCAGTTTGTTATTTTGTTCAAGAAGGAACTTCCCAAGGACTATGCTCGCAAATATGATCAGAGAGTTCAAATTGAATATTTAAAATGGAACAAATCCTCATAAATATGAAAGAAAGACATTCCGGGCCATGCAAGGTATTATTTCAACATCTGATAGATTGATGACAAAGATGAATATGATTTACTTATATAAATTGTATACTATAAAAAAAAAAAAGGCTACAGACGCCTCTCACTATACATCGAAATTTGATAAACACTTGTTTAAGGTGCAATACCTTTGTTTCCGACGTAGTCTTCATAGTTATCAATGCCCTCTCTAAGCTTCTTAATATGTCATCTTCAGTTTTTCCATTGACAGACAGCAATTGACCATTGGGCTCTGAAGGAGATGTGATGTTGAAGTGATGATTTTGGCCACAGGTTGATAAGTACCAAACAGGCAAACAGTTTTTTTGTATGATCAACGTAGTAAAGTAGTAACCGCATGGTTAACCATGATAAATTACATTATAAAATGGACAATTACCAAAGGGTGCACGAGAGGATATGCTTCTTTTATAATGTATTTCACTAGTTCGTCAGAGCTCAATGGCTAAAAAATGTTTGTTAGATGTGTTCCTGCTTATAACACTAACAGGGCTTGTGTGGTCCTATTCCAAAATAGTGAATAAAATGACAGCACTGGCCATATGGCTGTGATGGGCTATCGGGCACTTGAGCGTTGAGCCTGTCTGGAACAGTCATGTAAGAAACATCCTGCAACTACTACTCTCCATCAATTTCATGCGTAGCTTTGACTAAGCTAGTATGCAGTAAGTTGCCATTTCTGTGCCTACTTCTGTTTTCACAAATACAATTAGTCAATTGTGCAGTACAAATAAGAATATAAGATGATCTTTTTCCTTAAATATTATGACATATCTGAGGTTAACAGTGCATGAACTCCCAGCAATTATTGTCTAGTTGTAACTTAAGAGCCCAACAGTCCAGCACCATACCAGAAAGAATGAATGAAGAAGTTCATGTTATGCTGGAAAGGGATTAAGATAATAGACTAGACGAATGAAGGAAAAGATCTTATCCACCCAGTTCATGTTATGCTGGAAAGGGATTAAGATAATAGACTAGATGAATGAAGGAAAAGATCTTATCCACCCAAATGAAAGTTTGATTGCTTGTGAGTAAAAAAAACTAGTAAATAATAACCCAACCAACAAAAGCACAAATAGAATAAGAAATGGTGGAAGACAAGCTGGTAATCATTCATCCTGTAATAGGATAATGAATTGCAATGGACTAGTAGCAAAAACATTTGCATGCCAAATTTGAATGGATATCAAATTTATAGTGATAAAGCAGTACCAGGTGTTATTAGGTTACAAAGAAGTCCTATCTGAATTGCTGTATTTTTCTTATCACCAGTTAGCATCCACACATTGATTCCAGCATTCCTTAGCAATTTAATGGTTTCAGGCACACCATCCTGCCAGCCACAAGAATCTATAAGAGGGGCCATGATACAATTGTAGTAAGTAATTCTACTGATTGTAGACAACCTGGAGACGGTCCTCTATGGCAGTAACACCAAGAATGTGAAGGTCTCGCTCTAAGCTTTGACAGACATCGGCAATTTTACACTATATATGATGAAGCGTTGTAATATTAGCTAAGAATACAGTAATAAGAGTTTGTGAGACAAATAAATGAATTATAAAATTTACAGAAACTAGTTAAATCAGAAATAATTGCTAAGGTCGAGAACAGCTTACCTCCCTGATGTCCAATGAGCAGCTAGCCTCTTGAAATTTTTTGGACCATTCGTTATATTCATCTTCTTCTAACTCACGCCATGCCAAACATAATGTTCGCAATCCCAACTGAGAATACATTTCTACTGCCTCATAATATGTCCTTATTTGCTGCCCTGTGATATATGTTCTAGAAAAGTTAGAATTGATTATTGTAAGTTCAAATGAAATATAGGCAGCACAAAAACATATAGATTTATTTTGGGGGGAAAAAGTTAAGCATTTGATCATTTGAAGCACTCTCTTAAATATCATGCTTCATGATTATGCTAAAAATGCAGAACGTTTGAAGGGGGGCATGCATATCTCGTGCAAACACTTATAGCTAGATGTTATCATGCTAACCCTATTAATTGGTTCATTCGATAACTCCAAAAATTATTAAAAAAAAAATCAAGTCCCAACTAAATTGGTGGGAAGAGAAACAAAAAAGTGAAATATCGACAAATCAAAAATGAAAGGGAAAAGAAAAGGAAAACGTTAATATCCACAGCAAACTTCCTTTTTTTTCTTTCTATCAGCACTGATCGAGTTTAGACTTGAAATTTGATGATAGATTACATAAAGGACTACCTCCAAAATATTTGGGAAATAGACAGAACTGATCCACAACAAGCCTTAGAGCACAGGAGAACTAGTCCTGTTTGAACTAAATATTTGATAGTGCCAATCAAAATGAAGTCATGACTCATTTAAAAAAAATTCTCGAGGGCAATATTTTCTTTGACTATTTTGCATAATCATTTCCATCAGTATCATAATAATGAAACAATTCCACATAAATTTTTTGAGGTACTTTTATCTAGCAAAAGACAGGTTTGGAAGTTGGAACAAGAATCCATAACTGTTCTTACCTCACAATGATTAAATTCAGAAAATGGCATCTGAGATTGTATCCAAATTTCAAGAATAATATTGTGGAGTAAATTGCACAACAACACAATGCATTTTTCATTGCTAAACCACGTACCTGGATGAGAACGAGGAAGAATAGCTTCATCAGCACCTTTAGAGAGAAGAAGGATCTTCCCACTCTGGTCCTCCTTTACCACAATAGACATTCTTTTCCGATCAGAAGTGAACTCCAAAATATCCAATAGCTTATAATGAAATTTAGAACCATTGAAACAAATCTCTGTAGAAATATCAGACAAAAATCAATCAAGGGGATAAGTAAAAGAAACCTAATTACAGTAAAGCATTATCATCTCATCACAATCAAACAACATTTACTAACCAGCAGTGCTGCTGTCTTTACTTGTAAGCACCATATTCAGGTTTGAAGCAGCAATGACCAAAGCTTCCTCATCTTGTGATTGTGCTTTGTATGAGATAGTACCATCGTTGCTGAAAGTATGAAAGCTATAAGGAACAACTCAATGGGATATATTTGCAGAGTACACTATTAAAAGAAGAAATTGTGCATTTACCTTTTGATAGGAACAACTGTATTGCAAAGAGCCATGGCCATCAGAAATTTGACGACATCAGGATCATTACTTGAGACAGCATTTAGAAGTCTGACATCTAATTAGAGGAAAAAAAACATTTGTCGGCGACCAAAAAACAAGTATGCTTTTGTTTTGGGAACAAATTATCAACCAATGAATGATATATTGACAATGTTCAGTTGTTCACAACAAATCAATGAAAAGGATTTCCAGTGTAATTCCTAATGCCCTACAATGTTGGCAAGTGTACAAGGCTACAAACAGCACATTTGCAAAATTGATATCATGCAGTATATTCTGAAATTAAGATGAGTGGTTCCAAAGATGGCATAATACAGTTCAACACCTCCCCCTCCCCTCCCTCTGTACGTACAAGGTACACTATTTACCTATTTTTTATTTATATGCAGTATGTGTTTCACCTATTGTTTTCCGTAAAAAAAAAGGGAACATGGATATTGTCCAGATATATCTATAGAAGGTAGTATGTCCAAAGTAAGGAAAAACCTCGATTATCCCTGGTACCCACACATATGCAGAACCAAAAACAGAAGGTTAATAGAGTTTATGAGGTATTTAAGGACTATAAATGGAGAACATCTGTTCTGCTGTTTGTAAATTCATATTTAAACCTGATATTTATCCAGAAATCAAAACACATATACTTTTCATCCAATAGCCAGAAGTATTTGACATTCCACTGAAGAGCTTCAGACACAGTTCATAATCCACTTTGAGCAAACAAATAGCACGTTTCACACCAAGCCCTACTAGAATAGAGAATCACACCAAGCCCTACTAGAATAGAGAAAACAAGATGAACATTTGTGCAAGCAAATAACATGTTTCACACCAACCCCTACTAGAATATAGAAAACAAGATGAACAGTTTCTCCTACTAGGATGGGAAGAACATGAAGAGTAAGTGGACCTTTTAAAGCATCTCCATTATTCTCTCCATACAAAGTATCACTTATGCAACATCTTCTGAAGATCATTCTATTCTCTGTCAATGTCCCAGTTTTGTCACTCAAAATATACTCAACCTGTCCAAGGTCCTCACTAATAGCTGTGCTGAAAGAGACACTTATCTAAGCTCTAAGAAATAAATAACGTAGGTTTGATGAACATCTAAATTTACATAAACGGATACACCATATCACATACTTAGCTGAGTGAGCAGGTGTGCTTGTTTCCCAATCAAACATTTGCTCATCCCAGTCAATAAACTTTGCATATACACCTTTAGCCAAATCAAGAGTAACCTACCAAAGAATAAAGAATATTTTGAAAATTACACAGATTGCACAAGTATAGAAAATTATCAACAAGATAACCACACTATTTGGAGTTGTTGAAGAACTTATTTTCATTGTCTGCTCTTACTTGCGGTGCATGTATAAATGGATTGTCTAGCTATTATTCAAACCCAAGTACAATCCCACAGGGAAAAATGGATTTGGATTCTGCGGGTATGTTCAATTGTAGAATTTCCAGCACACTTCATCCATAGGATGCACAGTGGCAAACGAGTGAAGATGTAACGGGAAAAATGCTGGTAAACTAGACTCTGTGGATACAGACATACAGTAATACAGAATACAGTAACCAAATAAAAAGTAAAAAAAAAAACTTATCCTCCTAAATTCTCCCTCTCTGTGGTGTGTTATCAAACCCAAAATAAAAAAGTTAAGATGACCTAGCTAGGTTAGGAAACTAACCTATTTAATTTAACACTCAACTAGAGTACACCTAAAAGTAATATGTCATCAAATTGAATTTTTTTACAGTCGAAGCATTTCACAATTAGAAACCACTTAAGTTCTCATGAACAAAACATAGAAATAAGAGTGCAGAATGAAGTAGTGTATAAAATTGATGGCAACTAATTAATGAGGTTTTCCTCTCAGAAAAAAGTAACAAATTTTGCAATTGAATAGGTGTTTCAAAAGTAGTAGTTCTGTGTAAAAATACCAAGAAAATGGTCACCGTGATGGTGGCAGTGTAGTTTTTTTTTAGTGAGAGTTGGCAGAAACTCTAGACTAGTGTATAATAATATCATGATTCATGCAACCTCAATCATTTGCTGATTTGTCCAGGCTGTGAGCCTGCGAGGGAAGTTTTTGCAAACTGGGTTTCCCGGAGAGCGAGCAAGGCCCTCAGGGGGACTAGACAAAATCCAAGGACAGGTGCTGGATTCTTTGATAGGCCCAGAGGGGGGTGGCTCAACAGAATATCATGGACCTTCAGTTTGTAGGTAGGGGCTGGAATTTTGGAGTGAGCTCAAGTGCTCAACAGGTCACTGGACATGGGCTGAGGCAGCCAGCTAGGCCACCCAGGCCCTGGTTCCACCTATTATATCAGGTGAGATGTTATTGTTAACCTCAGGCCCTTAACTTTATGTTCAATCAAGTACGACAAACTGGAGCTTCTATAGAAATATCTAAGACCGTATTATTTGCTTTAAACTATCATGCACACAAATGATCATTACAAATTTATTCCAAAACTCTTGTTAAATTTCTTTAGCAAATGAAGGTCGGCAATCAGTACATGAGTACAGCATTGTACATTGTAAATTTGTAGGATGGAATACTTCAAAACAAGTACCACGAGAAGGGAAAAGAATAATTCAACTTACAAGCATACCTTTATGGAAATGGGAATCATTATTGAACACAACAGCTCGAAGCGCAATGGGATAACCAAGAAATTGTACCATGGTCCTTCCGCAGGATACATAAGATACCATTGCTATGCAAGGGAAGAAAATAATCAGATCAAAGAAAAGAAATAACACAAAAATCAGGTCTACATTAAAAAATATAACAGCAAGAGCAAATGAGAAGCTACAGCACAGCTAGACAATATGCATGAAAGTAAGACTGAATTTTCTGCCCCAGGACACTGCTTATCAGAAAGAAATGTCACCTTAAGACCCTGAGTGTCCTTCCAGATATTGCCAGAAAAACCCATCACAAGAATAACAACAATTTGAAATACAAATATTGCAACAGTGAATTTGTCTATCATTGCATCAGCAGCAGTAAGCTTTGGCTCTGCAGTTCCCCTGCTCATTCCTGATTTGGTTTCATTGCCTGACATAAATGATTCAGGAGGTAAACCATGTGCCACATAACATTTTCTTTGATCAGCTATGTGCAGAACAAATGCCTTAAACATGTATTTTTGGAGTGAGTAAATCAACAATGGGCTAGACAAAGCATGGTATCATCAAATTCTAGATTTACCTGTGTAAACTGCAACTCCACATGCCCATTCTGTGTACCTTAAGTAACATGATTGAAGAAGAGTATTACTGACAGTTAACGGACATTTCTCATTATTAATTATAGGAGGAAATAAGCGTATGTTAGCGTCAAATCTTCTTATGTCATTATCTGGGTTGGGGCACTCAACTACACCCTGCTCAATTCAGAGAGGGGTAATCAGAAAAGGGGTGAGAAAAATCCAACAAGTAGAAGTACAGAAAGACTGAAAGGTTCACCTTGACTTTGCCCAATTGCTCTGGTGACAGGTCAGCACAAATTGAAGGAATAATTCTTGTTTTCAAGTCAGTTTCACCATCTAAAGCAGCAGTCTGAAGTAAATGTGGGAACAATAATTTGGCATTAGCTATATTCACAGCTGCCAGAGAAAATTTTCTATGAAGTTCTGATAGCATTAGGTAACATTATGGATTTCAAACTGCACACAATGTCTGTAAACCATCATAAACCAATCACCAAAGTCAAACAGATCTATTTGAGGATATTGATGGACAACAAAAAAACAAAAAAGAGCTATCCCTTCCAGTAAATCTTGTTTAGAGTAGAAGAGTACAAAAGGAATAAATATTGTGACATTAAAATAGTTATTATACATACTATAAAGAGAGCAATCCAGTCAATTTGCACTTAAGGTCTCAAATATCTACAGTTAAGCAGAAAATAGTCCATACCGATAAATACAACATAAGTTCATCGATGTCAAGTTTCTAATATACTCAGGAGTGATATGGCGTGGGTGAACGAGAGAAAAGATCTAACGGATCGATAATTGGTGAAGGTGAGGATCGCCCTCACACATGTCGGCACTGTTGCTGGCGTGCGAGAGGTTCTAATCTCCTGAACTAGATGGAGACAAAAGACTAGTTTATTTCTTAATTGCCTTTTCTCAATTACATGTGCTGCCTTTATAGTCTAGACGAAGGCACTGATTTGGAAAGTAACTAACTCAAACTCTAACTAATATCTAACTCTATCTTATCCCTTACTAACTATATAGATCACCTCCCTCCATACTATTCGGCTGCCATACCGTGGACAGTAATCGAGTCTAGTACTGTTACAGTACCGTGAACAGTAACCGAGTTCAGTAACGCTGCAGTGCCCGAGCCCGACACGGCTACGGACACTGAATCAGAAATAAGCCTTCCGGCCGAACCAGCCAAGGCGTCTCAATACCGTCTTCTCTGATACGTCTTCCCGACAAACGCATCCACAACATTACCTCCCTCGCCACGAAACAGCTTGTCCTCGAGCTGAAATAGAGGATAACGCTGCTGAAAATCATTGAATTTCTCCCAAGTAGCTGACTCCTCAACCCACAACAACAAGCAATCTCCAGTAGCAGGTTGAAAACAGCAGCCCAAGTGGCGGCAGATGAAGCCCCAAGCCCAAAAGCCCATGAGGCACGACTCAAGCAACAAACCCAGAGGCCAAAGAAGCCAAGGAAACGAACCAAAGACCAACAAGATTGATGTCCAGCGAACAGAAAGCCGACTCGAAGAAGGCTGCTTGGCAACATCGTTCACCTTAGAGTTGGGAGCGCTAGAGATGGTCCCGTCCGACGGCGCGGTGTCCTCGGAGTGCCACAAACAGCTGTTCGTGGACGATTCTACATCCCCTTCCTCCACACGACGGGCCGACGAGGCCCGGATCCGACGGGGTCCGAGGATGGTAGCGACGAGCTACGCCGGATCCGGCGAGGATGAGGCCGGCGACGATAAGGAAGCCCAGATCCGCGGCTAGCATTGATGGATCCGGACAGATCTGGCCAAGGAAGTTGATAGTGGTGGCAAATCACACCGATGGAGCACGAAGATGACGAAGGCGACCTCAGAGCCAGCGAGATAACGACCTCGGAGCCAGCGAGCTGGCGACCTACAGCGACGAATCCGAGCTCGATCCGGCGAGAAGCGGGCTCAGCGACGACGAGCAGCGCCCGAATCCAAGCCCGATGACGAGAAAGAGGACGGTGGATGCCAACTCGGTGAAGGAAGGCGATGAAGGGCGACGAGGACTACTGTTGATGCTGGAAGACGACCGGGACAGAGGACGACGGTGTTGTTGCTGCTGCAGGGAGAAAGCTATAAGGGGGAAGCTACAACTAAAAGGCGGCCGCCCCTGGGAGTAGAGATTGCTCCTCCGGGAACAGCAGCAGCAACAGAAGAGGATGGAGGCTAGACTTTGGATCTAGGCTCTGATACCATGTTAGATAAAGAGGAGGGGTGCAAACGAATAGCTAAATTTATTGCAATGGCCCAAGGGGCTAATATATATAGTACATGAGACACACACAAGACTAAACCCTAGAACACTAGGAAATGCCACAAGTACCCTTGACACATACTACTAATACCCTTAACAGATTTGATGTGTTTTTTTCCTCTATGTTTGGATGGCTTTAGCCCTCTTGGTGATTATATGATAGTCATGTGCCTCCTTATGTCCATGTCAGCAACCTAGGCAGATCTGTCATATTTCTATCTCTGATTGCACGACACATCAGCAACTTCTGTTGGTTATCAGCCAAAATGGCATGTGCTAATGGCTGCAAGTTTTGAGACCTGGCAATTAATTTCAAGTTTAGGGAGTTATGTGGCACAACAACTGTGGATTTATGGATTTACCCATGCAATTTATAACACCATATTGTTACGAAAAATATAATTGATCAACACTATCAGAATTTTGTCATCTTTCACCATCACTCCATCAGCATCAATGGTTTTTAATTTGTGTTAAAAGATTACTGTAACATCATGACATTTCTCATCATATATATTACGAGGACCTTGGTTTTCTAAAATAAGAAATGGAAATATGAGATTCAGATTCTACAAGGTAATAATACAAGGAAATACTTGGGTCATTAGTGCAGTGGCAACATAATCTAGTCAATGCAGTGGCAACAGAATCTAGTCAATCTACATGCATGGCTATCAGTTTAGGCAAATATGCATTCCACCATATTCTCATAAATTGTCATGTACAAGCATTTAGCGTGAATTTAACAAGTACTCATAGCATGCCTATTGCCATCCCAGTGGCTTGTATCATACATCCCCTTCAGTAGGAATCATGGAAGAAAATCCCGGCCGGTTACCGTCGGTAATCGAATTTACCGCTGGGGACCGAGTGAACAGTAACCGACCGAAAAATTTCAAGTTTGCTTTTTGGTTTTTTGACTGCGTAATGCATTTCCTAGGTTGGTTTAAGCCTTTTTGTGCTAGATTACGTATTATATGAGCTAAATATACTTGAATTATTGTTCCGGCCGGTTTGCACTTCATATGAGCTAGAGCGTATTGTATGAGCTAAATATGCTAGATTACGTATTGTATGAGTTAAATATGCACTTCATTAAACACTTTCTAATTAATATGAGCTAAATATGCTAGATTATGTTTTTCTTCCATTTTTCCGGTTTTGGGCGGTTACCGGTCCGATAACCGGTTTTCCAAATCTTCAGTTCAAAATTCGGTTTTCGAAATTCATCCGGAAAATCCGGTTTTTCGAAAGAACTCATTCTTTATTCATATCATTGGCTAGGGTTTGGTCCCAGACGCTTTTGGGTCCTTGGTAGGAATAGCAAATAAACACATTAACTGCTGTTGGTGGGTAATTTCATTTACCTCAACATAACATATGCCTTGAGGATCAGAAGTGCCAATAAGAACAAGATCACATGGTATCTCATCATTCTCATGGAGCCACACTATATTTCCAACATGTACCTCCTGTGCTTTGATCTAAAAGCATGTAAATAACTGAGTATTAGACGGTCAAATATTCCAAATGTAAATCCAAGTAATCCTAAATGCAATATTTTTGTTAACGAAAAATGGCATGTACAATAAAAAAAATACTTAATTCATCCACATTTATCGATATCCATGATTCCTAGATTCAATATGCCAGTGCTGACTGCTGACACTGCTTGGTATTTACAACATACCGGTGGATATACAAGTTCCAACACATGAAAATATGCTAAATACAAGCAGATGCAAGAAATTTTAGTCTTTATTTCATTGAATCATAGTACCTAAATGTAAACAATGCAAGCTAGGTTTAAGGCAGCAAATGATGTATAAAGGCCGAGTATTAGACTGAGCTCACAGATGTTTTGTGTTATGGAGCAAGACGCGATGCACGGTAGCAGACATGTGAACAGTGTTAAGAGTATTGTATATTCTACATTCTCTCTCTCTCTCTCTCTCTCTCTCTCTCGGCCCATGTGGCCCTTGTAGCCCATGAGGCCCATGTAACAATGTCTATATATATCCCCTCCATTAATGAATAAGATGAGGAGTTGTGAATAGCAAAACCCTAGACTAATATTTTTCTATCATGGTATCAGAGCTAGGTTCAACCCTACCTCTATTTCCATAGACGCCGCCGTCGTTGTTGTGCTTGCGCCGTTCCTCTTCCTCTCGCCATCTTCGCCTCGCTCGAGCTGCTGCTTGGTTCATCGAGCTCTTCATCGCCACCTCATCCCTAGCTCGCTCACCGGACCACGATCCGTCGCCACCTCGTCCCTCCCTTGCTCACCGGACCACGATTCGTTGCTGCCTCATCCCCACCTCGTCCCCGCTGTCTCTTCGCCTGGATCCGCGCCACAACGCCTGGATTTGTGCCGCCTGTCTGGATCCGAGCCCCCTTGGACTGGATCCGCACCGCAACGCCTAGATTTGCGCTGCCTCGCGTGGATAGTTGTCGCCTCTACTTCGACGTAGCTGCAACCGCTTCCTCTGCGCCTCCTCTGGTTCAAGGATGAGCAAATCGGCAGTAGCCAACTTTGATCTGACGAGTGGTATGGTCTCCTCTACTTGAGTGCCTACATTTTATTGCTTAGCCTGGTGAATAGTCCAAACTGGCAACACTCTTGTTTGTCCTTTGGTTTTATTGATTGGCCCACTTGGTAATATTGCTTGGTCGGGTATAAACATCTACTAGTTTCATCTCTCATGTTACTGTTGATACTTGGTATTATACTGCTAGAGGCACTGGTAGTAAGACCTTTTTGATGGCTGTCTGTTGTTGATGCTTGGTCCTATACTGCTAGTGGTACTTGTATCTTTTGATTGTTGTCTACTGCTAGTGTGCTGCTCTCTACTGCTACTGTTAGCTTGTGCTGTGGATTATGATCTCTTGCTATTGCCTGTGGTGTTGATACTGCTGAGATTGTTGTCGGGTGATAGTGTACTTGATCATATCATGGCTCTTGACGGCATTCTTGGTCCTAGACCTATTCAAGGTGATACTGTTATTGCTTGTTCTGTTCCTGCTAGCGCTGTGGAGTCTTATGCAACTCAGTTTGGTCAGATTCAGACTCAGATGAGAGATCTTCAGACCCAGTTGTATTGACTGAAGGCATCTTCCAGTGCATCCACCGGCTTGGTTGCACCATCATGTCCTGTGTCAGGTGCTTCACTCCCATGGATATTGGATTCAGGGGCTTCTTTTCATGTGACATCTGATGCAACTCAGCTCATATCATGTTGTCCTGCTGCATAAGGTATCAAGATTCAGACAGCCGATGGAACACCATGCACGGTCACTCATCAGGGGACTCTTTCCACCTCACACTTCGCAGTTTCAGATGTCTCACTTGTCCCCAGGTTCTCCATGAATCTCATCTCTATTGGGCAGCTTGCAGAAATGAACTGTTTTGTTGGATTCAACGATAGCTCCTGCTTTGTGCAAGATGGTCGAACAAGAGTTGTCATTGGTACAGGTCATCGTCAGATAGGTTCTGCAGGACTCTATGTTCTTGATCGTCTGAGTCTTCCTTTATCCTCCATTTCTGGTACTGCTCCTGCCCCTATTCCTCCACCCTTTGTTGTTGGTTCATCTACTCCTTGTCCTTCTGCCTCTACTTCTATTTCCCAATCTTTTCCCAAATGGCATCATCACTTGGGGTACTTGTGTGGCTCACGCCTCTCTATCTTGATCTATCAAGGTGTTCTTGGTTCTGTTTCTGTTGACACAAATTTTCAGTGCAAGGGTTGTAGACCTGGCAAGCAAGTACAACTCCCATATCCTTCCAGCATTTCTCGCTCTGATCGTCCTTTTGATTTGGTTCATTAGGATATTTGGGGTCCCTCTCCTTTTGCTTCGAGGGGGGTCACAGTTACTATGTCATCTTCATTGATGACCATACTCGATACATTTGGATCTACTTCATGAAACACCGTCCGGAGTTGATTTCTATCTATCAATCTTTTGCCCAGATGGTTCATACTCAATTCTCTTCTACCATCCGTGTTTTTCGTTCTGACTCTGGGAGAGAGTATCTTTCATCAGCCTTTCGTCGGTTCCTTTCTTCTGAGGGTACTCTTCCTCAACTCTTATGTCCTGGTGCTCATGCTCAAAATGGTGTTGCTGAGCGCAAGCACCGTCACATCATTAAGACTGCGCGTACTCTTCTCATTTCCTCCTTTGTTCCCTCCCACTTCTAGGGGAAATCAGTCTCTACAGCAGTCTATCTTATCAACTGTCAGCTCTCTTCCAAGTTTCAGGGCAAGTGTCATGGTGAGGTCCTATACAGAGCACCTGCTCACTATACTCAACTTCGTATTTTTTGTTGTGTTTGCTATGTCCTTCTAGCATCTCGTGAGCGCACAAAGCTGGGCCCTCAGTCAGTTGAATGTGTTTTTCTAGGTTATAGTCCTAAGCATAAGGGCTATCGTTGCTATGATCTCTCAGCACGTCGCATTCGCACCTCTCGTGATGTGACTTTTGATGAGGGACGACCTTTCTTTTATCATCCTTCACATCCCGCTTCTCCTTCCACAGATTCCACTTCCTTTTTATGTCTACCCCCCATTCTTTCATCAGACTTGCCTTCTCCAGATACATCTTCTCCACCAGTTTCACCTTCTAATATGCCTCCTCCACCAGTTCCACCAGTTTCTGACACTTCCACTTTTCTCTTTCACTATAGTCGCCGACAGAGAGTTCCTTTTGATCCTCAGTCCTCCTCTCCTCCTCCACTTGATCCTCTGGCCAGTACCACCGACTCTGACGATCGCTCTACTACATCACGATATGTCCTACGTGATCGTTCTTCTATTCAGGCACCAGAGAGATGGGGTTTTTCTCGTGTAGGTGCAGTAGCTGAGTCGAGTATCTATCAGGATGCTATCAGTGTACCTGAGTGGCAGTTAGCTATGACAGAGGAGCTCACAGCATTAGAGTGTACATGCACTTGGGATCTTGTTCCACTACCATCTGAAGCTGTTCCTATCACTTGCAAGTGGGTGTACAAAATAAAGAACAAGTCAGATGGGTCAGTAAAACGATACAATGCTCGTCTTGTAGTAAGGTTTTCAGTAGGCTTATGATTGAGATTATGATGAGACTTTTGCTCTAGTTGCTCATATGACCACAATCCGTACTCTTGTTGCAGTTGCAGCAATATGCACATGGACTATATCTCAGATGGATGTTAAGAATGCTTTTCTTCGTGGTGATCTACATGAGGTCTATATGCAGTCACCCCTAGGTGTTGAGGCTCCTACAGGCTATGTTCGTCGCATTAGGCGTGCTCTATATGGTCTCAAGCAGGCTCCTCCAGTTTTGTGATTCGAGCTGCTGGTTTCAGTCCAAGTGAGCATGACCCTGCCTTGTTTATTCACACTTCTCAGCGGGGTCGTACTTTTCTTCTACTGTATGTAGATGATATGCTGATCACAGGAGATGATATGGACTACGTGACTTTTCTCAAGAAGAAATTGAGTGAATAATTTATGATGTCCGATTTGGGACCATTGAGCTATTTTCTAGGAATTGAGGTTCATTATGATAGTGATAGCTACTATCTTAGCATCGCTATATTCAGGATCTGTTTGCTCGCTTTGGGATGACTGATATTCGTACTGCTGCCACACCCATGGAGCTTTACTTGCAGCTTCGACCTACAGACGGTGTACCCCTGACAGATCCTTCCCACTATCGTCAGCTTGTTGGGAGTCTTGTCTATCTCACTGTCACCAGGCCAGACATTGCTCAAGCTGTTCATGTGCTCAGCTAGTTTGTCGGTGCTCCCACCTCTGTTCACTATGGTCATGTTCTTCGTGTGCTGAGATAGTTGAGAGGATATGCGTCCAGACGTCTGTTCTATACCAGTTCGAGTCAGCTCCAGCTCCACGCTTACTCTGACTCCACTTGGGCAAGTGATCCTGCTGATCGTCGATCCATCACTGGCTACTGTATCTCTCTTGGTACTTCGCTCATTGCCTAGAAGTCCAACAAGCAGACTGCGATGCCACGCTTTAGTGTAGAGGTTGAGCTTCGAGCTCTTGCTGCTACAACATCAGAGATCATTTGGCTTCGATGGCTCTTGATTGACCTTGGTGTCCATTGTGACAATCCTACACCTCTCTTTTGTGATAATACAAGTGTCATTCAAATTGCCAGTAATCCAGTCAAGCATGAGCTGACAAAACACATTGGTGTTGATGCATCCTTCACACGATCTCATTGTCAGCAGTCGATTATCGTCCTCAAGTATGTTCCCTCAGAGCTTCAAGTTGCAGATTTCTTCACTAAAGCTCAGACTCGAGAACATCATGGACTTCATCTACTCAAACTCAGTGCATCAGATCCTCTTGATCCATCTTGAGTTTAAAGTGGGGTGTTAAGAGTATTGTATATTCTACATTCTCTCTCCCTCCCTCTCTCTTGGCCCATGTGGCCCTTGTAACCTATGAGGCCCATGTAACAATGTCTATATATATCCCCTCTATTAATGAATAAGATGAAGAGTTGTGAATAGCAAAACCCTAAACTAATATTTTTCTATCAAACGGTACCGAGGGTACTATAGCGACACGCGAACAGTGTTTGAGCTACTGTAGCGGAGCATGAACACTACCTCGGTACTGTAGCGTGACGTTCCCCATGCATGCTGCTGAGTTTCCTAGGATAAAGAATATTTGGTTAGGTAGATTATTTTTGAATTGCTTATCTATCTAGTTATTGTTAGGAATATAATCTTATTTATTAGGAAGGTCATTTTTAATAGTTGGAAAGATTAGATTGGATTGATAGGTTTCCTTATAAATTATTTCTTAGACGTCAAATTGGATTGTTCCTATAAAAGGAATAGCATGTATCCATTATCAATCTAAATAATGAGAAATCAAAAGTTCAACTAAGCCTCAGAACCTCGCTACCTCGACAGGAAAGAGCTCTGCCAGCGGTTAGATGAGGATGAGTGCCCTATCCTCGGTCCTCAAACCCGTACCCCAACAGTTACCACAACATTTTGCTTCTCCAAACTGGATACATCCAAAAAGAACAAAAATATGCCATTCATGACTTCCATTATTTTCCATGAGTTGCGCCACTGGTTTCTTTTACCACATTTCCAAGCCATGGTTCTCACAAGTCACAACCTAACCTCTTTTTTCGTGTCGCCGCTGCCTCCTCCACAGGACATCGCCACCGCTGCCGCCTCCTTCAAGGATGCCATCACCACTCCTCATCACCATGCCGCCGCCGGTTTCAATCGGCCGCCGCGCCCTCGATCTTCTTCCTCCACAGGACGCTGCCACTACCGCCCTACTGGGCCGATGCCGCCTCCTTCAAAGACGCCACCACTGCTCCTCATAAGGACGCCGCCGCCGGTTTCAATCGGTCGCCGCGCCCTCGATCTTCTTCGATCCGTCGTCCGGACGCCGCCACCTCCTTCCACGCCGCCGCCGGTTTCACTCGATCGCCACACCCTCGATCTTCTTCGATTTGCCATCAGGACACCGCTATCTCCTTCCACGGCTGTCCCCGTCATCACTTGATAGATGTCGTCGCTGCACTGCTGCATCATGGTGTTGCCAACTTCCTCAGTGTATGTCTCCCTCTCTCCCGTCAAGCTTGACGGCGCAAATTACAGGGAATGGGCTGGTCATCTCCGCATCTGTCTCAACAGCCAGCGGCTCTGGGAGCACCTCACCGGAGAGTTTTCGTGCCCTTCAATTCCTGTTGCTCCGATGTCACCACCGCCGCTTTCTCCTGATGCTGATGCGACTGCTCGGGCTACTGTTGTTGCATACAAGGAGGCCTATGAGGCCTATGAGGCCTACGAGGCAGCCCTCGGGGCCTTCGAGCGTTGGTGTACATATGAGGCTTGTGCTACTGCCATCCTAGTTGGGAGTCTGAGCCTCTCCATCTCCATGGATATCATTGAGTTGAAGACAACCAGGGCGATGTGGGAGTATCTTCGAGCACACTATCTTCCAAGTAGTGATGCCCTGTACTTCTCACTGGTGCACCAAATGCAATCCCTTCAGCAGCATAAATCTTCTGTGGATGAATTCTATCAGCAGCTCACCACGGTTTGGTGTCAGTTGGACTAAATGTGTCCAAGCATCTGTCATACCTGCCCCTGCTGCTTGTTGAGCCATGGCCACAAGGACAAACATCGCCTCTAGGACTTCCTGACGCGGCTTCGTCCCGAGTTTGAGCCTATCCGTGCTCAACTCTTGGCATGTTCGTCGCGCCCTTCGCTGGTGCAGGCTCTTACTGCCATCCGTGCAGACGAGACTCGTCATCGAGTTTGCTCGCACCAGGTGCCAAGTACATCGACTTCGACAGTCTTGGATGCTTCAGGAGCACCTGCTCCTATTGCTACTCCAGCCGCTCCTTCTCCCAATATCGGTGTTCAGTGCAACTAATGCCACCGTGACGGCCACACTTACCAAAATTGCTTCGCTAGGAAGAACAACAACCGCAGGGGGTCGACCACCGTGTGGTGCTACAGGATCTTCTGATGCTTCTCCAGGTCAAGGTGACACTACTCAACAGCTTGTTACACATCTTCAGCCGCTCCTTCAGCGCCTTTCGGCTCCTTCAGCATCAGTAAGTTCTGCTAGTCTTGCTTCCTTGTCTTCCCAGTCAGGTACACCATGTCCATGGATCCTCGATTCTTGTTCTTCTTTTCATATAACACCAGATCCTACTTCCATTACTTCCTCTATTCCTCCCGTTTATCTGTCCTAGTTCAAACTGCAAATGGCTCTCCTATGCTTGTTTCCTCCCTAGGCACTCTTTTCTACTTCTTAGTTTTATATTCCTGAGGTCTCTCATGAAGCCTAGGTTAGCCATGCAGCTCATTTTTGTTGGTGAGCTTGCCGATCATGGTTACCACGTCATTTTTTATGATGATCGATGTTTTGTTCAGGATCGTCAGACCGGGACCCAGGTTGGTACTGGCCACTGTCGTAGTGACTCCCAGCATCTTTATGCCCTCGACTGGCTTCATCTTCCTTCCGCTGCTTCCATCGGCCAGTCAACTACTTCTTCTTTTGATGTTGTCGCTTCTACTGGTTTTGCTCAGTAGCATCATCGTTTATGTCATCTTTCAGAGTCGTGTCCGTCATCTTTAGTGGGTCATGGTGTCCTTGGTCGTGTTGTCAAGGATACTTCTTTGTCTTGTTTGGGTTGTAAGCTTGGTAAGTAGCTACAGCTCTCGTATGGTTCTAGTGAGTCCACCTTTGTCATCCTTTTAATTTAATTCATTCCGATGTTTAGGGTCCGACTCCTTTTACCTCAAAAAGGCGATCATAAGTATTTTTTTAATCTTTATTGATCATTATTCACGCTATACTTGGATCTGATACCATGTTACGAAAGTGACTTGTATATACTGGGGGCAATGGCCCAACATATATAGGAGTACATGAGAGTACAAAAGGAAAACCTATACAAGGCAATGCGTAAAAGGGAAACTAACAGTATAGAAATACAGGATATTTTCCCTAACAATTTCGATCACCCAAGTTCCATGCCATCAGAGATCAACATTTTTCATGCTACTTTTAATGCAAGCCTTGTACTGAACAGTAACATGTAGGATTTCCATCTCATCAGTGGCAAGCAGAGATGGCCAAACCAGTAGATGAATGACAGGACAAGTAATGCCAACCTAGAAAACATTTGCATACAAGGAGTTCTAGATGTTTCTTTTCTACCACCAATTACTACAAAATTAGAATGCCTCTAGGCAATATGAATTTGTGGTGCAGCTGCAGGCCTAAACAAGATAACACACTTGGCTGACAAACAACATTCCAGGAATGACTTAACATAATGAATTCAAATATTAATGGATCTTACAATAGACTCAGGATCACTCCAGTTAAACAAAAGTAAATATTAGTGGAGAAAAGAAGAAACCTGTCTATGGATGCCATCCTTTACCACCCATACTTTCCTTTCATTTGCTTTCTTGTCTGAAAGATACCTATTGTAATCATCCCAGGCCTCTTTTGAAGCAGAAACTATGAAGATGATGATAAGTGGACCCCATGTAGTTGCAGGACTTACAGGAGTAACAAGGGACCATAACTGAAGGCAGGCGATTAGCAGAAAATACTGATTCATGAAACGCCTGAAATATTTAGAGAAGTGGATATCATATTTTGAATCGATGTCTATCTAGCACACTGAAAGAAGAAAGGTAGTTTAATACAAAAATACCGATGGATTTACAATTCATTAAACAAAAGGAAACACTAAGGTCCCACAGGTCTTTTGACAAAATGCTAAAGAAGAGCTGGGTCTCGTGTTGCAGGTCAGAGCACTATACTGGAATGGTGATGAACTCTATATGTATGTTGTAGAGCAAGTGAATTTACAGAGAAGTCAGTCTATTATGGTTAGTAAGCTTCTCTTCCATCTAATGCACTTATATTCAGTGACATACTGGCATTACTTAAAGACAATCACCCAAGCTAAATGTCAAGCTGGTGTCTACCATTTGCAGAGAAACAAAAGGCATTCAGTGGAACACAAGTGACAGAACAGCCTGATTTACCTCCAACTTGAACAGCAAACGGACCTACAATTTAGTGACGCATGCTCAGCAATCGTAGCTTAATACAGGTACAGAAAAGGCACATCTTAAACACCATTGGATTACTCTCTATCTACTGGCATTAAGCAACATGGCACTATATTTCAGCTTATATCAAATGGTGGGGAAAATGTTTTATGTTGGGTCCATCTAGATTATAGAAACCTTGAGCATTCAAGTGAAAGGGAAGCATCCCACCAAACTGATCAAATTCATAATTGAACTAACCAATGAACCTTCCAACAGGTTAGCCCAAAAGAACAGAGACAAGTGTAACTTGCCATAGTTTGAGAAATAATGTCACGGGCAAGCATGCTGTCCTTGAACTAAAATGGCCACATCAGGAGGCACAAGTATAGTTATCTTATTTTTTTCAAGAGCACGAGGTCTATCTAGTATTTGTCAACCTAGTATTCTTTTGTATAAAGACACCTCTAAGAATTTCATTACAAAAGAAATGTAAACACTGACTGGTATATCAAAACAATAGAAAATAAACCCAAACCTGAATTGCTCCCATAAGTTCTTAGGGAGAAAATTCCACAAAGTGTATTTGGTGTTGGATATTCGATTGTCACAGTAGGAATCCCAGCAGGAATCATCGTTGATATAGAGAAAGCGTTTCATTGTTGACCAAGATGTCACTTCCGGGCCATTAATGCACTTTGATCACTCTGGAGGAAAGAGACAGTCAAAGATCTGAACATAAAAGGATATGATAATGATAGCACCAGTACCAGATTATACGGGCATTTTGCGTTTTGGAATACAATTTGGTGTATTTCCTATAAAATTGAAGCCTGCATGAATCAAATAATAATAATCTTGTAAATGCTTGCGGCAGTGGTTAATCCATTATCTGCACGTCTCTTGACTCTTCCAACTAAAGAAGGCAACACGCAACTGCTATGGAAACAAAATATACGACTATATATGGATATTCCAAGAAAAAGAAAGTTAAAAACTAAGACGGATATTGTGCATGGCTTGGGATTTTCCAATAGAACTATCTGCACATTTAGACAACCATGGAGATGAACGAACAAAAATGGTTATAGATTATATGCAATGCCCCCAAATTATGTCCTGTTCTCAATCCTGAAGAATAGGAGTCCAATCGGCAAGAGAATCTTACAATAAATCACATTCCCCTTCCCGTGCCTGCGCACGTTGTCCAGTCCTCGACGGCGGCGGCGGTGGCGGGTCCTCGTCAAGCCGGCGTCCTAACGGACGCCGGACGGCAGCATCTTCGGGGGGAGGACGAGAGCGGTGGCGGAGAGAAGAGGTGCGGTCGAGGGGGAGGAGGAGGAAGAGGGGGTGGATGGACCGAGGACAGAGGGTCGGGACTCGGGAGCTTGGCTGTCGAAGAGGGCGCCCTCGGTACTCTGGATTCTCTTGAGTCTACGGGAAGACGGCGTCGCAGAGGAGCAGGGGAAATTTCAAAAATGTCCCCCAAAGACTAGAGATACTGGAAAAGGGAAAATTATGTGCATGAATCAATGTGTATAACAAATTTGGAAATTGACTTTGCTCAAATGATAGCGTTGCATGACACAATCTGATACTCCATTTAATCAAAATGGTTAGAAAATTAACACAAAACCCGTAATCATGTATGTATTTTCAGTAAATAAAACTGTAGTACCTACAAACTCATCTATCCTGAGGATGCGGACAATCTACACCCACCTATCATGAGGATACGGACAATTTACACCGAGGGATGATGTCATTTCGAAGGTAGGTTAGGGTAACACCATATGACTTATTTGGTTAGACCAAAATCTCGTCTCATCTACATGAGTTTGACAACACATCGGGATGAATTGGATGGAAGAGCACAAGGGAAAAGTGGGGAGCACAATGGCAAGATAGGAAGAGGACGGTGGAGATAAGTGAGAAGGGAGCGGAAGTGTTTTATTCTCTTAATTGTGGTTGGTAGTGGCAAAATTATGGACGACCATGTCTTTGGCAAAGCTAAATCCTAAATTGTACAGATTTGCGGTGGCAAAATAAATGAGGCTCCATTTGGTAATATCGTGGATTATGCTAATCTCGTCTGGTGGAATCATTTTAAAATATTGTTGATATTTGGCTAGCTGATTTTTCTCTAAATAAAGCAAATGGAGATATTGCTGTGTTCCGTATAATGGAGCAAAAAAAAACTTGCACAACATTTTCTCCGAGGTTGATCAAAACCATCTACACCCAATCCGATTATGTGTAGTTTTTTTTTAATCAAGACAACCTTTATTGATATCAAGCGAGGTTACATCATCCACAAGGATTGGTACAATGAAATCTGGTGGCTCGTCATGCCAAATTGCAATAGCTTTCGGAACCACGGCCTGACGGGCAAGAACACGAGCTGCTAGATATGGTGGGCTCCTCCAATCCTTGTTTATTTGGAGTTTTTTTTTTCCTTTGGGTAAAACTCGTACCTGTAGATTTTAACTTTGTTTTAGAAATACCATAGTATTGCAAATACTTTCACTTAACCCTAGCTTATAACACACTAGTAGTGGGTCTCATGTGTCAGTGAAGGAGTATCGGCGAGACAAACTCCTCTCGCCTAGAATTTTTTTTATTAAATAATCTTTTTTTAACTTTTATTTTAAAGTTAACCTCCGACGCACTTTATTTTTAAAAATAACCCCTTTGGTCACGCCACCACCCATGGTGTGACCAAACAACACTGTCACGCTAGGGCAAACTCTTGTCGCGTCATAGGATAAGTCCGTAAAAAAACTTCTTTGGTCACGCCACCACCCATAGTGTGACCAAACAACACCGCATCACACCACCACCCATGGCGTAACAAGAGTTTGCCCAGAAACAGACTGACGTGACAGTGTTGTTTGGTCACGCCATAGGTGATGGCGTGACCAAAAAGGTTATTTTGAAAAATAAAGTGCGCCGGAGGTTAACTTTAAAATAAAAATTAAAAAAATATTATTTAATTAAAAAAATTCTCTCGCCTACTCATTTTTTTGTTGTCTTGGTTCCCTCTCATTTGCGGCCTCATTTGCGGCTAAGAATCTATTGTGTTGTGGCTATTTCGCTTCTCCTATAGTGCGTTGTAACCAGTATCAAGTTGTGCCAATGGGGAGAGAGGCAGTCACGTCGCCCCTTAGTGAGGTTTAGAGAATAACGACTTGAGTGGGGCAAGCATGAGGCGTATGAAGACGACGTATATGCTTTTAATCATAGTGCGAAAACCAGACCGACAGCGAACAACTCAGATGATCGTGGTTCAATAGTAATACTATTTTAATATTTGTTGGTAGAATTAATTGGAAAATCAATAGGTTAGTGCTATCTATAAGACAATGTAAAATAATAAAGATATTTATGCCCACTTAGACCAACAACGAGTGTAGTCTAGATGGCTCACTCTATTGCGGGGAAGCAATAGATTGCCAGTTTGAATCCTAGTGGTGCAATGTTTTAAAAAATAATTTTCACCTGATTTTTTGGCAAACGATCCAAAGAGCAAACCGAATCGGACCAGGCTCCAATCTCGGTTTTTTTCGGTCAGATCGCCGGTCCGATCCGATTTTTTGTACTACGCTTTTCAACCGGTGGATGGTCACGATGACAACATTGATGGACTTGCCATTTCCCATTGAGATTTGCTTGTCTAGCATGTCTATTGGCCTTTACTTGCATGACCAGCTTGTATTTGTAACAACGGTCATCTGTCGTAGGCAGGGGCAGAGCTAGCCATGACTCGAGCCTCAGGACAGTCCGGTTGCTTTTAGGCCGAACTCGTATTTTGATGATTTTTCAAAGGATTTTCCATGGCTTTTGATCCCAAGCCTTATGCCATTGCCCAAGCGGCCCGAGACCCAGCTCCACCCCTGGTCGTAAGCCTTGGTTGCAGATACCATTGAGTGGTGCATTGGTAGGTCGGATGGGCAATCAGTTCCAGATTTTTGAAATAATACATTTTTAATAGAATTATATAAATAAAATGCATGTTTAATAAAATTACAAAAATAGGCTTCTGTCGCCATTCCAAACGGATGGCCATGTCGCCATTTGGAATGGCAATAGGAGCCATGTCGCCATGCAAACAGTGTGAAATGTCTCTGCCGTCATTCCAAATGGTGGCAGAGACTTAAGTCGCCATTTGAATTGGTAACAAGACCTGGAAAAAAATTCAAAAAAAAAATTGAAACTAGCGGTAAACAGAAAACATAAAATTAGGTGGTTACATTGTAAGAAACAGAGAGTAATAAGAAACAATATTAGCAGTAGTACATAGGTTACACATAATAATTCAACGCACAACATAACGTCAATATATCAGACAACACAACTAAATAGGATAGACATCATCACATAGTTGTTCAACAAATCACAATAATAGTAAACAAAACATTCATCACAACATATTCAATAAGATAAACCATCCATATACCCACCACCTCAATGTCCGCCATGTCGATCTCCACGGTGCCCGCCTCGAGTGGGGCGGCCGGATGAGGTCCCCGCAGCGTCATTCGCACTGCTGACATCTCCTTCATGTTGTTCATTTCTCGCATGGAAATTCTTGAATGTATGCCCTGACTCCCAGCAAATAGAGCATTTCTTTGTACAACGTCCGACTTCTGCTTCGTCTATGTCATTCCTGATACGCCATCTCTACCACTGGCCAACCGTTCCCTTCAACTTATCAATGTCCACGCCCCAGAAATGGCTAACCACAGCTATAACCATACAACTCTACACTCCATGTTAGCCTAATTTTTAGAATGGTATTAGCCGGGATGCTGCGCCAATGTTGAACATACGGTCATCACATGTGAGCATGGCTATGCAGAAGAAGTGGATTGTTGCAAGTGCATATGCAACGAGTGCGACCAAGCGTGCACTCGTGGATGATCCTCTCACGGTTCATCCCACCACGTCCTTTCTCCCCACAAAGTATCTCGAAGCGAAGCTCTCTTGTGCCCATCTTGAATGTCCTGTGCATCTCACCCTTCTTGCCCTTCTCCTTCATGTACTTGGTGATCATGGTGGAGTACAGTACTTTGTCATTTTCCATGAAGAGCGACGCGATGTTGCTTTAGTTAACAAAGTACTTAGTGGTACCGCGCAGAATTACCTTCACAATACCAATCAAAGGGAGGCACCTTGCACCGCGCATGACCCAACTATACACCTTAGCTACATTCGTTGTCATGACACCATACCGAGTACCATCCTTGTCATGTAACAATGATCACTTCACCTTAGTCTCATGCTCAATCCAGTTCGAGAAATATTTCACCTGCCCCTAGTCTTCCTCGTCACACTAGGACCATCTATGTGTAACTCGAGCAATGCCATGGGGAGATTGTCAGCGCTTGTAGCAGGCTTTTTCATTGCTTCCCTACTGTGCATCTTCGTTCGCTCATCCAGAGTTTCCCAGAGTGCATCGAACTTTCTCTACTGGTTCTGGTAACACAGCAGCTTGAAAAGATTCATCAAGTTTTTGTTGTGAAACTGCTTGTAAAAGTTTACACTCAAGTACCTCATGGGCCACCTACTCTGTAGATCCACCCATATAAGTGGCTCGTGTTCCTCTTGTTGTAGCAGAGTTATTGCACTCAACAGGCCCACATGTCGCCCATGTATAAGGCATACATTAGGACGGCCCTATACAACGAAAATCTTCATGTTCCTCATAAAACTGCAACCAAATGTCGGTGTTCTCGCTTTTGACGAAAGCAAACGCCACGGGAAAAACCTGGTTGTTCCCATTTGGAGCATGCCATCCACGCACAAGATCGGACGGCAATGTCAAAATGCATTGATGCATGCACCGAAGGTGAAGAATGTTTGTTTCAGTATCCTCTTCCCGGCGAATTTCAAGTGCGTGGAATCTTCAATGGCGACATGAGTATCAGGATTCCTGCCTTATATGACTTAGAGCTGTCCAAACAGGTTGTGGTTGGAGTCCTCAAATGTACCGAACCTTGCTTCTAATGCCTTCTACTTTGTCCTCCACGCTTTAGCATAACTGATTGTGTACTGGAACTTTGACTCTATTACTCGAATGATGAATCATGGCTCGAAATTCAGGATATCCACAATATTGCCATACATGACATTCACAATGTAGCCTGATGATAGGTTCTTGTGGGATTGCATTGATTCAGAGATGACACATGTGTGAGGGACTACTATTGAGCATTTTCAGTAGGTGTCCTACTTAGACTAGAATGCGTGTACTCACCAAGGGCACCCTACTCTTGCACTTCACGTCATAACACCTTGGGTTAGATTCCACTACCGTGAATGTGCGTCGCAGCGACAAGGCCCATAATTGCACAGCTTCCTGGACCGCCTCCTTGTATTTGTACAGGGTTCCTTACCTGACCTCGTTCTGGTGGTACTCTCACGATATACGGGATCCTTCATCCACGACGAGGTTGTTGAATTGGTATGTGTTCTACTCATACGGAACCGCATGTTGTTGCCCACCATCCTCGTCGTCGGAACCTTCATCTTCTGACAATGCCTCTGTAAGATCAAGGAGGCCGAGTAGAGGGGGTGAATATGCGGTTTTAAAAACTTCTTCTGGCTAAAACTGATTTCCAATACGGAAGCTAACAACAATATAGTTTTGCACAATTAAAGCCTAAATCAACTAGTCTTTACTAAGTGCACCAACAACATAATACTATTGGTAATGATAGCAAACATATAAAGACATGTAAGTAATTTAATTCTAGGAATGTAAATTGCAATAGAGTAAAGTACAAGAAGGCAAACCACAATGACACAACGATGTTTTACCGCGGTGTTCGGAGACTTGCCGGTCTCCCTAATCCATGTTGAGGTAAGCCCAACCAAATTGGACCGGCTCCACAATTGAGCCAACACCTCCGAGATAAGTCCAACCACTTGGACTGGCTCCAACACGAACCAACATCTCGATCTACTCGGGCTTTCTCTTCCTCCACTCTAGAGATAGTGAGCACCAAACCACTCACAACCGCCCTGGTCTTCTCACAACCTTCTTGTAGAAGATCATCGGTACAACTCGTCTAGGTATCAGTAAACACCAAGAGTAACAAGTCGGAGACGCTCACTTGAACAAATCAAGTGTCTAATCTCAATGAATACACAATCCACTACCTAATAAAACACATGCACTTAGGGTTTGCTCTCTAAGCCCACTAAGTGCAACACATACATATAAGAGATGAGAGGGCTTGTTCTTTGCTCAAGGGAATGAATAGCACTAGCAACCACACTCCCACAATCAGCCAAGGTGGGTATTTATAGCCCACATACAAAAGCTAGCCGTTTTCCATAACCGGCCAAGGTGGGTATTTATAGCCCACACACAAAACTAGCCGTTTGGAAGAGAATTTGCTGAAAATTAGCGAAGCCCGGTCTGACCGCCAACCAATGGCCGGCCAGACCGCCCATGCTCCAACGGCTATAAAACTAGCCGTTGGGCACATGCCCGGACTGACCGCCAACAAATGGCCGGTCAGACCGCGCCAACCCGGTTAGACTGCCAAGGGTGCGATCAAATCGCTCAACAGAACAAAGAGCTATTGCAGAAAAACACCTTCTCTGGAAAAAGCTAACCGGGTCACTTAACTCAGAGGTCCGGTCAGACCGGCCAACACATGGCGATCAAACTGGGGTCCCAAAACTAGAAAAATGCATTCTTTGGAAAAAAAAGTTGACTAGGACACTTGACCCAGAGGTCCGATCAGACCGACCAACACATGGCGGTCAGACCGGTTGCACATCGCCGGTCAGACCGGTCAACTATGGCGGTCAGACCGCCAAAACAAAGGAACCGGTACACAGTCTAGCTAATCTTTCAAGGGCCGATCAGACCGCCCAAAAGCCCGCGGTCAAACCGCTAGAGCTGAGAAAATAAGGATTTTTGCATTCCGCTTCAACTCAATTTGCAAAACACATTTGCCAATTGATATGCGATGCAAACAAGGGTTAAAGGACATATTCTCAAGAAGCTGCAAAACACATGTGCCAACTTTTAGAATCACACCACAAGGAATAAGGTACATGGACTTAAACCATTTGTAAAAACACATTCGCAAACTAAAGCCACATGTTACAAGGTTTATGCATGAGCCTCAACTATTTGTAAAACACATTCACAAATATTGGCAACATGCTAACAAGAGCTAGAGCAAGCACAACGAGCTATTAACACATGACACACTCAAGCTACTAGTTAAGACCCCTCTTAATAGTACGACAACTTGTACTAGCAATCCAATCTTTCAACCAAATACCAAGACCGGTAAAAGACTAGGAACACATCATTAGCCCTACCTAGTCATACCTTTACCTTGCATATTCACTTGAAGCTTGATGACGCACATCTTCTCTTCAAGACCAGTCATTGACTTGATAATCATCAACACATGAGGATCTCCTTTACTTCAAGTTCTTGACTTGAATATGCATCAACCCATGATTAGGGGTGGATAACGAGTCAGCTCGGCTCGGCTCATTAAGGCTCGTTAAGAAAACGAGCTCGGCTCGTTAAGCTAACGAGCAGAAAACCTAGCTCGGCTCGGCTCGTTAAGAAACTCGAACTCGGCTCGTTAGGCTCGTTAAGCTCGTTATCAAAAAAACATCCATGTAGTCCACAATTCACAAGCTCAGTAGCTCACCCATGCAGATCACAATTCACAAGCTCACAATCATCAATAAACATCTATAGCATTGATCACATGTTTACAATCATCAACAAACATCTATAGCATGCTAAATGTCAGAATCAAGACTTCAAGAGGGAGGAGGGGCGGCGGCGTCTCGCTCGGGAGGAGCTCGGGGCGGAGGGGCGGTGCCGCATGGGAGGAGGACGAGGGGCGCCAGCAGGGGAGGAGGAGGATGAGTGGCGCCGGTGGGGGAGGAGGAGGAGGGCACCGACGGGGAGAAGGAGGAGGAGGGCGCCATGGGGAGGAGGAGGAACAAGGGCGAGGCGCGGGCACGAGAGGAGGGCGGCGGCAGGGGGAGGAGAAGGGCGGCGGGCGCTGGGAGGAGGGGAGGCGGGCGGAGGAGGAGGAGGAGGGAGGCGGCGGAGGCGGAGGGGTTTGGCGGAGGCGGAGGCGGGCGGCAGGCGGGGCGAGAGGAGGAGGCGGGCGGCGGCGGAGGAGAAGGGCGGCGGGCGGCGCAGAGGAGGGAAGGCGGGAGGGGGGGGGCGCGGGAGGCGAAGGTGGGAGGCGGTGCGGGAGGAGGAGGCGGAGGTGGGCGGCAGCATCGGGGAGACTGGGAAGCGGTTGGGGGCGGGGCTTGTTTAGTAGCGAGCGAACTCAGCGAAGGGAAGACTGGCGACCGAGCTAAACGAGTTAACGAGTTGCTCGCGAGCCAGCTCGGCTCGGCTCGTTAAGAAAACGAGCTAATTTGCTGGCTCGGCTCGTTAAGGGACCGAGTTCGAGCCGAGTCGAGCCGAGCCCTTAACGAGCCGAGCTGGCTCGCGAGTTTCGGGCTTTTTTTCCACCCCTACCCATGATGCATTCTTTCACTTGACCTCCATCAACACATGATGGGTCTTCTCTTGACTTGACGATCAACTCATGATCATCTCCTCTTTGAGATCTTGATACACATCAATACATGATGCATCCTTTACTCTAAGCTCTTGGCTTCAATATCATCAACACATGATGATCTTTTATAGTTCGAAATCTTGGCTTGAACATCAACACATGATGATTTTCTTCATCCTGGGTCTTGACTTGATGATGATCAACTCATGATGTCATCCAAAGTCTCCATCATCATAGAACATAACATATTCATCCAACTCATGGAAAATATTAGTTCCAAATGACGATTGTCATTAATTACCAAAATACTCCATTAACTCGTAATGGTGACTCTAGATTCTTCAGTCTCGTAGTCCTGGTTTTGGAGTGTCATTCTTTCAACTAGGGCTTCGATCTCCTCACCTTCGTCTGCAATTCAACTAGCTTCCCAGGCCAAAGGAGATTCTTGGACCCCGTTTTCAGCGGCGACATCAGCAACCCCCCGACCTTCAACCGTTGTGTGCACTACACTATAGCTGGAGTCCCCAACTTCTTCGGCATCACCACTAACTACCCCTTGTTTAGCCGTAGATGCAGGCGAAACTTTGACATATGCCTAGGCCATAAGGACGAAATCCCACCTGCGATCCCTCGCCATCCTTAGGTATGACTATCATAATCTCGTTCCCTACAATAACTCCCAATGTGTGCCCTGTGGTGACTGGGTGATAAGACAGCTCAATTTCAGATCGTGCAGAATGCAGAGTATGGTCCAACTCGAAGGTGTAATACAACCACCGCATTACTACGCACCATGTATGCTGCTTTGGTCTTGTTAGGCTAACGATCATTGATTGGAAATAAAACAAATGAACCCCATTGGGACCATCCAGAATAGTCCATTGACTAAAGTAAATTTTGAAACTGACTGCGTCCGACATATCTACGAACTGCACCATAAACAAGATTTATACGATTAACCACATATCTAAAACTAAACTGCACACCTAAAAGATGTACTACAACATACTACACTACGTAACCATACATCTAAAACTATCTAATCCATTTAGTTAAAAAAAAATGCCTGCAAGATGGACAATCGGACGGACAGTGCTTCACTAGCTCCTCCCCTCCTCTATGCTCCTCTCCCTTCCCTCTCCTCTTTCTCCTTTTTCCGAATAAAAGTGAATTTTGAGCGAATTTTGTGGCCATTTTATTGGGAGGCTGTGTCACAATTTGGAATAGCGCCAGGGACTTGTGGGGTCTCTATCGTAATTTGGAATGATGATTTTCCTAAAATTTAGGCAAATCGCAATTCCAAATGGTGACATAGGTATTTGGCACTATTCGGTGGGCGACAGGTTCCTGTTGCCATTCCAAATGGCGACATGGTCGTTTCGCCATTTGGAGTGACGATAGAAGCCCATTTTTATAATTTTATGAGCACTTATTTCTATAATTCTATTGAAAACAATATATTATTAAAAAAATTCATCATTTCCGTGGAAACCAAGTACATGGCGGACGATGGTGCTCCTTGCATATTGACATTGCACGATAGATTGGACTTGGGGGAGAAAGGAGTAATGGGAGTGATGGCACATCAGATCTGATTACCATGAGTTCACTAGTAGTGTGCCGTGTGTTGCAACAGTGTCCTAAAAAATAGTGAGATGTGCCAGCAGCCCAACAGACGTGATCATAAACCGTGTAGTAAATATTAATTTTTGCCGAACACGTCGATGGTGACTGTGGTGGCCGACCGGAGATGTGGAGCAAAAGTAAGGTCAGGGCTCGAGCCACTGCCGATACGGGACGGCGTGACGAGCTTCCGCCTCCCATCCCCCTCCCTCTGTCGCCGCCCTCTCCACTCCCGTACCCCTCGCCTCCCTCCCTCCCCCGCCCTCTCCACCAGACCCGCCTCCTCCTCCATCTCCCTTCTCGCTAGCGCCTCCGCGCGTCGACAGTGAGGATGGTGGCCGATTGGAGATGTGGAGCAGATGCAAGGTCGCATGGGGGCGATGGTGATAGGGACGGGAAGTGGTAGGTGGTTAGAAAGGGAGGAGAGGTTGGGGTGGGCAAGGGACTCACGAGCAGTTCAGATTCATTGGAATTTTTTGTATGAGGAGATGGGACGATCGTCCCACTGCGTGGAGTAAATCTCTTCTTTTATTAGTTAAGATTTGTGGCGACGGGCCATCATTGGCGATACTAGCGCGTGCTAGAAGGCTAGCTCCAAAGACCTAGCGACTTCCATGTTGTTGCATACTTCAATGACCTCAATGCCAATGCTCTGGTAGTAGAATCTCTATACTAGGCGTGTTAGAAGTGTGATGTGAAGGGATTTAGATCCTCTGCGGCACTGCAAAAGTCATTTTTTCCCGAGAGGGTGAACAATTCTTTCGTCGTGGTACTGCAGTAAAATACTGTATCAAAGACTTTGTTTTTGATCGGGCATAGCGATTTTACTGCAGAAAATACTGCAGCATTTGATCTCAGCCTTTGTTTTTTTTTATCGGACAGCGGGGATTGTTCCTAATGTTCCATTATACCCAATCCCACGTGGAGTTTGCCGGATCCAACATTCTCTCATTAACATAGGTGGTCTAGTAATAGACTCTCGTTAGAGCAGCGTCAGGAACATGGTACTTTCTAGTGCAACCGTTTTCTTCAAGAACGTGGGGTTAAACGAAAGTATCCACAAAACTAAGCTCCATTTGGGGCACCTGAATTTCGAAGGATTCTTATGTAACTACATTTTTTCATTTCATTATACGAAAAGTTTCTAGAATTTGTCACGTTATCTGTTAGCAGGAGAAATACCGAGTTCCATGTAGCGTATCTAGAACTAGTAATTTGGTAGAAATTCCGCGTTTGGTATCCAGAACTGCACAATCCAAGGAGCTTGAATTCTACGCTAAATGTCAGTGTTGAATAATCTCTCCAACAACAGAAGGTTACAACCTCTTCGGACCTTCTCCAAAGGAACATCTTCATTTCAATAGGTTACTGGTTAAAGATAATTCAATTCCTCAATCAGTACGCGTGGCTCCATTTTTTTTTGGTATGCTCAACTTCCCTAATTCTGTGTGTGTGACAAAATAACCATTTGCTTTCTTACTGCGTGCTTCCATTGTACTTGTTCAATATCTACTGTATATTTATGCATGATATGTTTAGACATCATACGATTATTTATTTGATGCATATGCCGATATGGAAGTACCTAATTAGGAGTGTATTGATGATGTGGAACAAGCTAATTATGAGAACGTTCCTTGTCAATTGTTTCTTTCTGCACAGCACGATGTATGCGAATAATTGGTCTGATATTCGGATGTCGACATGGGGTCAAGTATTCTCCTTTCGTTCCCAAGGTGGAGCGGGCCTTGGACAGTGAAAGGCGTTGTTTGCTTGTTGTAAGGAGCCGTTGAAGTCTGCTGATGGAAATCGCTTATGCTTTAGCCAGTCCGTTTATTCTTTTTGACGTTTGGACATTGTTGCATTATTCTTGTCAGGTAGCACATCTTCATCATTTCTTTCCTGGCTCGCTGTTACATTATTCCTGTTCAAGTTGACAAATTTATATAACAGCATCGTGGCTAAATGTGAAATAGAATTGTATGTACTGATTCGTCCTTTCATAACATTTGTTTGCTGCATTTTTTTTATGGCAAGATGTATGAACACACTGCTGTCAAGGATTTGTTTAACCATGCAAGAGATGCAAACTTCGATCCACCCATCTTTGAACTGCACGGATCAGATGCACAAGGCCGGGATCATGGGAATAGTGTCATTTGGGAATTAAGATGTTTCTCGCGGTAAAATATAAACGGATAGATTCGGCTGTGCCTGTGCACAACAGGTTGAGCCGAAGCTGCATCATTGCCGCGGCCAAACCTTCGATCTACTCCACTTTATGGGGTCCAGTTGAAATGTCGGCATCTAAATATGTAAATTTGCATCATCTGTATATAATGCACTAGTTTAAAATCACATGGGCCAGACTACTGTTCACCCATGAATAGGGATGGTAATCGGACACAGCGGGTAAAGGTAGTGCTCGTCCATATCCATGCCCGCGACCCCGATTTCCCCCACGGGCATGCCCGCGAAAGACGACGGGCGAAGAACCTTGCCCATGCCCGTCGCCCGTGGGTACCTATCGCCTACGGGTATGCCCGTTTACCCGTGAACAATACACCATCGTCCGCGGGTACCCAGCGCCCACAGGCATGCTCATTACACATAAACAATACATACATCAAGTTCATTTCAATTCACACATCAACAACGATCGGGTCGACGGAGGTACGACGTCGCTCCCATGCTCCGCCTGCATGCTCTTCAATTCAATGCTGCACAAAGGGGGAGGAAAAATGAAACAAAAACACGCCATTTTAGTCCTCTGCGCTAGGTGACCATGTCAATCCATCAAATTGCTATATGAGGGATCGAAAGAACACAAAACGCATACAAATTCTGTCTCTCAGCAAAATCATCGAACACCTATCGTGCAAGCACCCGCGCGTTCTAATGCACCTAGTGGAGAGAAAGTAGGCCTTGACGGGGATGCAGTGCGCCAGGGCGTCGTCCACTCGTCCTCCTCCTGCGGAGGCGCGATTGCGGGGGCCGCCTCCGCCGCCCGAATCAGGCCTAGTAGGCTGAGCTCCTGAGGTCAGAGTCGCGGGCATCCTGGGGTGGGGTGGCCGCGCCAGAGAGGGGCTCGATGGTGGCGGCCTCATCGCGAGGAGGCGGCGGAGACGACAGCACGCGCGCAGCCGCCCCATGGGAGGCGCTTGGGGAGGAGGTAGGGATGCCAACCGACGGAGGTGGCGCTTGGGAGCGACGAAGACCAAGGAGGCCGGGCGGGAGAAAGTGACCGGCGTTGAGGAGGAGGGCGGGCGGGAGAAAGTGACCGGCGTTGAGGAGGAGGCTGGGCGAGAGAAGGTGACCGGCGTTCAGGAGGCGACCGGGAGAAGGACGAGGCCGGCGGTTGGCGTGACTGCGTGAGTGACAGCCTAGTGAGGAGGCCGGTCGAGAGAAGGATGGGGCCGGCGGTTGGCCAGGAGGACGGGGGGCAATGGCCGGCCGGAGGAGGATGGGGACTGGGGGAGTTAGATCTGGATAGGGGGACGGGGGCGCGTGAGGAAAAGAGCTTCTGGCGGCTGGGAGGTGGAAGGCTCGAAGCGAGCGAGCGAGTAGTGACTAGGGTTCAGTCTTTAGGCAGTGGGGTGTCCCACCTGTCAGTATAGGTTGTGGGTAATCGGGCGAAGCGGGCACGGGTGGAGCTTACTCATGCCCGCACCCATTTGCCCGATGGGCAAGGAATTGTGCCCGTTTTCATACCCGTGGGTAAAGAAAGACGCCTATACCCGCGGGCACACGAGTAATCGGGCACAATTGCCATCCCTACCCGTGAACAGTACATGTGGTTACTGTAGCACTACGCACTATTCATACCGGGCCCCACGAGTGCATTAGTAGTTAGGAAATAGAGATAGAATAGTTAGTTTCCTTATTAGTTGTGTTTACTTCCTTAAAGATGTATTCCATCTAATACAGATAAGTTTCCTTAAAAATAGAGATTATTTCTTAGAGATCAAGTCGGGTCGTCTCTATAAAAGGGATAGCATGTATCCATTATCAAGGAAGCAAGAAAGATGAATTAATCTAGTCTTCCTCCCAAGGTTCTATCATCCCAGTCTATAGTCTAATCTCTTATCCTATCAAGCCAACGTCGTCCGGCCTTCTTCTTAGCGGTGTTTACCCCGTAATGATCTAAGATCATTACATTTGGTATCAGAGCAGTCGATCCCTTCCCACGACTTCTGCTGCCATGGTTATGGCGATAGATCAAACCATCAGACCTGCTGCTGAGTCGTTGGCTTTGATAAAGGCTAACGCCAACAAGATGGTCATGAGTACCAACGGCGACGACAAGAAGATGGTGGCCATCTTCCTCAACATGCATGCTACTTTAGAGAATATGATTGCGGTCGGAAGGAGAAGAAGGTGCAACAAGAGGCGGCGGCAATGTTTGTTTCAAGAATCCAAGACGACGTTGGAACTGTCGCGGTGTTGTCGCATCCTGCTGTGGCAGCCACAGCTCTACCGAGGCCTGCCGTGGTGTCGCCAAAGCCTGCCGCGGCCGAGCCAAAACCTTTAACGGTGCTGCCACATCTTGTCGCGAAGCTGCCAGAGCCTGTCGCGGCCCTACCGAAATACGTCGTGGCCACCGCGACGCTGCCAGAGTTGCTACCATGCTTGCCGCAGAAACTGGTGAGTTTGCCGCAACCGCGCATGGAGGCAATGATCTCCAAGAACTCATGTAGCCATCGCAACCTCTCGTCAACATGGGGTTTCTTAGGGCTTCAGCCATGGCCGCCACCACAGCTCGAGGATGAGCTGTCGCGAAAGGAGGGGAGCAGTTGTCATGGGCAAACTCATCGTTCACCCATGAACAAGACATCGCGATTCTTGTAGCACTACGCACTATTCATGCCGGGCCCCACGGGTGCATTAGTAGTTAGGAAATAGAGATAGAATAGTTAGTTTCCTTATTAGTTGCGTTTACTTCTTTAAAGATGTATTCCATCTAATACAGATAAGTTTCCTTAAAAATAGAGATTGTTTCTTAGAGGTCAAGTCGGGTCGTCTCTATAAAAGGGATAGCATGTATCCATTATCAAGGAAGCAAGAAAGATAAATTAATCTAGTCTTCCTCCCAAGATTCTATCATCCCAGTCTATAGTCTAATATCTCATCCTACCAAGCTGACGCCGTCCGGCCTTCTTCCTAGCAGTGTTTACCCCGTAATGATCTAAGATCATTACAATCACGTTAGTGCACACAGTGATAACATCGATGAAATATCATTTCATGTACAAAGATAACTAAGAAATAGACAATTATCAATAGTTATGAGAGTAACGACATTAAGGTCAAAGCTTACAATTAATACCTCAGAAGACAAATAGCTCAAATAAGCTGCAGTGGAAGGAAACAGAATAACTTTAGTGAAGCTCATCCATATGCCAACAGACACTCGACCGGGGTAGCGTGACCTAGTTCTTCACGATCCTTGAAGTAGACCTCGTTGACCGACGATGAACTATTATAACATTCTCAACTGAACAACATTATTTATAACAAGAATGAGTACATAAAGTACTCAGCAAGTTGTATCACAGAATGCAATTATAGATGATGGTTGATTCCAAAGGATGCGACGTCTATGGTTCTTTTGCATAAAACAACAGTTGCAGTTAAATATGAATAATAGATTGAAAACATAATTGAAAACAAATAGTAATAAGTATTTTCACAAAGCTCACATAACCTAATCAATTTCTTTCACACAGCTGCATAAGTTTACTCACACAACTACCCTTCCCAATTGTTTTATGAAAATATATCACTCGTGTGAAATCCCTGAGCATGTCAATGATCGCAGACACGCCTATTCGAATAGATTATTAACACTCTGTAGATGTTTATACACTTTACCCACAAGATGCAATCAACTTGATCGGAGCTGATCACAATAAAACTTTTTCCGAAACTTTATCTCAACAATTGACCCTCCCGTTGTGCATACCGTCGTATCAACCCTGACGGAATGTTTTGGTCCGATGCACATCGTTGGACCTGGAGACGACGAACTGCTCATAAATGTGACCCGCCCATAGTAGTACACACCTCCACCCTACCACACAGTCTAACCTACATATCTGAGTAGTCAATGTCAAGATTCTGTGGCTTACTAAGTTAGGCTTGTCCCATACCAGACATGTGGTCGTACAGTTATGGCTCAGTTCAATTATGTACAAAGTGAAGTCTTTAATTGACAAATACGAGACTGCCCAATTTCTAACCAAATTACCAAGATTCATATTTTCCCAAGCACGGAGTTCCACCATATCACAATTCTTTCCACTCGCCTCAGTCTAAATATTTTCCCACCGTGTTGGTTACATGCATCACATACCATCAACGAGTAACAACATACAACATACAATTTTTACACAAAGTTTCATAATCACTTAGTCAAGTTTAGATTTACAACTCAAAATGATGTCAATAACTCGTTGCATGGCTAAGCAGACTATTCGTGTCTAACCAACCCGCGTTGGTGCTATAATGATACCAACTAATAATTAACCAAACTAAGGTGACAAAAGATCATGGTAATACAATGAGCAAAGTGGATATAATCAAATGTGTGTATAACTAATTCTAAAATATTTAAAGAATTAAATAATTGCAGGAACATGCAATAATTTGAATCAAAGTAATTTTGGACAACTGAGTTCAGCATGGTCAAAGGTACAACTTGCATTGCTAAATCAATGATGTTCTTCTTTTATCTTCAATCTTCTACTTTCTTGACCTTCAGCTCATTCGGACGATTCCGAAACGTCAACGGCTAATGAGAGAGAAAATGCAAATACAAACAAAAATCAAAAGTCAAATAAAATAAACTCCAAATTAAAATTGAATATCACAAGAAGTCAGTGCCTGATTTTATATGAATTTAGAAACTTGAATAGGTTCAATCGGAGTTCGTATGAAGGAGAACGAGCTCTCGGAAGTTTGATGATGAAGGAAAATGCTGAAAAAAAAATGGAGAAAGAAACTAACAGGTGAGGTCCACAAAATATTTTATTTCGGAGTCTTTGGAAAAAGGCTTGATACAATGACATGTCGAACCCACATAAATAAATGAATTTCTAGAATTAAAAGAATTCCAGAAAAAAGGTAAAAGACTCTGACATGTGGGCCATTGGTCCATAGACCAAGTCCACGGTAGACCAAGCTCACGGGAGGGGTTTGACCAACATGTGGGGGCCGCATGTAAGAGAGAGAAAAAATTAGGGTTTTGAATTGAGTGGCTGACGTCTGGGACCCGCATGTTAGAGAGAGAGGGAGATGGGTTTCGGTCTGCCATGTGTGCGCTGACTAGGGCATCGGTGGATGAGGTAGCGGGCGACATGGAGCGAGGTGGCGGCTGACTTGGCATGGTGGCGTGGTAATGCACGGGGCTCGCCGGAGCTAGCGGCCACATCAGCGTGGGTTAAGGGGCAAAACAAAATCGACACGCTACGACGAAGAAGATGACGTTGATGCGGCGGTGGGGAATAGCGGCAATCGCTGGCAATGAGAAGAAAGGCAGCAGTGCAAGCTTGGCTTATGGCGACGATGGGGTTACGGCAATGCTCCGGTGAAGCAGAGGGAAGCATGACGTAGAACGTGGCTCGAGGATGAAGAAGGTGAAGACAGTGGAGGCTAGAGCTCACCGATGGCGGCGCAATCGGACGGTGAAGAGTGGCGACCGGAGAGGAGAGAGATCAAGGAGATCTCGAGCTATGGTGAATGAAACTAAGAATGAAGGGATGGTATGGGTAGATCGGGAGATGGAACACAACATGACGCAAAGTAATTTGCAAGAAACTCACCGGGGAGGCGGGGAACGCGATGAACACATTTCGGTGGAGAAGAAGGAGATGGTGTCGGCGGTCGAGTGCTCGAGAGCTCCAATGCATGGCGGCATTCGGAGGAGGATGACGATGCAACTCCGGTGATGCAAGCGGGAGGCGACGTCCTGGGCAGCGGCGACTAGGTCAACCGAAGGTGGCGGCATGAGGCGAGGAGGTGCGCGCGGAACCAGGATCCCTATGGCCTTTATAGCCTAGGGACACGTGCGGGGCTCGGACACCGGGCAACAACAACGATGTCCGGGGTGAACATGGTTGCAGCCGTGCAAGCGCATGACTAGTAGGTGGTAAGGATGGCAATCGGGTGCGGCGGGTACGGGTAGTGCTCACCCATACCCATGCTCGCGACCCTAATTTCCCCCCACGGGCATACCCACGAAGGACGACGGGCGAAGAATCTCGCCCATACCCATCGCTCATGGTACTGCCGCCCATGGCATGCCCGCTTACCCATGAACAATACACCGCTCGTGGGTACCCATCGTCATGGGCATGCTCATGACCATAAGAACATGCAACAAGCATCACACATAAACAATATCGACACAATGACTTGAAGTCACCTTTCACACAAACTATTTGCAAGCGTAAGCCGGGCCTATCCAAGATCTTGTTCTTTCATACTACCATGACAACACTATGTTACAAAGATAATGCCATAACGTAAGGCTTCCAAATGTTTTCCGATGGAGTTCAGCTTAGTAATATGTCATTTTTTCAATAGGTCTACATTCATTACATGTCAAAATATTATGAAGATATAAGCATATTAAACAAATACAAACAGGCTATTCAATTCATGTCAAAATCCACCATATGTAATCGAAGAAGTATGTACCTCCTGCGGGTGTAGAGAACTCGCCAAGATCAAATCTTTGAAGAGAGGGTGTCCAGCAGGAGCTCAAGGGTCGGCGGGACTACCAAAGTAAGAAAGTGCTCCATCGACATCTGAGAATGATGGTGATTCGAGCATCGTCAACGCCAAATGCACTTCTACTTCCTTTACTATGCGATGGTAGAGAAGGGCGGCGGCCGGGAGGCACGACGGACCGGGAGGAGGCACGGCGACCGAGAGGAGGGCGGCGGCCGGAGGAGCGCGGGACCGGGAGGAGGCGCGGTGGACTGGGAGGCGCGGCGGACGGGAGGAGGCGCGGTGGACCGGGAGGAGGCGCGGCGGACCGGGACTTCGGAGGAGGGCGGGCTGGCAATGGCCGGGAGGAGGCGCGGCGTGGGACCGGAGGAGGTGCGATGGACCGAGAGGAGGGCAGCGGCCGGGAGGAGGCGCGGCGGACCGGGAGGACCAGGAGGAGGGCGGCGGCCGGGAGGCGCAGCTGGACCGGGAGGAGGCGCGGGCGGGACTGAGGAGGGCGGCGGCCGGGGGGAGGGCGGCGGCCGGGAGGAGGCGCGGTGAGATCTGGTGGGAGGAACTGAGTGGGATGGGAGGAGCCGAGGAGTTCTGGGCGTCTGGCACTCTGGCGGTTGGAAGTGGGAATGAAAACCGAGCAAGGGTTACTGGGTTAGGGTTTTAGTTTTTTGCTCAGGAGGGTCCACTGTGCAGTATATGGCGGAGTGCAGCGCGGCGACGGTGGAGCTTACCCATGCCCGCGCCTGTTTACCCGATGGGTAAGAAATTGTGCCCGTTTTTATACCCGTGGGCAAAACAAGACGCCCATACACGCCTCCATTAGGGTATTCGCCCGCGGGTACGCGGGTAATCGGGCACAATTGCCATCCCTAGTAGGTGGCCAGGGTGTGAAGGCGGCTGACAGCGAGCTCGGGTGGAGCGGGGGAGGAAGCAGGTGGCAGGCGGTAGAGGTGGGGCTGGGCTGGAAAGGAGGGAAAACGAAAATGGCTCGAAACAATTCAGCCCACGAAGGAAAGAGGAAAAAGAGAGGATTTCAGAATTAAGAAAAATGTTGAAATTCCAAATGAGGCAAAATAAATAGCAAATAAATTCAAAAAAATCTAATAAAATTCAGGAAAATTCCTTGGAACATAAGAAACCCAACTGACATTGTTTTCCATTTAATTTATGTTTATATTAGTCGAATTAAATATTGTTTATTTTAAAAATTTCCAATTAAGCTTTATTAATTCTAGGAAAATTGGTAAAAAGTTTCAGGGACCTAAATTGTAAAAAAGATTTTTAAAACTCAAATTTTTGGGATGTTACATGAAACCCTAACACAAAGTTTTGTGTGCTTTGCTTCTTTTCTTTTCCTAGTCTTTTGGTTGTAAGAGTTGTTTCTTGTGTCCTCTAATGCTCCATTAGATTCTGATAATATCGTTTGATGGACTAGTTTTTAGATATTTTGATGTTTGCCTAGCTGCTTCTTTATAAACCAAGTTGCAACGAGAAATATTGTTGTGCTCTAGATAGCATAATACATGAGAGGAAATACGAGAGAACCATTGGGTATCCAATCTGGCTTGCAAATATGATACTAGATTTTTTCACAGTTGTTTTTCCAAAAAAAATCCTTCCCGTTGAAAGGAGGCCGAAAGGGGCCGTTGGCAGGGTGGCCACGTTGTTATTTTGTTTTGGCCCATCCGACTATGCCCGCATTTGTTGCCGCCGTCCGATGTGAATCAGTGTTTCAGCGTTGTATTCCTACGCTGGTTGTTCATTATTTCAGCATTGTGTTCCCACGCTGTCTGTGTTGCCTGCACGCGTGTCCCCGCTGCCTCGTTTCTCTTGACCGTGTTGTGCTTTTTCTGCCCACCATCGAGCCTTGGGTTATTCGTCCTCATTTATGTCGTCTCTCTTTCTTTCTTCTTGTTCGCGTCGCCCGGCTGTCTTCTCCATTTCGGTCCTTGTTGTTGGTCCTTCACCTCCTCTCGTCTTCTTGTTCTTCCTCTCCTCTATTCGTCTGTTGTTACCGATTGTTTAGGATTCGTCCTTCTTTGTTCCTTCCGTTACTTTCTTGTGGGGAGGTCGTGGATCGCCATCGATCTACATGACTTCACTTCTTCTCGGCTTCTTCCTCCCGTCTCGTTGTTTCCTTCCTGTCCTCGTGTCTTCTTCCTCTTGCATGTTCTTTCTTTCCTTGGGTTTGGGTTAATTTGTTCTTTCTGTTACTTCTTGTGGGGAGGTTGCGGATCATCGTGGATCTGTGCGTCTTCACTTCTCCTCGACTTCTCCTTCCTCCTGTCTCGTTGTTTCCTTCCTGTGGTCCTGTCTTCTTCCTCTTGTGTGTTCTTTCTTTTCCGTGGCTTTGGGTCGATTTTTTGTCATCTCTTCGTTGGGGTATTGTTGGGGATTGTTCTTTTTTGGTCTGTGCTAGCCTCTTTCGGGTTTCCTTTGTCCCAATTTGCTTTTCCCATGCCGTCCTGGTGTCGTCTGCCTATTTGCTTCGTTTTTTGAATCTATGTTTGATTTGTTTCTTGATGTACTATTGTGTTCTTGCTCTTCTATCTTCTTTCTTTTTGTTGGGTTTGGGTGCATTTTTCCTCACTTTTTTGTTTGTCTATTGTGGGGGATGGTTTGCCAAGCGACGAGAAGTAAAAAAACAGTTAACCTCCCAATAAAAGTAATTATGTTACGTTCTCTGAATTCTCAGCGACGAGCGTAAAAACGAGAATTGAAACGCAAATGAGATGAGCGAAGCGAGTGCCAAAGTTCGGTATTTATAGCTGAGCGAAGGATGAGTCGCGACGTTGGCGCCGGGAATTCCATAAGCGTTGGCGCTGGAATTTTTGGACGAGGCGACAGATGTGCGAAGGGGGAGGAGGGACGGTGGGAAAGATGGCCACCGCGAGATTTTTTAATTCTCTGCAGAACAGTTTGGGTGCGTGGCGGGTGTTGCAGGCGGGAGAGAAGGCCGGAGGGGGGGGCGCAAGTCGGGAGGGTGTTGCAAAAACAATTCTGAATGAATAAAATTATGAAAAAAATTACACAAACAAGTACACGGTGTCGGGAGGCTCCACAAAAAATTCATAAGTTTTTGGACTCATTTGCTATATTTAAAAATTCCTCCTAATTTCAGCCTAAAACTAACTAACCTAACTAATTAAATAACCTATGCGGGGCTGTCTGGCTAGCGCATGGTGGGCATGCGCCAAGGGCTAGCGTATGGCCACCATGTGCCAGCGGCTAAGGTGGCGGGCACGTGTGGCCGTGCACCAACGCCAGGTATCGTGCTATCCGGTGTTGGCGTATGGTGGCCGTGCTTCAGCGGTGTCAGATATGCAAATACTTCGTCGTCGTGGTTAGATTCGCAAATATGCAACAAAAAACATTGTATTTGCCAAACATTCACAAAATTAATGAAGATGGCTTTAAGTATGCGTATGCAACAGAGTAAATACAAATTTGAAACAAACACAACATACATTAACAGACTGTGGGCTGTACTTTGCACGTAACGCATTGATCTTGGGTATATCCTCGTTTATGTACCACCTGCAAGCTGAACTTCCGCTGAGGCTTGTTTGACCTATGCATATGCATATGACGAAGGAAATATGAAGTATATGGATAAAAATGCTGAAGCAGTAAGATGAACATGAAGATTTGGACTAAGACTAAGTGGGGGATGACGGTATTACCTTTGAACATTTTTGGTAGAGTTCCGACAATAAATTGCAATAACAGGAGATCTGTAAAAGGCCGGAAGGGCAGAACGGTGCGATAACATTAACTAAGCAAGCAGGTAGAGAAGCAAGAAAATCGACTACTACACGACGACAAAACGGTTATATACGAAGACAACATGCGACATGAAAGTAGGAAGCTGATATAATCGGCTGATGGAAGAAACAAGCTGGCGGCAGAATTGAGTGGCACCATCACCGAACGCAGATAACCGAGCGCGGTCGGCAGCAGATAAGAAAGTAGGACGGGAAAAAAGCGACGAGAAGGGACAAACGCAAGACGCAAGCAATGGGCTATAAAACGGTACATGCGAAAGTCGTGAACGGCAACCTGGATTTGTAGCCAGAAATACATAGGGGACTGTTTGCGGAATGGGCAAAAGGCGAAAAAACAAAGGCATTTGTGCCGCGCAAGCGATTGAGCATGCAATCCATCAAAAGGACCAAAGCCGATACCTCAGAGAAAAAGGAGAAGCAATGAACAGCGAACGCAAGTAAGCAATCCTGAGTAAAAATGATTCGCAAGAACCTAACCTTAGCAGGAACACACTGTAAGAACCAAAGCCGATATATGGGGAAAAAGGCCGAAGCGATGAGCGGCGAACGGGCGAACGCAATCGAAGGTAAAAACGGGTTGGGACAAAACTGCATGGCATCCCCCACGAAATCCAGAAAATCGATCGCGGGCGTCAACATCGACGAATATTTTTTTTATATAAAACACGATCAGAAAGGGACAAATGTAAGAGGCGACTAATCGGGTATAAAATGATAGAGGGAGAAGTAGATTAAACCAACCTGGATTGTCAGACTGGAGGCACACGCGAACGGACGAATCAAGAGGGAACCTACACGAGGTCGAAAGGAAGCATGGCGATAGATGTGAGATGAAGGAACCGGGGGAAAAACACAGACTAATCGGGTATAAAATGATAGAGGGAGAAGTAGACTAAACCAACTTGGATTGTCAGACTGGACGCACGCGCGAACGGACGAATCAAAAGGGAACCTACACGAGGTCGAAAGGAAGCACGGCGATAGGCGTGAGACGAAGGAACTGGGGGGAAACACAGACTAATCGGGTATAAAACGATAGAGGGAGAAGTAGACTAAATCAACCTGGATTGTCAGACTGGACGCACGCACGAATCAAAAGGGACCCTGCATTGATAGGCGTGAGTTGAAGGAATTTGGGGAAAACGCAGCAAGATGTGTTAGAAACGACTGTAAGGAGGAAATCGAAACAACCTGCGCATCGTGATTTGAGGTCGCCTCAGGCAGAAGGCATTGCAAGAACCGAAGGCGGCATGTCGGGGCACAAGTGGAAGCGATGAAAGGCGAGCGCAAGGACCTAAGGTTCATCCAAAATCCATGGGAAGGGCCTAAGGGCAATAGGTAGATCGGGAAGACAGGAGAAGCGATGCACCACGCACGAAAAGAACGCAAGCAGTACAAAGCAGGCAGCAATGTAAACCGTGAAGAAAACGAAGTGGAGCAGGCGGCAGTTGCGGAGCTAGAAATTTTTTGATGAGGGTGCACGTTTTACACAAATCTAAAGTATTGTACAATAATCCACATCTAGTTTTAATGGAACAAATAATTTAGCCCTAATACCTATATACTTTATGTATGTTTTAAAAATTTTTTGGCATGTATCATTGCATATTGGACACCACCCTATCTCCGCCCTGGCAGGCGGAGACTAAAGCGAGAAAGAAGCGCTGAGGTAAGAGCATCTACAACAATCCACTTCAACTGTTACTAAGAGCTTGTCACATCAGCATTTAGATGATGTGGAAGAGAGAAGGGGAGGAGAGAAGGTGAAGCTGTTTCTACATGAAAAAACTATCAGATTGTTAATACCAAGACATAAGAAACAACCAAATACTCCATTAGAGACTTAGTTGTTATCTAAACACTCATTTTGTGGGTTCCACTACCTACCAACAATTAAAGTCTTAGATACAAGTTTAAGAAACAATCCATTGGAATGCTTGTTTCTTTTTATTAAATTGAGTGCTCTCTCTCCTCTTAGTAACAAACTAAAAAATAATCTATTATAAATGCTCTAAGGTTCACGAAGTCTTTAATGCCAAGCGTGAGGTACATTTCTGTCCGAACGGCCGCATCCCCAGAGCGTAGAACAGCATAGGCGTACACCGTACACGCAGCCAAAATGGGCCGGCGACACGGAGGCACGACCGCGGCGGTGGGTGACGGAAAACATGGCCAGCGACGGGCCCCACGGAGCCCGCAACACAATAGTACTCAAACGGACGGGGCAGACATGGATGCGAAGAAACACAGACGGAAGAAACAAGCTGCACCGAAAGAGCGTAAGAAAGGACCCACTAAAGGCGGTCAATACCGCAATAAAAGTGACTGAAGACCGGTCCAACCCAACGGACGGCCTACGAAAAGTCACTGTGGTCCTGCCAAGCGAAAGCAAATAGCGGCTCAGTAGATAACTAACTACCGACATGCTCCATCTCAACTGACGGACTACCTGTTAGGAAACTATGGGCCTGGCCCAGAAGCCGGCCCATGTATGGGCTCCCCATCCCAAACCCTAGCAGGGACTGTAGCCTATAAATAGGGGATGCTATTCACTGTAAACGATTGATCGATTGATGAAGGAATAAAGAGAATCAAGAAGCCCCCTATATCTCTGTGTTCATCTTTTATTATGTTCTTGTGTTCTTGCATTGTTCTTACGATTCTATACTTGTCTATGAGTTAATCGTTCGGACTGGACTCGCCAGCGATGGTTCCTCAACACGTTATCAGCACGATCGACTCTCCTCGCATCGAAAAGGTAACCGTCGATGAACGACGCTCATAGATTGAATCGTTTTTTCTAGATTGCTTTCAATTCTGCAAATTCGCTTTCTAGATTGGTTTTCTACGGTGCAAATCCGTTCTAATCTACCGTGAGCCGACTTGAAGTCGCCGACACAATGTCGATGGGTAGATTGTATGAAAGACTGGATGTCGATTGTACCGTAGATTGGAATTGCAAATTCGTTCTAAATCTACCGCGAGCCGACTTGAAGTCGCCGGCCAAGCCGATCGGTAATTGCATGAACAATTGCATCGCATGAACAGTAATTACGCATGAATAGTGTTTCGCACGAACGATACACAGAAAAAAAAATCGCAGGAAGCGATCGGCCCCGCGCACGCAGCCGCACGGAGCGGCCGCCACCACACCGCTGCTCGAGCCGCGACGCATGCCGTGGCCGAGCCGGAGCCGCTACGCGCCGCCGCGGGCCGGAGTCGGCCGCGCCGAAAGCCCGCAGCCACCGCGCTGCCGGCCGCCGCCGCCAAGCTAGCCGCCTTCCGCCACAAGACCGCGCTTCATCGCCTCGCGCGCCGCTGAACCCGCCGCCTCCGGCCGCCTGAAGCTCGCCGCCGCCTTGTGTCGTGGTTGCCGTTTATGGCTACCTCCGCGCCGCCGCCTGCGAGCCGCCTCGCACGTGCGCTACCTCCGGCCGCCGCCTGCCGCCTCGCTTCGCGTTGCCAGACGCGCCGCCCCCTGCGCCGCCACACGGCGGCCTCACACACCGCTTCGCTCCTCGCCCAGCGCGCCACGGTCGGCCCGCCCGCCGCCTCGCCGCCGCCAGCCGGGCCGCTGCCGCCGGACCGCCGCCACACTCCTGTCGCCGCCACACACAGCCAATAGCGCCACCACGGCTGAACAAGGGTAGGGAACCCTACCCCATGAGGTTTAGCGCCCTACCTTTTGGTAGGATGGTCGTATTTTCGCCGAGAAGCCCGACCGTGAAGAAGAGAAAAAAAGGTGTTTTATAAGAGGCCTCCTGAAATCTGAATTTTGCGATACTTTTCTCGGACTGAAAATTTTATGCTTTTAACCCCTCGAATAGCGTAATTCATTAAAATTGTTTTTCCAGCAGAAAAAGGCCTCGGGAATTCAAATTTTGAACCATTTTTTTTTTGCATTTGAAGCATGTTTAACTTTGTTATTATTATTTCTATGCAATTTATTTATTGTATTTACTGTTTTGATTATCTGTGATTGTTTATATTGCTTTTAATCAATGAAAATAGCAGTAAATCATGAAAAATGCATAGAAAAGTACGGGAAAATGAACCGGGAGTTCGAAGAGCATTATATGAATTTTGCAACCATTTTATGTAAATTACTAGCAGTAATCATATGAACTCTTTGCATGAATATGAATATGACTGGCATCACGAACCAGAAGTTCGAAGAACTGACCCAGCATGGCTAGAAATTATACAGAATTTGTATAAGTCTTCAACTCTGTGATAATGTAATCACGGATAAGCAGAAGATTGAGAAGACTCTCTCTACCTTTCACCCAAATGCGGTGCAATCCGCACGCAACTATCGTCAAGACGGCTACACGGAGTATGCCCGCATTAATTGACACCATGCAAGTTGCAGAAGCTTAAGATAATGTTCTAAAGAACAACTACATCTTATAGCCACCTAGTAGCAATGTTGGCCATGAAGCCAATGCTAGCAGCTACAAGGTGATAAAACCTCTCACGAAGGAGAAGGGTAAGAAGGGTAAGGTCGTGAGTGCGACGTTATTGATGCTTTTCACCTAAGAAGAAGGGCATAGGACAAAGATGAGGCACACGCCGCCATTGCGGTAGCGAAGATCCACACCCATTAGTTGCACTTATGGATGTGGACAAATTTAGCAAGAAATTTCCATTATCCCTCCTCTCGACATCACAGCCGCCGCAATAGAAGTTGCCCAAAAGGAGAAGATCTCCATGGAGCGATTGAGGCGTAAGTTTCAATACTTCACGATTTGATCTAGTGCACGATTGCACTTGGATCTTTTATAGTAACTTGCGCTTTGTAATTGAAGCGTAACATTGAATTATTTTTGAATAATGGTTGTAAGCTCTAGTAGAGCAAAGCATTAAATTCTTATAATGAGTCCTGCAAGACTTATTCCCGTATTTATAATAGCAAGTTATGTTCTGATATCTGAAGTATTTTATTTATGTGTTGCTTGCTTTCTGCTACATATTAATAAAGTACATTATATTAGAACACGTGTGGTGCCCTATTGGAGGAAGTGTGCTTAGCCGGTAGCAGCACAACAAATACCATCTTGAGAGAGACGAAAATCTTTCGGTTGATCAGCAAGAATGCTGGTGGTCTTACGACAATCGCAGGCAGCGATACTTGTATAATAGGCTCAGGAAGGGCCTCAATTATACCTCTAATGGTCACAACTTTGGTCATTGAAGAAGCCTTGTTGTACCTAGAATCGACTAGAACTCTCAAAGATATTTATGCAAATGGTTTCCACGTAGAGACTGAAGAAGAGTATGGTAAGAAATACCTGCTCATTATAAAGCATGAAGAAAGTAGAAAAATGGTATCAGAACGACTTCCTTCATTTGAAACTGGGCTATACTACACTAATATTAAGGCATCTGCGCACCTATACCGCCTCGAAACCGTATTTAGAAGCTCAACCTTTTCTATCTCGGCATGATAGATTATGCCACCTAGGTCTTATGATGATGAGAAATATAATTAACAATTCACAAGGACAATGTAAATAATTTCTCGAATCATGAAGATTTTGTGTGCCCCGCATGTGCCACCGAGAATTTAATTACTAAATCTTATGCTCTGAAAGCGAAGGATGAAGTCCCTACATTCCTGGACCGTATCCAGGGAGACTTTTGCGGTCCTATACAGCCCCTGTAAGGGCCATTTAGGTATTTTATGGTGCTCATCGATGCTTCCTCGGAATGGTCGCATGTATGTTAATTGTCTACGAGAAACTACGCTTTTGCAAAGCTAGTCTCGTAGACAATTAAAATTGAAGAATAATTTCCCTGATCATCATGTGAAGTCCACTAGAATGGACAACGTCGGAGAATTTACTTCAAAGGCATTTGATGATTATTGTATGGCAATGGGAATTAAAAGTTGAGCATTTTGTACCGCATGTCCACACCTAGAATAGACTAGCAGAGACATTAATTACAAGGAGTAAATTTATTGTCTAACCACCTTTGAAGAATTGTAATTTACCAACTGCATGTTGGGGACACGCAGTCCTGCTCGCAGCAACTCTCATCAATTTTAGACCACTGGCATATAACATCCATTCACCTGTGCAACTAGCGCAAGGGTCAGTACAGAAAACTTCTCATCTTTGAAGGTTTGGTTGCAAGGTTTATATACCTATACCATTACCACAGCGAACTGCAATGGGCCTTCTCCAAAAGTCTGGGATATACGCTGGTTATGTGACAGCATCCATAATCAAGTATTTGGAACCTATGATGAGAGATTTGCATACTGCCCGATTCGCCGATAGTATATTAGATGAGGCTAGTTTCCCGTCATTAGGGGGAGGAAATCAACCCTTGATGAAAATGTCGGGAAATAGAAAAGTCCAGAAGATAATTGCAGTCCAGAAGATAATTGAAATCCATGTACATGACCCGCGCACTAGTAAAGCAAATAGAGAAGTCTAGAAGATAATTGAAGTCTAGAAGATAATTGATTTGCAAGCATTAGCGAATCAACTGCCTAACCACTTTAGTGATTTGAAGAGCGTGACCAAGTCGCATATGCCCAGCGCAATGCACCGGAGAGGGTTGAAATACCGATGAAGGTATCCCTAATCCCGTCCTAAGGCCTCTGAAAGGACGAGAACTCTGGCCCCTCGAATCCCAAGTAACCGGGGACGCCTGGCGAAAAAGGATAAGAAGGACTTGACACAGCCGATCACCGAAGTTCCCCAGAACTAGAAGGGGAGCCAGTTGAGACCTGGCACCAGTATGGAACCTTCAGAAAGGCATACTAGAATTGATCATCCCCATAAAGGGAGACATCAGCATGGATGTGTGCGCACACATCGGAGCTGAAACATTAAAGGGACTTGCCACCGTAATTGAAAGCAACAGTGAGCAAGTAGAAGCATTAGAAGAATCGCCCCTTGAAGCAATAGCTATAAACTTTGTGACCTCGGGAGAATCTATGAATAAGACAACAGCCAATGTCGACATTGATTTTGCAAAGAAAATTGCCACAATCATCGATCTTGATCTAGAGCCTGTATCGCTCGTTGAATGAAAGAAAAGATCAGATTGGGAAGATTGGAAGAAGGCAATAGAAGCAGAATTATTATCTCTGAATAAAAGAAAGGTGTTTGGGCCTGTAAGCCGTTCGCCTCCCCACGTGCACCCCGTAGGGCATAAGCGGGTATTTGTTCAAAAGAGAAATGAAAATGATGAAGTAAAGAAAGGCTTGTTGCACAAGGTTTCACTCAACATCAAGGAGTTGTTTATGAAGAAACCTATTCCCCAGTCATAGGCGAAACCACCCTTTAGATATTTAATCTCAATGGCAGCTAACTTGAAGTTAAAAGTGAAATTAATGGATGTGGTAATAGCATACCTTTATGGAATATTGATTCGACATTTATATGAAGATACTCGAATGTATCCTGTCCCAACCAAGACAGAGCAAATAGAAATCAGACAGTGTGAAACTCGAAAGTCACCGCACGGTTAAGCAATCAGCAGATGTGGTATAATCGCTGAGCGACTTTCTATGCAAGAAAGGCTACACTAACAATGAGAATAATCCTCGTGTATTTATAACGATGATCCTGTGATGGATTTTGTATAATCTCGCAGTATGAAGATGATCTCAATATCATTAGAACCCCGAAGGTATTAAGAAAGTAAGCTCTCACTTGGAGTCAGAGTTCGAAATGAAAGAATTGGGTAAAACCAAATGTTGCCTAGGCTCGCAGCTTGAGCATACCCCTGAAGGGATTTTAGTACATCAGTCAACCTACACTCAGAAGGTGTTGGAAAGGTTTGATTTTGAAAGACATACCCTTTGAAATTGCCAATGGTCGGGAGATCTTTGCAGCAAGGCAAAGACCCGTACAGACCTAAAGAAGAGGGGGAGGAAGTCCTGGGACCGGAATTCCTATACTTAAGTGCGATAGGAGCACTCATGTATTTAGCAAATTGTACTAGATCGCCATTGCATTTGCGCTAACCTATTAGCAAGGTATAGTGCGTAACCTACCAAAGGCATTAGTAGGGAATGAAGGACATCTTCCAATACCTCCAAGGAAGTAATGAACTTGGTCTGTTCTACAGAAAGAACCAAGACCTGAATATGAATGGCTATGCAAATGCCGGCACCAGAGAATCCGATATACACCAAGTCAGAGATGGCTATGTTCCCTATGTGGTGGAACTGTAATTCCACGGAAATCATCTAAGCAGAGTCTTGTATCGACTCCGACGAACCACTTGGAAATCATAGCATTGTACAAGGCCTCACGAGAATGTGTTTGGCTTCAGGATGATTCACCACATCCAAAGAGTCATGTGGATTGAATATGGCAAGAAACCCTACTATTATCTATAAAGATAATGAAGCTTGTGTTGCACAAGTGCAAATGAGTTATGTGAATAGTCCTCTCACAAAACATATCAACCCCAAGTTCTTCTTTGCTCATGAATTGCAAATGATGGACGAAATTAAAGCATCAAGATACTAAGTCATGTGAAAATCTTGCAGATTTATTCACTACGTTACTTCCAAAGATCTAGCTTTGAAAGGTGCATGTGTGGAATTGTAATGATGAGACTTAGAGAAGTGCGTAATCTGGGGAGAATCTTCACGAACTTATTATTGAAACTTGATCACTTAAGATCGAGTACCCAAAGAGTAAATCTGGAGATTAAATGAAATTGAGTGGATTGTACTCTTTTTCCCTTGACGAAGTTTTCCCAAGTTTCTGCTAAGGTTTTTAATGAGGCAATTAGCAACGCAGTTGGTAACTTGTATCATGTGCTCTTTCTCCAAATTTTTCCCACTGGGTTTTTATGGAGTTTTGACGAGGCATGAACATGTAAGGATGGGTGCCCAAAGGGGAGTGTTTGGAAACTATGGGCCTGACCCAGAAGCCGGCCCATGTATGGGCTCCCCATCCCAAACCCTAGCAGGGACTGTAGCCTATAAGTAGGGGATGCTATTCACTGTAAACGATTGATCGATTGATGAAGGAATAAAGAGAATCAAGAAGCCCCCTATATCTCTGTGTTCATCTTTTATTATGTTCTTGTGTTCTTGCATTGTTCTTACGATTCTATACTTGTCTATGAGGTAATCGTTCGGACTGGACTCGCCAGCGATGGTTCCTCAACACTACCAAAACAGGACGAAACGGCAAGGCAACACAGTGACGTGCTCATCGAGCGTGCGGAACGGATTCAGAAAAAGGGACGGGCAGGAGCGACGTCGACGAAACACAGGCGAAGAAAGCGAAGAAAAGCAGCGGACGCGCGCATCCAGCGGGAAAATTCAGTGAGGAGGGCCCCGGTGAACGCGCGGACCACCAGCAGAGAAAGCAACGGGCAGGTTTCGTAGTGACGAGTGACGACGACAGACAGGCGGACAAAGCGAAATAAACAACGCTGAGAAGACAGGACAGCACGACGCCGCGGCAGCGAAAAACCAGGCGAACAGACCGGGACAGGAAGGCGCATGGTGTGGCGCGAACAACAGAGCCGATCCGACGGCAAGAACACACTACAGCACGATCGATCGAACCGGCAACGCGCGGATGGAGACACAAAACGGTCACGAACGCGTGGATGCGCGATCGGACGGGCGCCGATTTGCCGCCGACGTAGACAGCCCCGGAGGCGGCGCTTTCCACCGGCTGTTAACTTGAGTAATGTTACATGTCATCCTATACTCTTCATGCATTTTTTTTTTCCTATCACATACTACAGCCCTCTGTAGGCACTCTGTATGTACTCTATGCTCGGTTATTTGCTTCTACTGCTATTATTGTGGCTTCCTTTTACGCACATTACTTGAGGTACCGTTACTTCCATGCATTTTTCTCTTCGTTCATCTTGTTGCTCGGTCACACTCTATTATAGCTCTTCTTGCCGGCGTCCTTAGAAAAATACCTGTTCGTAGGTTCTCTGTCCTTAAATGGTGTTATTACTCTTCTATTCATATGTTAATTATCATCGGATCTTCTCCATACATTTTATTTTGAGTATATAAGTATTTTTCGAATTACTTTAATTCAGAAATATCCTAGATAAAATATGAAAAATACTCTAGCTATTTTCACAAACACAAAGCAGGTATCTATGAACATTATAGGCATACTAATTTCTAGAAAGACAGAAACTAGCATATCTATCTCAGCGTTCAACACAACAACAAATAGTAAAGCAAACCAAGTAACATACCCAGATTCAGTAGAAGAAGAAGTAGCACCAGAATTCTTGATAATGTCGTTGTTCGTCATGATGTAGTGGACGTCGTGTAGTTGTGCGATTGACGAGAACGTGAGCGAGAGAGTCGTAGTAGTCGCAGCTTGATGTAGAACGAAAGCGAGTCGTAGTCGTGCACTTGATGTAGACGTAGAAGCGAGCTGTCGCGCGAACGCTCCCCAAAAACCTTATTCGTCCTCGCTCATGCAAGCCTTCAAGGACGAGGGTTCCGGAAGCCTGCTCTCCCAGTGCGGTTGTACACGCGCCTCGTCGGGATGGAAATCGCCAGAGACAGCAACAAGAACTGTGGAATTCTGAACTGTGGAAGTGGAAAGATTGAACCAGAACCAGTACTCTTAGTTCTCTTAAATAGCCAAAAGAAAGGAGCCATCAAGAAGCAGAATTATCAGCCAAAACAAAGAGACCAGAAGACCAAAGGTTGCCATTGATTCGCCATCAATTATGAGTCAGTGCGTTGTGATTTTCGAATAGATAAAGAAAATCGTGCTCAAGACTGACATGCTCAAGACGCACATGACGCAAGATACGGATTCGGCTCAGCTCGGCGAGCGAGCGCGCGTGTGTTGGCTCTTTCCAATTCCACAAGAGGGGCTATCACTTTCCACTTTATAAAGTGGTGTAACTCCCCTTCATCTCTCTATGTGGGACTAAACAGATTTAGCATATGCATATGGGCCTTTGAGATTTACCAGGAATTAATTAGAATTTAAATTTGGTCCTAGCCCATATTAATTCCAACAATCCCCCACCAGATCCCAAGGGCACATGTCAAATGCCTTGATCCACAGTATTGTTTTAATATACCAGTGTTTTGATGGAGACCGGTTAATGTTAAACATCCACCTAGAACAGAAGCTACACTAATCTACAACTGCACAATGGACTAAGCCTTGAATTGACAATTTTGTGTGAATAAGTTTCACTTAAGTCCTTAACTGATACTAAACTGCCAGGCATCCCCGCGGGTTGGAGCATATAAGTCATACTCCTAGCCTATTCATGAGCTTCTTAGAAATTACCCGATTTCATAGACTGTGACTAGTAGTCGGGCTCATATAGATGTGTTCTTTCAAAACTGCTGTATAGGACAACATCTTTGCTTTAACAAGTCACAGAACACATTAAGATAAAAATCAACCTGCCATACAGATTTAGGAGAGAATTGCATCTCCAATGGAGTGGATCTATAAAGGTACTCTCCTCCCAGTTAACCAATAGCTTGTTTCGCCAATCCTACTTTACGGGATCTCCGATCACATAGGATGGGTTACCATTATGGTATAACTTACGTGGGTCTCAAACCCATCTCCCTCGATGTATTGTCTATCATATTTCGTGATAAACCCTTTATGAAGGGATCTGCTAGATTCTTAGCTGTTTGGATATAATCCAAAGCTATTACTCCAGAGTTTCTCATTTTCCTGACAAACTTCAGTCTTCTATTCACATGTCTTGATGATTTTATATTATCCTTAGAACTGTTCACCTTGACAATTACAGTCTGATTGTCACAGTTCATCATAATAGCCGGTACTGGTTTTTCAACCACCGGCAAATCCATCAAGAGCTCACGAAGCCATTCGGCTTCGACAGTGGCAGTATCTAATGCTACAAGTTCTGCTTCCATTGTTGACCTCGTTAAGATGGTGTGCTTGCAAGACTTCTATAAAACAACATCACCTTCAAGTAAGAAGACATATCCACTTGTGGCCTTAATCTCATCAGCATCAGATATCCAGTTTGAATTGCTATAACCCTCTAGTACCCTGGGGTACCCGGTATAATAAATGTAGCAAAAAATTAAGCCTTGATCAAACCTGGTGGTTTTTCTTCTGTAACAAATGCAGCAAAAAATCTATCCCTAATGGTGGGTTGTATAGATGTTCGTCTTGTGTCTTGTCCTTGCAGAGGTGCCAAACCAAGGTAGTATCGCTGCAATTATTACATAGCTGCCTCTATCCTTTTTGGCATCTAATATGCCTTATGCTTACTTCTTTCTTACGGATACAAGCTTTGTGTAGTTTGTTGTGATGGAACAGCAGAGGTAGAGTTCATACTATTTGGGGATGTTGGACAGCAAATCGTTGGTAAGTAGGTCGGTTTCTTAGATCGATTCGTGGAGGAGACGAGATACTACCAGATATAGCTCAGGTTGTATGCAAAAATTATACGTGGCATATCAGCGTAATGGAGAAGAGTTTTCATGGGTCTAAGAAGTCTTATCAGGTGAACCTTGTCATAGTCACGTTACGAAGGCAGCCTACTATTCCGTGCATTTCGACTCCAGTACATACTGCAGCATCCTCATCTGAGCTTCTTATTTTCCTTCTGCACAAATCAAAGACCCAGCTGGGAAGATTCCTCATCAACTGACTACTATACCTGAACATGCGCTTCAAACTCCATAGGTAGCTGTTCCTCGCACGCATCTTCGCACGGATATAAATGCTGAGGTATTTATACAGTTCTGCTACCCTGATTTCTTCGCATTTATAGCACCCTAGGTCAACATATTTGCTTGCCCTATCAACACATGTAAGCTCATTGTTTATTATATCATGCATACACCAAGCTTATGTACAATGAGTTTATATTAGCTGTCTATATTATCTGCCACGTAGAATTTAAGTTGATATAGATGAAAAAGAATAAAGAGAGAGAAATGTGTTGTCTACAATCATATAGCCGATTGTATCACTAGAACCAAGGAGAAAATGTCTTAAATATATGAAATCATTAAAAGATTGTGCCATCTATAAAGACAAGTGAAAAGACAACTCATTGTGTGAGCTGTCTATAGTGCTGTAAACGAGTGACATAAAGAATTGCTATAGATAGCAACTGTATGTATCATTGTACATGTCCTAATAGCTACCCTGTACAACAGATTACTGGTGGAGCAAACTTCCATTCAGAAATTCCTACGGTTTTGCTACTTCTAACACAACTTGTCTCTGCATCCTTAGGCGCGCCACCTTCTCCACAGTTCTTACCTCCTGTGAAGAAGAAAAACAGCTGCAGTATGTTCCCTTTTACCTCGCACTGCCTATTATCCTCTGACACCTCGCATCTGCATTGACGCATTTCATATACAAGCTTTGTTTTTGCATGTCATAGATGCAGAGAATCACACACTGCACTGCCCTCTGCTCGAAAGCGACTATTCAAATCGTCATCAGCTTCGGCACAGGTTACCAAATACACGCCCATACATCGTCTATACAAACAAACAAATAGAACATGTCGTGCCCTATGTTATTCTACCGTCTGAACATGCTGTTTACTGATTTCCATTCAGCTGCTTACAGAAAAGTACTTATAGATCATAGAGACTGATCATCTTCCAGAACAAACCTCCTTCCCCATCGACAAGAGAAGTTCCACTGATTGTCCTGAAAAAAGAACACGCGTCCTGTAAGTACTTACTCATATTAGACTCTAGGCTGGTACATGCTGGTGTAACCCTTTACCCTGCATCTTTACTGAATTGTCTCCAAGTGCAGTTTTGTATTTCTTCTACCTTCCTATAGATTGCGTTTCGACAGAATGCTATGATTATTTACCGGTTAGTATGCCTGTTGTTTAACCCTGCCAGTCAAAGCATCTGACTACAGTTCAAAGATAATCCATCTATAACTGATGCTATGCTTTGCGAAATTAGTTTATGTTCCTCTTAGGGTATCTCTTTTAAGAAATTGATACATGGTTGCAACAGTAGATGCAAGTTTCTTTCAAAACATGCAGCATTCATAGGTACAGAACGGGTCATCATACTACATTTGTGCCATTATGAACCCAAATCTAACAATAGACTCTCGCCGTCTACATATGACTAACTATGTGGTAGCATCTTTGTATCTTACCGTGGATTCCTGTTGTATATGTGGTGCTATCACATAAGTATAGTCATATTGTTCAAGAAACAGTGACTCAGCAGATGTTACTTCGCTTAAGAACCAAACAGGTAAAAAGCTACTTGATTATTTAGTTCTATTCTTGACCGTCACCATTGGCCTGTCGATCCACCAATCTCGTCACATCTGTTCTGTGCTATGTATACTCCATCCTTACAAGCTGCACGCTATTTTTCAGCTCAGAATTTGAACTATCCACCGACATCGCGGCTTCTACATCTGCCAAAAAGGATTCTGCGCCCAAAGAAGATGCCAACTAAACTTAGGTATAGTGCTATACTTACAACTTCGGTCATTTCTTTCCATTTGTTCTATTGAACACGAATTTACTAGCCCCTTCTCTGCTCCCTAATATAGCCCATCCACTAATTCATCTATATTGTACTCTTTCTACAGCAGCCCCTGTAAGATCGAGGAGGCCGACTAGAGAAAAGTGAATAGGCGGTTTTAAAATCTTTTGGCTAAAACCGAGTTTTATGCGGAATTTTAAATCAATTCGGTTTTACTTCATTAAAACCTAAATCAACTAGTCTTGATTAAGGACACCAACAATCTAAGAATATTAACAATTATAGCAAACATGCAAATACATGTAAGCAATTTAATTCTATAAATGTAAATTGCAATAGAGTAAAGCATAAGAAGGCAAACCACAATGACACAAATATGTTTTACCGTGGTGTTCGGAGACTTGTCGGTCTCCTCTAATCCACGTTGAGGTAAGTCCAAATCAATTGAACCGATTCACCACTTGAACCAACACCTCCAAGGTAAACCCAAACACTTTGGACCGGCTCACAACTTGAACCAACATCTCGATCCACTCGGAGTTGCTCTTCCTTCACTCCGGAGATGACGACACCAAACCACTCAACAACCGTCCGGGTCTTCTCACAATCTTCTTTGAGAAGATCACCGACACACTCCTCCAAGCCATCTAGGTGTCGGCAAACACCAAGAATAACAAGTTGAAGACGCTCACTTGAACGACTCAAGTGTCTAAGCTCAATGGATGCACAATCCACCACCTAATGCAACACATGCACAAAAGAAAGGAGAGAGCTTGCTCTTTGCACAAGGGAATGGGAATAGCACCAGCCACTCTCCCACAACTTGCCACAAGGGGTATTTATACCCACACAAGAAAAACTAGCCGTTGGAAGAGAATCTACTGAAAAAACAGGAAAAATCGGTCTGACCGCCAACCAATGGTCGATTAGACCGCCCTGGCTCCAACGACTATAAAACTAGCTGTTGGACTCGCACACGAACTGACCGCCTTCACAAGGGTCGGTCAGACCGCCAAGGGCGCGGTCAGACTGCTCCACAGAGGAGCCAACAAAAACGGAGAAACACATTCTCTGGAAAAACCTGACCAGGTCACATGACCCAGAGGTCCGGTCAGTCTGGCCAATACATGGCGGTCTGACCGCTCTACACAGGAGCCACCCAAAACCAGAAAAACACATCTTCTTCGGGAGAAAGATGATTGGGTTACTTGACCCGGAGGTCTGATCAAACCGGCTAACACATGGCGGTCAGACCAGTCAACATGGGCGGTCAGACCGCCCACTGCCAATCAAGGCTGAGAACATATTGCACTTTGCTTCAACTCAATTTGCAAAATACATTTGCCAATTGATGTGCGATGCAAATAAAGGTTAAAGGTAAGATTCTCAACAAGTTGCAAAACATATTTGCCAACTTTTAGAATCACGCCATAAGGAATAAGATACATTGACTTAAACCATTTGCAAAACATATTCGCAAACTAAATTCACGTGCTACAAGGATTATGCACGAGTCTCAACTATTTGCAAAACACATTCACAAACATCGGTAACATGCTAACAAGAGCTAGAACAAGCAGAACGAGCTATCAACACATAACACACTCAAGCTACTAGACAAGACCCCTCTTAATAGTACGACAACCTATACTAGCAATTCGGTCTTCCAGCCAAACACCAAGACCAGTAAAAAGACTAGGAACACATCCTTAGCCCTAGTTAGTTATACCTTTGCCTTAAGCATCCTATTGAAGCTTAATGACGCACATCTTCACTTTAAGTCCGGATTATTGTCTTGATGTGCATCGACCCATGATGCATCCTTCACATGCTCTCCATGATCTTGGTGCTATGTGATTGAACTCCAATTTTGTTTTCAACATCTGAAAAGATGTGGCAATAAAAGTAAATGATCACAGGTATTTCTTATGATTTTTTGTGCTAACTGCAGTGTTTTTGTCAACAGGGAAATGATATTGGAATCTTGATTGCTGCTCCATATTTCGGTGCAATGATATAATTAGTGGTCTCGTAGAAATTGTTATTCTGGAAATAATTTAATGCTAGAAATGTACTAAAGAAAAATAAGGTTGCCTTCTTGATATCAGTTCTCCGTGTGATGGGCTTATGCCATCCTCTGGAAGTGCAGGATCTAGGAAGGTGACCCATGTGCATCAGTTTGAATTTATCAGGAACGTTTTAAGGGCATTGGCTAGGATTCTATAATACTGAGCTGGCTGGTAAGAAATGCATCTCATGTGATTTTCAGTCAAAAGAGTATATATTTATGAACTACACTTAAATGTGAGTCATACTTGACTACTACAGCTTAATTATCAAATCATCTCCTGAATTGTACGGTATTTCATGAATGTATAGTGTATTGTATCTAAACTCTACCTTTGACGAGTAACACGATTTAATGGTCTATTTAAGGATAGAGAGCGTAACATCATATTCATATGTTGTATCATATTACTTGGATTGGTACAACACTGCAAGCAAAAATATCTGGAGTTGGTCTTTTGCACTGTAACAGGCAGGTCATGTGCTTAGACTAAAGATGAAACCTGATCATCTTGTCATCATGCCCACCTGAAATACAGTTGTAACTCAAACTGTCCTATACATGTTGATTAGTCTACAAAAACTTTCATGGAACATGCACCGAAGTTCATTTAAGTACTAGTGCAAGTGGTGAAGTGAATATCGAATACAAAGTTTCAAAGTTTGTATTGACTTACTGAAGCATTTCGTCTGCTCACGATGCAGTGAGGATTGGTCTGGTTTATCTTATTTCTGGTTTTGGTGGGAGCTTGATGTCTGCTCTCTTCATTCGATCAAGTATTTCTGTTGGTGCATCCGGTGCTTTGTTTGGATTGATTGGCTCTATGCTTTCCGAACTCATAACAAATTGGTCACTTTATGCAAATAAGGTTTTTTGGCTTTTTCCCTGTCCTTCTCTTACATAGTAGTAAAAGCAGTGTTATAGTGCCAGCACATTCATTTTTCTCTCCATTTTTAGGACTTTTCATTCGATTAAATGGTGTGATTTTTTCCTTTTTCAGGTGGCAGCGCTATTAACTCTGGTATTTGTAATCGTGGTGAACTTGGCTCTTGGGATACTTCCCAGGGTGGATAACTTTGCTCATATTGGGGGACTTATATCTGGGTTCCTTCTTGGATTTGTTGTGTTTATTCGGCCACAGTTCACATATCTTCCTCTTCAGGCTCTAATGGATATATAGGTAGTTTATCACATGTTTTCTGCTTGGTGAAACCTCTCATTTAAAATTTACAGGTTTACCGTGGCTATAGTTCTGCTTTTCCGCGGATATAATGCAAATGATCACTGTTCTTGGTGTCACTATCTCAGTTGTGTTCCTACAAAAAGATGGAAGTGCAACTCATCACCAACATATTGCACGGTAAGATAGTCCAAAGACTCCAAACTGCCTTCTTGCTTGGCTCTCCCAACTGCTTTTATCACTGCCAACAAATGAAACACAACAAGCTGAAGAAATTACAAGCATAGTGTAAGCAGTTATGAATAGTGTTGTTTTGGCATGCTTATTGCTGCTCACAGATTTGTAATAATATGTATGCTGCTTGTAAAGATCCATAGTTATCATTCTCTGTTTCTAGAAGGATAACAAGCAAGTTAAGCCAACTAGGTAGTGAACCAAAATGTATTTTTGGATATGTATGAACTAAATGAACTACCCTTTTGACTGATTGACTCAAAGCCAAATCTATGAATACTAGACCATTTAATATAGTGTCAAATGTTGCTTTGGCTAAACGCTGAGGCCAGCTGTGTAAGACATGCCCCTTTACAGTTCAACACGCACGCTGTTGTTCGGTTTGCTATGCATATTACCAAATTCTTTTCCCTTGCAGGCAATTCAACGAGCGAATACCTTGAACTTGACCTGCGAAGGTACATGCATAAACCGGAGCTACATTATAGCTGATGCTACAGAAGATAAGATCAACAAACTCTGCAACCAGCTTTGCAGTTAGTAGAATCTGATTCCCAGAGTTTTTCTTGTAACATATTCTTTATTCTTTGTGTACATGAACAGATACATCTTTTACAGACAAAGAATAGAAATTACCTCTCAAAAAAAATACAGAATTGAATTTGTGCAGTGCCATATAATTGGTGCCTTGTCTCATCTCACTACTACACAAAAGTTCATCACAGACGGTTCATCACAGCTGTTATCACAGACGGTTTTTGAGCTGTCTGTGATAAGACACAACACAGACAGTTTTTAGTTGAAACCGTCTGTGAAGGACTACTATCACAGATGGTTTTCACCAAGAACCGTCTATGAAGATCTACTATCACAGACGGTTTATATCAAGAACCGTCTGTAAAGGGCTACTATCACAGACGATTCTATTTACTAACCGTTTGTGATATCTGACATATCACAGACGGTTTGTAAATAGAACCGTCGGTGATATCTTACATATCACAGACGGTTTATAAATAGAACCGTCGGTGATATCTTACATATCACAGACAGTTCTTGGTGGAAACCGTCTGTGATAGTAGCCCTTCACAGATGGTTCTTGGTATAAACCGCCTATGATAGTAGGTCTTCACAGACAGTTTATACAAAAAACCGTCTGTGATAGTTCGTCATACCAAATTTTTTTTTTCTGATTTTTGGCTAGCCTCAGGAATTGGTAGCTATGCCCTCTGAAAACAAGCAAGCAGAAAACAGATATAGATCACAGATGAATCAATTGTTGACAACGCAAAGTGATCATTTACAACTCAAAATCAATTACAAAAAAATATGTTCAAGTATTGTCGTTAGAGTTACAATTGAACTAGAACTACTCAAAGTGAATTACAATTGAATCAATTGTTTAAAGGTCGTTCAGCGGTGTCGACGGAGTGAAACTCTCCGTCGGTGTTAACGACCTCCGTCTTGATGAAGCTGCAGAACGCTCCTCGAACATCCGAGATCTCGGTCATGGCGAATGAATCTAAATCAATTATCATGCTCTGTCGCTAGCAAGAGTAAAGTAGTAAGCATATATAGTTAAATTTATAATTAGGAAATAATTATTGCGAGACTAACAAACATCTGGATTATTCATCTTAGCACCCATGATTTGTTGTATATGACGGCAAACGTAGAATGTACATAGGTGATCTTGTTTTTGCTGGTGGCATTGCAAAAATAGAATTACATATATAGGTATAGTCAGTTCGAGAGACATTATTACGAGGTGTGATATAGGATTATTATGTTGTAGCTCGTACCAGAAATCGCTTCCTGTGTTGCAGTGTGGCGCTCGATCCCTTGTATGACCTTCCCTCGGCAACATAGGCGCTGAACGACCTACATGATTCCAAAAAGTTATCTCCGGCCATTTCAAACGAAGGAAGACCACAATAAAGTTATGTATGGAGGAAATGGGCATACCTGTCGAGTATTCCTTCCACAAGGGTGAAGTCGTGCGTTTTGTTGAGTAGGGAATCAAGGTATATTATCTTGTTCCTCTTTGGTACAATGACTAAAAGGATCCAGTGGAACCTATTCATGTATGTTGCTATAGTCACTAAACTTAAGTTCGTGCTGCGTATAAAGTACAAATAAAATTTGTATAGCAAGTAGTGAAGCACTTACTTCTGGTTGTATGGCACCAGTATGTAGTCCTTTTCGTCCTAAGCATGCAATCCCGTCGTTATGTATTTCACGACATAGGATGCGTCTGCGAGGATGGTTTGCTCAGAGACCACGTGTGGGTTGAGGAAACCCACCGATTCTCGCCATCCCCGAGCATTTTTCATCATATATCTATACATTTTTTAGATAATAGAAGTACAACTTCTGGCATCTGCACCAACTAGGGATGCACACAGCTATTACACCACCATCAACTAAAAGCTTAAAATAAAAAACGGCCAAAAGCCAACAATGACAAACAAATTGTCATACAAAAGCTAGCCTAAAAAAAGACCATCTAGCCCCGCCTCCGGGACCAACCAAGAGATCATCCATACGCGAACAGCAGCTACGCAGCAAAGAGGTGATGATGGGCCAATCTCCACAGCGACGCCTCCAAGAAGGGATACGACTCACGTTGTCATCGTCGGATCCAACCAGCAAAGGTCAGATCAGGAATTTTCACTCCGGAGCTCAGGTACCGGTTCTCCAAAGCAACGCCTTCGAGAAGGTAACGCCGCTCAGGTCGATGTCATTGCCAGATCCAACTAGCAAAGACCAGATCAAGAGTTTTCACCCTGGATCGAAGGTACCAACGCTCCAAGACCACGCCACAGCATGACCTCGTCACTGTATCCAACCAATGAAGGCCAGATCACCAAGACGACGTTCGTAATATCCCGAACGGCCAACCACCGCTAGCACCAAAGGAAGGCGACGTCCACCGCAGCCCATGCGTCGCCCGGGTAAAAGCCGTCCATCAGGGAGGAGTCGAGCGCCGCACAAGCCACCGCCATAGAGCCATCGCGGTCTCTACCAACTGCGCCAAGTCTGGATCTGCATCGTGCCACCTCCGTCGTCATGCCATCGACGAAGCCACGCCGCCGAAAGAAGCGGATAGAGAAGGGCCCCGGATCGCCACACTCGAAGACAAGCCAGCGGAGAAGGTGGCTTGTGCGGGGCCCTTAAACTGCTGTGGCACTATCCTTGCCCTCTGCTATTGTGGCTGGTGGCTTCCCTGCTGAATCATCCTACGCTTGCGGTGATCCTCCAGTTCCTTGCGTTTGTCCTCCATGACCAACGCCTTGTTAATCAACTCGAAATCCGGAAGGTGTGGGCAAGCGATTGACCAGTAGTCCCGAGTTCAATCCCTTCAAGAAACGGCTCGACGAGCCTTGTCAAGAGCGACGCCCTCTGCAAAGATAGCGAGTTAACCGAGAAAACTTATTCGTAATCAACATCGACATAGCTCCTTGCTTAAGAGCACGGAACTCATCTTTCTTCACCCATAATCCCTTCGTGTACATGATATCGGGCGGAAGGTCATGGAAAATTCTTCCTGTGATATTCTGGTGCTTCATGCGCCTGCAGAAGTTCTCCCACCACTCGCCAGCCTATGCCTTCCATCCGATGAGTGGCATACAAAACTTTCTCGTGATCGCCGCATTGGGTGATCGGCAGCTTCCTCTCAATCACGCTGGCCAATCATCGCCTTCCACCGGCGAGACATGGCCAGAGAAAGTTGGCGGACGAGTCCTCATGAATTCACCAACTTGATGGTCCCCGATGACCCCGGGCGGCGGGCCCTCCCCGACGATTGTTGTTGATGTTGTTGTTGTTGTTGTTGTTCATGGCCCGCATCCGTTCATCATTGTATACATCATCCGAGTTTGTGCCGCCATAAAGGCTCCAAAGTTCTCGCAAGTCAAGAGGTGGTGCTTGGGTGGCACCGCCCTCAAGGAGTTGATCATTCTCTTGGACGTGGGTGCCGGATCCACTTGCAAAGAAGCAGGACGGGTCCGAACCATCCGTGAAGTTCCATAGGTTAGATAAGGTAGCAAGCAAAAGATAAGTTAAGAACTAGACAGGGGATAGATTAAACCCAACAAACACAAACTCAATAAACTCAAATGAAATAACCTTTATTAATAGCTTAATAGCATGGTCAGCAACAAATTCCTAAGGGCCTTTGCACTCATACTTGCAATACGTAAAAACTCAAGCTTAACCTAAGCACACAAGCTACCGCCTAAAGGGCGACTCTGAAAAGGGAAACTGGCTAAGCCTGACTAAACTGGAACTTAAACGAACTACTCCTCGAGAAAGCCTCCAAAGCCATGGCGGCGCCTCGCCGTGTGTAGACTCAAGTGAGCCGCATCCTCGCGAATCGGTTCGATGTCCCGGATCGATGTAGCGGGGCAAGCGTCTTTGGTGCAGTCTGTTGGCTCCTCCGGCCAGTGTAGGCTCGCTAGTCCCTCTAGTTGTGCAACCTCTGCTGGCTCCTCTGGAATCTCTTCTGGTGCTTCTGGTTCTTCCGGATCTTCCTCTTGATCATCCTCGATCTCATGTTGACCGTAAAGAGCTTGCTCTAAAATGGCGATCCTTTCCTCGGCTTCTTCCCAGGCCTGATAGGCGCACCTCAGCTCGGTGGCGGCCATCTCCAGCGACTCCTCCTGAGCAGCTACGAACTGTGCAAGATGCACCACTGTAGCATTGCCTTCCCCGGTTGTAGACGGAAAGCGCAGATAGTTCCCCGGCGGCTCTGGATGGTAGCGTAAGACGTTGTTCTGTAGTTCTCCGCGTAGATGTGGCAGCTCGGAGTATGGCCAGCGTGACGACTCGGATTCCTCAAGGAAGGTGATCCTCCTGACCGAGATGTCCAAGGGCCGGCCGCCTCTAGTGTTCCTCCCGTGAGACCGTCAAAGCAGATCAAACCACGATCTCGTCCAAGGACTATGTACTCACCGCCATGGTACATTGGGCGATCAAAGCCTCAAGTGTCTCAAGCAGCTTCCACAAAGATCAAGGCAAGTCCTCTGCTATGCGATCTCCGAAAGTCTCAAGGTAAGGCATCCGCAAGGAAGACAAGAGGTAAGAACCAAGTTAAAACAAAGGGGAAGAGGAGAGATTATAGCAATAGATGAGTCAAGAGAGATATGAGGGAGTTAAGCAATTCATTTAGTCTTGCAGGTTAATTTTCTTTTAGAAAATAATTTGGACACTTAAGCGGCCGATCTAACTAAGGTCTAGACTTCATAATCAAGATGGCTCGATACCACCTCTGTCGGGACCCAAAATTACACTTCGGGACCCTCTGTGTTTAATGCACTAGTCCAGGATCACACTAGTGCACACAGTGTTAACAAAGGTGGATATCGATCCACACAAGCGAATAATAGCATAAACGATAGTTTGATTAATAAATAATGGTTTGACCTTACGGTCGAGTTTACATTTATTCAAACCACGCAGGGCTAACAGAGAAATAAAGCAGTGGAAACAAAAGCGTAGTGGCACCCCATCGATTCACCACAGCAACCGATCGATCAAGACCTCGCGATCAGGCACCTTCGATAAACTCGTCCTCGAAAGCTGGTGAAGACTCCTCCTCTTTTGCTTGATTCGTCAAAACAAGCGTGAGTATACACCGTACTCGCAAGCCACACCACAGAAATGCAATATATACATGCTGGCATTTTACAAGGGAAAGGCATTCCGTGGTTCTTTTTGCAGAAATGCAATGGTTGCAATTGAATACTAATAATAGATTGAAAACGAGTAAAACAAATAGATAACAATAATTTTAACAATTGATTTCACAAAGACACACACAACCTTAACAAAGTTATTCACATAGCTAGATGATCTAATCACATAGCTCCCTTCCCACACAGTTTTATGAAAAACTACCCCTAGTGTGAAATCCCTGAGCATTGTCCATGACCGCGGACGTGGCTATTCGAATAGATTAAATTACACTCTGCAGAGTTTGTACACTTTACCCACAAGATATAACTAGTGTAGCTAGCACTAATCATAACAAAGCATTTCGAAATTCATCTTACTATGCTAGGCCCGCCCCATAACAGTATGTGATCGCATAAATAGGCTCACCAATGGCGCACATGGTGAGGTCCTTAACTTACCAAGGCAAGACTACCACATGTTAACTACAAATCCCTATGCACATAGCTTATAAAGCCCATGCACACAGCTCCACCAAAATTAGCACACAGCTTATAAAGCCCATGCACACAACCCACCATATCACACAAGATCCACCCCTTGCCTCACCCAAATCCTTTTACCACCCAGCTTGATTTAAGTGCAACACATGCCACAAAGACACATAGTACACACAGATTATTATAAGATTGCATATTCACTTAGTCGTTAATAATTGCGCCTCACATGAATAAGTGATTCGTGGCATGGCTAAGCAATCTACTCGTATTAACCAACCCACGTTGGTGCTACAATATTTACCAACTAAATATCAACTAGGGTGACAAAGGATCAGGCATAACAATTACACAAGGAAGGCATGACAATTTGGAATTAACTACTACACCCAAAACATTTAAATAAATACTTGAATTAAGATGCAGTAATTTGAATTAAAATACTTTTATCAAACTGGGAAGCAAAATGGTCAAGGATATAGCTTGCCTTGGAATAAGTTTATGTGCTGGTCCTGGTCTTGGAAAGCTCCTTCTTCTTCAACTCCTCCAACAACGTCAAAGTCTACTCGCAAACGAAGCACAAAAACAAAATAAATAAATAACAGAGGCAAAACAACTCCAAAAAAAATAAATAAAAATCTCCATTAGGTATATCTTGATTTTAGACGAATTTAGAAATTTGAATGGGCTGATTTGGAGTTAGGATGCAAAAGTTATGGGGTTTCAAAGTTTGAATCTAAAGAAAACCCTAAAATTGATTTATCGATTTTCCAATTATTTCTTAAAAGAAAAACCGGATTATTGCGCAATGTCAAGCGCCGTGAAGGAATTTCGAAAAGGATAAATAAAGAATTTCGACGTGTGGGACCCACATCGCCACGACATGGCTCACGCGGACTAAGTCTACCGAGCCTTTGGATCGAGATGGGATCGAGGTGGCGCACTCGCGGCACGCGGCGCCGACGCGCGCCACCAGGATTTACGCGCGCACGGCGCCGAGGTAGCAGACGGATGGCGGCGAGGGCGGCGCAAGATCGACCCAATGGTCGCTGGCGAACGATGCTCGTCACGGAATGGGTGGTACGGCGTAGCCGAGGTTATTGCGAACCCGATGAGGTAGCTCCGTGGTCGGGGTGACGGTGGTGGCTGGCGGCGACGTTCAAGCGGCGAGAGCTTCGGTTTTGTTTGACGGCGCCCTCGAGGGATTGTCGCTTGGGAAGGGTCCGGAGGTAGAGGAGGTGATGGCGATCCCGATGGTGTGCTCCACGACGATACGCGGCGGCTACGGCGGCAAGAAATCAAGAAATCCCACCGCGGCGAAAGACCTTAAAGCTTAAATCGGCGGCGATGAGGAGGCTCTCGTGGAATTGAGCGAGGGGTTTTGGAAAGGGGGCGAAGGCGAAGCAGGGGGGTCCTTTTATAGGCACAGAGCGAGCTTGAGATGGCGTGCCGACGACGGGTTAAATTGCCCGAAACGATCGCACGAGATAAACGGGATAGAGACGAGTTTGAATTTCAAATCCAAACGGAGTCGGTGCGGAAGAGATAACGATGAAGTTTGGTGCGAAATCGGGGTTTTGTTAGCGTAAACGATCACAAGTGAGCTTCTAGAAAGCGGCAATGGCGACACGGCCATGAGTCGCATGAGGAAGAGACCGTGTCGGAGACAACGACCTCAGAAGGGTCAGGAGACTCGACGCTTATTAGGCTCATAATACTTAGCCATCCGATTGACCCTAGTATTATCAACCAAATAAACCCTGTCTCGAGAGATGTATACTTCCTGCATGCAAGATACATACCTCACAACAAAAGAATGTATCAATTCCATACAACACATAGAACATAAGCAACAAACCGTGGTTAACATTAATATGGAATAGATATTACAAAAGAGAGGCCCTTAGGCCAAATAGCAATAATTACAAAAGATAACAATGAAGCAAAAGTGCCATAAAGATGGCTATAACACAAAGCCAATCAAGGTGCCTTAACCCCTAGGCATCCGACCGACCGCCAAGCTAGTCGTCAAGAAACGCAACACGAAGCACAAAAGAGAGGCTCTTGGAGCTCTCCTTCTTCCTCTCGCACAAAAGCCACAAAAAATTGCCACAACCACGCGATGAGTACATAAAGTACTCCGCAAGACTTACGTGTGGATAATGTAACTATAAATAGCTACATGCAAGCTTTATTTAAGTGGATGAGGCTTTGGACTCATTTTAGCATAAAGCAACATTTATTTGCAATAACATAATAGATTGAAAGCAATTTGACAAAGCATTTTTAATGGTTGAAATAACAACGCGATAATAACATAATAACAACAACAAGAACAATCTCGAAGTGACTAACCCAAGTCACCACAACAATAGCATGAACTCCCGCTCATACCAACCATGTCAAGTTTTAATTAAAGGTTGTAGTCTAGTCTTGAACGACCTTACCAAGCATGTCCATAACCTAGGACGAGGCTATTCAATAGTTTTATCCTGCAGGTGTACCACTGCACCCACACGCCGCATCGCCTTTCCTTTACGCACACTTCAAGGTGTCTGCACGGCTAAGTCCTACGAGACCTTTCCAAAGGATGAATGCTAATTACGAGTGCACAACCCACGGGAGAAGGAGGCATCACAACCTTCCTAAGCTAATGCTCCCTCCCACACTATACATATACATTTGTTTTGAAAACACACCAACCGAGCTCGCTCATAATTAACACCTCCTAGAGTACTTAGTCAAGAGGGGTTCCATATGCCCTCAAGGGTTAGTACGCCAAATCGCTGGCATAGTGACCCAAGTACTCGGTCCTTAGGGACCCAGCATACCACCACATCCAAAAACCGCACCATCCATCCAATATGCCCAAGTCTAAATCAATCTTTTATTTTCAGTTTTTGATTTTACAATTAAACAAAGCACAAGTGCTGGACATATAGGAGTAATAATCATTTTTGAGTGATCAAGACCATCGACTAAGTCGATGATCGCCCATTTCTACCGATAACTAAGCATGTCTAAGCAATTTACATCGAAACTACTAAGCGATAAGAGCTCATCCAACGAGCTCCCACCACAGCAAATAACCTAGGCTCATGGTAGTAGAGGGTAAAGAATTCCTCAGATTATGCGACTATAGGATTACTAACGACATTTAACACAAAGTAGCATGCATACATAGAAGTAAAACAAAGTATTAAGCTTTAAAGTAATGGGACAATGATGGAAATGGTCAAACTGCTTGCCTTGTTGCTGGCCAAGTTGTGGCAGAGGGTCACTCTCGGGATCACCACAAATGTCGAAACCTAACGGAAAAGCGAGAAAGAACCGATAAGAATGACGAAAAACAACAAAGACAGCACAACAAACGAACTCCAAAAGCCATGAAAATTTTACAGTAGCAAGACATTGATTTATTATGAATTTAGCAACAAGAACCAATTGATTTGGATTCTCAATGCAAAAGATATGATGAAATCAATTCTGCTCAGCCTATTAATTAGAAATATGTTACTGTTCATCGTAAAATTTTCTAGAATAGCAGTGAAGCTGAAATTTTTACTGTAAAACCAGCACCTCATGAGATGAATAACACAATTGAGTTCATCTCATTTGGAGCTATTATGCACTCTCTACAAATTTTCAAAAACAAGAACTTGAACAAAATTATAATGCACAAGTCCTCAATTTCCTAACAGCAACATGCTCAAAACCAATTTTCACAGTGAGTTCACTAAGAGAGGAAACCAACAAAGTTGGTCTCACCCAAAAATAGTCTATAGAGCATTAGTTATGTATTTTACAAGTTAAGCATTGATTTAAGTGCACATTTTAAAGTTGGTTTTAAAATCTAATGGCAAATCAGTGCTCGAGCTGAACTCAACTTACAATCATTTTTGGATTAAGGTCAAGTTCAAGACAGAGCTAACACAATTTGAATGACCTCAAAAGGATTCAAAACGAAGAAGATATGAAATTCTAAAGTCTATACCTTATTTCAGCTTAACTAAGACCTCACCGAATTTCTAAACTCACAAGGGTATGGGAGGACGTGAGCCACGATCTTAAATCCAACGGCTCAAGATCTCCCAGAGAACATCACATACGCCAAGACGTGAAGGTCCAGAGGTCCCGGACCTCTTAGCAACTCACATGCGCGAGGTGAGGGGAGGTCGTGACCGTGAGATGCAAATCCAACGGACCACAACACAGAAGGAGGTCCTAATCTGACTGCATCTAAAGGGAGGTCCTCAACGGTGAGATCTTCCAAAGGAAGATCTAAACTATCAAGATCTCCCCGAGGAAAATCTACATCGCCGACCTCACAGGAGGTCCCGGACGGTCCAGATGTTCCAAGGAGGTCCTCGATGGTTCGGATCATCCGAGGGAGGACCTTGACGGCCAAGATCTACCCGGAGGTCATGAACGGCCGAGACAACCTAGGGAGGTCTAAGGAGGTCCGGACGGCCACGACAGCGCAGGGGAGGTCTTGGACGCTCAGATCTCCTCGGAGGAGGTCTCGACGCCCTGCACTCCAAATACTTTAACTCACAAGACGCACTAGGACATGAATAAATCGCGCGGGACCATGAGGAGGTCCGCGAGGGAGGTTTTAAATGCGCACATTAAAGGGTGGATTTAAGGTAGTTAAGACGCCCATTGATTACAATGATTGGGCATTTAAAACGGTGAATTTATGTCCTAAAACGACAATGACACGCCGGGGCGTCCGACAAAATCCCGAAGAAGATGTGGTCATCGCCGGCGATGTAGACCTCACCGGCGAGATCCATATGGTACCGGGTCCGCAATAACCATGCGCACTCAAAGGACCTCCTCTCAACGGCGGCGACGGCCTTGAACGCAAGTGGCCGGAGAGGACAACGAAGACAAGCACACCAAGAAAATCCAAAATGCAAAAGGAAGCTCCGCGACACCCAAACAAGCGTGCAGCCCAATTTAAAAGCTCCGCGACCTCATACATGCGGTGCCAGCTAAAGGACTATCGGGAGTACCGGAGGTCCTAAGGTGCCGAGGAGGTCGAGGAAGGAGGACCGTCTGCCGGGAGGAAGGGTGCTCCACTACCAAAGCTTCAACTTCAAGCTCCACTTTGTCCCCTCTCGCAAATGCCCAACAATATCAAGTTAGGCCTTGGTCCCAGAGGGTAGGGCACAAATGGAAGCAAGGAGAAAAGGAGGAAAAACTCCGGGGACCCTTGTCCACCGAGGAGCTTCAAGCTTCTCAACAATGGCGCCAAGAGGGGAGGAGAGGAAAGCTCAAATGACACGGTGCAAGCTTAGAGCTTAGAAGTGTGCCAAAGAAGCTAAGGGAGGAACCCAATGGTGACTTATAGCCCGAGTGAAGGTTAGGAGTGGGGCTAAGCTCCATGGTGAGCTTAGCCCACCAAGTTGGTCCATGGGGTGGACAAGACATAAAGGTTGACAAGGGCGGTGGTCAGGCCGACTGAGATGAAAAGTCGACCAAGATTAAATGCGGTCAAGAAAGAGTCAAAAGGTGCAGAGGCTCGGCGCAAGATTAACTCCACCGCCAGAGCACGATGCATGCGCCAGAGGAAGGAGAAGAACAGGGAGGTCCTTATGACCGCTGGATAAGACCTGGGAGGTCCTAACCATCGGATCTCATTTTCAACCGTTATGTTTTAAGTGGTGGGAGGAGGTCCCACCACACGATCAAGGATGGGGAGGTCGTGGCCTCCGATTTCATTTAATCGCGCAAACGCACGTGAGGAAAAGGGACAGAGGTCCAAAGCGTTGATCTCCATCCAACCAAGTGACCTCCAAAGAGGACTTAACCGCACGCGATCAAAAGGACATGAGGGGAGGTCATGGCCTTTGGATTTAAATCAAGGGCACACAATGACCGGGAGGTCTCGATATGATGCGCAACAGTAAGGGAGGTCAGACCGCTAGATTTAGATCTAAGGGTTCCGATCAAAGGAGGTGGAGGTCCCGAGCTTGCGCAACGCACAAGGGAGGTCATGGCCTTTAGATTTAGATCTAAGGGCTACGATCTCACGTCTTGCGCCGGGAGGTCTCAGTGCGCATGAGACAAAGGAGGTCGTGGACCGTGAGATTTTAATCTAACGGTGCACAACAAAGATGGGGAGGTTGTTAGTGCTTGATAACACGGGAGGTCGTGAGTCGTTGGATTTGATCCAATGGCTACGACCTTGGTTAGGTGGGAGGTTTGTTTAGTTTAACAAGGAGGGAGGAGGTCGGGGCCATGGATCTTGGATCCAAGGGCTATGACCTCACGTGAGGTGGGATGACCCGACCGAGTATGTTGAGGAGGAGGTCGTGGTCATGGATTTGATCCAACGGCCACGACCTCAACAAATGGGATGACCTCACCGTGATGGTTTAACAAATGAGGAGGTCTTTGAGGTTTAACACATGGGAGGTCATGACCATGGATCATCGATCCAACCAAGAATGACCTCATGAGGCGGGAGGTCCTCGCGGTGTTGATCATGGAGGAGGTCGTGGCGGTTGGATGTAAATCCAACTACCGCGACCGATCAAGGTGGAGATGAGGTCTCGAGGTGCGACATGGTTGGCCGACCACTTTGAATATGGCTAGCCCAAGGAACAAAGTAGGCTTTAAAATTTAGTTTTTAACAAATGAAACTTACTGTAATTATTTGAGATAGCAAATGAACTCCAAATTTGATGGAATTTTAACTGGAGCTTGTCGACACGAGACCAACCTTGCATAAAATTTCCAGAGGTTATTATGCAATGCATTTTTCTCAGGAAATTCATGAAGGTTGTTTAAAGGATTGTTTTGCCTCCAAAAATTATCAACAAGTGTTATAACTCATGATATTTTTTTAAGGGTCCCATATCAGTTTTTGGGACCAAGGAAAATATATTCCAAATGTTTGGCACAAGATTTAAGATAATTGAATGAGTTTGATTTTTGGTCAACAAGAGCTTTGTGTTTTTGGATTACACAACTCTTGGACAAAAATCACATGAGATTTTAGGGTTTTTCAAGATGTGAGAAAAAGTTTTAATTTCTACACATATAATTATACTTGATTAACCCTAATTATACATTTGGGATGTTACACGGGCCCACGCGTTAGAGAGAGAGAGGGTGAGGCGCTCGCGCGAGGGCTAAGATCTGGTCGTCCGCTTTAGATCGGACGGCCCACAATCGAAGGGAACGTTCGAACCACCCGCACAGTACAACTCCATCGGGCTGTCCAAACTTGATCGCACGTCTGTGATCTCAACAAATGGTTCGGTTGCGTTCTCATCCTCCACCGCCCATTCCGTGGATTTACCCGCGTACCCTGCGGTGCCGAGTTTGTGGGGGTGAGTGTTTTGTGCCTGGAAAGCTTTGTGCGCCGCACTTTGCTCCTTGAATTCAGCCATCGTCTTCATCCGCACGAATTCGTCCCATATATCCCGCGACAAGAATTGATACTTCGTGAAGGGCGTCCGACCTGTGTTCACGTACTTCGTGACAAGCGTGCTCTTGAAGGTCCTCCACGCATGTCCCATCGCGAGCAACGCCACTGCTCCACACGTGCTTGGTCTCGCTTCGATAGTGTACGAGCTCGAATTTCAGCCCACAACCGCCTCTCTACGTCCGCCGAGATTTCACGGCTTGGTGTGGTGATGGGGACTCGTTCTCTTCCAAGTATCTCGCGGATGGTCCAAATCTCACCGCCGCTTGGGACTCGGAGGGACCCTAACGGCATCGACCCGTGATGGTCATTCTACCGCAGCAATTTCGATATTCCTCTACCATCTCGCTTACATACCACTTTCATCGGAGATCCAGACACATTCGGCGACGTCAATGTTTGGCAAATAAGACGGTGCAGACGCCTATCTCGCCATATCTATATAAGTTACATACACAATGAACTAAAATTTCAGAATTCAAAACACTGATATCTACTAGGTATTTTCGAAGATAATTTCCCTTGGAAACATGTAGAAGTTACCCAACCAATTAACTGTATAAACAAATAGAAGTGCTATATATAATTAGGAATAAGTCCATTTTACCCCCCCTGAACTATGAACTGAGTCCAAAAAACAACTCGAACTACAAAACCGTTCACTTTACACCCCCAATTGTCAAAACCAGATCAAATTACACCCTCGCCTTAAACCACCCCGGTTTTGAATGATGTGGCATCCACGTGTACATGTTCTGCTAATGTGGCGTAATGATGTGGCATCCACGTGTACATGTTCTGCTGATGTGGCGTAATGACGTGGCATCCACGTGTACATGTTCCTTATCCACCATGGTCTCCAGCCATTCCTCCTCCGGTGTTGAGCTCACGGCGCCAACGAGTTCATTGCCCTCGCCGCTGCCGGTCGCTTCTAGTTACGTCGGCCCCGCTAGCACCGGCGTGGCTTCACCTGAGGGGCGGCTACCTCCCGTGAGGATCTCGAGGATGAGGAGGCCGAGGCACCGACATCACACTTCTTGACGATCGACCGAATCGCTTCGCCGGGGACTTGAAGGCCACCATGAGTTGCGCGGTGTGCGATTGGTTCATCACCGCACCAAGGCGTGGTCGGTCGGCGGCTCGAACAGTTGTCGAAAGGTGTTGTTGGACGACTTGAGGTGCTCGTGCGGCAATCCGTCAAGATCGACACTCCTCGTGACAGTAGTCCAATACGCTAGCCACCCCCTTCACGATCCTCACCACACGCCAAAGGCACCGTTGCCTTCTTGATTCCACACCCATCACCTAAAAAAACAAAATATTATAGTTTTTGCGATGTGACACAAGAAACATAAATCCATGATCAATTTGTAGGCGTGTATATACCATGGAGGAGGTGAGCCGACAACGGCGACCCGGGGCGGCGCAGGGTAGGCCAACGGTGGTGGCGACCTGCGGGGAGGGAGATCCCAAGTGAGAGGTTGAGGGAGGTAGAGGGAAGCTAGGTGATGCTCATGGAAGGAGGAATTGAGCAGGGGCTTGTCGGAGGAAGCGCGGCAGTGGTGGTGGCGGTTTTAGGCCGGCGGTGGAGAAGAAGGTGATGCGCAGCGCTCCGGTGACGGATTCTCCAAATCGACCGAGGGGATTTGCTCCTCGGGGTGTAGGGCGCGCCGTGATGCGGTCAGCCGTGGTCGTAGCTAGCCGGAACGGCTGGAACGACGACGAGCGGTTCGGCGGCGCGGCCATGGCATTCGGCTCTAGAACGCGAGTTGAGTCTAGAGAAGAGAGGATAGCAGGAGAGTGAAGGAGGATGGAGAGGGAAGGTCGGGGAAGAGATGAGGGTGCGGCCAGGACACGGGGCGTAAGGGCGAGGTGGCGGCCCATGCGAAGCGCCTCACCGAGCACGCTGTGTGAAAAGTAGCGTGGAGAAGAAGAGAGATTTGGGGAGGAATGAGCGGCGCTAGCACTCTCTCTCTCTCTCTCTCTCTGCATTTGGCGTCTGACAAGTGGGCTCGAGTGCCACGTGGACGCCACATCAACCAAATAGGTACACGTGGACACCACATCATCTAAAACCAATGACGTGGCTGCCAACATGTCCAAAACCACCAATGAAACCAGCGTAGGGTGTAAATTGATCTGGTATTGGCAGTTCGAGGGTGTAAACTAAACGGTTTTGTAGTTCAAGGTGTTTTTTGGACTCTCGTCAAAGTTCAAGGGTGTAAAATGGACTTATTCCATATAATTAACACTGCTGACTATTCAAGCATAGTATCTATTACTCAAATAGTATCAAACGATACATTCACATTAATTGACAATACATTCACAACAAATGGAAGCATATATAGTACGTACTACTCAAGGAAGTCTGCAATATGGACAATATATTCACAACAAATTGAATTGCCTTAACAGACTAGGCGCCTTGAGATAAGCTCTAACCTACAACACAAATTGCTGCCCTTACCACACTAGCACTCTCATTCGTTCATTCAAGAGGTACATCAAACCTACTGCATTACCACACTAGCACTAACATTCTTTTGTTCATTCAAGCAAATATCTAACCTACTACCGCATTAACATTCATTCATTCATTCAAGCAAAGATCCATGTAATTAACTGCATTACCACACTAGCACTCATTCATTCATTCAAGCAAAGATCCATGTAACTGCATATATGCCTATACATCAATAAATCATCACAGCGGGACAAGGGAGCTTACCATGGTGGTGGTGGTTGTGGTGGTAGAAGGGAGAGGTGGTGGGGTTGATTGAGGAAGGCCAGCAGGGGGTATGAGGGCGACGGCGTTGGGGGAGGAGGAGGAAGCAGGCTGTCGGGAGAAGGGAGCCGACGATGGTGGCCGTGCTAATGAACTCAACCAATCCACTAGCGACGGGATGTAGAGGAAGCTGCGCTTCAGGGGGAGTCGCTCCTGAGGAGCAGCAGGGGCGTCGTCGATGGCGACGGTGGCGGTAGCATCGGGTGCGCTCGGGTGGGGAGGCGAACGGGTGAGTGAGGAGTAAGGCGTTGTGGAGGGGAAGTGATGAGTAAGGCGCAAACCCTAGCGCGCGGTACCCTACTTAATAAAGGGATATCACAGACGGTTCTATTATGGAATTGTCTGTGATATGCAATCATAGATGGTTCCATAATAGAACCGTACCGTTTGTGATATCGTCCATACGTAACACAAAGGTGCTAGATTAGCCAAAAATTTGTTTGTGTGACATGCTTCAGTTTGTTATACATTATTGTCACCAAATCTGCAACTATCTTAGTATTTTATGCCATCTGGATTGATCCCCACTCTTAGGGATCAGGTATGATTCTTTTGTGAGATCAACATGTTTAGTAACCCAATAATAGAAGGAAAATGCGTTCTAATTTTTTAATGGGAAAACAACCTTATGTTGTTGAGGTTATTACTGTTGGGAAACTATGGGCTTGGCCCAGCGGCCGACCCATGGGTGAGCACTGCATGCAAACCCTAGCAGGGTCTCTAGACTATAAATAGGGGGTGCTAGTCATTGTAAAAGGCTGATCGCTTGATGAAGTAACAAAGAAGAAGAATACCCACGACACCTTTGTCTCTCTATATGTTCAATCTACTATTTGTTCTTGCATTGTTTTGATGTGATTTCACGTTTGTCTACGAGGTGATCGTTCAGACTGGACTCGCCAGCGACGGTTACTCAACACGTTATCAGCACGATCAACTCCGGCCTACCTCTAAACCTACTCTACTCGGATCGAAAGGTAACCATCAAAGCATGACACTCGTAGATCGAATCGCATTTTCTAGATTGTTTTCAATTCTGCAATTGTTGCTTTATATATTATTTTTCTATAGTGCAAATCCACTCTAATCTACTGCGATCCGACTTGAAGTCGCCAGCCAAGCTGATCAGTAGATCGCATGAAAGAGCGGATGTTGATTGCATTGTAGATCGATGCATGAACAATGAACAGCGAACTGTAGATTGATTGCATGAACAATAAAAAGGAAAAAGGAAAAAAATCCCTAAATTTGTAAAAAGACCCTCGGAGTTCTAAAAATTACGAGGAAATTTCGTGGCTAAGAAAATTTTGTGGAAAACCCCCCTGAAAATTAGAAAATTGCGCGAAATTTTTTCCCAGAAATGAAAATTAACGCTTTGGCCCTTGAAAATTGCAGAATTCACCGAAAAGTCATATTCTAGTAGAAAAGGGCCTCGAAAATTCAATTTTTGACTCATTTTCAGCATTTGAAGCATGTTTAACTTTGTTATTATTATTTCTATGCAATTTATATATTATATTTGTTGTTTTGATTATCTCTGATTGTTTATATTGCTTTTAATCACTGAAAATAGTAGTAAATCATGATAAATGCATAGAAAAATATGGGAACATGAACTGGGAGTTCGAAGAGCATTATGAGAATTTTGTAACCATTTTATGCAAATTACTAGCAGTAATCTTATGAACTCTTTGCATAAAAATGTAGATAACTGGCATCATGAACTAGGAGTTCGAAGAGCTGACCTAGCATGGCCAGAATTTGTACCAGTCTTTAATTCTATGGTAAGGTAATCACGGATGAGTAGAAGATTGAGAAGACTCTCTCTACCTTTCACCCGAAGGTGGTGCAATTCGCACGCAATTATTGTCAAGATGGCTACAAGGAGTATGCCGAATTGATTGACATCATGCAAGTTGCGAAAGCTCAGGATGATGTTCTAAGGAAGAACTACATCCCACAGTCGCCTATTAGCAATGTTAGCCATGAAGCCAATGCTAGCAGCTACAAGGTGAGGAAACCACACACAAAGGAGAGGGGCAAAAAAGGTAAGGTCGTGGGTCGCACGTTATTGATACTTTCCAGTCTAAGAAGAACGGCAAAGGATCGCATGAGGCACAACTCGCCATTGCAGGCACAGAGAATTCACAACCATTAGTTGTATTCATGTATGTGCACTACTACAAGAAGGCTAATACTGGACGCCTCATCACGCATTTGCTGACCAAAACCATCTCAGATACATGCAATCACAGACGGTTTTGGTTTAGAGATCGTCTATGTTATCGGGTGCGCTTAAAACCATCTGTGAAGAGGTAATATCACGCACGGTTCATAGCTAAAACCGCTCAGGACTTAGCATCGATTTATTATTGTTAATAATCGCTCGTGATATTTCTATATATCACGCACGGTTTTCAACAAAGAACCGTCAGGAACATCACGCATTTCGCTTCTTAACAATAACCGCTCGTGATATTACTACATATCACGACGGTTTTTTTGTTATAACTGCTCGTGATAATATCGCCACAGCTCCCGCTTGAAGCCCGATGAGTTTCTTCGTCGCTGATGCGTCTCAATTCGTCGCATCAATGCCGCTTCGGCTCCCTAATGCGTCTCTTCATCTCACGCTCTAAATTTATTCCTTGTTTTATAAAAAGGATCATTCGCCATCGAAGATGATCATCCCCACTTATACAAAAAAATGTAAATGGTCGCTCTTTTGTTTCCTTGTCGTCGGCATTGATGGCCTACCTAGCCGCACCGCATTTGAGCACCTCTCTCACAGACATTGAACTATGCCGCGGAAGAACACTG